>CM038680.1:643911469-644511469 GCA_021605205.1 Aegilops longissima
TTGGATTGCTGTTTCTCTTCACATAGAAAACTGCCATTTGTAGAATGCTCTTTTGTTTTACTTATATTTTTTAGAGCGTGGGAATATCTTTTGTAGAAAGAATTAAACTATCTTGCTTCACTTATATCTATTTAGAGAGTTCCAGGAATTGGTCATTCACGTGGTTAGTCATAAAATCCTACATAAAACTTGTAGATCACTGAATATGATATGTTTGATTCCTTGCAATAGTTTTGTGATATAAAGGTGGTGATATTAGAGTCATGCTAGTGAGTAATTGTGGATTAGTAGAAATACTTGTGTTGAGGTTTGTGATTCCCGAAGCATGCACGTATGGTGAACCGTTATGTGATGAAGTCGGAGCATGATTTATTTTTTGATTGTCATCCTTTGTGTGGAGGTCGGGATCGCACGATGGTTAACTCCTACCAAACCTTCCCCTAGGAGCATGCGTGTAATACTTTGTTTTGATGGCTAATAAATTTTTGCAATAAGTATGTGAGTTCTTTATGACTAATGTTGAGTCCATGGATTATACGCACTCTTACCCTTCCGCAATTTGCTAGCCTCTACGGTACCGTGCATTGCCCTTTCTCACCTTGAGAGTTGGTGCAAACTTCGCCGGTGCATCCAAACCCCGTGATACGATACGCTCTATCACACATAAGCCTCCTTATATCTTCCTAAAAACAGCCACCATACCTACCTATCATGGCACTTCCATAGCCATTCCGAGATATATTGCCATGCAACTTCCATCATCATCATATACATGACTTGAGCATTCATTGTCATATTGCTTTGCATGATCGTAAGATACCTAGCATGATATTTTTATGGCTTGTCCGTTTTTTTATGTCATTGCTACGCTAGATCATTGCACATCCCGGTGTACTACCGGAGGCATTCATATAGAGTCATATCTTTGTTCTAGATATCGAGTTGTAATATTGAGTTGTAAGTAACAAAGTGTGATGATCATCATTATTAGAGCATTGTCCCATGTGAGGAAAGGATGATGGAAGCTATGATTCCCTCACAAGTTGGGATGAGTCTCCAGACTTTATGAAAAATAAAAGAGGCCAAAGAAGTCCAAATAAAAAAATGCCAAAGAAGCCCAACAAAAAAAATTAAAATAAAATAAAAAAGAAAATAAAAAAGAGAGAAGGGGCAATGCTACTATCCTTTTACCACACTTGTGCTTCAAAGTAGCACCATGTTCTTCATACAGAGAGTCTCCTATGCTTTCACTTTCATATACTAGTGGGAATTTTTCATTATAGAACTTGGCTTGTATATTCCGATGATGGGCTTCCTCAAATGCCCGATGTCTTCATGAGCAAGCAAGTTGGATGCACACCCACTTAGTTTTTAGTTTGAGCTTTCATACACTTATAGCTCTAGTGCATCCGTTGCATGGCAATCCCTACTCCTCACATTGACATCAATTGATGGGCATCTCCATAGCCCGTTGATTAGCCGCGTCGATGTGAGACTTTCTCCTTTTTGTCTTCTTCACACAACCTCCACCATCATATTCTATTCCACCTATAGTGCCATAACCATGGCTCACGATCATGTATTGCGTGAAAGTTGAAAAAGTTTGACAATACTAAAGTATGAAACAATTGCTTGGCTAAAACCGGGGTTGTGCATGATTTAAATACTTTGTGTGGTGAAGATGGAGCATAGCCAGACCATATGAATTTGTAGGGATAACTTTCTTTGTCCATGTTATTTTGAAAAGACATGATTGCTTTATTAGTATGCTTGAAGTATTATTGTCTTTATGTCAAATAATAGACTATTGCCTTGAATCACTCGTGTCTTAATATTCATGCCATGATTAGATTACATGATCAAGATTATGCTAGGTAGCATTCCACATCAAAAATTATCTTATTTTATCATTTACCTACTCGAGGACGAGCAGGAATTAAGCTTGGGGATGCTGATACAACTCCGTCGTATCTATAATTTTTTATTGTTCCATGCCAATATTCTACAACTTTCATATACTTTTGGCAACTTTTTATATTATTTTTGGGATTGACATATTGATCCAGTGCCTAGTACCAGTTCATGTTTGTTGCATGTTTTTTGTTTCGCGGAAAACCCATATCAAACGGAGTCCAAACGGGATAAAAAATGAAGGAGATTATTTTTGGAATATTTATGAATTTTGGGAAGTGGAATCAATGCGAGACGATGCTCGAGGGGCCCATGAGGCAGGGGCGCACCTGACCCACGTGGACACCCCGAAGGCGATTTTGCCCTTATTTCGCCATAAGAAAGATAATATCGGACAGAAATCGTGTTAAAATTTTAGCCCAATCGAGTTACGGATCTCCGGAATATAAGAAAGCAGTGAAAGGCCAGAATTTAGAACGCGGAAACAGAGAAAGACAGAGAGACAGATCCAATCTCGAGAGGCTCTCGCCCTCCCATGCCATGGAGACCAAGAACCAGAGGGAGAACCCTTCTCCCACCTAGGGAGAAGATCAAGGAAGAAGAAGAAGGAGGGGGCTCTCTCCCCCTCGCTTCCGGTGGCGCCGGGACGCCGTCGGGGCCATCATCATCACCGCAATCTACACCAACAACTTCACCGCCCTCATCACCAACTCTTCCCCCCTCTATGCAGCGGTATAACCTCTCTTTTACCCGCTGTAATCTCTACTTAAACATGGTGCTCAACGCTATATATTATTTCACAATGATGTATGGCTATCCTATGATGTTTGAGTAGATCCGTTTTGTCCTATGGGTTAATTGATGATCGTGATTGGTTTGAGTTGCATGTTTTATATATTATTGGTGCTATGGTGCTCTTCGTGTCGCGCAAGCGTGAGGGATTCCCGCTGTTAGGTTTGCAATATGTTCATGGTTTGCTTACTGTCTGCATTGCGTGAGTGACTGAAACACAAACACGGATAAGTGGGTCATGGCGTATGGGAATAAAGAGGACTTGATACTTTAATGCTATGGTTAGGTTTTACCTTAATGATCTTTAGTAGTTGCGGATGCTTGCTAGAGTTCCAATCATAAGTGCATATGATCCAAGAAGAGAAAGTATGTTAGCTTATGCCTCTCCCTCAAATAAAATTGTAACAGTGATTACCGTTTTAGTTATCGATTGCCTAGGGACAAATAACTTTCTCGTGACAAAAAGCACTCTACTAAACCTAACTTTATTGCTTCTTTATCTAAACAGCCCCTACTTTTTATTTACGCACTCTTTATTATCTTGCAAACCTATCCAAAAATACCAATAAAGTACTTCTAGTTTCATACTTTTTCTAGGTAAAGCCAACGTCAAGCGTGCGCAGAGTTGTATCGGTGGTCGACAGAACTTGAGGGAATATTTGTTCTACCTTTAGCTCCTCGTTGGGTTCGACACTCTTACTTATCAAAAGAGGCTAGAATTGATCCCCTATACTTGTGGGTTATCACACGCCCAAATGTTACAAGCCCGAAGGTTGCAGAACATCAACCATCTCTGGGTTACAAAACCGAAGAAACGAGACTGAATTAGCATACCCAGTTGCATGAGCAGTTGCTGTTCCTTGGGGGTAGTGCCCTATATAAGGAACATGTATCAACCAATATACCCTCACAAACGCACAAGAACAAATTGCAGATTTGCAAGCAACGTGAGTACCTCACAGACATGGCTGACTTGAAGAAGCTACTAGCTATGTTTGCTCTGGTGATACTCCTGTCACACCTCCGCATCCATGGTGTCCCCGTGTCCATGGGCAGCAGCGCGAACATTACTATAGAGACCAGCCACATTCGCGGCAGGTGCCACATTAGTGGCTTCCTGCATGGCAAATCCGGCGACTGCAACCGGGATCACGGCTCAATCTGCTGTAAAGACGGTCACCGCTACCCGCAATACAGGTGCTCGCCCCCGGTGTCGGGTGACACGCCAGCGATCTAACTCTGAACAACCGCGCACGAGGTGGAGACGGTGGTGGCAAATCATTCTGCGACAACCGCTTCCACAAGGACACCGAGCTGGTGGTGGCGCTGTCCACGGGGTGGCTGCGCCTGGATGGCAAGCACAGGTGCAACAAGATGATCCGCATCAACGTGAATGGGTGTGCCGTGCTGGCCAAGGTCGTCGACGAGTGCGACTCGGTGTACGGCTGCGACGCCGAGCAAAACTTCGAGCCACTGTGCCCATACAATGACGTAGACGCGTCACCGGCCGTGTGGAAGGCGCTGGGGCTCAAGGAGGAGATTGGAGTGTTCAAGATCACTTGGTCTGATGTGTGAGCTATGCCATGAAGACCTTGCATTAAGCTGTATACACGCAGACATGCGGAAGCGTAGATGTGTATGTTGTTCTCTCAGTGGTGGAGTTGCTGCTAATTAAAATAAGCCACCACTCTCTTGTATTTGATATTTTCTCAACTTTATGTATTTGTCCTGTTTGATTGCTATGTATTTACCATTCACATGTATACATATTTTAAATCGATTTATGTATTTACCTTGTTTCGTGCTATATGTATTATTTATGTGTATTTAATATTTTCCAGATTTATGTACTTTTCCAGTTTGGGTGCAATATGTAATAACATTTGCAAATAAATCAATTTTAGTTCAACAAGACCTTGCATATATGACTGACTACACACATACACACAAGACACTACCATATGTGATGTTATGTAGGTCATAAACATATATTTCACTATTTATCCACAACAACATTGAATTCTTGGTGGTAAAACTTGATGATTTCTGAGTTGTTCCAAGAACCGGTTCTTTCACCGCCTCCGGAAAGAAACAACGTCTTGAGAAAAAGAGAGCCCTAAGCGATGTGGAGGGAGCTGGTGAAATTACAAAGCGCTTTGAGTACCACGAAACAACAAATTGCAATGGAATTAGATACAAAGGTAAACTCTAGTGAGTTACATTTGTAATGATTTAATCGGATGGTGTATTACTTTGATGTTGCCGAGCTACACCATAATCTTGGCGGATTCCATCCCATATATAATATAAGAAATTAGGAAACATTTGTCATTCATATGGATAGTCTAAACTAGTTAATTAGTTGCACTACTTTCTCATGAATTTGATTCACTCGGAAGTTCACAAATGACTATTAATGGAAGCTCCATGCCGAAATTTTGTTCACTAGAACAAACAAGGTGGCTGTTTAGATATATTTGTTGCACATCCAAATGTTACAAGCCCGAAGGTTATAAAACAGCAACCATCTATTGGTTGCAAAACCGAAGAAAAAGACTGAATTAGTGCAAATGTAAGTCAAGTTTATTATAAAAAGACTTCCAAATGTTTGTGACTTATTATTATTATTTTCTCTGTCGGGTGTATATACACCCAGGAACTAAAGGGTATCTCCCACATGCATGCTCTACCATATTTGATGATTTACAGGCTACATTTCTAGAGATTTCTATAAATACAGATTGAATTTATACCCAATAAAATAGAATTCAAAATTCATTTGAATTCTTTGGGCAGTAAAATCCTGAGATTTCTGAGTTTTTCCAAAACCGATTCTTCCAATGCCTCCCAAAAAACACCTGGTATAGAGAAGGCGTGGAAGGTAGTTGCTGGAATTACAAAGCGCTTTGAGTAACACCAAATAGAAAATTATAAGCAAAATTAGATACAAGGTTAATCACAAGTGAGTTACATTTGTAACAATTCAATCTGTATTTATGTTATTTTGATGTTACCGAGCTAGACCTTAATCTTAGCGGCTTCCATCCACCAGATATAATACAAGTAGGAAACAGATATAATAGAAGTAGGAAACGTACATCACTCTTTATACAAATAGTTTCGACTAGCTACTTACACTACTTCACTGTGAATATCATTCACTCGGATGTACATGCATGTCTCCACCTCGTGTTAATCAAAGCTCCATGCCAAAAGTTCATTCACTAAAGTAAAGAAGAGACGGGTTAACTAACCACTAATTGGTGGTTCCCGGTCCAACTCCTCTGCTTCCTCGTCGCTGGTCTCGCTCCCTCGCCGGTGCTGAATGACATCCCCGGGAAAGGCCCATATGGCTGACGTTGGAGGCGGGGCTCCGGCCAGTTCTGTACGC
The DNA here is from genome assembly GCA_021605205.1 of Aegilops longissima. Classification (NCBI taxonomy): domain Eukaryota; kingdom Viridiplantae; phylum Streptophyta; class Magnoliopsida; order Poales; family Poaceae; genus Aegilops; species Aegilops longissima. The sequence goes on from CM038680.1 coordinate 643,917,564, forward strand.
TGTGGTGGTGGCGACGTACGACGACAGCTTTGAAGCAATCTACATGCAGAGGCAACAACGCATGGTGCACAAGTAGCGATCCACACCGGCGGCGAGGCATTGCAGCAGCAGGGCGGCGATCAAGGCATGGTGACGTAGGACCTCTGCCCTTTGTTCTGCAGCGAGCCAGGCCTCCATGGTGGTGTGCAGGGGCTGGACGTGGAGTTGGTCGCCCCTGAACAATTCTCTTGGATCTGACGACTTGGTCCGAGCACGACGGCGGTTATTGATAGCCAATTGCATCACTCGCGCCGTTGCCTCCTATAAAATTGGGCAAGCAGGGATGACGCAGGGGTCGGATCCGGTTGGCCATGTCGGCTACGCACTACAGAAAAAATACACTTTCGTGATGATATATGTTTGTTATAACAGGTCACGTTTTTTTGTCATGCATGTACATCCATGACGATTTTATGACAGAATCAAGATAGTCATACATGTGTTGTCGTAGAAGTGTTTCATGACATTACCAAAATTATCATCACGGAAGTGTCCACTTCCATGACAATAAATCGCGCGTCATAGTAGTGCTTTCGTTAAGGGTGACCGACACGTGGCATCCACCGTAACGGAACGTCTTTAAGCTATCGGGTCGGGTTTTGGATCCGATAACCCGTTAACAGCCCCGACCAATGGGAAATTTCCACGTGTAAAATTCTTATTGGCCGGACGAAACACGTGTCAGCTCATCAGTGGGTTAGATAGGCGCCTATGATATGTGGACACGTGCCATGGTCCACCACTGGCCCATTTAGCTTACAAAGCCGGCCCATTTGACTTGGTCAAAAGTTAACGGGCTGGTCCATGAAAAGCATGTTAACGGTCTCTTTACAAATAGCCCATTTTACGGTCCGGTAACTCACGGCCCGTTAGGCCCTAAAGGAAATTGGCCCAATAACTTCATGTGGGCCGTCGAATATAACACCAGCCCATTTCACTTTCAGCCCTTGTATGGCCCACGACGTCTTTCGGTCCATATGAGGCATTCGTATCTTTAGGCCCTTTACAGGCCCACGGTGACTCTAGCCCATAATGAACAGTAATTCTCTTTGTACCCGTTAACGGCCCGTGATTTACATGGGCCGTTTCCAGCCCGTGTTAGCTTTCGGCCTATTGACGGCTCATACGTTCTTGGGCTCCTTTTCGGCCCTCGATTACTTCCGGCCCGTTATTGGCATGTTCCCCTAATGGGCCAAATTCGGCCCATGGCAAGAGTCGGCCCGTTACTGGCTTGTTCCCCTAATGGGCCAAATTCGACCCATGGCAAGAGTTGGACCGTTTCTGGCCTGTTAACCCGTTGCGCCGTTTCCAGCCCGTCCTATATTCTCGCCCATTAATGACCCGTTATGCCTGTGACAGAATTAAGCATTTCCTGTCCTACGGCCTGTTAATGGCCCATTACCGTGCTGGGCCGATACCAATTACGCCCGTTTATGGCCCATGTAGACCCATTTATCCGACGGCCCGAGGCCCACCGATTCTACGGCCCTATTGGAGGCCCATTTATCGACAGCCCGTAGGAGACCCATGGATCCTACGGCCCGTAGGAGACCCATGGATCCTACGACCCGAATATGGCCCATGGTTGTTGCGGCCACTAGCAAACCAGGGAAAAAGAAGACTAGGAAATAAATAAGGCCGAAACTAACGCTAGGCTATTAAGGCGATTGCACAGATTACATCCACTCGGCATCAAAGATCGCCACAAGTGCAAACATAGGGAACACCCTACACTATACAAAAATGGCTTGCTGTTTTCTTCAGCCGGTGGCTGTACGTTAAGAATAAATTTTGTATCGCACCAAAACAAATTACAACTATATAACAAAAGGAAGGTTGGCATAAAACTTAACAGTCTAGCAGATAAATGCACCACCAGAAGTTCAGAAGCTCAGTTCATTTGACCTGTCTATTACGTTTTATTGTTGTATTGTCCGATGGAGCACCATAACCCTCGCCTTCATTTCCCCTAGGCTCCTGAATAACATAGCAAATGTCTGATAGTCTGGTTTCAAAACCATGAATATCTTGACGACATCGAACAATGTCTCTCCTTGTTTCACAAAGGGTCTCTGTTAGGGAATGGACTTGTGTCTGGAGTGCAGATACAACATTGCTTTGAGCTTGCATATCTTGATATTTCCTTAACAACCAACCCAGTATTACGCAGAGCGTGCTTTTGGCCTTTGTTAGTGGATGTCTTGACCCACTGCAGCAAGAGCTGACATTGCGGTTATAGTTACCTCGCCACATTCAGAAGGTGGCAGTTCCACCATTTTTTCCATAGCTCGCTGGAAAATTGAGTTTTTACATTGGTAGTACCAGAACAGAAGATATTAAGGATGCAGCAAAACCAAACAAAATAGATTTGGTCTATATACAGAACTTATTCTGGTGAACCCATGTAAAATATTAGTTGTATTTTATTGCAAAGTACATAATAAAACTAGGTCCCAAACATATGACCATGTACCATCGCTAATGTATTGTCTATTTCTTCACATTGTATTGAGGGCTACGGATAAAGAGACGAAGTTTATAATACGGTAAGCATAGTATGACATCATTCATATCACAAAACAACTGAGAACAGGCAAACAGGCAATTGTAACGTTGTGTGGGCAAGTCTAGCACGGAACTAGATTACGGGTCAAGATCAAAGGAACATCACTCCTCTCTTTTAAACCTTGTAAGGAGCAATGATACGCTAAGACAATTGTGTATAAAATTGAAAAGAGTAATAGACATTGGCTGCAAACCATGCAGTTCAAGGCACAAGTCAGAGTAAGTAGTAGTTAAAAGGCATGAGGATTAAGGACTTACAACAACGGCTTTGACTGGTGTAGTCATGACCTTCTTCTTGCTGGTGTGACAATCCTTGAAGATTTCCACAACATTTGGTTCAGGTACTTTTTGGTCCTTGCGGGCTTTCCTCTGCATTTCGAACAAGTCAATATAGATCTAATAATATGGTACAACGAAAAGAGTGAAACAACAGCTAATTACAAGAGCCTCGCGGTGTGCAATATAGCTACAAGATCCTATCGTCTATTGGAATTTCACTTTCGTACGGTTGGCCTTGTTCCTTGAACAGTTCACCTACAAGAAGATAGATTTGTGTGGCACATACGTAAATCGGACTTCAACATGTGATCTGATCACATATATATAATTTACCTGATACTTTGAATCAGTCTTCATCCGTTATATTTTCCACTGGAGATGTTTGGGAAAGTTCACTGTTAGCCTTGCCTTCAAAGTGAGTTTTCCTCAAGTTATACCGATACTGTCGCAGAGCAGACTTGAAAACATGGGTGCAAGCTTGTCTGGTTGCATCATCTTGGCTATCCAACTTGAACCTCATTTGTGGAAAATTATGGGAGTCTCACTATCAGCAACCTAGAAAGTATAGGACAGAGCAAGATGATATTACTAGTTCCCATACATAACCATACTTATAGATAAATGGTCGAGGAAGGTGTTGAAGTGGGTTTCATCTTTGTCATTCCTGTACTGAATCCATGTTGAGAGGATACGTACATGACACCTAACGGCAACCGCTGCCTCTGATACTAACTTGGCTGACTCTGTAGCATCACCTGGCCTTTTTAAACCTGCCTCAAAACGGATCTCTATTCTTCCTCCTCTAGATTGAGTTAACCTATCGAGCATTATCCCTGATGTTTGTTTCCTCTTGCGCCTAGGTGCTAGTCCAACAACGAACATAGGAAGTGTTAGTGTACATCAAACTGTGAGACTACATATAAAGAAGCATGCAACTGTAAGTTGACTCCAGCAACTACCTTCTTGCTGTTGAAGCTCACAAGGTTCATCTGATATTGCCAACTCGTCTTGTATCAAGAGTGCTTGGGAAGTAGTGTCAGGTGGCAAGGGAGCTTGGGAACGTGCTACTAGCTCAGTTGATGCACGAGTAACTCGTGCAGCTGGTAGTACTGTGGTAGGTGTTGCAAGAATTAGGGTTGTCTCTGCTTGTTTGGTGGCATCTATTTGTTTCTTTTTGGATTTTTTTGCACCTTGTGTAGCATGGGATGCCGTGTTTGTAGAATTTTCCGCTAGACTTTGACCTTCTATTGCACCATCAGTACCAGCAGAATCTGCAGGATTCATCCGCTTCTCATTCCCTACCATTCTGTGTTTCTTCCTCTTTCTCTATGCCATGTTAAGTCAAGCCGACAAGAAAAACGAATAACAATTTAGTTCTTCAGAACAAATTGATGTGTGATGCAGACGAACTAAACTTTGATGTTAGATAACCACATGATAGGAGGATGTAATATGTATGAAAAACAGGATGGAAGAGATAACCGGAACTATGATGTGTAAACTAAGAAGAAGACATTTCACCAAATTAGAAGCAATGCAATGGAAGGTAGACACCATATGAAAGATGCTACAATTATCGCTCTGCCAAGTTAACAGTGTCTCATCATAAATGGCGTTTAAACAAATGTGAAGCAGTAAAAGAAATAAATCATATGCAAGATGCAAACAACATCACACTACCATGTTAGAGGTCTCTCGTCATTAGTGCCATTGCATATTCATAGCATTGCATATTCACAGCTTATGATGTGTAAACTAAGGAGAAGGCATTTCAACAAATTAGAAGCAATGAAAGCTAGACACCATATGAAAGATGCAACGAATATCACTCTACCAAGTTAAAACTGTCTCGTCATAAGTGCCATTTCAACAAATTAGTAGTACAAGCTATAAAAGAATGCGATATGTAACCTATAACACATTCCGAAGTCAAACATGTCTTATGATAAGTGATTGTTGCAGGTTACACAACAGTAGTAATTTGATGTAAGAACATGGTGTGATAGACAGATATCATATGTTCTAGAAACAGGAACACGTGTCTTATTCAAGTATAATGTGTAAAGTAAGCAGATGGAATTCAACAAAATTAGAAGCAATACAAGCTAGACATCACACATAACATGCAACCACATATAACGGTGCCAAGTTAGAGGGAGCACCGGTGATGGTGCACTAGGGGAGACGTGCTCATCATAAACACAGCTTTGTTGAGTGTCTATGCATGTGTTGTCTTGGAAATCATCTTGGGGGTGTGGAGGAGTAGAAACTGTAGAGACCCTCCGTTCGAAAGGAGCACCTTTATCCACTGCCTTGCTAACTTCCTTCCGCTTTATTGATTTTGAATTGTCAAGTAAAACCGACAAGAAAAAGCAATAAAATTCTCTCTTTAGAACTCATTCATGCATGATACTGACAGTCACTACTTTGATGTAAGGCAAACACATGATACTGGGATGGAACATGTATGCAAAACAGGACGGCATGGCATGTTCACAACTGTTTGTGTAAACTAAGCAGAAACCATTCCAACAAATAAGAAGCAATGCATGCTAGACACCACATGAAAGATGCAACCAATATGACTCTGCCAAGTTAAAAGCATCCCATCATAAATGGAATTTCAACAAATTAGAAGCAGTGCATGCTATAAATCATATGAAAGACGCAACTAATATCGCACTGCATATACTAAAGGTGTCTCGTCATATTGATTGATGCGGGATACAAAAAAACAATAGTCTTATGTAAGGACATGCTGAATACACATATGTACTATGTACTAAATACAGGAAGGCATGTCACATTAACAGGTATAATGTATAAGCTAAGCAGACTAGCACATGCAGTTTAACCAGATTGGAAGAATTACAATCTAGACACCATATGCAACATGCAACCACATATCACGCTGCCAAGTTAGAGCAAGCACCCGCGATGCTAGTGTAGGGGAAATGATGTAATCAACTACAGAGCTACGTTCACTATCTTCATCTAGCATTGTTGTTTCTTGATAATCATGTCGGGAGGCTGACGCTGCATTCTTTAAATGAGGAGTAGTCCCCTTGCCTGCCTGCCTCATGATAAGTGATTGATGAGGGATACACAAGAACATTAGTTTGATGTAAGAACATGGTTAATACACAGATGTACTACTATGTACGAAAAACAGAAAGGCATGTCATATTCAAAGGTATAATGTGTAAGCTAAGCAGATGCAATTTAACCATTGGAAGCAATACAAGCTAGACATCCGGCTGGAGTGGTGAGCATGATCATCTAGGACCTGCGAGCCTGGTGGGAGGCAGGCTGCTTCGCCACCATCGCAGCTTTTTAGTTGGCTTCTAGGTGATGCCTATCTTTGCTGGGCTTGTCACTGGCCCGGCTAGTGCCCTGACTAGCTATTTGTCTTCTGGTGCTCACGGGATGGTGGTTGATGTAAAAAAATATCTTTCCTTATGGAACGACTTTGGCCTTTCGTATACAAGCTAGTCACCATATGGAACATGCAACCACATATGACACCGCGAAGTTAAAGTAAGCACCTGGGATGGTGATTCATTGCGAGCGAGGTCATCAACTCCAGAGCTACGTTTACCGTCTACATCTGCTGACACTGCACCCTTTATAGCGTTGTAACGTGTCGTGCCTAACCGCAAAGAAAGTTGGGTCAACTTCTCTCTTATCTTTTTTGCTTCTCTCGAGGCAGACTCTGAAATACCCTTGCATAAAAACACAATAGTGAGAGTATGGGTGAAGTGTGTGCAGAACTAGTGCACTGTAAAAGTAGCAGATAGCAGGTGGCTGAAAAATAAATGACAGGAAACATATGATAGCTCTACAACATTGCATCGCAAACAAAATTAGATTCTACTCCGTATGGTTTTGTAATATATGAGCATAGGAAGTGCAGGTACTCCTCCAGCACACCACCACATGTGGTCATATCTAAGATAACAGTTGACTGAAAATAAATAGGTCAGACGATTTTTTAATGAACCGTCCGATCTATAAGGAACGGGTAGATGGCCTTCGTCTACCTCCCGCCAGTCACTGTTGACGATCTTTCTCGAACCGCCAGCAACCACCGGCCCAGGCCCCTGCCTCGACCGCCCCGCCCTCCCCTCGACCTCACACCATCGTCGTGCTTGGTAGCGCCCCCAGGCCATCCCCTTAATCCCGGCCAACCTCCAGATCGGGCGCCAGTAGCTCTAGGCCGCACACGCCCCTAAGATAAACACCAAGGCGCTGCTTCCCCAGCGTAATAGGCGTACTAGCGCCTGTTACGCTGGGGAATGCTTCCGTTAATTGGGAATCAACTGGCCAGAAATTGAAATTCAGGGGGACGACAGACCTCTAGCTAAGGTGAAATAGTATATGAGGAGAAACTTTGTGCATCGTGAGTTACTAGGAACATCTAGTATGAAGAAGAAGCGGTCAACTAGTGTCTTCTGTGGTATGAATACCGTGCAAGCAGACACGTAAGATTTGCACGAATAAGGGAAGAGGAGTACCGTTATCGGTTGCCAGTGTGGTGTCGATATGTCGCTGCAATCTTCTTGTTTTTCCCGGGGGAACCGATGTTTTGGAGAGCCGTGGATCCTTGGACAAACCCATGGCCAAATTGTTGATTGTGTTGCCGTGGCCGTATATTGGCAGAGGGGAAGCAAATTCGAGGCGACGAAGGACGGCGTAGCAGGAACAACTCCGGTGCGGTGGACGGTGGCGAAGTTGGAGTGGCAGCGGTGAGGCGCAGGACGGCGTGGTTGAACTGGCTCGGGTACGGACGGCTCGGCCTCGGCTTCAACTACTAGCCGTGGAGGGCGTTGCGGTTGAGGTTGCGGTGGACGACGACATCGGGGTATCGGCTCCAGCGTGATGGACGAGGGCGGTGGTTGATGGGTGGGATGGGGTGGAGGATGGAGGATGCCGGGGTTTCGCGGCTGGTGGAGAGGTAGTTTTGGCGCCCATGGAGTACGAACGGGGAATCGGATGGGTGGGCGGGGGGACGGGGGGGAACCATGTTTCGGTTTGGGACGCGCTTGTTTTTGGCTTTTTGAACAGAAGATGGGACGCGCTTGTTTGAAATTTGGGAAAAGTATAAATTTTGCCCCCCTCTTAAATTTCAGACCTACTGCGGGTCGGGGGTAGGATGGTAATCCCAGGTGTCCCAAATAGTGGGCGGGAGCGATTTCGGCCGCGCGCATGTGTGCTTAGGCGGCCATTGTGTATGAATGTTTTCGAAGGCGGTTGCGTGGCGTCTAGATGAAGCTACAAACCTACCCCGGTTTAGACCTTTGGACGTCAGGCCGGTAGGTTTCACGGGTCGGAGTTATTAGAAAAGTAATTTCCTTGTACTACCAAACATTGGTCTCACGCGGTTTTGGGCGAGTAGAGGCTCTTTTGGCGCTTCGTTCGAAATTTTGAAACACAAGCATTCACGTTTAGAGTACTCTTGAACTATGAGGATTGACCTAAATAGACAACATTATATTTGACCTTGTATGTTTGAAAACCTCATTAAATTATCCGCTTCTTTTTGAAATTTTGACACTTGAAAATCCTATAACTACGATTATTTTGTAATGGAGGAGCTAATTTGAATCTATTTTGTACACGACTACATATGCTATTATGTACAAAATCAGAGCAAAGATTGGTGCCCCCATAATTTAGGTATGATTTACAAATGCCATGATATCAAATTCAAATAATTGAATGGACTTCATGTTGAATTCGATTTTTGTAAACCACCTTAAGTTGAATTCAAATGTATGCTAGCCCATAGGTAGAAATTTATAATGTCCATTGTGTAACCTTCGTATGTATAATGTGCTTTACACACACAACATGAACTATACTCACGTTTATATTCGATTGCTAAAGCGATGCATTGTCTGGATTTCAAAATACTAACTATGTGGCTCAATTGTGTCGGATAATAACATAGATGTGCTCAAATTCGATAGAATCTAGATGTCTGATGGATCAATGACCGCTCCTTACGCGAATTGCAAATATCATGATCCCATCCTAACATTTGGATACAATTTATATCTTTAATCAATGTGTACAACAGTCTTTTACGTGTAGTTTCATTCTCCATCGGTGGTCTCTCACACATGCTCACACACTCTCTCCTGAGGTGTCTTTCTCGCACACATGCTTTAGATATAACCCTCCCTCCCTCTCGTAACCATTTACAACTGTTTTCACTAACCTTTATCACAAGCACTCTTCCTCTCGCAAGCATACACACGCACAATCCCCATCGACCCTTTCTATATACATGGACCTGCCTACGTGTCTCATGTACGCACATTATCTTTAGGCATGTCTCTCACGCGTTGTCTCACACCTCTGTTCCTAATCGACGAGTATGATTCTAGCGGAGCATTCTGTAGGATGCCCCTTAAAGTTAGGTTGGATGAATAGTAATATCAGAGATAAAGGGGTTACCTTAGTCCGAGAACCTAGGGTTACAAATCCTAGCCGGCTTTGTCAGTGGACACAGAGTTCTTCACAATTCTGCTATCTTTGTCTTGTACGACTAGTCATTCATGGGTCTTCCTAAATGCGTCACGGGCCGACCAATGTGGCGCAGGACGGAACCGAACAAAGGGCCTCACCTCGACCCACCGGACCTCACGCGGTGACATACCCTCTGCCCCCACGTCTCATTATCTTATCACACCCACACATACCAAAACAAACACCACACACACAAAAAATTTCTCCTTGTGCCTCTATTCCCTCCCCCCTTGCATATACACACTCAAGGGAAGGGAATCTCTTGTCGTGACGTCATATTCGTCTCTCTCTCTGTAGACCACTCTCATTTCTCGTGATATCTCTCCCACGCCCCCACCCCCCACCCCGCCGGCCCCTCTATCCATGCCTCTCTCGAATACGTAATACACACACATACCTCTCTAGGCCCCGCCAAATGCATCAACTACACATTCACACATGTTACATCACGTACCCCATTGATCTAAAAAGCCCTCTCTTCACGTTTATTTCGCATACAACATTCCTTTTGAATAAAGTGTGGCCAAAAAATTATTTTAGAGTTTCTACATATATACAACATTACAAAGTTATATGGAGGAGTACGAATGCTAATTTGCATTGCATGGTGCCCACAATGATATTTATTCCGCACTGTCAATTTGTATATTTTTATACTATATACAAAGTTAGTCATAATAAAGAGAAACGAAGAGCATATCTCTCTCCATCGCATACCCCCCTGTACGCCCCTTTCACGTATGCACACAAAACTATCTCCAGGTCCTGTAAAAGTAAGCCCCCAGAAAATTCACGCATGTTTCATCTTTCTCTCGCGATATATGCAATGACGTCATTGTATTTGAAGCGAAAGCATGATACGTACATTGGACTTCAGAATCCACTCATTACGGTCACCATTTACGTTCCCACCTGTTGGTTATTATACAGTCACGGGCTCACCGTACAACTCTGTATTTGCTCAAGACATGACTAGTTGACCAGCTAAACGCTCCATGTGGCACCTCTAGTGTTGCATCACATTATTTCACTACCATCGTGCGCACCTGTTGGCTTGTATCTACTCTACATCTACACTCTTATAAAATACATAAATAAAATACACTCTTATAAAAAACAGAGTTGGTGATGATGGTGTGCCTGCCATCCTGCAATATAGGCCGTTCGATTTATATCTAAAGGATAGGAAAGAAACTATGGCAATTTTGCAAAAAGGTACCCACACACCTCTCCACATTTGCAAATAAGGCCTTCCCTCGTTCATCCTTTTCTCTCACAAGATAAACTAGTCATACAATGCATCTTGATGTTACGTGCAACGCATGTGAATCTTGCTAGTAAGAATGAAAACAAACGACAAAAAAATATTTGGACGGTGGTTCGAAGTCATGACCGCAGGCACAGCGGACAAGGTGGCCTTGTATTGGTATGCTGAGCCGTCTGTTTTAACACACAGGAGCTGGTGTGGTGATTATACACACACACGCATGCACACGAACTGCATGCACGAAACACTCACACAAACACATGCACCCACGCACGCACGCAACACTCACACGTACACACGCAGCCACGCACGCACGCAACACTCACACGCACACACGCGCGCATGCATGCACACACCAGTACACCACACGACCAACACACACTCTCATGCTCAAGTGCTCAACCTACACATGCATGCGCACACATCAGGCCTGACAGACACATACACAACCAGGTGATTCCCGCGCACGGGTTGGAGTCTTGGCGCGCCTGCGCATATTTGTGTTTATCTGACCTTTTCCCTATGCGAACTGATAGGTGGGACCCACAAGGAACATGGTCAATTTGACTAGTCAACATGGCGCCACGCAGACTATTTGGCTGGTCAACAGAGTGCAATCCGATGTTGAACCATGACCAAGTGACCGTATAATCACCGCAAAACGTATATAGTGACCGTAATCAGCTTATTCTGAAGTTCGGTGATCGTATTACGCTTTTCTCTCTATAGGCCCTCCAAAACTACATCTCTAACACGTTCGCGCATGTTATATCTAACAACTATGCAATACAGCACTACTACTACACTCTAACACAATAAATCATATGTGTTTTTAGTTTTACTATATATCATATTGTTACTTAGACCTCTCCCAATGCATTGGTGCTAAAGTGGGGTGCTAAGTGCATTAAAATGCTTAGCAACTAATGTCCCCAATGCATCGGTGCTTATGTAGCTAAGCCTTCTCTATTTAATTGTTTAGTAATAAAATTCCTTCATGTATTGGTTGGTAGTCTTTTTGTCAAGGTTCACGTGCTTAGCATTGGTTCTTGTTGGGGTCACCATAATCCTCTCTCTCCTCTTTAATTGCTTTGCCACATCATTTTTCTGCCTATGTGGCATCCTTAGCACCTGTACACCGTGGGGCACTGGGAAAGGCCTTAATTATTCAGTTTGCATACATTAAAATTTCCTTTGAAATGTATGGCTAGTATCATCTACCGCGCGGGAAAAATCCCGCCCTTTCCTGTTTAATCGGGTTTGTATCGATGGATCGTGCGAAACAGCAAAACTATAGTACTATATAGTACAAGTGACAGTTCACTGGGCCGTCGTGTCGTGTACTCCTCCGTCGTAAGAGTGGAGCGCTCGCTTTCATAAATCTTCTAGTCCCTTTTGCCGACATGTGGGACATCAAGCTACGGGTCCACGTGCCATACCGAATCTGATCAGCAGAAGCGATCGGGGTGAAGCACCCCAGTCATGGCGCCGGTGTAGTAATGAGCAATGAGGCGTCAAATCACAAAGCTGCACCTTTCCCGCGGTTAAGTTGGAAGGACGAAGTAATAATGATAAAAAAAGAAGATGGAGGGACGAAGCAACCAGCATTTCACTCATTGCTGAATCCGCTTCTCCCTCATCTTCTTCAACTTAACCACGTGTTGCTTCTGCCATTGTTTTGCCTCATGTGGGACGCGGATCAGCTTGGTAAAGCACTAACACGTGGGACCGCATGTTAGCAAACCGCCAGGACAACGTCCTCTAAAATTAAGAAACCTCCCCCGCCATCCGCGCGGCAAAATCACCTCCTTTTACTAATCTTGATTCTATAATTTTTTAGATCAATATAATTAAGATTTGTATAGATAGCACACAGGAGCAAAACCAAGTGGTATGGTTAAGGGCATCCACAATGTGTAGCCAAATGTGAAAATAGCTTTTGGCATCATGGGAACCATTGTGGACGGTGTTGCCAAAGCCAAAAAGATGGAACCGAAGCTCCATGATTGATTGATTGAAGGAATAGAAAAATGCAACGTCTCTCCTCTTTCTCCCATGCTTGGATGCATGTAGTACAGTATAGAGCACAGAGTCTACTCCCTTGTCCTTTCTATCACAAATCACAAAGCAGTGAGGCGTCAAATCACAAAAGCACGGATGAAGCAACCATCATTTCACTCTTCGCTGACTTCGCTTCTCCATCGTCTTCTTCAAGAAACCATCTCACCGCACTAAGCTGGATGGACGACGCTATTGTGGACTGCGCTTTGGTGCCTTAAGGCACATGCCTTCGTGCCCATGACATGTGGGTCCAACAGATGGCTAGCCCACATGTCAAGGACCCAAAGGTAGGTGCCTTTAAGGCACTGAAGCTACGTCCCGCTATTGTGTACTCCTAGTAGTACTAGTCCTTTGGTTCAACGGACTTCCTGGATGCAAATAAGGCGGTTGTCTCGGCTTGCAGGCGGCACTTGCAAATGACTTACCGTGGTCTCCCTCAATGGTGTTCTCCGTCGAACGCACTTTGCCAAACCACAAAAAAATGATATCGTCGACGTCACCGCAATGGGGAAGGAAGTCAAATATAGTTACTACCTCCATTTTTTTACACAAAGCCAGTAATATCAAAATTACAATTTGCAAAAGGCCACTAACACTAATCGAGGCAAAATTGATGGGGTTTGTCTCATACTAGCAACCAAGGACATTAATATTCCATACATGCATGCGGAAGTGAGAAGGTTGGTTTGCATGGCGCTGCATTAATCAAGCGATGATGAGTGAGATGGTTAGCTCTTTGGTCTTTGGAGAAAAAATACGCATTAATTGGCACGTGAAACGAGGATTTGTATCGATTAAATCCCCGGAAGTAAAACCCCGCCTTTCTTTTTTAACACTAGTACTCCTAGTATGTACGTACTTATCCTGTTTGGGTCTAGGCCTTGCATTGCCAAACTTCACCACACATTTTTGCCAAGCTTGCCTAAAGTTTTCAAAATGAGAAGGAGGTACACTTGCACACGGCTGTCGCGGTTGCACCGCACCCTCACACGGTCGCTCCTGCACGCCGCGGTCGCACCGCACTCTCACACAGTCGCTCCTGCACGCTGCAAACCCAACCAAGGGAACGCACCCTCACTGACACGTGTTGTCGCATGTGAACAAACCAAACTCAGCCATCCTACGGCTGACACATAATTTTCGTTCATAGAGTATTTTTATCCAACCGCATGTTGGGGAGTATCCGTACGGCCCGTGCGGTGGTCTGTTGGGGGAAGAAGAAGAGGTTACAAAGAAGGAAAGAAGGGTTAGGAGACGTAGGATATTCATCCAACCGTCTGAAATGGTAGACTGACCCAAGTCAGGCGACTTGCATAACAAATATATGTTTTTACACAGCAAAAGATCCATAAAAACAACAACATAAAGAAAAACTACACTGCTCGCGGAATGAGACGGCCTCGTCGTCTTTGGCTGCCGGCGCGAACCAGCCGTAGCTGTCGACGTGTGTCTCCGCACCTTGGTTGTCCTCGGCCTCCAGCTACTCGTTCACGCGGAGCGTGCGGGCGCTTTGCACGGACAAGAGCACAGCCCGATTCAAGTCGAGGATGTATGGTTCCGCCTACAGGAGGGCCTCGATGGCAGCGGCATCCGCGCGCTCCGCGTTGAGTCGAGCCTCTGCCGCCCGGTTCAAGTCTAGGACGTCTCGTACTGCCTGCAGCAGGGCGTCGATGAGAGCAGCATCCGCGCGCTCTACGTCGAGTCGAGCCTCTGCTGCCCGGTTCAAGTCCAGGACGTCCGGTTCCGCCTGCAGGAGGGCCTCGATGGCAGCGGCATCCGTGCGCTCCGCCTCAAGTTGAGCCTCCGCCGCCCGTTTCACATCCACGACATCCGGTTCCGCCTGTAGGAGAGCCTCGATGGCAGCGGCATGCGCGCGCTCCGCGTCGAGTTGAGCCTCTGCCTCCCGGTCCTCCTTTAGTATTTCCATGTTGAACCGCTGGTCCGCCTGCACCATGGGGGACTCGGACGCAGGCACGAAGTCGACGTCCATCGTCTCATACCCATCGGGGGCCTTATGCTCTTCGTGGCTTGGCTTCAGAGAACTCGGGGATTGGCCCGCTGCAAAGCGAGCTTGGGAACGGAGGTTTGTGGCGCCGACCGCCGCCGCGATTTCTGCGCGGCGCTCCGGCGTCAGCATCTTGTAGTAAGTGATCTTGCGGCGCACCATGGCTTTCCGGCAAACTAGGGGACACTTGATGTGGGCTAGGGGATCGAAAGGTGGGGGAATGGGCTGGAGATTAGGTGTGGTTTTAGGGCAGTGGCCGGCGTAGGCCGAGCAGCGAAGGTTCTGGTGTGAATAGTGGTTCCGGTGACGACCGGTCAATCGGTTTTGATTGTACATCGCTCTTGTCGCGTTCGCGTTGCAGCCCGGCACGCTGGACCCTCCACGTCGCTCACCGAACGGAACACGCTTCGTTTTGCGTTTTCTCTCGCTTGTGGGACCGCATTGAGAGCAAACCGACGTCCCTTCCCTCCCCCGCCCGCGTCATTTATTATACTACCACTCCCTCCGTATTATGCGGAGTAAATAAAAATAGAGGGAGTATACTACGGATGAGGATCCCCTGACGTGGCCGAACCCATTGAGTAACTGGCATGCGGGGCCTAGCAAGCATGGGGCCCGCCAGTAAGTGACCGAAAGGGAGGGTAAGGCAGGGATACCTACGTCAGAGGATCCACTTCCACTACTACTCCGTCCTTCCATTTACTATACAGGGCCTAATGCGTTTTTCGAGGCTAACTTTGACAAAATGTTAGACTAATAATATATGACATGCAACTTACACAAAGCATACGGTCAAATTCGTATGTGAAAGGAGTTTCCAATGATATAATTTTCACATTATACATCTCATGTACTATTAATCTTGTCAATAGACAAATGCGGTTTTAAAAATGCATTAGAGCATGGTTCATAATATAGCCAGTCGATGGCTATGAGGGACTGCCATGTCATCTATAGCCATCATCTATTATATGCACTCATACGGTAGTGTGGGCTATAAGGTTGGCTATTTCCCGCAAAAATATACATAAGGTTAGCTATTGTATTAGTACTTTTTCCATCTCCTCTCTATCTCTTTCTTCATATTTATTGTACTATTTAACTAGGAATGCGTATATAGCTAAGGCTCTTGCATGAGAGCTCACTCCCCTTACTTTTTCACATCTCTCTCCTCCACGTAGGCCCTATATAAATGGAAGGAGGGAGTACATATGTTGTCAGTACTCCACGTGTACTATTGGACAGGGAGCTTGATACGTCTCCAGCGTATCTATAATTTTTTATTGTTCCATGCTATTATATTACCCCTTTTGGATGTTTATGGGCTTTATTTTACACATTATTATCATTTTTGGGACTAACCTACTAACTGGAGGCCCAGCCCGTATTGCTGTTTTTTTGCCTATTTCAGTATTTCGAAGAAAAGGAATATCAAACGGAGTCCAAACGGAATGAAACCTTCGGGAGCGTGATTTTTGGAACGAACGTGATCCAGAGGACTTGGAGTGCAAGTCAAGAAGCAGCCGAGAACTCCACGAGATAGGAGGCCCCCCTATAGGGCCCACCCCCTGTCTCGTGGGCACCTCGGGCGGCCACCGACGTACTTCTTCCTCCTATATAAGCCTACGTACCCCAAAAACATCCAGGGAGCACCCGAAACACAATTTCCACCGCCGTAACCTTCTGTATCCGCGAGATCCCATCTTGGAGCCTTCGTCGGCGCTCCGCCGGAGGGGGAATCGACAACGGAGGGCTTCTACATCAACACCATAGCCCTTCCGATGAGTTGTGAGTAGTTTACCACAGACCTTCGGGTCCATAGTTATTAGCTAGATGGCTTCTTCTCTCTTTTTGGATCTCAATACAATGTTCTCCCCCTCTCTTGTGGAGATTTATTCGATGTAATCTCTTTTTGCGGTGTGTTTGTCGAGATCCGATGAAATGTGGGTTTATGATCAAGTTTATCTATGAGAAATATTTGAATCTTCTCTGAATTCTTTTATGTATGATTGAGTTGTCTTTGCAAGTCTCTTCAAATTATCAGTTTGGTTTGGCCTACTAGATTGATATTTCTTGCCATGGGAGAAGTGCTTAGCTTTGGGTTCAATCTTGTGGTGTCATTTCCCAGTGACAGCAGGGGCAGCAAGGCACGTATTGTATTGTTGCCATCGAGGATAAAAATATGGGGTTTATGTCATATTGCATGAGTTTATCCCTCTACATCATGTCATCTTGCTTAAGGCGTTACTCTGTTCTTATGAACTTAATACTCTAGATGCAGGCAGGAGTCGGTCGATGTGTGGAGTAATAGTAGTAGATGCAGGCAGGAGTCAGTCTACTTGTTGCGGACATGATGCCAATATACATGATCATGCCTAGATAATCTCATAATTATTCTCTTTTCTATCAATTGCTCGACAGTAATTTGTTCACCCACCGTAATACTTATGCTATCTCGAGAGAAGCCTCTAGTGAAACCTATGGCCCCCGGGTCTATCTCCTATCATATTTGCTTCCAATCTACTTTTATTTGCATCTTTACTTTCTGCATCTATATTATAAAATACCAAAAATATATTTATCTTATCATACTATCTCTATCAGATCTCACTTTCGCAAGTGGCCGTGAAGGGATTGACAACCCCTTTATCGCGTTGGTTGCGAGTTCTTGGTTTGTTTGTGTAGGTGCGTGGGACTTCTGAGGAGCCTCCTACTGGATTGATACCTTGGTTCTCAAAAAGTGAGGGAAATACTTACGCTACTATTGATGCATCATCCTTTCCTCTTCAAGGAAAACCAACACAAGCTCAAGACGTAGCAGAGCTTCAAAAAGTTACTATTGGACTGGCTATACATGGCGAAATCCTAGTAGGAAGAGCATGCGCGAGAACAAGCACATTCACGTGGTTGAAAACAAATTGGAAACCATATCGAGTACAAATCTAGGAGTACGTACGAATCTAACAATATTGATTGGGCGTCGTTGAATGTTGATCCTTTTTTATCAAAGTAGAGATACTTTGACTACACATAAAACTTATATGTAAACTAGAAAAGATAGGAGGGAGTATATTGTACGTTCAAAAATGAAACAAACATTGAATACCCTTTATTTATGATTTGCGGATGCTATGATCACCGGCTCAAAATTTTGAATCCGCCTTAGGTATCACGTACCCCCACTCGTTCTCTCTCGATTTCATCTCGGGGTCAGGAGATCGATTGAAAGAGGACTAGGGTGGGTACATGCGAATGATACTCGGCGGAATGTTCAAATGAGGCATGCGGGAGGATGGACTCGACCGAAGGGTGACATGATCAATGGAGAAGAGGGTTGGAGAGGAATGAGAAATAAGCAAACGCCACATGATTATACTTGAACGGCTCAAATAAACATAAGTTGTCTCGCTTGGCCTACATAGTGAAAGGCCTAATGCGCAACGCGGAGCACCGACGCTCGAGTATGGCCGGGAAAACAGGGAAACCGACATGCGGGGCACACCCGTTGGGACGACGTAGTGCAGACTAGTCCAATGGAGGAGCTGGCCCACGACCTCCTCGCCACCGACAACCGTTCATGTGGGTCGTTGGGGCCAACAATGTGGCGCAGCTCCAGCACCGCCTCTGGACACAGCGACCGCGGTGAGCGACACGCTCATATCATCGCTAGACACGGTAGGTTTCAGTGTGCTGAGGGTGGCGTTAGTGTTGTGGCACGACAAACAGTATGTTTGGTTTGTTCCCAAGGTTTCCCCATCAAAGAATTGGTTAGCCGAAATTTTGGTTGAGGTATTGGTTGCCCATGATTTGGCCGACCTTGGCAAGAAAAATGAACTAGAGTTGGCTAGAGTTCATTGGCATGCCAAAAAAATGGCAACCATCCAAACAAAGACCAATCTTTGGGTCATGACCAAAATTTTGGTAAGGTGCACTTTGGCCACAAGCCAAACACACCCCAACACCCGGCTCGTCGAGGATGCACGGGGCGCCGCGGCGCGTCCGCGAAGTGGTGTAGCACGGACAACTGCATCCTCAGGATCTGAGACCATGCCGGGTCATCTTGCTTTTTCAATGACATGCGGGGATCGCATGTGAGCAAAGGGCATCTCCAACGTTGCCACGACCGCAGCTGACTACCCTGGCACACCAAAACCCTCGTCCCTTGCGCCGTCGCGCGGTGCGTTCCCAGTCGGCGCTAGCTGCCCACATTCATGTCGTCCATTTGTATGTCATCGTTAAGAGGCTCAGTGCCTGAGGAACCAACTCCAGCGACTTAATGACGCACCCGGACGCTTGGCCTCACCGGAATGCGCTACTTAAAGCGGCAACGCCCAGCTAACCTCCACACCATAACGCATCGTCCTCCTACCTGGCACCACATCCGCCATGACCGCAGGTGCGAACGCTCTGCGGGAGAGCTTGTCTTCGGGGATGAAACTCGAGGTCGCCGCCCTCGCTCAAGTCGCCTCTCGTGACGCAATAGCGGCGTAGCCGGACGCGGACACGACCGCGCAAGCGGTGGCCACGCTGGCGGCCGACGACGGGAGCACCGTCAGCCATGCGTCATACTTGCCGCCGTCCAACGTCCGGCACCACCAAGGTCGGGGACTCCTCCGAGGATGAGTAGGCATGGGAGGCGGCAGGGCATGGTGTGCCAACCGCCGATCTGTATCCGTGTTCTACTCTTCCTCGCGGAGACCGCACCTTCACTTCACGGGTCTTGAACCCGCCCGTACATAGAGATCGCGAGATGGAGGGCGTCGGTCGCCGCCAGAGAATAGGTTTAGGGTCGGGTTTCTTCTATTTTTCTGTCCTATAAAAGTTCGAAATGTAATGAAAATCTGCCGTGTTTGCATTAATCACGGCCGGTGTATATGAACTTTCACAATAATATAGTATACTGTAGGAGTACTAGCAAGATGCCCGTGTGTTGCACGGAAGATCAAGATCTTGTGGGAGAAAAGGATGAACGTGGGAGAGCCTTATCTGCAAATGTGGTGAGGAGTGCGGGTAAATTGTCATAGTTTCCTTCCTATCCATTAGATATAGATCGGACGGCCCATATTGCTGGATGACAGGCACACCATCATCACCAACTCTGCTTTTTATGGAACCGAGACAAATCTAACATGCGAAGTAAAATAAACACATAGGGTCTATACATACACAATTTATCTTAGGCACTCCAATAGTACGTCCACTACACATTCACGCATTTCACATCTTTCTACATCTACGGGAACCTACGAAAGGGTTAACGTAAATTGCCTCTCTCTCTCTCTCCTCGCCTGATTTTCATGGTGGTGGGCTTCTCCCTCCCCCCAATCTACAATCAACAGCTCACACGTTTCACATTACGTTAATTACATAACTGGGATTACGTAGGTGTAGCATTACTCGTCCTAAAAAACCCAACTAAGACAACCTCCCAGCATATCGCGCGGGAAAAGACCCGGCCGCGCTGTTTTAGTCGGGATTACCGGATTACTAGTAGTAGTATCGATGGATCGTGCGAAGCAACAAATTTTTTTTTTTGAGGGGGCGAAGCACCCAGTTTAAAAGGAAAAAAGGCGGTACACCCACAGCACTCCTGTCGCGGTCGCATTGCACCCCACACACGTTCGGTCCTGCACACGGCTCACGCGAAGCGGGCGCGCTCGCTTGCCTCTTCACCGACATGTGGGACTGCACTTGGAAAAACCGACCATGCGCTTAAACTCCCCGCCCACCGCGAAAATCCTCCCCCCACCATCCGATTCAACCGCCCTTTGGCCAACTAGCCAATAATATTCCCCAAACCCCCCCCCCGTTGAAGGAGTCTGGATTAGGGGTATCCGACGAACATGACTATATACATCTCTGGACTATTGAAGCGTGAAGATACAAGACTCAATACTTCGGCCCGTCTCCGGATGGGACTCTCCTTTGCGTGGAAGACAACACTACTAGGGAAAACCTTATACACAGAATCTTACCAGTAGTGCGTGTTAAAATGAGGCGCTACTGCTAATTAGCAGTAGCGCGTCTGCCAAAACCGCGCTACTGTTACCCCCTTAGCAGTAGCGCGGAGGGAACTGAATGCGCTACTACTATAATTGCCACACCGTTCCCGACGTGCTAGGTATAGTAGTAGCGCCCTTCTAGAAACGGTGCTACTACTACCGATTTTAGCAGCAGCGTTTTTTCCCTTCCCACGCTACTGTTAAATCTATTCTCACCTAACCCTCCGCGCGGCCTGATTCCCTCCTCTTCCTCCCCCAATTCACCACTCTCTCTTCTCCCCCTCGTCGCCTCCGCCTCGCCGCCGTCTCCCCCGACCCCGCCTTGCGGCCATCTCCCCCGACCCCGCCTCGCCGCCGTCTCCCCCGGCCCCGCCTCGCCGCCGTCTCCCCCGACCCCACCTCGCCGCCGTCTCCCCCGACCCCGCCCGACCGTGCCTCGGTGCCGCCGTCTCCCCCAACCCCATCTCTCTCCCCGCCCTCTGTAAGCACTCTCACCTTCCGATCCCTCTTGTTAATTTGCTTAGTATGAACCCTAGCTATTTAGTGCTAGTTAGTATGAACCCTAGGCTATTTTTAGTGTTAGTTAGTTATTTTAGTGTTAGTTAGTTAGTATGAACCCTTAGCAGTAGTTCCTAGGTACTAATTAGTTAGTAAGAACTAGGTACTAATTAACTAGGTACTATTTTATTTTTATTTATAATAAGATTATTTTCAGTAAGAACTAATTGAATTAATAGAACATGTTAGTAAGAACTTGTTGCTATTTTTTTAGTTAAAGCAATTTTTCCCGCATCGACGTGGACGATGCCTATCCCGCATCCTCGTCGTCGAGTCGGTGGAGGACGACACCTGCTTGACCAGATGGGCCATGTCCGGGACCGGGCTCCGCCGGGGTGGTAATGGGAGGCGCTACCTACCGGGGGCGCAGGTTGGTGAGGAGCCAGCCTGTCATTGACCAGAACCTTCTTTGGTGGCGGTCGCGTGGGCCAGTGACGGTCCAGAGGCTCGAGGACCCCGCGGAGGTGGTGCGTCACCATGTCAGTGAGGAGGACGCGCACGTCTGTCGCTACTTGTTTGCGTTGGAGCACAGGTTCTCCAATACCTGGCAGGTTCTCCAGGGATCTCACTGGAGCTATGATCCCGTGATGGTTCCTTCTCTGTGGGTGTCCACCGCCCGCGCCGATACCCGTCGTGTGCTAGGGTTTTAGTTGTATTAGTGATGTTATATGTATGACACTATTCAGGATGTATTAGTGATAATATTCGATGATGTACGAACACGCATGAGATGATTTACTTTTGCGTATTCAATGCATGCTAATTTGAGTCCTATAAGATATTTTGAAATGTATATCTTGTGTTGCTCAAATATGATATGTGCTTGCCCAACTGGCCGGTCATGTCTGCAGGTTACACCTCCGAGTGGCCTATGTTTTGCCGGAGTGTTGATTCATTTCCGTTCCGGCAAATTTCAAGCGCTCGATATGTCCTATTTTAGCAAAGGTCATGCAGGATTTTTCCGTGAATTTTGGCATGACTTGTGCCAGAATATGTAGGAAATATTGAGTGCCCCGGATTTGTGTGTTGAGTATCCTGGTAGTTGTCTTCGATCGATTTTCAATTAATGTTTTAACGATGAACACAGGAAATGTCTGACGACGAAAAGGATTTCGTTATTTGCAAATACTGCGAAGACGAGCGCGGCCTGTGCGACGGAATCTTCGTAGATGATGATAGGCGCTTCAAAGATCAAGCTCGACGAGAACTTCAAGTGGATACTGATGAAGTCACAACGACAAGTCTTTTTTCGTAATTAAGCATGACATATGCTTCATTTGCTTCAACTTATAATTTGGTTTTACTATTCTACTAGCGTATCCCCTGCCATGCAAGAGTTTTTGTATTGGATAAGATAGGTTGCAGTCGTACTATGGAGGTAAAGA
The DNA here is from genome assembly GCA_021605205.1 of Aegilops longissima. Taxonomy (NCBI): domain Eukaryota; kingdom Viridiplantae; phylum Streptophyta; class Magnoliopsida; order Poales; family Poaceae; genus Aegilops; species Aegilops longissima. The sequence goes on from CM038680.1 coordinate 643,940,256, forward strand.
AATTTTACTTGAAGATTGAGCATTGTTATATTTTCCACACAAAATTATACAATTCAGACGACTACACCTATTTTGGATGCAAAACATGGCGAGCACTATGCAAGACTTATGCATTTGAGCCTGATATGGTTATCACCTTTGACATTCGTCCGGAAGATGATATTGAAGGTAATACCGACATCTGGGTCGATGTGCAGACGCCTCCAGTTATACCAAAATGTGAGTTTCTCAACCATATTTATGTCTTTGATATTGTTTATTCAAAAATAGTTGACAATTAATTTCTATTGATAGCTTATTTCGGTGCAAGCAAACATGTCCAGCGCTTGGTAGACAAGACCGTATACCGTGTCGGGCTGAACTCAATCACGAGGAGCTCGGTCATTATGTTTCATGGCTTATGGATCTTGATCTTGTCAAGACAAATTTTCTTCCTGCATTTAGAAATGTTAGTACTGAAAACGCGTCGACCAATAGTGTTCAGTCTTGAACTACGGTCACATCTATTTAGGAAGGATGGTAAGATTTTAATATTTTCCTCGAGTGCATCTTTTCCATACATTATTTTTGAAGCTAAACTTCATTGCTAAGTATGTTACCATACGATGTTCTTCAATAGGGAGTCCCGATGAATGTTGTGCCTTATGGGATCGAGACTAAAGGTACCATGAGTATTATTAGCTTACGGCCAAGATATCCTACAGATTACTGTAGTGCATTCAAGATTAGCGACGGATGCTTAATAGTGCAAGACTGGACCAAATATGTGATGGGGGAGCGCAGAGAAGTACTAGGGGGCAGCAAACAGAAGCACATCCCACGATTAGGAGACAGGTTCATCTGCATGCTCCAACTTGATCAAGGAGGAGAGCTACACATGTTTTATGTTATTTTACCTAAGAGAGAGCAGCAGGAGTGATTAGCTAGCTAGAAATGAGTTTGAGGATGATGATGCGCTACACTATTACTATGATGATAAAATAGCTAGTGTTGGTGGTAATGACTATGATGATTATTATTAGCTAGTGTTAGTGGTGATTAAATAAATAATGTTGGTGGTAATTACTATGATGATGATTAAATAGCGTGTGCTGGCGGATTAGATTCAAGTGGAGGCAACATGTGGTGCACACCGAAAGTACTACTAGTCCAAACTAGATCAAGTTTGGATTAGTAGTATACTTTTGACATGCACCACATATTGCCTCCACTTGAACCTAATCCACCTTCATTTGACACACTGGACATAATGATGTAAACCTCATAACTGGTATTGTACCAATATTTGTACGATGGAGAGAAAACCGCATAAATACACTAAAAATAAAAAATTAAAAAATGAATACTAGTAGCGATGGAGAGAAAACGCGCTGCCACTAGTTTCATTAGCGATAGCGTGGGGGTGAACAAACGCTACAGCTATTTGTCCTAGCAGCGATGGCACCGGCATGCGTTCTCGCTAAGCAATAGTTGTAGCGCCTTATTAGTAGCGCCACCACCGCTACTAGTGAGCACAAAACCAGCGCTACTGCTAGGGTTTTCCCTAGTAGTGAAAGCTTGGGGATCCGGATATTATATTTCCTTCCTTGTAACCGACTCCATGTAAACCCTAGCCCTCTCTGGTGTCTATATAAACCAGAGAGGATGGTCCTTAGAAGGCCGATCACAATTACAATCATACCATCATAGGCTAACTCTTAGGGTTTAGCCTCTACGATCTCGTGGTAGATCTACTCTTGTACTACTCATACCTTCAATATTAATCAAGCAGGAAGTAGGGTTTTACCTCCATCGAGAGGGCCCGAACCTGGGTAAACATTGTGTCCCTTGCTTCCTGTTACCAGCAGCCTAAGACGCACAGATCGGGACCCCCTACCCGAGATCCGCCGGTTTTGACACCGACATTGGTGCTTTCATTGAGAGTTCCTCTGTGTCGTCGCTTTGAGGCTTGATGGCGTCTCCAATCACCAACAACACCGTCCAGGGCGAGACTTTTCTCCCCGGACAGATCTTTGTGTTCGGCGGCTTCGCACTCGGGCCAATTCGCTTGGTCATCTGGAGCAGATCGATAGCTACGGCCCTGGCCACCAGGTCAGGTTCGGAAACTTGAACTACACGGCAGATATTCGCGGAGACTTGATCTTCGACGGATTCGAGCCTGTGCCAGGAGCGCCGGACAGTCACGACGAGCACGGCCTAGGCCTGTTGTCGGACAATGGTCAGGATATCATCCCTGCAGTAGCCCCGGATCTAAATCCGGAGCAGGTGTGTTGCCCAAGGGCGGAGGGGTGAACCCCGCCCCGCAGGCCGCATGCTCATCGGCGTTGGAGCCGAACACAGGTCTCACCTCTGTGGAGGCCTGTAACCCCAGGCCCCCAGACTCGTATCCGGTTGTTGGTTCCGGTCCGCATACCCTCGAGCCAGCCAAGCTAGGTTGGGCTCCAGTAATGGAGTTTACCGCTGCGGACATCTTTCAGCACTCGCCCTTTGGCGACATGCTGAACTCATTATATTCTCTCTCTTTGTCAGTAGGCTCTGGGCCGAACTATGTCCGTCTTGAGTGGGAAGCAGGTGACGAAGGAATTCGCTGCCCACCCACCACCCACTACATTGCCACGGTCGATGATTTAACTAACGTGCTTAACTTCGACTCCGAAGACATCAACGGTGTCGGAATGGGCGGCAGCTCTTGGCTGAAATCCATGCCGGACTGGGTGGTGTCGGGGAAGCTGATCGTGACCCACGAACACCTATGGGACCGGGTCCCTTGTGGTTCGGAGGGGGGCGGAGATTGCACAAAGAGCAGATTGAAGCGATGCACACGAGCAGATTTACCCAGCTTCGGAGCTCTCTGGAGAGATAATACTCCTACTGCTGCTTGGTTGATTGTATTGTGTTCTTGCTAGGGAGCAATGGGAGCTACAAAACCTAGCCTGAGTGTCTCTGGTCTCGAATGAGTCGAATGAACTGAACCGGAGCCGAACCCTTTCTACGTTGCCCTTGGGCCTCCTTTTATAGGTTCAAGGGGTCACCACAGGTGGCAAGTAGACAAGGGTAAAATAGGAAAAACAGAGGTTGGTACACCGCTTTGTACAGTGTATAGTGATCTATACCTAACTCTGACGGCAAGGGACAAGAGCCATAAATGCCCGTCACGATCGCTGAAACGATTAAGGCTTGAGGACCGTCAAGTGCGCCTCCGTTTGCCACGATGGTAGCTTATCGTGCCGCTTATCACCGCTCCCGCTGGCTGCACAGCCCATTGACACGCGTGCTTGGGAAAGCCCCATGGCGACACGTTGGCGGATGAGCTGGAGCGGAGATGAAGAGAGGTTGCCTGCCGCGGCAAGTATCTTGCCGTGGCTGAATCCTTGTCGCGCTCGGGAACTTGTCGCTCACCAAGCCTTCCTGGCAAGCTCCTCTTGCCGGGGCCTTGTTTCCTTCGTGCCTTGAGTGGCCTTCCCGGCAAGCTCCTCTTGTCGGGGCCTTGAGTTTCTTTGTTCTTGAATGGCTCCAAAGGAGCCGCGGAGGACCTTGGCGGTCACCAGGCCAGCCCTGCCGCAGTCTTTGCAACTGCCCGTGCACGAGTTGGGGATACTATAGTACCCCTACTCTAGTACACCGACAGGAGCCCCCGGGCCTGGGCCACACACGGCGCCGAGCTCTGTTGGGCCAGGCCCAAAAGCAGTGCTGCAGCACGCGGCCCTAGATTGCGCTTGATTATTCGCCTTGGACCCACCACGTTCCCCACGAAAGGCACGTACCGGACGTGGCGTCGTGGGAGAGATCGTGGGGGTTTTCTTTAATAGGAAAATCGGAACGCCCACCCCCTCTCCCCCTTATAAGCAGGGGAAACAGGGGCAGGACGCCCACTTGCCATTGCTGTCACATCAAAAACCACCGCCGCTTCTCCCCTTCTTCTCGAACATCTGCTTGACTTGTTCTTTTCTTCCTCTGATCATCAGATCCATCTGCCGGAGAGCCGATGGAGACTGAGGTTGCCGGCGAGGAGGACGCGCGCGGCAACAATGACGACGCCGCCAACATGGAGGAGGAGGCCGGCGCCGATGGGTCCGCCGGCGAGGAGGCCGCCAAGGCTCTTTGGCGCAGAGGCTGGGAGGGTCCGGCGATCGTCTCGACGGCCACAGGGCCGCAGGAGCGCCAGGCCTTCGCCGACCGCCGATCCCCGCCACCGATGCTGCACCAGCTCAAGAGTCCCAGCCGGCGCCTATCTCGAAGGCCGGCGAAGGCGTCTTCATCAAGCTTCCATGGGCGTCGAGCTCCAGGGCGCCGGTCGAGGGAGAGACCTTCGACGTGGAGCTGCTCGCCTCGCTGGACTGTTGCTGGTTAACGCGCCAAGCAGCAGCGATGGCGAGTCGAGGAGGAGCAGCTCTTGAAGAAGCTGCTGTCGCTCTACCGCGCCCGACAAGCTGTTGGAGTCGCGGGAAGCTCTTGTCGCGAGGGCGGAGCTGACATGGAGAAGAAGCAGAAGAGCTCGGCGCGCCAACAAGGAAACTCTCCGGGACATAGCGAGCGGGAGCAGCTTGTGAGGCGCACGGCCTTCATCTTGGAGAAGGCCGAGGTCGAGGAGCAGCAAAGGCTTGTCGGCGAGAAGCTCTTTGCAAGAAGGTGGTGGCGCAGCGGAAGATCAACCTCGACAGCTATGAGGAAGATCTTGCAGCGTATGAACAATCAATTGGCGGGGCACTCCGGGGAGGCAAAAGACGCCGCCGCAGCTGCAGAGGCCGCCAAGAAGGAATTGGAGACGAGGGTGGCCTAGCTGGAGGCCACCCTCAAGAGCGCCGAGGAGGTCACCGGGCTGAAGCGAATGCAGAAGGACGCCTACACTCTCGGGCGAGCTGCGAGGTCGTTCACCGAGAAGATCAAAGAGCTCGACGCCGCCAAGGACTCCAAGGCGGATCTGGAGCTGGCGACCACCACAGACAGAGACGCTGAACGGCGCCAAGGAGCGGGAAACGGGCCTGCTAGAGAAGATTAAGGCCAACGAGGAGCTGCTGTCGAATGCTGTGACCGCCCAGAATACTCTTAGAGACAGCATAATGCACTGGACAGAAGGTCCTGTGGACACTGCCGCCGCCATCCACAATGAGCTGATGGAGCTGGGGATGGTGGATCTTGGGTACTCCACCGACGAGAACCTCCAACCCAGCGCCAAGCTCAGCCTCTTCTTCAAGGGCGTGTTGACGGGTCTCCAGCGGCTCCGGGAGGAGATCCCAAAGCAGCTGGCCGAGGAGTCGCGCCAAGTCTGCGCCGGGGCCCTCCGGAAGGTGCTGATGAAGGTGGCCTTCCGCAATCCAGGCGTCAACTTCACCAATGTCCTCAAGTCCCTGCCTCCAACTGCTGACGTTGAAGCGCTCAAGGCCCTTGTCGCACCCATCGTGGACAGGGTGAGCGGAGTCAAGAGGCTCGATGGCGATCGCGTGGACTAGGCCGCTAAGTTTATCTTTCCCTTGTCGCTGCAGATCATGTTTAGGACAATTTATTAGATCTGCGACAAGTCACTTTTGTAATATACTCTATCTTAGGCAAACGATTGCAATGTTATTCCCTTTACTTGATTCCTTCCCTTGTATGTTTGTGCCCTACGCTTTTAGGGAACTTGTCGGTGCGAGCACCTTTCATGTGCTGAGTGCGGAACGTCGGCAAGAGCCTGCTTTGGCGATGCTGCTCCAACAAGCAACCTTATCGCAACTAGTTGCAGCACGCTTAAGTTGTTGAGCGGACTCGAAACAACGTAAGGGCGCAAGCTAGCCGCGAGTTGGTTCCTCCGCGCACAAGTTTTCCATACAAAGTACTATCGTTCGAGGAAGATAACTTGAAAATTTAAAAACTGGTTGCTTAAACTTAACAACTTAGCTTTTCTGTTGTTTGCTTCCCGGCAAGGTGATACTTCCTAGAGCGACACTTGGTGGCCCACACCCTTATCTTCTCCTCCCCGGTTAACTTGTGGGTGGATGAACGTTGCTCTCTTTTGAGAAGAAAGAAGAGAAAATAAAGTTATGGAGCATAGTGGCTCGTTATAAACTTACGGGTGTGGATGCTGCACAAAATGTCGGATAATACATGCATAATAATGGCGAAAGCATGGAATTGACAAATTGTGCGCAACATGAGTTTCTTGATGCACGGGTCTGCGCGGCTTTGTACAAAGGATTACATGCAACAGCGGCAAGACTTGTACAAAAGGGTGGTTTAGGAGCAGGTTCGGCAACCGCGCTCTATGGGTAAAACTTACGAAGATGCTCTATATTCCAGGAGTTGCTCACGAACGCCATCTTGGTCTCAAAGCGGACAGCGCCAGAGCCTAGTGACTCGTTTCACCCGATAAGGGCCTTCCCACTTGGCGTCAACTTGTTGGAATTCTTGGCGGATTGAGCGCCGAAGAACAAGGTCGCCTTCCTCGAAGCTTCGGCATTAACTGCGGCTATGGTAGCGGCGCAAAGCTTGCTGGTAACGAGCAGCTCGTACAGCAGCCTGAAGACGATCCTCCTCGAGGAGCAGCGCGTCATCTTGTCGCAGCTGCTCTTGCTCAAGCTCATCATAAGCGAGTACTCGAGGTGACCGTATACAAGTTCCGTGGGGAGAACTGCCTCTGCTCCATAGACTAGGCGAAAGGTGTGGCGATGGCTCGATTTGGCGTCGTCCTGATCGACCAAAGAACCACCGGCAGCTCCTCAATCCAGTTTCTTCCGCACTTGCGCAGCCTGTCGAAAGTTCTGGTCTTGAGTCCTCGCAGCACTTCAGCATTTGCCCTCTCTGCTTGACCGTTGCTTCTCGGATGAGCAACAGAAGCAAAACAGAACTTGGCGCCAAGATCTTGGGCGTCTTCGCATGAAGGTGCGACTTCGTGAATTGTGTGCCATTATCGGTGATGATCCGGTTAGGGATCCCAAAGCGGCAAACAATTGACTGAAGAACTTGATCGCCGTTGTCTGTCACCTTCCTCACGCTTCCACTTCCGGCCACTTTGTGAACTTGTCGATTCGACATACAAGTACTCAAAGCCCCGACAGCTCGGGGAAGGGGCCGAGATGTCGAGCCCCCAGGCGAAAATGGCCAGGATAAAGGGATCGCCCGGAGAGCTTGAGCTGGCTGGTGTATCTGTTTTGAATGGAACTGCACGCTTCACACTTGGTTACTTGTGCGATCGCATCTGGAGGGCTTCGGCCAAAAGAAACCTTAGGAAAGCTTTGCGGCAAGTGCTCTTGCGCCAATGTGGTGACCACATATGCCTCCATGTATCTCTGCCAACAGCTTACATCCATCTTCCCGGCAAATACACTTCAATTTCACACCGTTGAGTCTTCTTCTATACAGGATGTTATCAACAAACTGGTACATAGCTGACTGCCGGGCTACTCTTTCCGCTTCTTTTTGCTCTTCGGGAAGTTCTCACATGTCGAAGGAAATGGACGATCTGTTGTGCCCATGTTGGAGCTTGCGGCTCGACAACAAGAACTAAAGGCACATTTGCGCTGTGGGAACATCGGCTTCACGGCAAGAACACGTGGTTCGGCCGAGCTTGATGATCCCGGCAAGCTTGCCGGAGCAAAACTTGTCGGGGCGCCTCGCTTCAACGAAACAAACCCTAGGGCTTGTCGGAGCAGATTGCTCCTCGGCGATATCTGCGTTGATTTTGGGGACCTTCTTGGCGGCGGCTTCAGGGAGCTCTGCCGGAAAGTAGTCACCAGAAACCAACTTCCTCTTCTTGCTCTGTCCGGTTGATGGTGTTACAGTTGGTTGAGTCAGCTTGAGCACAAAAATTCCTGGTTCCATGGTAACTTGAGTGCAGCACATTTTGACAAAGCCATCAAGCAATATCATTTGAGCTCTTGGAACATGTTCCATTTGCAGACCTTCAAAGTGCTCTTCTAGCTTTCTCACTTCATCAACGTAGGCTTCCATCAATGGACTCTGATAGTCTTTGTTTACTTGGCGGACGACAAGCTGCGAGTCACCCCTGACGATAAGCTTCTTGATCCCAAGGTCTACCGCAATTCTAAGGCCAGCAAGCAAACCTTCATACTCTGCAGTATTATTTGTTGCTTGTTCCTTGGGAAAGTGCATTTGGACTATGTACTTGAGGTGCTCTCCGGTGGGTGCGATAAGCAGCACGCCAGCACCGGCGCCTTGCAGCGAGAAGGCACCATCAAAGTACATCAGCCACTCTTTACTTGCCTCCTTGACGGGGATGCTCGTCTCTGGAATTTCTTCATCTTGCGTTGGCGTCCACTCTGCTATAAACTCTGCCAATGCCCTGCTTTGGTTAGTTGAAGTGCTTTCAAACTTGAGGCCAAAGCTTGACAGTTCCAGTGCCCACTCGACGATCCTGCCTGTTGCTTCTGGTTTTTGCAATATCCTCTTCAGCGGAAAGCGAGTGACAACTGTTATCTCATGTGCTTGGAAGTAATGGCGCAGCTTCTCGAGGCCATGAGGTGGCGAAAGCAACTTCGCACACGAGTACCTTGACCTAGCCCCTGCGCAGGAGGGAACCGACACAAAGATGGTGGCGCTGCACCATCCTTTTCTGAATCTTCCCGCAATCCTGCGTAGATCTGTCCTTGTCGAGACCAGAGCTTGACGGTGAAGCCCCCTGCTTGTCGCTGGATGCACCTGCCTCGGTTGCCGGCTCATCATCCGCCTCCCTCTCCGCTACTAACGCAGCACTAACCACTTGATTGGTTGCCGCTATATACAGCAGCAACTTCTCTTGTGGCCTAGGTGCGACAAGTATTGGAGTGGAGGACAGGTACCTCTTTAAGTCCTGTAGCGCAGCCTCCGCTTCGGGAGTCCATTTCATTGGACCTGCCTTTTTTAGAATTTTGAAAAATGGCAGGGCGCGCTCGGCTGACTTAGAGATAAACCTGCTGAGAGCAGCCACGCAACCGGCAAGCCTTCTTACATCCTTGACGCGCTTTGGTGCTTCAATCTGCTCAATGGCTTTGATCTTGTCGGGATTGGCTTCAATTCCCCTTTGAGACACGAAGAACCCGAGAAGTTTGCCGGAAGGGACTCCAAACACGCACTTCTCGGGGTTGAGCTTGAGGTTGATCTTGCGCAGATTTGCAAAGGTCTCATCTAAGTCTTGAACCAGAGTTGCTTTGTCCTTGCTCTTGACCACTATGTCATCCATGTAGGCTTCTACATTTCTGTGTATTTGTGGCTCAAAGGCATCATGGACTACCCTTGCAAACGTTGAACCAGCATTCTTCAAACCAAAGGGCATCCGTATGAAGCAGTATGTGCCACATGGTGTAATGAATGCGGTTTTCTCTTCATCATCCTCTGCCATGAAAATCTGATGATATCCGGAGTATGCATCAAGAAATGAAAGCAAATCACATCCAGCTGTGGAGTCAACAATCTGGTCTATACGCGGCAAGGGAAATGGGTCTTTGGGACAAGCTTTATTAACATCCGTGAAGTCAATACAAAGTCTCCATTTCCCATTCGCCTTGTGTACAACTACCGGATTGGCCAACCACGTGGGATGGAGCACTCCTCTGACAAGGCCTGCTGCTTCCAACTTCTTGATCTCTTCTGTTATGAATTCTTGGCGCTCCACTGCCTGTTTCCTAACTTTTTGCTTGACGGGCCGCGCGTGAGGACAGACAGCTAGGTGGTGCTCAATTACTTTCCTGGGAACACCGGGGATGTCAGATGGTTGCCATGCAAACACATCGACATTCGCCCGCAAGAAAGCAACGAGCTCGCCTTCCTATTTATGGTCAAGCGTGGCACTGATGGTGAAGGTACCACCAGTGTCGTCCTCCTTTGCGGGCACCTTCTTGGTCCTCGGTGGAGCCGCCATCATCTTCTTGCACTTGCCGGTGGAGCTCGATGGTGCGTCCTCGACGGTAGCGCAGCACTCCGAAGAGGTGCGCTTGCCGGAGTGGGCATCAGAGCTCTTGCCGGACAAGGTGGTCTTCTTCTTCCCCCCGGGAGCTTCAGCGACAAGTGGTTTGCTATCTGTCGTAGCTGCTGCATCCCGGTAAATCTTGTCGGCGCAGATAAGCACATCCTTCTTGTCGCCATGGACAGAAATGACGCTTATCGGGCCGGGCATCTTGAGTAAGTTGTAGGCGTAATGAGAGGCTGCCATGAACTTGGCGAGTCTTTGATTTGTCAAGTATCCCATTGTAGGGCAATGGGAAATCAGCAACGCCGAATGTGACCCTCTCATCCTGAAATTTAACTCACCGCCAAATGTTACCGCAATGTGATCTTCCCTTTGGCTTGCTCCTTCCTGGGTTGATTCCTTGAAAGTGCCGTCTCTTCGAGCTCATTGTCGTGGATCCAAGCTTCGGAGCACCGCAGAGGAGATCAGATTCAGGCCGGCCCCGCCGTCAACCAACATTTTAGTGACCTTGAGGTTGCGGATAGTTGGTGAGACCAACATCGGCAAGCACCCGACCGCAGTTATACGATCAGGGTGGTCCTCAATATCAAAAATGATGGGCGTGTTGGACCACTTCAGAGGTCTATGTGACTCCATGGATGGTTCTGCTGCATTGACCTCCCGCATCCATTGCTTGAGTTGACGGTGCGAGGTATGCAGAGAAGCACCTCCGTCAACGCAGAGAACCTCTGTTGCCTTCTGAAACTCCTGCTCGTCAGCTTCATCTTCCTCCATATCTTCATCATCATCATCGTCTTCGTCCTTGTCGCGGCCGCGGGGAGGTCTGTCTCCTTGCCGCTGTTTGGCCTTGCCGCGGCGTCCTCCCCGGCCGTGTCTCTTCTTGCTGGCCGCACCAGCACCCTCTTGGGCCTTCTCCTTGTCTCGCCGCTCGTACTCAGCCTTCTGTAGTTCAACGAGCTGCTCGACTTTCTTGCAACTCTGGAGATCGTGGCCCTTGGTGCGTGAATCTTACAAGATCGTTTGTTGGAGCTGTCAGCTTGTCGGCGGCGTCGCCACGAAGATGACGATCGGTGTCGCGGCAACCTCCTTGCCGGAGCTACCAACCTTAGCCTTGTTGGCGCCGCTTCCGTTGCCGGACTGCTCGACAACTAGTACCTCCTTGTTCTTCTTCTTTCTGTTGTTCCGCCGACGGCTCTTCCTTGCCGGGGCGGTCTTCTCACCGCGGATTCTGCTCCCACATTCTCTCTCGGGAGTCTTCTTCCTCCTCAAAGCATGTGCACACTTGTCGGCCAAGGCATATAGCTCATCGACGTCCTTGACTTTGCACATCGCCATCTCCTCCTCATCCTGCGGTTCCAAGACGTTTCGATGAAACGCGCCGATCACCGCGCAGGGTGGACGCCTGGGATGTTGTAGTGCACACGATCAATCTCTGAATAAACTTGCGAGGGACTCTCCTTCCTTCCGGCGAGCAAGTGAAGGTCACTCTTGGCCATGAGGCTTGTGGTCACCGTGAAGGCGCCGACAAACCGATGGCACAGATCTGCCCAAGAAGATATGGAGCTGTCCGGCAAGTGCATGAGCCAAGATCCGACGCTTGGCTTGAGCACCGAGGGAAGTAGTTGGCGAGGATCTTGTCGTCTCGCCCCCGCAGCCTGCACCGCGATGGTGTAGATGCCGAGGAACTCAAGGGTGTGTCCTGCCATCATACTTCTCCGCACGCCTGCTTGAAATTTTTCTTGTCGGCCATCGACCTGCCGCAGCTCACGAGTGAACGCAGGGCAACCTATCACAGACGGCAAGTCGCCTGGTCCTTCGGGCGCATGCATGTCAACAGCAGGCCCGCGCGCTGGTCGGACCGACGCCCGCTTCTCGCGCCGATGCGGGTTCGAGCGCTTCTTGTTGCCGTTCTTAAGAACTCCGGCGCCGATCACGGCGAAGCCAGGATCCGACGACGCGTGGAGTCGCTGCCGAGGTGGATCCGAGGAGCTGGTGATATTGGCCTTCGGAAGGGGAGTGAATGGTGGTGTCGCTTCGCAGGTCTGCCGCCACCGCTCGCGTTTTGTCGCCGCCGCCGCAAGGACGCAGTTGGTTGCCGCGAACGCCGCCGCTGGCAAAGCCAATGAGACTTGATTGTGGCCCTCCATTCGCCGACCTTGTCGGCCGCTGGAGGGTAGTCTAGAAGGAGTTGAGCTCGCCAAGGCTTCCGCTGGAGTGGTGGGTGGCAATGGCGACGGAGCGAGGAACGGATGTGCTCGACTCCTAACCAAGTTAGGAGGAGCAGCATCCGCCCAAGCGATCAAATACTCCGCATTCAAGCATGTGGCGCGCATGCGGATCTCGAGGGCCTCGGGATCCTCCAGCTTGGCCTTGGTCCAACGAGCGTAATGGTGCTGCGAGCATCATGACGCTGTCGGTCCCGCGCCTCGAGAAGGACGCGCGCGGATTCGGACGCCGAAGCTCGCGCTGCCTTGTCCTTGACCTGGTGGCGCTAGGGCTCTCTCGACGACGCCGTTCCTCCGCCACGCCTTCCCCACCACACGCCAGCCCGTGGTGGTGGGTTTGACGAGACGGCTCTGCTGCCGCCGAAGCCTTCTTCTTCGGGGGCATATTGATGAAGGTTGATGAAGAAACTGCTCGTGTGAACGCTGGATCGGGTTCACACAGCCTCGACGCCCCCTACCTGGCGCGCCAAAGATGTCGGGGAAGCTGATCGTGACCCACGAACACCTATGGGACCGGGTCCCTTATGGTTCGGAGGGGGGCGGAGATTGCACAAAGAGCAGATCGAAGCGATGCACACGAGCAGATTTACCCAGCTTCAGAGCTCTCCGGAGAGATAATACTCCTACTGCTGCTTGGTTGATTGTATTGTGTTCTTGCTAGGGAGCAATGGGAGCTACAAAACCTAGCCTCGAGTGTCTCTCGGTCTCGAATGAGTCGAATGAACTGAATCGAGCCGAACCCTTTCTACGCTGCACATGGGCCTCCTTTATAGGCTCAAGGGGTCACCACAAGTGGCAAGTAGACAAGGGTAAAATAGGAAAAACAATGGTTGGTACACCGCTTTGTACAAAGGTACAATGATCTATACCTAACACCGACGGCAAGGACAAGAGCCATAAATGCCCGTCCAGATCGCTCAACAAAGGCAACAGGACCGTCAAGTGCGCCTCCGCTTGCCACGATGGTAGCTTGTCGCCGCTTATCGCCGCCTCCTCGCTGGCTGCACAGCCCATTGACACGCTGCGTGCTGGGAAAGCCCCATGGCGATATCGCTGGCGGATGAGCTGGAGCGGAGATGAAGAGAGGTTACCGCCGCGGTAAGCGCTTTGTCATGGTAAGCGCTTTGCCGCGCAAGGTCCTTGTCGCGCCGGAGCTTGTCGCCACCAGCTTTCCGGCAAGCTCCTCTTGCCGGGTCTTGTTTCTTCGTGCCTTGAGTGGCCTTCCCGGCAAGCTCCTCTTGTCGGGGCTTTGATTACTTTGTTCTTGAATGGCTCCAAAGGAGCCGCTGAGGACCTTGGCGGTCACCAGGCCAGCCGTGCCGCGGGGTGCTGCGGCTGTCCGTGCACGAGTTCGGGATACTAGGGTACCCCTACTCTAGTACACCGACAGGTGGGCACCACGCCGCGGCTCGAGTGCTAGTCAGCAAGGCCTTCCGTACAGGTTTCTATTGGCCGACAGCCCGAGCAGACGCACAGGACCTTGTCCAACACTGCGTCGGTTGCCAGCTCTTTGCCAATCAGAGTCATATGCCCCCTACCGCTCTCCAAACAATCCCCATAACTTGGCCCTTCGCGGTCTGGGGGCTGGATATGGTTGGACCCCTTAAAGGGGGAAGCCACAAGAAAAATACTTATTGGTCATGGTAGACAAGTTCACCAAATGGATAGAAGCCAAACCAGTCAAAACGGCCGAATCCGGACCAGTAATAGACTTCATATCCGGGGTCGTACACCGATACAATGTCCCCCACAACATCATCACTGATAATGGCTCAAATTTCACAGCCGATGAATTGAAAGCTTGGTGCGGAAAAATGGGCATTAAGCTCGACTACGCTTCCGTCTACCATCCTCAAACAAATGGCCAGGTCAAACGGGCAAACGGTCTCATCATGAGCGGCATCAAACCCAGACTAGTGCGATCCTTGACAGAGTCGGACACGCACTGGGTCGAGGAGCTCGACTCCGTACTCTGGGGGCTGCGGACCACGCCGAGTCGCACCACCGGATATACACCATTTTTTATGGTGTACGGCACGGAAGCAGTACTACCCTGCAACATTATACATGATTCGCCACGCGTACGCATGTACGAAGAGAAGGAAGCCGAGTTAGATCTGCAGGATAACTTGGATGCCCGGAGGAGGAGTGCGATTGCCAAGGCCTGCTCCGCATTCTATCGAACAGGCTCGACGATACCAAAGCGTAGAAGTGCGGGCCAAAACTTATAATATTGGCGAGCTCGTTCTATGCTTACCGAGAAGAAGAAGGACAAGCTCAAACCCAAGTGGAAGGTCCTTCACATCGACAAAGTTCTCACCGGAGGAGCGTCACGCCACGTAATGCGTCCGATAACAGACTCGAGCCGAACCCATGGAACGCGGCCAGACTCCGGAGATTCTACGCCTAGCGCCGACCTCAGTGTTCATCTCCTTACCTCCTCCTTTTTAATTATGCTCCCTCCCTCTTCCTTTCTTGATCTTTCTCTCTTCACACAGAGTATTTAATACAGTACGGACTCCCGGACTACTCCGGCCGCACTATGTGTGTAAGCACTACCGGCGGGGTTCCTATACGTAAGCTAAATATAAATTACTCTCAAGGCTCTTCGCCCATCACACATGCATTTCTTTTTCCATGTGTGCCTTTTCTTCACCATTATATGCACCGATATGACTTAAGATGTGGCCAAGCTCGGTTGCCTGGCTCTTGCATTTATGCCCTACGTTCCCGTTAATTCGGCTAGGGCATAAGGGGAGCACCTCTGTGATTGTTACTGTAGGTTGAGCCGGATGTGTACCTCAGACTGGGTGAAGCCGAAAGCTAGTTTCCTTAAGAGAATATTCGGTCAGTGAACAAAAGATGTCTTCGTTTATCATAACGTAAATCCCCAGAAGTTTTGTATCCTACGCCTTTGTTCGCAGTCCGGACATGTGCATCGTCGCATGCGTACCCAAGGAAAGGAACCCTTAATGGAACTATTCTCCTTGGAAGATGTTTCTTACTATCCATGTAATATAACATAGCTAGTTGGGTACTTATCTGTTCAAGCACTTATGACCCCTACGCCTGGTTTCCACGCATACCCCGGTTTTGTGTAACTGAGAGGGTATTCGGACACACCCCGGACTGTAGGATCCGGGGGCTGAAGCGAAAAGGTCCGCCATGACAAATGATTTTAATCTGGCTAGGGGCTGCTTATGCCCATTGAATTACACAGTCACTTGGACTGACTATATTCCTCCCCTATACCATCCAACAGGCTATCTAACTTACAATCCTGTTGAGAATACTTTGCGGCTAACGCCACCTGGTCATATACCAGACTCACGGGAATTCCTTGCCCATATGGCCCTGCCGGTCCGACTTCGGCCATATGGTTCGGGCCCAGCTTGGTGTAGCGCGTCTTCACCATAGCCCATGCTTCACTTGCACCTTGCCGGCAGGCTGACATCTTCCACAAACGGAAGCGCCGTCGTGCTCCTTGAAGCATGTCCACAAGCTCCCCCATGCCATTCGACAGGAAGCTTGATGGCCACAAAGCCTGCGCAAAGCCCTGCATCGCCTGCCGAGCTTGCTCGTGCAGTATTGAGAGGTCTTGCAGTAAATCGCCTGCAGATGCGGGCATCTCCTCCTCAGGGCGACCCGTTAGCATTCCTACAAGGCACAACTCTTTCAATATACTTCCTCGCCGAACTATGCTACAGTTTGTTTAGGCACTTACGATAAATGCCGCGGTGAAGCCTTTTGTTCTCCTTCACGAAGTCTGCCAGCTGCGCACGGACGTCTTTCAATTCCACGTGCAGCCGAACATTGGCATCTTGGAGAGTATTCTTCTCCTGCCTAACTTGTGTAAGAATGCGCTCGCCAACCTTTAGTTGCCTCTAGAGATGCGACTCGTCATCCCTCCCGCCCTCCGGATTTACTCTAGGGTTATCTGCAGAATTTTCTGTTAAACTCGTTGTACCAGCCAGTTGCTAACTAGTACATTTTCGTACAATCGAGGTAAATGTTACCAGATGAGGCCTTCTGGGATTCCTGTAGCTTGGCAACCGTGGCCCTCAGTTGGGTCATGCACTCCTCTAGCTCCCGAGACAATTGCTCATTCTTATCTACACGAACCTGCGCATAAATTGATCCTTAAAACTGTTGTTCCAACCGTTTCAAATCTCAGGGGCTACTGCTATACATGCTTATCAAACTTTCTTACCCGTATATCTTTGGTATACTGGTCCATCGCCCGGGCAAGCCCGCCTTGAGCAGCTCGGATGTATGCATCCCCCGAATTGAAAGCATTAAATGCCTCTTCAGAGAAGATGTTGTTGCAAAGTACGGCCCGTCGACGCCGGTGATTCATGGCGCTCTCTACTTCGGAATTCGTGGCAGAGAGCATATCTGTGTCCTCTTTTGGTGGACTATGCGGCATCGGCCCCACATCCGCCTCCTCTCTCAAAGCCGGTTCTGGAATCCGACTGGTGGAGGCGTGATTGGCAGGATCCCCAGATATAGTCCGGATACTCCTCTTCCTGCCAGGATGTAAAGGGCGATGTTATACTTCAAATACAATAATTACATGGCAGGTTTTCGCCTTACCTCTGTAGCGGCGTTTCGACCGCCTTCCTCTTGAGCCTACCCAATCCGGACGCCTGCGGCCGATGGGTCCCTAGGGCTCGGCCCTGCGCTGCGACCGTCGTCTCTGCAAAAACAAGACACTTCAGGGGTAAGGCATGACATCAGGGAAGAGTCATCTTCGGAGGATAGAGTCTCCGTCTTGGCTTACACGCGACGCGGGTAGCAGTCCGGGATAATCGGCAGTAATTGCCACTGGGGCGCCTCGCGGCTCGCCCGATAAAATATCCCATTGACAAGCTCCACGGTCGTATCTGGATCTTCTTCGAGTCCTGGATCCAGGGCCCTTTCGGGGTCCTCTGGCTGTGGGGAAGGGCTGGAGATTCCTTCTCCGGCCCTCCTCAGTTCCTGCTCGGAAATATCAAGGCAGGTAATCTTAGCGAAGAACGCCACAATAAGTGGAGCGGGAAAATGAATGACGACTTACCTAGTTTGGGGGATTGTACATGGAGAATCCGTCCCGCAGTTTGATGTGAAGGAAGTCTTCATCCTCTCCTTTGTATAAATCGGACAGTATCCTTGCCAGAGCAGTGGCGGAGTCCGGACCCTTATGGCCACAACGGGTGGCATCGTCTTCCCCGTTGAAATGCCATATGGGATTGCCCCGATAATGGAGCGGTTGCACCCCCCGCATTATGCATATTGCCATAACCTCGACTATCGTCAGTCCGGATTTGGCCAGTAACTTTATCCTGCTCATCAGGAAGTGTATCTCCCTGGTGTCCTCCTCTTGGGGGCCTCGGGGGCGCCAGCTTAGACGTGCCCTCGGCGAGGCGTTACTGAACCTTGGGAGACATGTCCGGACTGGATCCGGGAGGGGAGCATCATCAATATAGAACCACTCTGAAGGCCAGTTCTCTGGTGCCTTTTTGGGAGCGCCGGATAGGTATCCGGTATCGGTGATACGCCATACTTCGGCCCCGCCCACTTGACATAGGGACTCTCCCTGGTCGCGGGGGACAAGGCAGAACAGCTTCTTCCATAAACCGAAGTGAGCTTTGCAGCCTAGAAATAGCTCACAAAGGGAGACGTACCCTGCTATATGTAGTATGGAAGCTGGGGTAAAGTTGTGCAACTGGAGGCCGTAGAACTCCAGGAGCCCATGAAGGAACGGGTGGATAGGAAACCCGACGCCCCTTAACAGATGCGGGATGAGGCATATTCGCTCCTCTGGAGACGGGTTAGGAGATCTCTCCGCTTGTTCCCCGCCATTATAGGTGGCTATTCCGGCTCGGACGGGGACCATGAACGCCGGTGGGAGAAACCCTTGGGTTTGTAACTCTATCAAACGGCTATGAGGAACTGAACACTCTTCCCAGTCCCCGGGCTTGGGGTAAGGGGAGCGAGCAGCAGAGCTGCGACGACCGGCCATGATGGAATGGTTTTTCCGGGGCTCTCTGTTGGATGCTTGCTCGAGGGGGAAGAGTGAGGTTCGGATCTGGGAATCCCCGTCTCTTCATATAGACGGCTAGCCCGAAGGATCGGGGGTGGCAAATGCAAAAATGCCTCGACTCCTCGCATTCGCTCGACACGTGGAAATGGTCATTACTGAGGCACTGAAGCCGAGGAGTACAACATTGATGAGAAGCCGGACACTGTTCGTCGTAATTGGTATGTTGGAGTATTCGGAGAAGGAACCCGCCTTGCAATGCCGAAGACAAGACTGAGCGCAGGACTCATCGTCATTGAAGCCTGGTTCAGGGGCTACTGAGGGAGTCTTGTATTAGGGGGTATCCGGACAGCCGGACTATATACATCGTCCGGACTATTGAATCATGAAGATACAAGACTCAAGACTTCGGCCCGTGTACGGATGGGACTCTCCTTTGTGTGGAAGACAAGCTTGGCGATCCGGATATTATATTTCCTTCCTTATAACCGACTCCATGTAAACCCTAGCCCTCTCCGGTGTCTATATAAACCGGAGAGGATGGTCCTTAGCAGGCCAATCACAATTACAATCATACCATCATAGGCTAACTCTTAGGGTTTAGCCTCTACGATCTCGTGGTAGATCTACTCTTGTACTACTCATATCTTCAATATTAATCAAGCAGGAAGTAGGGTTTTACCTCCATTGAGAGGGCCCGGACCTGGGTAAACATTGTGTCCCTTGCTTCCTGTTACCATCAGCCTAAGACGCACAGATCGGGACCCCCTACCCGAGATCCGCCGGTTTTGACACCGACACCCGTCCCCTTCCACTCCATTCTCTCCACCAAAGCCGCCCTCCCCGCCGCGCTGATACGTCGGCGCCACGGTTCGTCGAGGGGACGCACGGCAATCCTCTCGCTCCCATGGTACGCTCTCATAGACTGCCGTCCTCTAGCCGCGCCGCCACCGCTGGCTACGTTCTTGTGGAGGCGCACGATGGTAAGCGCCGCCACCGCTGGCGACTTCGTGTGGAGACGCACGGTGGTCAGCTTCTCCCACAGTACGTGCATTCTAGACTGAGGCCCCGTTCATGTCGGTGTAGCGCTGAATGTTAGCTGATAGACGCTATTAATCTCACTATTTGTCGAAGGAGTTTACAGTCAATATGCTCTTCTTAAGAAGCTTCCTTGCCCTGTTCTGCACTCAATCTGCTTAGCTGAGATGGCACGCCAAGGCCAATTAGTTGCTAAAATATCCTGCCATATATTTATCGTGATGTAGATTGCCATGGTCCAGTAGCCAATCTGTTAGGTGAAATAGCTCTACACCATTTTATACTCGATCTTTGTTGCTGCAATGGCCTTCGATAGTTCGATGGCTGTGTGCTCGGCCTCATTGACTGCTGAAACAGCCTGGCATAATTTAGCACTCAAATCTGTTTGCTGAATTAGCTTTACATATATTTCGTTACCTAGATCTGCTCGTCCAAATATCTTGCCATAGCTTTAGACATCGACCTAGGTATTTTTTCTGGACTTCATAAAAAAGCATATATGTTTTTCCTGTAATATCTAGTAGAAGAAATAATTTGTATGTCTAACAGATGGACATGACTTGGATAACTTCTGCTCGAAGATTCTCCGCTGCGTATGTCGAGGGGGTTGAAAACTTCATGAACTTTATCAGAGCTGAGTACGGTGGTCCGAAATCAGATGTGCTCTGCCCGTATAGGAGTTGTATGAATTCAGTTACAAGACCCCAGTCAACTGTGCAGAATCATCTACACTTGTATGGGATGTCGGTCACATATACTAGGTGGGTTCATCATGGTGAAACTGTGAACGTCAATGTTATTGACTACGTGGAAGCAGCAGATCACCATCTTGATCTGCCTGATGCTCAGGTGGAAGAGGAGGAGGTGGTGGTGGTGGCGGAGCCAGTGAGTTTGACCAACATTGAAACAATGTTATGAAATGCTCGTGCATTCCGTGAACTTTCACCTGCAGAAGAAAAACGGTGGGCCCGCATGTTGGAATAATGCAACGTGCCTGTCACCCCAGGAAATAAGTGAAGGAAATATGCCCTAGAGGCAATAATAAAGTTATTATTTATTTCCTTATATCATGATAAATGATTATTATTCATGCTAGAATTGTATTAACCGGAAAGATAATACTTGTGTGAATACATAGACAAACAGAGTGTCACTAGTATGCCTCTACTTGACTAGCTTGTTGATCAAAGATGGTTATGTTTCCTGACCATAGACATGTGTTGTCATTTGATTAACGGGATCACATCATTAGGAGAATGATGTGATTGACTTGACCCATTCCGTTAGCTTAGCACTTGATCGTTTAGTTTTCTGGCTATTGCTTTCTTCATGACTTATACATGTTCCTATGACTATGAGATTATGCAACTCCCATTTACGAAGGAACACTTTGTGTGCTACCAAACGTCACAACATAACTGGGTGATTATAAAGGTGCTCTACAGGTGTCTCCAAAGGTACTTGTTGGGTTGGCGTATTTTGAGATTAGGATTTGTCACTCCGATTGTCGGAGAGGTATCTCTGGGCCCTCTCGGTAATGCACATCACTTAAGCCTTGCAAGCATTGCAACTAATGATTTAGTTGTGAGATGATGTATTACGGAACGAGTAAAGAGACTTGCTGGCAACGAGATTGAACTAGGTATTGAGATACCGACGATCGAATCTCGGGCAAGTAACATACCGATGACAAAGGGAACAACATATGTTGTTATGCGGTCTGACCGATAAAGATCTTCGTAGAATATGTGGGAGCCGATATGAGCATTCAGGTTCCGCTATTGTTTATTGACCGGAAACAGTTCTAGGTCATGTCTACATAGTTCTCGAACCCGTAGGGTCCGCACGCTTAAAGTTACGATGACAGTTTCATTATGAGTTTATATGTTTTGATGTACCGAAAGTTGTTCGGAGTCCCGGTTGTGATCACGGACATGACGAGGAGTCTCGAAATGGCTGAGACATAAAGATTGATATATTGGACGACTATATTCGGACACCGGAAGTGTTCCGGGTGGTTTCGGAGAAAACCGGAGTGCCGGAAGGGTTACCGGAACCCCCTGGGGAAGTATTGGGCCTTAGTGGGCCTGAGAGGAGAGAGAGGGCAGCAGCCCAGGAGGTGGCGCGCCCCCTCCCATGGGGAGACCGAATTGGACTAGGGGAGGGGGGCGTGGCCCCTCTTTCCCTCTCCCTCTCCCCCTCTTTCCTTCCCCCTTCCCCCTTCCTAGTTGGACTAGGAAAGGGGAGTCCTACTCCTACTAGGGGGAGGACTCCCCCCTCCTTGGCGCGCCCCAAGGGCCGGCCGGCCTCCCCCTTGCTCCTTTATATACGGGGGCGGGGGGGGGGGAGGGGGCACCCGAGAACACACAAGATGATCTTGGTGATCGTTCCTTAGCCGTGTGCGGTGCCCCCCCCCTCCACCATATTCCACCTCGGTCATATTGTTGCAGTGCTTAGGCGAAGCCCTGCGTCGATAGAACATCATCATCGTCACCACGCCGTCGTGCTGACGGAACTCATCCCCGACACCCTGTTGGATCGGAGTTCGGGGATCGTCATCGAGCTGAACGCGTGCTGAACTCGGAGGTGTCGTACGTTCGGTACTTGGATCGGTCGGATCATGAAGACGTACGACTACATCAACCGTGTTTTCATAACTCTTCCACTTTCGGTCTACGAGGGTACATGGACAATGCTCTCCCCTCTCGTTGCTATACATCTCCATGATCTTGCGTGTGCGTAGGAAATTTTTTGAAATTACTACGTTCCCCAACGGTGGCATCCGAGCCTGGTTTTATGCGTAGATGTTATATGCACGAGTAGAACACAAGTGAGTTGTGGGCGATACAAGTCATACTGCTTACCAGCATGTCATACTTTGATTTGGCGGTATTGTTGGATGAAGCGGCCCGGACTGACATTGCCTGTACGCTTACGCGAGACTGGTTCTACCGACGTGCTTTGCACACAGGTGGCTGGCGGGTGTCTGTTTCTCCAACTTTAGTTGAACCGAGTGTGGCTACGCTCGGTCCTTGCGAAGGTTAAAACAGCACTAACTTGACGAACTATCGTTGTGGTTTTTGATGCGTAGGTAAGAACGGTTCTTGCTCAACCCATAGCAGCCACGTAAAATTTGCAACAACAAAGTAGAGGACGTCTAACTTGTTTTTGCAGGGCATGTTGTGATGTGATATGGTCAAGACGTGATGCTATATTTTATTGTATGAGATGATCATGTTTTGTAACCGAAGTTATCGGCAACTGGCAGGAGCCATATGATTGTCGCTTTATTGTATGAAATGAAAACGCCCTGTAATTGCTTTACTTTATCACTAAGCGGTAGCGATAGTCGTAGAAGCAATAGATGGCATAACGACAATGATGCTACGATGGAGATCAATGTGTCGCGCCGTTGACGATGGTGATCATGACGGTGCTTCGGAGATGGAGATCACAAGCACAAGCTGATGATGGCCATATCATATCACTTATTTTGATTGCATATGATGTTTATCTGTTATACATCTTATCTTGCTTTGATTGACGGTAGCATTTTAAGATGATCTCTCACTAATTATCAAGAAGTGTTCTCCCTGAGTATGCACCATTGGGAAAGTGCTTCGTGCTGAGACACCACGTGATGATCGGGTGTGATAGGCTCTACGTTCAAATACAACGGGTGCAAAACAGTTGCACACGCGGAATACTCAGGTTAAACTTGACGAGCCTATCATATAACAGATATGGCCTCGGAACACGGAGACCGGAAGGTCGAGCGTGAATCATATAGTAGATATGATCAACATAGTGATGTTCACCGTTGAAACTACTCCATCTCACGTGATGATCGGACATGGTGTAGTTGATATGGATCATGTAATCACTTAGAGGATTAGAGGGATGTCTATCTAAGTGGGAGTTCTTTAGTAATATGATTAACTGAACATTAATTTATCATGAACTTAGTCCTGGTAGTATTTTGCAAATTATGTTGTAGATCAATAGCTCGCGTTGTTGCTTCCCTATGTTTTTTTTATATGTGTTCCTAGAGAAAACTAAGTTGAAAGATGTTAGTAGCAATGATGCGGACTTGGTCCGTGATCTGAGGTTCATCCTCATTGCTGCACAAAAGAATTATGTCCTTTATGCACCGCTAGGTGACAGACCTATTGCAGGAGCAGATGCAGACGTTATGAACGTTTGAATAGCTCAATATGATGACTACTTGATAGTTTTGTGCACCATGCTTTATGGCTTAGAACCGGGACTGCAAAAACATTTTTGGAACGTCATGGAACATATAAGATGTTTCAAGAGATGAAATTGGTATTTCAGACTCATGCCCATGTCAAGAGGTATGAGACCTCAGACAAATACTTCGCCTAAAAGATGGAGGAGAATTGCTCAACTAGTGAGCAAGTACTTAGATTGTCTGAGTACTACAATCGCTTGAATCAAGTGGGAGTTAATCTTCCAGATAAGATAGTGATTGGCAGAGTTCTCTAGTCACCATCACCAAGTTACTGGAACTTCGTGATGAACTATAATGCAAGGGATGACTAAAACGATTCCCGAGCTCTTCGTGATGCTGAAATCGACGAAGGTAGAAATCAAGAAAAAGAGCATCAAGTGTTGATGATTGACAAGACCACTAGTTTCAAGAAAAGGGCAAAGGGAAAGAAAGGGAACTTCAAGCAGAATGGCAAGCAAGTTGTCACTCCCGTGAAGAAGCCCAAAGCTGGACCAAAGCCTGAAACTGAGTGCTTCTACTGCAAAGGAAATGGTCACTGGAAGCGGAAATACCCCGAATATTTGGTGGATAAGAAGGATGGCAAAGTGAACAAGGGTATATTTGATATACAGGTTATTGATGTGTACCTTACTAGTGTTTATAGTAGCCCTTGGGTATCTGATACTTGTTCGGTTGCTAAAAATTAGTAACTCGAAATAGGAGTTACAGAATAAACAAAGACTAGTTGAGGGTGAAGTGACGATGTGTGTTGGAAGTGGTTCCAAGATTGATATGATCATCATCGCACACTCCCTATACTTTCGGGATTAGTGTTAAACCTAAATAAATGTTATTTGGCGTTTGCATTGAGCATGAATATGATTTGATAATGTTTATTGCAATACGGTTATTCATTTAAAGTCAGAGAATAATTGTTGTTCTGTTTACATGAATAAAACCTTCAATGGTCATACACCCAATGAAAATAGTTTGTTGGATCTCGATCGTAGTGATACACATATTCATAATATTGATGCCAAAAGATGCAAAGTTGAGAATGATAGTGCAACTTATTTGTGGCACTGCCGTTTGGGTCATATCGGTGTAAAGCGCATGAAGAAACTCCATGCTGATGGGTTCGAATCACTTGATTATGAATCATTTGATGCTTGCGAACCGTGCCTTTTGGGCAAGATGACTAAAACTCCGTTCTCCGGAACAATGGAATGAGTTACTGATTTATTGAAAATAATACATACCGATGTATGCGATCCAATGAGTGTTGATGCTCGTGGCGAGTATCGTTATTTTCTGACCTTCACAGATGATTTGAGCAGATATGGGTATATCTACTTAATGAAACACAAGTCTGAAACATTTGAAAAAGTTCAAAGAATTTCAGAGTGAAGTGGAGAATCATCGTAACAAGAAAATAAAGTTTCTACGATCTGATCGTGGAGGAGAATATTTGAGTTATGAGTTTGGCCTTCATATAAAATAATATGGAATAGTTTCACAGCTCACGCCACATGGAACACCACAGTGTAATGGTGTGTCCGAACATCATAACCGCACTTTATTGGATATGGTGCGATTTATGATGTATCTTACTGATTTACCACTATCGTTTTGGGGTTATGCATTAGAGACAGTTGCATTCACTTTAAAATGGGCACCATCAAAATCCGTTGAGACGACGCCTTATGAACTGTGGTTTGGCAAGAAACCAAAGTTGTCGTTTCTTAAATTTTGGGGCTGCGATGCTTATGTGAAAAAGTTTCAACCTGATAAGCTCGAACCCAAATCGGAGAAGTGCGTCTTCATAGAATACCCAAAGGTAACTATTGGGTACACCTTCTATCATAGATCCGAAGGCAAGTTATTAGTTGCTAAGATGGATCCTTTCTAGAGAAGAAGTTTCTCTCGAAAGAAGTGAGTGGGAGGAAAGTAGAACTTGATAAGGTAATTGTACCTTCTCCCAAATTGGAAAGTAGTTCATCACAGAAATCAGTTCCAGTGATGCCTACACCGGTTAGTGAGGAAGTTACTGATGATGATCATGAAACTTCGGATCAAGTTACTACAGAAACTCATAGGTCTTCTAGAGTATGGTCCGCACCAGAGTGGTACGGTAATCCTGTTTTGAAAGTCATGTTACTAGACCATGATAAACCTACGAACTATGAGGAAGCGATGATGAGACCAGATTCCGCGAAATGGCTTGAGGTCATGAAATCTGAGATGGGATCCATGTATGAGAACAAAGTGTAGACTTTGGTGGACTTGCCCGATGATCGGCAAGCCATAGAAAATAAATGGATCTTCAAGAGGAAGACAGACACTGATAGTAGTGTTACTATCTACAAAGCTCGACTTGTCACAAAAAAAATTTCAACAAGTTCAAGGTGTTGAATACAATGAGATTTTCTCACTCGTATAGATGCTTAAAGTCTGTCCGAATCATGTTAGCAATTGCCACATTTTATGAAATCTGGCAAATAGATGTCAAAACTGCATTCCTTAATGGATTTTTTTAAAAGAAGAGTTGTATATGATGCAACCAGAAGGTTTTGTTAATCCTAAAGGTGCTAACAAAATGTGCAAGATCCAGCGATCCATCAATGGACTGGTGCAAGTATCTTGGAGTTGGAATATACGCTTTGATGAGTTGATCAAAGAATATGGTTTTATACAGACTTTTGGAAAGTCCTGTATTTACAAGAAAGTGAGTGGGAGCACTACAGCCTTTCTGATAAGTATATGTGAATGACATATTGTTGATCGGAAATGATGTAGAATTTTCTGGAAAGAATAAAGGAGTATTTGAAAGGAGTTTTTCAAAGAAAGACCTCAGTAAAGCTACTTACATATTGAGCATCAAGATTTATTGAGATAGATCAAGACGCTTGATAAGATTTTCAATTAGTACATACCTTGACAAGATTTTGAAGTAGTTCAAAATCGAACAGTGAAAGAAAGAGTTCTTGCCTGTGATGCAAAGGTGTGAAGTTCAGTAAGACTCAAAACCCGACCATGGCAGAAAATAGAAAGAGAATGAAAAAGTCATTTCCTATGCCTCAGTCATAGGTTCTATAAAGTATGTTATGCTGTGTACCGGACCTATTGTATACCTTGCTCTGAGTTTGGCAAAGGAGTACAATTTTGATCTAAGAGTAGATCACTGGACAGCGGTCAAGAATATCCTTAGTGAGGACTAAGGAGATGTTTCTCGATTATGGAGGTGATAAAAGAGTTCGTCGTAAAGAGTTACATCGATGCAAGCTTTTACACTGATCCAGATGACTCTAAGTCTCAATCTAGATACATATTGAAAGTGGGAGCAATTAGCTAGAGTAGCTCCGTGCAAAGCATTGTAGACATAGAATATTTGAAAAATACATACGGCTCTGAATGTGACAGACGCGTAGACTAAAATTCTCTCATGAGCAAAACATGATCATACCTTAGTAATCTTTGGCTGTTAATCACATAGCGATGTGAACTAGATTATTGACTCTAGTAAACCCTTTGGGTGTTCGTCACATGACGATGTGAACTATGGGTGTTAATCACATACATATGTGAATATTGGTGTTGAATCACATGATGATGTGAACTAGATTATTGACTCTAGTGCAAGTGGGAGACTGAAGGAAATATGCCCTAGAGGCAATAATAAAGTTATTATTTATTTCCTTATATCATGATAAATGTTTATTATTCATGCTAGAATTGTATTAACCGGAAACATAATACTTGTGTGAATACATAGACAAACAGAGTGTCACTAGTATGCCTCTACTTGACTAGCTCGTTGATCAAAGATGCTTATGTTTCCTGACCATAGACATGTCTTGTAATTTGATTAATGGGATCACATCATTAGGAGAATGATGTGATTCACTTGACCCATTCCGTTAGCTTAGCACTTGATCGTTTAGTTTTATGCTATTGCTTTCTTCATGACTTATACATGTTCCTATGACTATGAGATTATGCCACTCCCGTTTACCGGAGGAACACTTTGTGTGCTACCAAACGTCACAACGTAACTAGGTGATTATAAAGGTGCTCTACAGGTGTCTCCAAAGGTACTTGTTGGGTTGGCGTATTTCGAGATTAGGATTTGTCACTCTGAGTGTCGGAGTGGTATCTCTGGGCCCTCTCGGTAATGCACATCACTTAAGCCTTGCAAGCATTGCAACTAATGAGTTAGTTGTGAGATTATGTATTACGGAACGAGTAAAGAGACTTGCCGGTAACGAGATTGAACTAGGTATTGAGATACCGACGATCGAATCTCGGGCAAGTAACATACCGATGACAAAGGGAACAACGTATGTTGTTATGCGGTCTGACCGATAAAGATCTTCGTAGAATATGTGGGAGCCAATATGATCATCCAGGTTCCGCTATTGGTTATTGACCGGAAATAGTTCTAGGTCATGTCTACATAGTTCTCGAACCCGTAGGGTCCTCACGCTTAAAGTTACGATAATAGTTTCATTATGAGTTTATATGTTTTGATGTACCGAAAGTTGTTCGGAGTCCCGGATGTGATCACGGACATGACGAGGAGTCTCGAAATGGTCGAGACATAAAGATTTATATATTGGACGACTATATTCGGACACCGGAAGTGTTCCAGGTGGTTTCGGAGAAAACCGGAGTGCCGGAAGGGTTACCGGAACCCCCCGGGGAAGTATTGGGCCTTAGTGGGCCTGAGGGGAGAGAGACGGCAGCAGCCCAGGAGGTGGCGCGCCCTTCCCATGGGGAGTCCCAATTGGACTAGGGGAGGGGGGGCGGCCCCTCTTTCCCTCTCCCTCTTCCCCTCTTTCCTTCCCCCTTCCCCCTTCCTATTTGGACTAGGAAAGGGGAGTCCTACTCCTACTAGGAGGAGGACTCCCCCCTCCTTGGCGCGCCCCAAGGGCCGGCCAGCCTCCCCCCTTGCTCCTTTATATACGGGGCGGGGGCACCGAGAACACACAAGTTGATCTTGGTGATCGTTCCTTAGCCATGTGCAGTGCCCCCCTCCACCATATTCCACCTCGGTCATATCGTTGCGTTGCTTAGGCGAAGCCCTGCGTCGGTGAACATCATCATCGTCACCACGCCATCGTGCTGACGGAACTCATCCCCGACACCCTACTGGATCGGAGTCCGGGGATCGTCATCGAGCTGAACGTGTGCTGAACTCGGAGGTGCCGTACGTTCGGTACTTGGATCGGTCGGATTGTGAAGACGTACGACTACATCAACCGCGTTGTCATAATGCTTCCGCTTTCGGTCTAAGAGGGTACGTGGACAATACTCTCCCCTCTCGTTGCTATGCATCTCCATGATCTTGCGTGTGCGTAGGAAATTTTTTGAAATTACTACGTTTCACAACAATAAGCTGTCAGTATTCTCAGCTATGGTCACCTTTCTTCAGGTGAAGCCATCTGAGCGGATGACCAACAAATCATTCGATGCGATGTAGGATGCTTTCCGCAAATCTTTCCCAGATGCGTCTGAGCTGCCACACACCTGCAGTAAAATAAAGAATTTCCTTCGTGCAGTTGGAATTGGATATGATATGATCCATGTTTGTAAGAATAATTGTGTTCTGTTCCAGAAGGATTATGCCAACTTAAGTGAATGCCCGAAATGCAAATCATCAGGATGGAAAGATGGCGATGATGTGAAGATGATTCCTCATAATGTTCTGAGACATTTTCCAATTATACCAAGATTGCATAGGTTGTTTCATGATGCTGAAACAAGAGAGGATATACTATGGCATTCTAGGAACCAGGAGTACAGAGATCAGAATGTAATGAGCCATCCATCTCATGGTAATGAGTGGAAAAGCTTCAATCATAAACACAAAAGTTTGCTGCTGACCGAGAAACATTAGACTTGGCTTAGCGGATGGATTTAAACCCATTTGGTTACAGGCGCCACATATAGCATGTGGCCGGTGCTTGTTATCCTTACAACATGCCTCCAAATGTCTGCACCAAAGAATCAAACTACATGATGGCCTTGCTCGTCCTAGGTCCAAAAAGTCCTCGAAAGGATTTTGATTTGTTCATGGAGCCTCTTGTGGAGGAACTTCAACAGCTATGGAGGGCTGTTCTCACTCGAGACCTATATAGCAGCCCACCAGCTGATTTCTTTCTGTGTGCTGTTATAATTTGGTGCATCCATGATGTGACGCCCCCGATTCAATCGTACACTAATCAGGTACGCAAATGTGTACGATCAAGATCAGGGACTCACAGGAATATATCACAACACAACTCTAAAAATAAAATAAGTCATACAAGCATCATATTAAAAGCCAGGGGCCTCGAGGGCTCGAATACAAGTGCTCGATCATAGACGAGTCAGCGGAAGCAACAATATCTGAGTACAGACATAAGTTAAACAAGTTGCCATAAGATGGCTAGCACAAACTGGGATACAGATCGAAAGAGGCGCAGGCCTCCTGCCTGGGATCCTCCTAACTACTCCTGGTTGTCGTCAGCTGCCTGCACGTAATAGTAGGCACCTCTAGTGTAGTAGGGGTCATCGTCGACGATGACATCTGGCTCCTGGGCTCGAGCATCTGGTTGCGACAACCAGGTAGAATGGAAAGGGGAAAAAGAGGGAGAAAAGCAACTGTGAGTACTCATCCAAAGTACTCGCAAGCAAGGATCTACACTACATATGCATGGGTATATGTGTAAAGAGGCAATATCGGTGGACTGAACTGCAAAATGCCAGAATAAGAGGGAGATAGCTAGACCTATCGAAGACTATGCTTCTGGCAGCCTCCGTCTTGCAGCATGTAGAAGAGAGTAGATTCAAGTACTCCAAGTAGCATCGCATAGCATAATCCTACCCGGCGATCCTCCCCTCGTCGCCCTATGGAAAAGCGATCACCGGGTTGTGTGTGGAACTTCTCTGGGTGTGTTTTATTAAGAATTTGGTTCTAGTTGTCATAAGGTCAAGGTACAACTCCGGGTCGTCTTTTTACCGAGGGACACGGCTATTCGAATAGATAAACTTCCCTACAGGGGTGCACCACATAACCCAACACGCTCGATCCCATTTGGCCGGACACACTTTCCTGGGTCATGCCCGGCCTCGGAAGATCAACATGTCGCAGCCCCACCTAGGCACAACAGAGAGGTCAGAACGCCGGTCTAAATCCTATGGCGCAGGGGTCTGGGCCCATCGCCCGTTGCACACCTGCACGTTGCGAGGGCGGCCGGAAGTAGACCTAGCCTCCCTAATACAAGAGCAGGCGTTCCAGTCCAATCCGGCGCACGCCGCTCAGTCGCTGACGTCAAGAAGGCTTCAGCTGATACCACGACGTCGACTGCCCATATCTTTCCCGCGTAGTTGGTTAGTGTGTATAGGCCAGTGCCCAGACTCAGATCAAATACCAAGATCTCGTTAAGCGTGTTATTTTGAAGTAACTGCAGACGCCGACCAGGGCCAGGCCCACCTCTCTCCTAGGTGGTCTCAACCTGCCCTGTCGCTCCGCCACAAAGTAATAGTCAGGGGCCGTCGGGAACCCAGGCCCACCTCTACCGAGATGGAGCCACCTGTCCTTCCAGCCCCCACATCGGAATCAATTGCGGGTACTCAACGAGCCAACCCGACTTTAGTCACCACCTGAATAGTATGTATGTGTATAGTATATACCCGTGATCACCTCCCGAGTGATCACGGCCCGATAGTATAGCAAGGCAAACTGACAAGAATGTAGGGCCAATGATGATAAACTAGCATCTTATACTAAGCATTTAGGATTGTGGGTAAGGTATCAACAACTGTAACAACAATGACAGGCTATGCAACAGGATAGGATCACTCGAAACAGTAACATGCTATACTACTCTAATGCAAGCAGTAGAGAGAAGAATAGGCGATATCTGGTGATCAAGGGGGGGGGGGATTGCCTGGTTGCTCTGGCAAGAAGGAGGGGTCATCAACTCCGTAGTCGTACTGGATAGCAGCAGCGTCGGTCTCGGTGTCTAGCGAGAGAAAAGGGGAAAGAAACAATAAATATAATGCAAACATATACATGACGATGCATGACATGACAAGTAACGGCGCTCTGTGTGCCCTAACGCGGTAGTAGGTGATACAGGAGAAACGGGGAAACGTCCGGGAAAGTATCCCCGGGGTTTCTCGGTTTCGGATAGATGAATCGAAGGGGAAAGTTGTGTGTTCGCTATGCTAGGAATGTGTGGCGAACGAACGGGCTGCGTAACTGGATTCATCTCGTTATTCTGAGCAACTTTCATGTACAAAGTTTTTCCATCGGAGCTACAGTTTATTTTATATTAATTTTAAAAGATTTAAAACATTTTAGGATTTATTTAATTAATTTAGATCAACATTATACAGAATAGTGTATGCTGACGTCAGCATGACGTTAGCAGTCAACAGGGCGTTGACTGGGTCAAACTTACGTGTGGGTCCTAGCTGTCATTGACTGAGACTAACTAATCATGATTGATTAGATTAATTAGTGATTAGATTAATCTAATTGTGCTTAATTAAATTAATTAATTATTTAATTAATTAATTACTTTTATTTTTATTAATTCATTTTTTTCTCTTTTTTATTAACGTTCCATGGGCTGGGGCCCTCTGTTCAGTGGCCCAGGGGAGGCCTAGCGGGTTTCGACGTGGCTGCCCGAGCAGGCGCGGGCGCCAGAGCGGGCGCCCGGCTGTGGGCGAGACCGGCACGCGTCGCCGAAGCGGGAGCGCTTGGCCAGTAGGGCGGAGGCAGCAGCGACGTCAGCGGTAGCAGCGGGCGAGCGCCTGCGCGACGGAGACGCGCGTCATCCACCAGCGTCGGGGTTCGGTGGTCAAGCGGCAGAGAAGGGGCGGCTGATCTGACGCAGGAACAACGGGACGGCCTTGTTGGCGGGCGTGCGCTGGGCGACACGCTGGGTGGCTACGGCGACAGCGCCAGACGCGGTAGGTGGTGTCGCGTGAGGGAGAGGAAAGGAAGCGGGGCTCACTGCGAGTGTAAGGAACGGGGCAATGGGGCTCGTGGT
Organism: Aegilops longissima; assembly: GCA_021605205.1. Classification (NCBI taxonomy): domain Eukaryota; kingdom Viridiplantae; phylum Streptophyta; class Magnoliopsida; order Poales; family Poaceae; genus Aegilops; species Aegilops longissima. Next base: position 643,972,690 of record CM038680.1, read on the forward strand.
GGGGGACAGGGACGATGCGTCGAAGACGAGGCAGGCGGCGAGGTGGTGATGAGGAGGCACGGTGCTTGGCGATCCGGCGACGGGCGCGGGGAAGACGACGTCGGGCAGCACCGGGCGGCGAGGCGTGGTCGTCGGGGCGCAGCTGGGAGGCGTTCGACGAGCGGCGAGGTGGCCCGGCGAGTCGTAGCGACGGGCGCCGACGGTGCAGCGACGAGCGGCATCAGGGGCGACGAGGAAAGCCCCGATCCAGATCGGATCGGGGGAGCGTAGTGGGTGGGGCGAGTGAGGGGTTACGGGTTAGGGTTTGACTGGGGTGGGGGATATGGGGAGTGGGGAGGGCGGCCTGGTCGGTTTATTAGCAGTGGGCAAACCGCCCAGATGGTGGAATTCTCTTTCCTTTTTTGTTTGTCTTGTTTTCTTTTACTTTTTCTTATTTTTCTTTTTTGTTTTCTTTTAGTTCCTAATTATTTTAGTTTCTTTAAAATACCAAGTTAGCACCTAAATTAGTATCATCAAAATAGGCCACTGCCAAACCTAGTTTGCACCCAAAATATATTAGTTTAATATATTTTTTATATTTTCAAAAGCAATTAAATTATTATTTTAGCCACTGTTTTGAATTAGTTTAGGGCATTTAAACACTTTGTAAAAGGTTAGTTCCACCACCAAAACTAGTTAGGGATTATTTGCCACATGATGAACATTTTAGTTTTAATATTTGAAAACTTTTATTGTTTGCTTGATTTTGAATTTGAATTTGAATCGGTTTCGAACTGACGCGAGATCATCAACAGTAATCGAAGTGACATGGCATCATCAGCAGAGGGTTGTTGTAGCTTAATTACCCGGGCGTTACACATGATTATCCGGCTTTGGGCACTATGTCAGGGCGAACGACACATGGTTACAATGCATGTGTTCGCTGTGACAGGAATCCGCTGTCATACACAATACTTAGCAAGATCTGTTACATTGGACACCTCCATTTCCTTGCCAAGGACAAGCCGCATCCTAGAAAATACCGAAGACATGTGTTCAATGCAAAGCATGAATACCATGATGAGGCCAAAGAGGCTCACCACCGATGAGTTGCAAGTGGAATTAGAGAAGGTCAGGCATATTACACCAGGAAACCATCCTGGTAATGGTAGCGGGAAAAGGAAGCGTGGCAGGGCAGAAGAGAGATTATGGTTTACCCGCAGGTCCACTTTGTGGGACTTGGAGTATTGGAAAGATTTGGATCTAATAAATCTAAACTCATGAGCTAGAAATATAGTGGCGGCACACTTAACAAAAGAATGCTCAATATTTAAAAACTCTAAAAAGATCCTTTATATGGAAGGATGCATATGAACAAATTGTCTTTCAAGTTCAACTATAAGCAAAGATATAGCATCCGCAAGGCTACTAGTTTTATGGAGAATGGATCCACCTAAAGTGGGAAGCGCACTGGCACAAGTAAAGAAATCTTGAATAATCCCTCTTCCAGTAATATTGCGACTCCCTATGCGAAGCTTTTTAGTGTGTAGAATAGTAGATTATTTGTGAGGATTAATATTGGCAAAAGCATCAAAGTTCTCCTCATCATTACTACTATCTTTTTCAGCGATAACCTCCCTAATTTCAGACATGGTGGCAACTAACAAACGAGCAAGCGAGCAAGCGAAGAAGACGAACGGAAGAAGGGTGAAGAAAAGGCAAATCTTTTCGAAAATTGTTTTAGAAGTGGGGGAGAGGAAAACGAGAGGTGAATGGCAAATAATGTAATGCGAGAGATGAGAGTTTATGATGTGTACTTGGTATGTCTTAGCTTGGCGTAGATCTCCCCGGCAACGGCGCCAAAAATTCTTCCTGCTACCTCTTGAGCTTGCGTTGGTTTTTCCCATGAAGAGGAAAGGGTGATGTACAAGTAGAGTAAGTATTTCCCTCGGCTTTTGAGAACCATGGTATCAATCCAGTAGGAGACAACACGCAAATCACCGAATACCTGCACAAACAAACACCAACTTGCACACAATGCGACAAAGGGGTTGTCAATCCCTTCACGGTTATTTGCAAAGTGAGAGCTGATATAGATGGATAAATGGTAAAGTAACATTTTTGGTATTTTTGGTTTATGGAACGGAAACTAAAAGAGTGCAAAGAAAGTAAATAGGAAACTAAAATTGTAGATCAGAAACTTATATGATGGAAAGTAGAAGATTATATGATGGAAAGTAGACCCGGGGGGCATAGGTTTCACTAGATTCTTCTCCCAAGATAGAAAATATTATGGTGGGTGAACAAATTACTGCCGAGCAATTGATAGAAAAGCGCAAACTTATGATGATATCTAAGGCAATGATCATGAATATAGGCATCACGCCCGTGGCAAGTAGACTGAAACAATTCTTCATCTACTACTATTACTCCACACATCGACCGACTCCTACCTGCATCTAGAGTATTAAGTTCATGAAGAATAGAGTAACGCATTAAGTAAGATGACATGATGTAGCGGGATAAACTCAAGCAATATGATGAAAACCCCATCTTGTTATCCTCGATGGCAACAATACAATACGTGCCTTGTTGCCCCTACTATCACTGGGAAAGGACACCGCAAAATTGAACCCAAAGCTAAGCACTTATCCCATTGCAAGAAAAAACAATTTAGTTGGCCAAACCAAATCGATAGTTCGAAGAGACTTGCAAAGATATCAAATCATGCATATAAGAATTCAGAGGAGATTCAAATAATATTCATAGATAAGCTGATCATAAATCCACAATTCATCGGATCTCAGCAAATACACCGCAAAAGAGTATTACATCGAATAGATCTCCAAGAACATCGAGGAGAACTTTGTATTGAGAATCAAAGAGAGAGAAGTCATCTAGCTACTAGCTATGGACTCGTAGGTCTGTGGTAAACTACCCACGCTTCATCGGAGAGGCAATGGTGTTGATGTAGAAGCCCTCCGTGATCGAACCCCCCTCCGGCAGGACGTCGGAAAAGGCCCCTAGATGGGATCTCAAGGGTAAAGAAGGTTGCGGCGCGCAAAAGGTGGTTTCGTGGCTCCCCCAATAGGTTTTGGGGTATATGAGAATATATAGGTGGAAGAAATAGGTCGGTGGAGTTAGGGCTGGGCATTCGGTTTAACCGAACCGTTCGGTTCGGTTATTCGGCTTTTGAAGAAATTCGGTTTTGAGAAAAGGATGACCTATCGGTCATTGAGAAAACTCCTAACCGAAGATTCGGTGGACCGAGATTTCGGTTCGGTCCTCGGTTGAGACTTAATTGACCGACAGATTAGGGAAAGGCATGAAATGAAGCGATACTTCAGAAATTGATCTGCAAAGAAACATTGTGTACACACGCAAGACAAGATCCTGTGAGTACAAAATCAGATCGTAGTAGCAAGAACTTCGGGTGAGCAAATCAGCAATAAGATGCAAACGCAATACAATCAAAGAGAAAGCGGGAGATAGGAGGGAAGAGGGATGCGTCCGTCACAGTTCACCACCGCCGTTGGTCGTTGCCTGCAAGGGTGGAGGGGAGTAGATGCAGCGCATGGCGGCTAGGGTTAGGCGTTGGGTGGGGGGAGGGATCGGGAGTGGAGACAGAAGAGTCGAGGGCTCGAGGCGCAGGTCGGTCGTCTACTGGGCTACTGGAGAAGGAAGCTTACGGACGAGATATTGGGCTGTGGGTTGGCCCATTACGTAGATTGGAGTGCACGTGCATGTCTATTCGGTTTCATCAGTCCATTCGGGTAACTGATGCATGACACCGAATTACCCAAATTAATTTCGGTTTTTAAAACGTGTTGACCGAACTATGCACTAAAACTTTCGGTTTCGGTCTTTTCGGCTTCGGTCTCGGTTTTTGGTTCGGTAGTTCGGTCCTCGGTTAATATGCCCACCCCTAGGTGGAGTCACGAGGGCCCCACAAGGGTGGGGCGCGCCCTACCCCCCTGGGCGCACCTCCTGACCTTGTGGCCGCCTCGTGGCTTTTCTGACATGCACTCCAAGCCCTCTAGATGTCTTCTGGTCCAAGAAAAATCATCGTGAAAGTTTCATTCCGTTTGGACTCCGTTTGGTATTCCTTTTATGCGAAACTCTAAAACAAGGAAAAAACATAAACTGGCACTGGGCTCTAGGTTAATAGGTTAGTCCCAAAAATCATATAAAATAGCATATTAATGCATATAAAACATCAAAACAGATAATATAATAGCATTTAACAATAAAAAAAATATAGATACGTTGGAGACGTATCATTGCTCGAGTTGGGTATTACGTGGTCGTGTTTTAACGATTTCATAACTAAAATCGGGAGAGGACAGCATCTCAATCGTGGGCTAAACCACTTTGGTGTTGTCTGGATTACTCCCCTTGAGCGTTTTTATTTCCTTCATTTTCTGGTTCTTCGGACACCTTTGAAAATATTTGTTACTAAACTTTTCTTGATTTAAAGTTATAATATTGGAAAATTCTATAAATCTTCGGGAATTTTGAAAAATGTTGTCAAATTTATAAAATGATTTTGATTTTTTAAAAACAAATACAAAAAGGATAAAATTTAAAATTTTGAAAAAGAATCTCAAATTTCTAATAAACAATATGTGCATTATAAGTTCACATATTCAAAAATCTTGACTAATTTTTAAAATATTCTCAAGTTAAAAATATCATGTTAAAATAAAATGAAGAAACTATAAAAATATGTATAATTTTAAAATGATCATGAGTTTTTAAAATAAAAGTTAAAAGGAAGAGTAAAATAAAAACATAAAATGGGGAAACGGAAAAATAAAAGAGAGAAAAATACAAAAATCACAAGAAAGCTAGGTCAGAAATTACCGAAAGAAAACAGGCAAGAAAATAAAATAAAAAGAGCAGTGAAACCAGAAAGAAAAAGTAATGGGAACCCCAACGAAAACCACCTATAAACTGAAACAAAATGGCAGCGAAAAACCAGAATGGGCCTGGCCATGGCGCACGAGCCCTACTTTTTTGCAGTGAGCATTAGGATTCACCATTTTATCATTTGCGAGAAAAAAAGGATTCACCATTTTATCTTCCCTCGTTGTGTCATGAAATATTTTCCACTATCATTACACAATTTCTATTTTTTTCTATTCTTTATGACAAAATAAAAAGATTTCTATGTGAAATATTTTCCAGTATTTAATATGTTTTTTAGATAACAAAAATCCCTAAATTTTCCATGCTATCACTACAAAATTTCTGTATCTGCCATGCTTTCAGAAAACAAAAAAATCTACATTTTTCACGTGATTAGCACAAACATTTTTTTACAAATTTGCAATGCTTTTTCCAGCACATTTATGCAGCCAAATTAAAATATTTCTATGTTTGCCATACTTGTAGGAAAAGTGACCAGCGAAAAACAAAATTTGCGCAGGTTTCGTATGTTTATTTATTAAATTTCCAGTGGAGCATAGGAAATTTGTACTTACATAAATGCCAAATTTGGAAATTTTATTTTTCCTGCAATCATGACCATCAGATGTATATATTTGTTGTACGACGTTTTTTTATATCGCCATGTTGCAATTTCTTGTTATACATCATGGCATTTCGTGTGCGACATGTCCCCGTAGTTTTTTGTGTTTTTCTGAAACTACTAGTGTTGTTCACCATGGCAAATTTACCATCCATCATGGCAAAAGAAATTTAATGCTTACTTTTATGGTGCTCAATCCCGGGCCTCTTTTGGCCCATTTTTTGATTATTACCGACAAAATGGTTTCGATCATTCCCTCTCCGGCGGAAAGGTTGGTTCGCACTGGGATATCCCCGGGAAATGCAGCTATGTGCGCGCGTCCTTTTTATCTTTCGTCGTCGGGTCGTGACGCACTCATCCACACATCCCTGCCGAGCGAGGCATGTCCTTCGTAGAAGCTGCTTATTAATCAGGGCTAGTACTGGTAGACAATTCAGACGACGACTAGCTGTCCACACTACACGTGTCACCTCACTTCAACTCGTCAAAGCACTAAGTCTCATGGTGTACGACGTCTTGGACCTTTCCTTCTTTCTCCTCCCTCTCTCTCTGGCATGCCGTATAAATCAAGGAGCGGGGCCGTGAGAATTCCGCATAAACCAGGGGAGGGGAGCATCGTCATCCAACAGCAGAGCAGAACAAGAGCATGGCGCCGGTGAAGGTGTTCGGGTCGGCGGCGTTCACGAACGTGGCGCGGGTGCTGGTGTGCCTGGAGGAGGTCAACGCCGAGTACGAGATCGTCGACGTCGACTTCCAATCCAAGGAGCACAAGGGCCCCGATCACCTCGCCAGAAACGTAAGAACACACACCAACCCTTCTTCTAGCAGAGTAGTAAGTTTCGGATCATAGTACTACCACCGGATCTGGATGCTGATTCATAACTCTGCTTTTCTCCGACCAGCCGTTCGGCCAGGTCCCGGCGTTCCAGGACGGGGATCTCACGCTCTTCCGTCAGTTTCCAAACTCTTATTGATCTTCAAATACTTGCTCTTTTTTCGTGATCACCGAAATATATATATATATATATATATATATATATATATATATATATGCATCTTTGTCTCATCAGAGTCCCGCGCGATCTCACGCTACGTGCTCCGGAAGCACAGGACCGACGAGGTCAACCTGCTGAGGGAAGGCGACCCCAAGGAATCGGCCCTCGTCGACGTCTGGATGGACGTGGAGGCCCTCAGCTTCGACCCCGTCATGAGCTCGGTGTTCTACCAGCACCGCGTCGCGCCGGCGCTGGGCAGGACCCCCGACGAGAAGATCATCGGCGAGAGCGTCGACAAGCTGAGGAAGGTGCTGGACGTGTACGAGGCCCAGCTGACCAAGCACAGGTACCTCGCCGGGGATTTCCTGAGCCTCGTGGATCTTAGTCACTTCCCCGAGACGCACTACTTCATGGGGATGCCGTATGCGGCGGTGTTCGATGCGTACCCTCGTGTTAGGGCGTGGCTGGAGAAGGTGTTCGCTAGGCCCGCCGTCAAGAAGGTCATCGCGCTCATGGCCAAGGTCTCAAAATAAGTGTCTTAACTTTGTATAAATTTGTACTAAGCTCAAGACACTTATTTTGGGATGGAGGGAGTACATGTTTTTTTCCAGGATGTATGTAGTTTGTGGTGAGTGTTAAACCTTGTATGTACCCGGTACATGTATAAACCGTGGTCTCCAAGTATTAGGGACGTAGCGTGTTGTGTTTGTTCAGGTTGGGCGTTAGGATTGATCTCCTCCTTGTGTTTATTCTGTAGATAAGAGTTGATCAATCCTAACTCCTTTAACCTTTCCCTGATGTATATCTCTTCGGCCCTTTGTGCCTATATAACACGCATCGCGTCCCTGCTCGATAGCATACGCTTCCAGCCTATCTCACATGGTATTAGAGCCTACCTCTTCCACATCTATGTCATCCTCCTCCTCAAGCTCTACCATGGCTTCCTCCCTTGCTGCGCTAGGTCACACCATTACCGAAAAGCTAGCTAGGGACAATTTTTTGGTGTGGAAGGCTCAAGTCCTCCCACACGTGCGCGCTGCTGGTCTCATGGGCTACCTCGATGGAACCATGGCCGAGCCGCCCGCTGTTTTGATCTCGGAGACGGAAGTTACAGGCGGGAAGAAGGAGCTCTCTCTGCTCCAACCCTGCCCATGCCCTCTGGTACACACAGGACCAGCAGGTCCTTACTTTTCTGCTTGCATCTTTGTCCCGAGAGGTTCTTCTACAGGTGCACTCCATCGTCTCCTCCACCGGCGTCTGGACGGCCATCCTGCAGATGTTCGCGTCCCAGTCCAGGGCGCGTCACATCCAGCTTCGTGGACAACTCAACAACACGAAGAAAGGAGACTCATCTGCAGCCATCTACTTCTCCAAGATGAAGGGCTTTGCAGATGAACTAGCGGCGGCCGGAAAACCTGTCGACGACGATGATCTGGTCTCCTACATCTTGCAGGGGCTGGACTCGGATTACAACCCGTACGTCGCAGCTCTCTCCACCCGCACCGGGACTGATCAGCAGATCGGTCTCACGGAGCTCTACTCGCTGCTGATCACGGCAGAGGCGCGCCTCGACGCGCAGAACGGCGGCAACAGCAACAGCTACTCCATCAACCTTGCCTCCAAGGGCGGCCCCTGCAACAACTCTGGCCGTCCTACTGGTGGCAGCTCTGGTGGGGGCGGCACCTCCAGCAACTTCTCCGACAATGGTGTCGTCCAATCTTCAGGAGGAGGGGTGCGAGAAGTGTCGACGTTGCAAACGTGAAGGGCATGCTGCATGGCGCTGCTACAAGCGCTTTTGACAAGACCTTCAACCCCCTCCCCAGCGACAAGGCGGCGGCAGTGGCAACGGCGGCGGCGGCAAGAAATCTGCCAACGCTGCTGCTGCCTCCTATGGCGTCGATACCAATTGGTATCTCGACACCGGAGCCACTGATCATGTGACCGGCGAGCTGGAAAAGCTTGCTGTTCGTGACCGCTACACCGGACCGGAACAAATCCACACTGCGAGTGGTCAAGGTATGGAAATTAAGCATGTTGGTCATTCACTTCTCCCTACTCCACACAAATCTTTAAAGTTGAACAACATCCTTCATGTTCCACACTCCCAAAGTCTTATTTCTGGTTACCAACTCACTAAAGATAATGATGCCTATCTTGTTGTTTACCCGGAGTTCTTTTCTGTTCACGATCAGGCAACGGGGGGCACAATTCTTCACGGTCCGAGTAAGGGTGGATTGTACCCAGTTGCTGGCCAACCGGCTGCTCATGGACGACAAATTCTTGGAGTAACCAAGCCATCTACTTCTAGGTGGCATAGGCGCCTCGGTCATCCATCACTTCCGGTGGTGCAGAAAATTCTTCGTGATAATAATCTTCCAGTGTCAAATAAAGTAGATCATCATCTAGTTTGTGATGCATGTCAAATGGCTAAAAGCCATCAGTTACCGTATTCTCGTTCAACTAGTGTGTCTCAAGCTCCTTTAGAGCTCGTTTTTTCGGATGTATGGGGGCCCGGGCCTCTTTCTGTTGGCAAACAAAAATACTATGTCAGCTTTATAGATGATTTCAGCAAGTTTAGTTGGCTTTATCTTATCAAAAATAAATCCGATGTATTTCAAAAGTTTCATCTCTTCCAAGCACTTGTTGAACGTTTGTTTGATCGTAAAATTATTGCCATGCAAACAGACTGGGGGGGTGAATATCAAAAGTTGAATCAATTTTTTGAGCGACTTGGAATCACCCATCATGTATCATGCCCCCATGCACACCAACAGAATGGTTCGGCTGAACGCAAACATCGACACATTGTTGAAGTTGGCCTTTCTCTTTTAGCTCATGCATCTATGCCACTAAAATTCTGGGATGAGGCGTTTCTTACGGCTGTCTATCTCATCAATCGAGTACCTAGTCGTGTCATACACAATCAAACTCCCTTAGAACGACTCTTTGGCACTAAACCCAACTACAATTTTCTTCGCATTTTTGGGTGTGCCGTATGGCCTAACTTGCGCCCTTTCAATAAACATAAACTTGAGTATCGTTCTAAGCAGTGTGTATTTCTTGGCTATAGTGCCCTTCATAAGGGATATAAATGCCTGGATGCTTCCACTGGACGAGTTTATGTTTCCCGTGATGTTATCTTTGATGAGCACATTTTTCCTTTTGCTGCTTTGCATCCCAACGCCGGTGCCCAACTTCGTGCGGAGCTTGTTCTCCTTCCACCTGCACTTCTGAATTCTTCAAGCCTTAATCATCGTGAAGAAGTCCAGAATGATCACATGTCAATTTCCCATACTTTTGATACAAACTCTGCTAATAGTGTGCAGGACTCGGGAGACAACAGCACAGAAAATTGTGATTTTATGCAGGTAAACAGTGATGCAGGGCTGCCTGCCGCAGAAGATCCGGGCGGCGCGCGTTCCGTAGCTGATTCCCCCGGGCGTTCTCTCTCGGGATCGAGCCGAACCGCCTCGGGATCGGCCCCTGCAGCTCCTGGGTCAGGCGGACCCATCCCGGGATCGCCGCGCCGTCCGCGCTCGCATGCAGCCGCGGACCCCGCGATGTCTCCCACTAGTGATGCAGGCGTGGGCCGGGTCCCGGACTGTGGCGCGCCCTCGCTGGTTGAAGCGGCGGATTCCTCCGTCGGGCCCGCGCACTCACCTACAGTTCCCGTTTCCCACGACGGGGCAGACGCTGTTTCTTCGCCTGATACTGCTCCCTTGGACAAAACAGTGGCGTCTGTTGATTCGCTGCATGCAACCGACGATGCTGCTTCCTCGGATTCGCATGTAGTGCGCCGCATTTGTCAGCGCATGCTTCCACCTCCGGCGGCCCCTCCTCGGACACGCACTCATACACGGTCTCAAAGTGGTATTTTTCAACCCAAAAATTATACCGATGGTTGCATTCGTTGGGGTTCTTTCTGTTCCACAGGTGAACCGGAAAATTTAAAGGAGGCACTTGGTCATCCTAAGTGGAAAGCTGCCATGAATGAAGAGTTTCGAGCTCTCTTGGACAACAAAACTTGGCATCTGGTTCCACCCAGTAAGGGGCAGAATATTATTGACTGTAAGTGGGTATATAAGGTAAAACGGAAATCTGATGGTACTATTGATCGGTATAAGGCACGCTTAGTTGCAAAAGGATTTAAGCAACGCTATGGCATTGATTATGAAGATACATTTAGTCCAGTTGTTAAAGCTGCCACCATCCGGATAATTCTTTCTATAGCTGTCTCTAGAAATTGGTGCATGCGACAGTTAGATGTAAAGAACGCGTTCTTACATGGTGTTCTGGAAGAGGATGTTTTTATGAGACAGCCACCTGGGTATGCAGATTCACGATTACCACATTTTATTTGCAAACTTGATAAATCATTATATGGTCTGAAACAAGCACCTCGAGCATGGTACTCTCGTCTGTCATCCAAACTTCAGTCTCTTGGATTTCGTCCTTCCAAGGCCGATACCTCATTGTTCTTTTACTCGCGGAGAGGGGTCACTATTTTTATGCTTATCTATGTTGATGATATCATTGTTACCAGTTCCTCAACTCAGGCAGTTGAAGCTTTGTTGAAAGATTTGCGTATGGACTTCGCACTTAAAGATCTAGGAGACTTACACTATTTCCTTGGTATTGAGGTAACTCCTGCCCGCGATGGAATTGTTTTATCACAAAGCAAATATTTGCTTGATCTGATTAAACGTGTTGGCATGAAAGGTTGTAAACCTGTATCCACTCCACTGCCAACATCGGAAAAGTTATCTCTTTATGATGGTGAGCCTCTTGGAGGAGAGGACTCTACCAAATACAGAAGTATTGTTGGGGCTTTACAGTATCTGACTTTAACTAGACCTGATGTTTCTTTCTCAGTCAATAAAGTTTGTCAGTTTTTGCATGCTCCTACAACTGTTCATTGGTCCTTGGTTAAGCGCATTCTTCGCTATTTGCAAGGAACCATGGCTCATGGTCTCAGGATTGGAAACTCGGATTCTATGTTGGTTAGTGCCTTTTCTGATGCAGACTGGGCAGGTTGTCCAGATGATAGGCGATCCACAGGTGGTTTTGCAGTTTTTCTGGGTAGTAACTTAGTCTCATGGATTGCTCGCAAACAGGCTACTGTGTCTCGCTCTAGTACAGAGGCTGAATACAAAGCTCTGGCCAATGCCACTGCAGAGGTTATTTGGGTCCGAATCTTTTGACAGAATTGGGTATTCAGCATCCAAAAGCGGCCTCTCTTTGGTGTGACAATCTTGGTGCCACATACTTGTCTGCGAATCCTATCTTTCATGCCCGGACGAAGCATATTGAAATTGACTATCACTTTGTTCGAGAGAGGGTTGCTAATAAATTATTGCATATCAGGTTTATACCTACAGGTGATCAAGTGGCAGATGGGTTTACTAAACCCCTCACAGCAAAGCAATTGGCGATTTTTCGGCGCAATCTCAACTTAGATAGTTGTGATTGAGGGGGAGTGTTAAACCTTGTATGTACCCGGTACATGTATAAACCGTGGTCTCCAAGTATTAGGGACGTAGCGTGTTGTGTTTGTTCAGGTTGGGCGTTAGGATTGATCTCCTCCTTGTGTTTATTCTGTAGATAAGAGTTGATCAATCCTAACTCCTTTAACCTTTCCCTGATGTATATCTCTTCGGCCCTTTGTGCCTATATAACACGCATCGCGTCCCTGCTCGATAGCATACGCTTCCAGCCTATCTCACAGTGAGAAATAAAAAGGGGCCCGATGCAATAAGACTTGGCCTGTATGTATATTCAAGAATGTATGTATTGTCTTCACATCTCACCAGACTTTTCTTATCAATTTACTACGACTTGATAGCTTATTAGCGTCCTCTGTTTTCTGAGTATCACTACTCTGTGCTTCTGCTCTGTTTTCATATGTGCATTGCATTGCTCTGCGGTCTGCGCCCTCTCCCGTCCAACTGAGCGTTCTTGGCAAAGGCACACATGACACATCGATAAGAGGCAAGAATCTACCATGTGTTTGTACCATCAATCAATCGGAACAAGACGAAAACAACGAGTAGCTCTTTATTTCAACTGCAGCAAGAAACCAAATAATGCTATAGTACAGATGTGGAACACAACACTGACCAATCCTCCTCGCCAATGCTCAACGCTAAACCAATATGAAAATCAACTCGTGTCACGCAGGAAACAAATTTTTGAGTCGCCAGCCAGCTACCGCTTCAGTCCAGCGGCTCACTACACGGCGTAGAACGCAGCAGCCGCGAGCGCAAACACCAGGCCCGCTGTGCCCCGGAGTGACGAGCCGCCGTTCTCCTGCAGGTACGCCGATGGCGTCGCCTTCGACCCCGAGCCAGCAGGTGTCTGCACCTCCGGCGTGGTCGGCGTGGCGGCGCCAGGGGCACTGCCACCACCGTTGCACTTGCTCGCCGGCGGGGTCTGCACGTTGCACGCCTTGGGTAGCTCGAGCGCGCGCGTCTTGTTGATGGTCATGCCGCCCAGCGACGACGAGTCGCCGCCGAGCGCGCTGCAGAGACACCGCGGCTGGGACTGCACCACGGAGCCGAGCTGCGAGCAGCAGGACTTGGTGGGCGCCGTGTCGTTGCCGCTGATGTAGTTCATGCACGGGTACAGCCCGACGAGCGCCGCCGTGCACCCGGACTGCGCCGATGCCGACGCCACCAACAGGGCCGCTGCCACTGCCGCGGCCAGGAGGATGCTGCTGCCGGACATGGCTCTCGCCGCCATTGATGGATTTCTCTTCCCCTTGGATTGATAGTGAAAGCAAGAGGCTTCTTCTTGGGTTCGACTCCGCTTGCTGGCGCTAGCTGATCAGGCCAGCTAGCTGTTTCTGCTTTTGAAGTTCAGGTTAGCGTGATTTTATGGGAGTGGTGTTTGTTGGGGAAGGTGGAATTAGCTGGGGATGTTGGTGAGCTGCATGTCCATACATCCTAATCTTGTCAAGAAATGGTTTCATTCTCGGAATTCCTGGAGTTGTGGTACACTGATAGTTCAGACAAATATTGGATATGTGGCTGCTATAACCATGTATCATCGTCGATGCCGTGTTGGATGAACCTAACAAGTAACAACGGTACTGACTGTTGACTGTCACGGTGTAGTTTTGTTGGTTGTAACAAGGGTTTCCCGGTTGGGATCAAGTAGCTGACTTGCTTTTTCGTTTGTTTTTTTTAGTTGACTTGCTTGCCTACTTGATACCTTGAGTAGGAGGATCCTTGAACTTGCGAGGGCTATTCACTTATGTGCAAATGCAAAGGACTTAGAGCAACTCCAAGTCTCCAAGAGTTCCCCTAAAAATTCCCCGTAAAACCAGTTTTTTTTTGCTTCCCATAACTTTTACAGGAAGTTGTGTGGACGCAAATTTTGTCACTCCGTAAACTTCTTCCCCTAAATATTTTCTATTTTATTTGTCATTAAACATAACTAGCTAAATGGCCTAGCCCGCTAGTCTGTGACACGCGTGACGGTCACCGGCACATTGACGGCAGAGGTGGCGGTGGCATGAGCGGGAGCGTTCTAACATGTGCGGCGGCATGAGCGGCAGCGTTCTGACATGTGCGGCGGTTGCGCGGCGGCGTTCCGGCGAGGTTCCGGTGGGGCGGCGTACCGGCGGGCCATGTGCAGAAGTTTTAGGAGGTTACAATTCTGCCAAAAGATATAGGAAGGTCATCTTCTCGTAAACTTCCGGGGAGAAAATGCCACTTTTACGGGACTCTCTAAAGTTAAGGCTAGTTTGCGGGATCTATTCGAGAGTTTTTCTTACCTCCAACTTTCCATAAACGATGGTTAATTTAGAGATAGGGAATCTCTTGAAGTTGCTCTTCATAAGCATCTAAAATCGGACCCCCCCCTCCCCCGCCACCATCTTTTCCCATGTACATCTGGTTGAACAACTTGGAGAGAGAGAAGAAAAAAGTCCATCCTTCACTTCTCGCCCATATATATCCGGACTACGCGGTATCCTTCAAACTGAGCCCATATAAGGACGGATATGAAAAGCTTCGGACATGCCCCATATGTCAATCCAAATATCACCGAACTCATCTAGGCCCCACCTGCAACCACCCAGCAAACTTCTCTCTCCTCTCTCTCTTACCAGAGACAGAGGTCGTCGAACCCACCATTTGAGCTCACGCCACTCAGCCGCCCTCCACCCCACTGATACGGCACGCTTGCGCGGCTCCCTCCCAAGGTTGCCCTACCTCCCATGGTGGCTGATTCGCGTCGCATGTGTGGTGCATGTTGGCGCTGCAGTGATGGAAGCCCATGACAGGCGCACCAGGCCGCCAGTAGGGCGACATGGGTTTTCCTCCTCCACCCACACCACGGAGATGAGGTTGCTGACCGGAGTTGTGGCATCAACGTCCATCGCCGCCACCTCCTCCTCCGTTGCGCCGCCTCCTCAGTGGTGGTGGCGTTGTCCACGGGGTGGCTGCGACTGGACGGCAAGCAGAGGTGCAACAAGATGATCCGCATCAACGGCAACGGGCGTGCCGTACTGGCCAAGGTCGTCGACGAGTGCGACTCGGTGTACGGGTGCGATGCTGAGCACAACTTCGAGCCGCCTTGCCCATACAACAACGTGGACGCGTCGCCGGCAATGTGGAAGGCGCTTGGGCTCAAGGAAAATATTGGAGTGTTCAAGATCACTTGGTCCGATGTGTGAGCTATGCCATGCATGGAGACCCTGATCGCATTAAGCTACATGTAGAGGAGGTACATACACATATATAGTACGAAATTGTGTGCTCCTCACTTATTATATGCCCCTACGTGTGGTTTGTACAATGCTACTCTTTGTGGCAGAGTTGCTGCTAATTAAATAAGCCACTGCTCAGATCTATTTTATATTTTCCTAACTATATCTATTTGCCTTATTTTGGCCCCAGATGCACGGTTATATATTTCTCTTGAACTTGTTTGAACAGTCACTACTACAGATTAACTAACTAAACATTGATCGGCTCCACCAGTTAAGTACACCCCTCCACGCTCCACGCGTAGCAAACCCGACGTTCTTCCGCCTAGTAGAGTTGTTTGCTTGCATATTTCTTCGAGTCGGCGGCCTACTTTGGTTTGGAACAAGCGAAAAGACAGTGAATAGGTGGGCTGATCTGGGCGAAACATGGTTCACATGGGCTGACAAACGAGGGCATGGAGATGAAATGCTCTGGAGCGTTGCGGTCGAAGCATTCTAGTGATCTTAGTAAAATAGAAAAGCGGTCTCTATGGAGTTAAAAATAATAATGGGAGTTGTGTGTATTAGATCCTTCTTCATGAGCCAGTTATCATCTCCAAAAGGTCTCCTATTATTTGAGCTCGAACTCTTATCAAGACCATGAAAGCAAGAGATTGTAATGGAAGAAATCTAATAATACCCAAAATAATGAGAATAGGAGCTCTTCATTCTTCCCCACACTTCTTGGTACCACGATCTATCACTTGTGCCACACATTGCCTTTCAGTTTTTAAAGCCACTAAAGTTGTCTAGCTTATTGTGAGCACTATCATGTTTAACAACATGTGCACCAAAAACACTAGGTCCATCCTACCAATTTCTAAATTTGACCCTTGTGAATGCTTCGATACCATAATTTCTCGCTCCAAGTTGTGCAAAAAGAATGTAATATAAACAAAAGGACACATCTTTAGAAACACTACATTCCAAGCAGTCGGAATGCTTCTTGAAGTAATTAGCATGAAATATCCTTTGTTTTGAAGAATTTCCTTGGGTGTCATTGATCAGTTGGTTGGCATAGACTCATATTTATATAATCCTTCTAGCAGCACTCTACTGTCAGATCTTAGCTTTCAATAGGTTTCCGAAGACCTAGGTCAGGTTCAATTACACCTTTACGGAATAGAACACGGTCATTAGCTAGAATACCAATATTGATACTCTCTTGAATTGACATTGCATGTAGCTTGCTTGAAGACAAAGTCGATGATTCCATTTCTTTAGTTATCTTTGTACGTGGTGTTTATTAAGTCCCTTCAGCTGCTTGGTTCCCACCATCCGATATGATAGGTGTAGACACGTGCGTTGCAGGCACCGGCGAAGAAAATCTCATCACCTTTTTCTTTCTACAACATGGAATGAAATTGACAAATACATCAATTTGGAGCTCAACAATACCCTTGTCTAGCTCTGAGCCGCTCCCTGGCTTCAACTCTGCTGCAGCCAGCTCTTCCTCAACACAACAGCAGGGGAGGCTTGGGCTCACGTACCGGGTGATCGTGCATCTCGACCTGCATGAAGACTTTGGCCAGGACGCTTCAACACCGCGCTACCAGCACCAGTTTGACTGGCAATATGGGATCATTGATGGAGAGGTTGCCATCAGGGAGAGTAACCAAGGTGGACGGCGCAACAACGACAACGACCGCCGTCGCCGCGAAGATGACGACGACAGACGCCGCCGAGACAAAGACGACGCAGATCGGCGTGGGCGCCCAGGCGAGCGCCAAGGGTCATGGTCCGACCGCTTCTTCAGAAGTCGTCAAGGCTGCGGAGGGGAGGCGCGACAGGGAGGGGCGACGGGATGAAGGAAGGCATGCTGAGGACCGTCGTGATCGACACCGGGGTGCCGCACCTGCGCCGGCGACAGTTGTTCAAGGGGAGAGCACGCCGCTGACCAGGCTGCATCGTGATGCTGCTGGTGCCCTGGTGTGGCGTCGCATTCTGCAGCCTGGGGCTGCAGAAGCTGGCCTGGTCACGCTTCCTGCTACCACAACACAGGAGCGGGGACGCAGCCCCCATCGTCAGGTCTCGCCACACGCAGCCAGGCAACGGTCTCGCAGCAACCTCACGCCACCGGGATCTCCCTCTTCGGTGCTTCCGGCGATGCCAAGCTCAAAGGGCGGCCATGTCCCGCCAATGGACGCGCTCTCCGCCGGGGTACAGGCGGCCCTACAGCTGTGTTCACCGTGCCGTCTCGTCCAGCCTCTGCCTGTGGTTACGCCGCCTCGTCCACCTGGTTTCGAGGCTCCTGTGGAGAGTGCGGTTGTGTCCGTCACGGCTGCCACTGAAGAAGATAGCTCGGACATCTTGGCTCCTCTCTTCGTGCAAGCCTCAGCGCCGCTGCTGCTTTCACCTCCTGTCCAGCAGTCAAGGGCACTCACCAACAGGCGCAAGACTCTGGCCGGGATGGACATCGACCGCAACGGTGGGTTCTCTCTCCGGCGGTCTAGTGCAAGAATCAAAGCGCGCCGCCGGGCTGGCCCTGCTGCCAAGGAGGCCCAGGCTTTTGTGTGCCGTGGTCTGGGAATCGTCAAAGATGGAGAGGATGTTACTGAGCGCGCGATGAAAGAGCTCGCCGACCAGTTCAAGGATCAAGTCCCAGAAACGGTGATCTCTGCACTCAAGGCACTATTCCAACTTGACTCAGGCCGGGCTGCTGAAGTGGAGGACGACCGCTGGAGCATGGCGGAGCTGCTGCACTGGACCATGACGGCATCGTCGGCTCGGAGGTCGGCACTGGAGCTTGAAGCATTTCAAAGGCTCACCTGCTGTAGCTTTTTAGTTCATCATGTTAGCAAAACTATCTGGGTCTCTGTTATGTTGTGGGGCTCATGTTTGGGTTATGAATCTACCCTGTTGGCATCAGCTGCTGTCCAGCATGCTTGTTCTATTGTGCCCTTTGTGGCTGCTATGTGAACTTGGCCTGGGAGGCTACTTTATGAAGACTGTTCTATTTCCCAATGGTAGAACAAAAGATTAACATCATGAGTTGGAATGTCAGGGGGTTAAACTGCCCTGACAGACGTGCGACGGTCCATGAAACAATTTCCGCTTCTTCTTGCCACATTGTTTGTCTTCAGGAAACGAAAATGGCATGTATTGATCAATTCCTTGCTTGCTATCTTGGCGGCAACAGGCTCCGTAGCTTTGCTCAAAGGCCCGCCAATGGCACTCGCGGTGGCTTAGTCATGCTCTGGGATGACTCTGTTGTTGAGGTTTCAAATGTGAGGACCTCCGAATTTTGTCTCTCCGCCAACGTAAACATCCGCAACTCTGATTCACAGTTTTTGATCACATCCGTCTATGGCCCAACGGATTCCGGCCGGAAGAATGATTTTTTTGCAGAACTGGTGGCCCTGAAGCCAAATGTCGGAGTCAAGTGGCTTGCTCTCGGTGACTTTAACCAAATTTACCGGGCGCGCGACAAAAATAAGAGAAACATCAACATTAGCCGGATAAACCGATTTAGAGCAGCGCTGAATCTTTGTGAGCTTAAGGAAATCCACTTACAGAATCGTCGGTTCACTTGGAGCAATGAAAGGGAAAACCCCACCTTGTGCAAACTCGACTCCTTCTTTTGCAATTCTGAATGGGACATACATTTTGACTCACACATCTTGCATGCCCTGTCGAGCTCCCTGTCCGATCACTGCCCCCTTCTTCTTGCCGACGACAGTGGCCCTCGGCGACCTCGCACGTTCAAGTTTGAGAATTTCTGGACAAAGATCCCAGGCTTTATGGGTGTTGTGCAGCAGGCTTGGCAAGAACCAATCTCTCACTCGGAGCCCTGTCATGTTTTATTCCATAAGCTAAAGAATACGAGCTTGCATCTATCTAGATGGAGTAAGGACTCTTCTCCAAGGCCAAGCTTCATCTTCATGCGGCCTTGCTGATCATCCTTCAACTTGACATTGCTCAAGAATCTCGCCCTCTCTCCCATGAGGAGCAGGACCTCCGGATTAGGCTGAAGAGGCGGGTCATGAGCCTGGCTGTGTTAGAGAGGGCGCGTAAGAAGCAGTGTGCTCGCATCTCCAACATCAGAGAGGGAGACGCTAACACCAAGTTCTTCCATCTCAGGGTCAACGGTAGACGGCGCAAGAACCACATACACCGGTTAAAGCATAACAATGGGTGGGTCACCGACCACTTGGAGAAGGAAACTATTGTGCATAATCATTTCTCCAGCGCCATTGGAAGAGGCACGCCAAGGAGTCAGGATTTTAATTGGGCGAATATTGAAATGGGCCAGGTTGATTTGGAAGGTCTGGATTCACCTTTCACCGAGGAGGAGGTCAAGTGCACCATTGATCATATGCCGTGCGACAAGGCACCCGGCCGGATGGCTTTACCGGTGCTTTCTTTAAGTCTTGTTGGGATATCATTAAGGAGGAGGTCATGGCTGTGATTCATAACTTTGGCAACCTACATGTAGACAACTTCCGGTGGCTCAACTCCGCTAATATTGTGCTTACGCCCAAGAAGGATGGGGCAGAAGACATCACCAATTCGCCCATTAGCCTCATCCATGCCATTGCCAAGATTGTCTCCAAGATGCTTGCAGCGAGGCTTAGCCCACACATGAACAACCTCATATCCAACGCCCAAAGTGCTTTCATAAAGAAGAGAAGCATTCATGACAACTTCATGTACGTTAGAAACCTTGCACGCCGCCTCCACAAGAATAAGACCCCTTCACTCCTTTTCAAACTGGACATCCGAAAAGCTTTTGACTCGGTCCGCTGGGAATATGTCCTCGATATTCTTCAGTGGCGGCTTCCTAGCAGATTTCGTGGATGGATTGCTGCCCTTCTTAGCACCTCATCATCACGGGTGCTCCTCAATGGGGTTCCGGTCCTCCGATTAGCCACGGGAAGGGCCTTCGGCAAGGAGACTCGATGTCACCGCTTCTTTTTGTTATTGCGATTGACCCGCTACAGCAACTGCTCAACTCAGCCACGCGGATTGGGCTTCTGCACAAGATTAGAGGGCGTGGCACCATTTTCCGAACATCACTCTATGCTGACGACGCGGCTGTCTTTGTGGCACCAATTCGGGAGGATATTAAAAACCTGACCGACATCCTGGAGGGGTTTGGTGAGGTCACAGGGATGCACACAAACTTTCAAAAAAGCTCCGTGGTGCCTATTCGGTGTCGGCACTTGGATTTGGACGCCATACTTGAGGACATGCCAGCCACTCGAGCTTCTTTCCCCATGAGATATCTCGGATTGCCGCTTTCTGTTTGGCAACTTAAGCGAGTGGACTATCAACACCTGGAGGACAAAATTGCGAACAAGCTTGTGCCTTGGGAGGGCATGCATATCACCTCCATTGGACGTGGGGCTCTTGTGAAGTCGGTCCTCACCTCCCAGGCCATCCACCACCTCACCCCACTCATTGTGCCACCATCCGTTCTCCAGAGCATCAATAAGATTGAGCGTGCTTACCTTTGGGCGGGCACGAAAAAGGTCTCCGGAGGGAAGTGCAAGGTTAATTGGGAAACGGTCTGTAGGCCTTCTCACCTAGGAGGATTAGGTGTACTACATCTTGACAAATTTGCCAGAGCTCTCCGGTTGCGTTGGCCATGGTATGAGTGGCATGACCCAACGAAGATTTGGGTTGGTTCGGGAAACCCATGCGACAAAGAGGACATGGATCTTTTTTATGCTCTCACCACCATCACAGTTGGCAATGGGGAAAGGACGCCATTTTGGGACGCGCCGTGGCTGGCTCGGCAAGAAGCCAATTGATGTTGCACCCTCATATACAAGATCTCAAGCGCAAAAGTTGGAAGGTTAGTAGGGCCTTGCACGATGATGCGTGGATCAAGGCCATCCACATGCATTGTGAGCTGACTTGGAATCATGTGACTCAATTAAATCGAACTGTGGTCTCTGCTCTCTCATATAAACATCTCCCAAGACGTCCATGACACCATCATTTGGAAGCTCTCCCCTAATGGGGAATATTCGGCCAAATCAGCATATAAGGCGCAATTCATGGGAGCTATCCTCACGCCCATGAACAAGGTCATTTGGAAAGTCTGGGCACCCCCCAAGGTCAAATTCTTCGCATGGCTAGCCATCCAAAATAGAGTGCGGACGGCTGACCGCCTAGAGCGGCGCGGGTTGCAAAATTGTGGTCTCTGCCCGTTATGCAAGAGGGAGTTCGAGTCCGCCGCTCACCTTTTCTACAGATGTCGGTACACTATGCGGTTGTGGAGGCTGATTAGAGGTTGGTTGCAAATTGGCGATATCAACACCAACCAATGGGCGGCTCATCACTCTCTCGGTAGTTGGTGGACTCATATGGCCAGGCACAGCAAGGCGATGGCGACCCTCACCTTGCTCACCACCTGGACCATTTGGAATGAGAGAAATGCAAGGGTCTTCCAGAAGAAATCGGCGCCCCCCCAAATCATCTTGCGAAACTTGAAGGAGGAAGCTAGGCTCTGGGTGCTAGCGGGGGCGAAATGCCTGAGTAATTTGATGCCGCGAGAGTAATGGCTTTGTATTCAGTGGGCCTCATGTGGCTCCGACTTAAACCTTGTCTCCTCCCTTAATTAATGAACGAGGCAAATCTTTTGCCTTTGCGTTCAAAAAAAAAATACCCTGCATATATGACTGAACACACGCGTGGGGGCACACACACACACACACACACACACACACACACACACACACACACACACATTTTTTTTCTGATTATTTTTTTGTTCAATGCGGTTCATACACAAAGGTCACATATAGAATACAATGCAAGTGAAAAGATAAAAAAATACCAAGGCCAGGCAACCAGTCAGGTATCGAAGCAGGGGTGGCGCGAAGTGGGTAATGACACATAGCTGAGCGGGGCCGGGACCAGGGGAGCAGTGGTCTAACTGGGGATGTTGGGACCGACGAAGGCGGCAGCCGATGGAAGGCAAGATGGCAGCCTCAGCCTCGATGACAGCGAGCAGGGAGGCGGTGACACAAGAGTTAAAGCCACTCGAGCATCTCCTGTGCTCACGAGTTAGTTTATGCGTTTCCACCGGTGAGCCAACCCATCCATGCTTTGGACATCCTTTGACTAGGCAGAACCCCAGGCCAATACAAAAAAATATCCCTCCGTTCCATAATATAAGATTGTTTTTGACACTAGACACTAGCGTAGTGTCAAAAACGCTCTTATATTATTAGACGGAGGGAGTATATAGCAGTTGGGAATTTTTCACACAGCCTGGCCTTAGATCCTCGGTAGCCAGGGCCCGGCTCCATTCCGAGGGCAAGAGAAGAGCTATGGAAGCTACCGGGACATGCACTACAATATGTGATGTTATACAGGTCACAAACTTATACATATATACACTTAAATTGGATTCTTTGGCTGGTAAAACAATGAGATTCCTGAGTATTGCCAACACCGGTTCTTCCGGCGCCTCCAGGAAATAAACACCGGTATTAAAAAAACCTTAAACGATGTGGAGGAAGCTGGTGGAATTACGAAGCGCTTCGAGTAACCCGCAAAACAAAAGCACATCAAATAGCACCAAAATACTAATACAAGGGTAATCACAAGTGAGTTACATTTGTATTAATTTAATCTGATTGTATATTATTTTTATGTTGCCGAGCTAGACCTTAAACTTAAAGGATTTCGTCTCCAAATATAATATAAGAAAATAGGAACCGTTCGTCACTCTCGAGACGGATAGTCTCAACTAGTTAGTTAATTGCACTACTTCCCGCGAAAAAAAAATGTTAGTTGCACTACTTACCAATGAATTGTATTCACTAGAATGTTCACAAATGTCTGCACCTTGACTATTAATGGAAGCTCCATGCCAAAATTACATTCACTAAAACAAAGAAGAGATGGCTGTTTAAAAATGTTGGCTGCACGCCCAAATGTTACAAGCCCGAAGACGAGGTTATCTTCTCTGATTGGTCCCTTTTCCACTAAAATATCCCTTGCTTTATCATCTAAACAATACAAATTTTCAGGATCATAATTATTTGAAGCAAAAGGTTGTTGTGCTGGCACAGGATCACTCATGTTATCATCATTTGCAGCATTACTACCCCTGCCTAAATTGTCATTTTCACTCCCAGCATTACTACCATGGCCTAAATTTCTTGACCACTAACATTGTTACCAAGCTCAGCTCTCCTACGGCTGCGGAGGCAGACTAATGGTATGCGAAGGGAAGACGTGTAGGGAGCTGGTAAAATTAGAAAGAGGTATGGGATCTACAAACAATAAAATACAAGGGTAGTTACAACTGAGTTACGTTTGTAGTAGGAGTAATAGTTTAATCTGGTTGTATATGTTTTTGAAGTTGCCAAGTGAGGCCTGAATCTTGGCGGATTTCCATGTACAAATATAAGTTAAGAAAGTAATTACCAAAAATACTAATAAAGTAGGAAACATAAGGCACACTTGATACAGATAGTCTGAACTAGTTAGTTAGCTGCACTTACCTCGAAATGCCATTCACTTGGATGTTCAGACATGTTTGCACCTCCGCTATTAATAGAAGCTCCATGCCAAAATTGCATTCACCAAAAGAAAGAAGCGACGGCTGTTTAAAAATATTTGCCCCTAATGTTACAAGCCTGAAGGTTGCAGAACACCAGGCATCTGTGGGTTGCAAAACCGAAGATATGTGACTGAATTAGCTTGCCCACTTTTATCAGATGTTGATGTCCCTTGGCACTTGGCCCTATATAAAGAAGATGAATCAACCAATATATCATCCCAAAATCATAAGTACAAATTGGAGATTTGATTTGCAAGCAACGTGAGTACATGACAGACATGGCTAACATGAAGCTATTGGCTATGTTTGCTCTCGTGATGTTCCTGTCACACCTCTGCGTCCATCGCGTCTCCGCGTCCGTGGTCAGCAATGCGAACATTACAACAAAGACCAGCCACCGCCACCGCCACGGCAGCTGCCACATCAGTGGTTTCCTGCATGGCAAATCCGGCGACTGCAACAGAGATCACGGCTCGGTCTGCTGCAAAGACGGCCACCGCTACCCGCAGTTCAGGTGCTCGCCCTCGGTGTCGGCCGACACGCCGGCGATCCTCACTCTAAACAGCTTCGCACGAGGTGGAGATGGCGGTGGCAAATCATTCTGCGACAACCGCTACCACAAGGACAGCGAGCTGGTAGTGGCGTTGTCCACGGGGTGGCTGCGACTGGACGGCAAGCAGAGGTGCAACAAGATGATCCGCATCAACGGCAACGGGCGTGCCGTGCTGGCCAAGGTCGTCGACGAGTGCGACTCGGTGTACGGGTGCGATGCTGAGCACAACTTCGAGCCGCCTTGCCCATACAACGACGTGGACGCGTCGCCGGCAGTGTGGAAGGCGCTCGGGCTCAAAGAAAATATTGGAGTGTTCAAGATCACTTGGTCCGATGTGTGAGCTATGCCATGCATGGAGACCCTGATCGCATTAAGCTACATGTAGAGGAGGTACATACACATATATAGTACGAAATTGTGTGCTCCTCACTTATTATATGCCCCTACGTGTGGTTTGTACAATGCTACTTTTTGTGGCAGAGTTGCTGCTAATTAAATAAGCCACTGCTCAGATCTATTTTATATTTTCCTAACTATATCTATTTGCCTTATTTTGGCCCCAGATGCACGGTTATATATTTCTCTTGAACTTGTTTGAACAGTCACTACTACAGATTAACTAACTAAACATTGAACGGCTCCACCAGTTAAGTACACCCCTCCACGCTCCACGCGTAGCAAACCCGACGTTCTTCCGCCTAGTAGAGTTGTTTGCTTGCATATTTCTTCGAGTCGGCGGCCTACTTTGGTTTGGAACAAGCGAAAAGACAGTGAATAGGTGGGCTGATCTGGGCGAAACATGGTTCATATGGGCTGACAAACGAGGGCATGGAGATGAAAATACTCTAGAGCGTTGCGGTCGAAGCATTCTAGTGATCTTAGTAAAAGAGAAAAGCGGCCTCTATGGAGTTAAAAACAATAATGGAAGTTGTGTGTATTAGATCCTTCTTCATGAGCCAGTTATCATCTCCAAAAGGTCCCCTATTATTTGAGCTCGAACTCTTATCAACACCATGAAAGCAAGAGATTGTAATGGAAGAAATCTAATAATACCCAAAATAATGAGAATACGAGCTCTTCATTCTTCCCCACACTTCTTGGTACCACGATCCATCACTTGTGCCACACATTGCCTTTCAGTTTTTAAAGCCACTAAAGTTGTCTAGCTTATTGTGAGCACTATCATGTTTAACAACATGTGCACCAAAAACACTAGGTCCATCCTTCCAATTTCTAAATTTGACCCTTGTGAATGCTTCAATACCATAATTTCTCGCTCCAAGTTGCGCAAAAAGAATGTAATATAAACAAAAGGACACATCTTTAGAAACACTACATTCCAAGCAGTCGGAATGCTTCTTGAACTAATTAGCATGAAAGATTCTTTGTTTTGAAGAATTTCCTTGGGTGTTTTTGATGAGTTGGTTGGCATAGACTCATATTTATATAATCCTTCTAGCAGCACTCTAATGTCAGATCTTAGCTTTTAATAGGTTTCCGAAGACCTAGATCAGGTTCAGTTACACCTTTACGGAATAGAACACGGTCATTAGCAAGAATACCAATATTGTTACTCTCTCGAATTGACATTGCATGTGGGTTGCTTGAAGACAAAGTCGATGATTCCGTTTCTTTAGTTATCTTTGTACGTGTTGTTTATTAAGCCCCTTCGGCCGCTTGATTCCCACCATCCCAAACGATAGGTGTGAACATGCGGGCTGCAGCGAGGTGTCCAACAGATCTACGCGGCGACGCGGCGGAGGCATGGAGTTGCGGGCGTCGGTGCCGCGGCAAGGGCTCCATGCCAGGAAGCTGCGGCGGCGGCCCCAGGGGCTCGCGACGGTGGCGCCGCCGCCACGGCTGTGGAGGCAGCGTGGTGGTCGCCCGTGGTGCCAGCTCGCGGTGGATCGGGCCGTACCCTGCTCAGATCTGGTCCGGCGAGGGTGGTGGTGGCCCGGGCGCTCGCGCGGTGGCCCTGCTTCTCTCCTCCGGCGTGATGCTGGGATGTCGTCAGTGTTGCGGGCATGGTGGATCTGGAGGTGGTCCAGATCTTTGGCTAGCGATGTTGCTGGGAGCGTGGGCGGCGGCCGGAGGCCCGGAGGTGGTTCGACCGGCGACTGTCTGCAGTCGGGTTGCATGGTGGCTCCTGGTCGGGATGGTTGTCCGCGGTGGCATGGTCTGGGCACGGCCTTCGGGTTGCTCTGGCTTGCGCGCCGGCGACGCTTGGGCTGGTTCTTCAGACGGTGTAGCAGGTGGCGTCTGCTGCTCTGGTTTGGTGGTGGTACGTTGGAGACGCCGTCTCCGGCATAGGTGCTCGGCTCCCTGACGAAAGTCATGCTCGTCTTCGGTCTGGGCTGGTGGCGAATGATGCCTTAAGGTGTAATTTTACCTTGTTGGAGGCACCATCAGAGGGGATCCGACACCTCTCCCTGCTTCAAGCTCTTGTCTCGCGGTGAAAACCGTGTGTAATGGTGGCGAAAACAACCAGTAGCTCTTCATTTCGACTGCAGCAAGAAACCAAATAATGCTATAGTACAAATGTGGAACACGACACTGACCAATCCTCCTCGCTAATGCTCAATACTAAACCAATATGAAAATCAAATCGTGTCACACAGGAAACGAATTTCTGAGTCGCCACTCGCCAGCCAGCTACCGCTTCAGTCCAGCGGCCGAGATGCTCGCTCACCACACGGCGTAGAACGCAGCAGCCGCGAGCGCAAACACCGGGCCCGCTGTGCCCCGGAGTGACGAGCCGCCGTTCTCCTGCAGGTACGCCGATGGCGTCGCCTTCGACCCCGAGCCAGCAGGTGTCTGCACCTCCGGCGTGGTCGGCGTGGCGGCGCCAGGGGCACTGCCACCACCGTTGCACTTGCTCGCCGGCGGGGTCTGCACGTTGCACGCCTTGGGTAGCTCGAGCGCGCGCGTCTTGTTGATGGTCATGCCGCCCAGCGACGACGAGTCGCCGCCGAGCGCGCTGCAGAGACACTGCGGCTGGGACTGCACCACGGAGCCGAGCTGCGAGCAGCAGGACTTGGTGGGCGCCGTGTCGTTGCCGCTGATGTAGTTCATGCACGGGTACAGCCCGACGAGCGCCGCCGTGCACCCGGACTGCGCCGACGCCGACGCCACCAGCAGCGCCGCTGCCACCGCCGTGGCCAGGAGGATGCTGCTGCCGGACATTGCTCTCGCCGCCATTGATGGATTTTCTTTTCTTCCCCTTGGATTGATATGTTTTGGAGCGAGAGGCTTTTTCTTGGGATCGATGCTGCTTGCTTGCGCTGATCAGGCCGCCTGTTTGTGCTTTTCAAATTCGGGTTAGCGTGATTTTATAGGAGTGGTGTTTGTTGGGGAAGGTGGAATTAGCTGGGCATGTTGGTGAGCTGCATGTCCCTACTTCCTAATCTTGTCAACAAATGGTTTCTTTCTCAGAGTTCCTGGAGTTGTCGTACACTGATAGTTCAGAAAAATATTGGATATGTGGCTGCTATAACCATGTGTCATCGTCGATGACGTGTTGGATGAACCCAACAACGGTACTGAGTCACGATGTAGTTTTGTTGGTTGTAACAAGGGTTTCCCGGTTTGGATCAAGTAACTTGCTTGTTTTTTTTTTTTTGACCGTAAGTAACTAGCTTGTTGGATCAACCGCAAAATAACTTGCTTTCAAAAAAAAAAAAAACTTGCTTGCTTTTTCTTTCTCATTGAGTTGACTTGCTTACCTACTTCATACTTTTAGGAGGAGGATCCTTGAACTTGCGAGGTGCTATTCACTTATGTGCTAATGCAAAGGGCTTAGAGCAACTCCAGGAGTTCCCCTATAAATCTTCCTGTAAAACCAAATTTTTTGCTTCCCGTAACTTTTAGAAGTTGTCTGGACGCAATTTATGTCAGTTCGCGTACAATTCTTCGTCTAAATATTTTCTATTTCATCTTCATTAAACATAACTAGCTAAATGACCTAGCGCCCGCTTGTCACTTTTAGAAGTTGTCTGGACGCAATTTATGTCAGTTCGCGTACAATTCTTCGTCTAAATATTTTCTATTTCATCTTCATTAAACATAACTAGCTAAATGACCTAGCGCCCGCTTGTCACTTTTAGAAGTTGTCTGGACGCAATTTATGTCAGTTCGCGTACAATTCTTCGTCTAAATATTTTCTATTTCATCTTCATTAAACATAACTAGCTAAATGACCTAGCGCCCGCTAGTCAGTGACACAAATGACGGCCACCAGCACATTAGCGGAGCCGGCGGCATGAGCGACGGGTGGTGGTGTGACCGGCGGCACGGCGGCGGTGTTCTAACATGTCCGATGGTTGCGCGGTGGCGTTCGAGCGAGGTTCCCGTGGGGCGGCGTCGTTCTGGCGGGCCACGTGTGGAAGTTTTAGGCGGTCACAATTCCGCTAAAAGATATAGGAAGGTCATCTTCTCGTAAACTTGCGGGGAGAAATTTCACTTTTACCGGATTTCTATAGTTAAGGCTAATTTGCGGGATCTGTTCGAGAGGTTTTCTTGCCTCTAACATTCTAACATTCCGTAAACGACGCTTAATTTAGAGATAGGGAATTTCTTGAAGTTGCTCTTCATAAGCATCTAAAATCGGACCCCGTCCTTTCCCATATACGTCTGGTTGAACAACCTAGAGAGAGAAGAAAAAAGTCCATCCTCCACTTCTCGCCCATATATATCCGGACTATGCGACACCCTTCAAATTGAGCTCATGTAGGGACGGATATGAAAAGGCCTCAGACATATCCCCCATGTCAGCCCAAATATCACCGAAATAGGCCCTACCCGCGACCACCCAACCAACTTCTCTCTCCTCTCTCACATACATGAGATTATCGAGGTCGTCGAACCCACAATCATAGCTCATGCCACCCAGCCGCCTGCCGCCCCCTCTGATACGGCATGCTTGCGCGGCTCCTTCCCGAGGTTGCCCTAGCTCCCACGATGGCGGATTCGTGTCGCACGCGTGGTGCATGTTGTAGCTGCAGTAATGGAAGCCCACGATAGGCGCACCAGGCCGCCAGTAGGGCGACACGGTTTTTCCTCCTCCACCCACGCTATGGAGAAGAGGTTACCAACCGGAGTTGTGGCGTCAATGTCCATTGCCACCTCCACCTCCTCTGCAGCGCTGCCTCCTGAGCAACCTCTTGCAGGGCCAAGGGGCCGCCTCCATCCTCCTTCTCTTCGTTCTCCATCTCCTCTTCCTTCAATATAGGCTCTGAAGAGCTCGAGGCTTGGCCAGCCTTAGTGTGGGCCCGGTGTTGGGCGTCCGCGACCCGAACCTCCGCCGCGATTTCGGCATGACGCACCGGCGTTAGCTTCTTGTAGGACACAATCATGGTTCGCACGATGGCGTCAACAAACAACGGACGGTGAATGACGATCTACATGGGCTCAGACACTTCCGGAGCAGCACGTCCGCCGATCACCTCCGCTTCTCACTGGAGCAACACCTCCGCTATCAATTGCCTTCTGAATTGCAAAGAGTGGTGGGGAGAGGAACACGACTGTGATTTGGAAGCAATTAGTTTTTTATTTGCAAATATGCATGTTTGGTTGTTACGCCTCTTGGGCCCCGTGTCGATGTGGATTGTGTCGGAGCACCAGGCAGGAAGGTCAACGAGGGCCAGAAGGATTTAGGACCTCGGATGTATCACTTAAAAAAATGGGACTTGAATGTGCATTTTGAAAGAACAGGGATTCGGTTGACACTTCGGTGAATAGAATTAGGACCACCCCTTGCATTGTACTATTTTCAGTAAAACAAACAGGCACGAGTTTTGTTTTAGCTTTTTTTCACTTGAAACAAATGCATCAACTATTTTATAAGCTAAAAGACTTATGGTATATTCTTGTAAGTTTGTATTTCCTTCTCAATCAAAATGTATTCACGCACCTTTACTAAGGAAACAACATGTATTGATACTTATTTAACCATTACGTTGCACTAAAAAAGTTCATGCATTCTCCATATTACAACATTAGAATATGAATGGCTCAATATACTAAAGAATAATTTGGCCATATTAAGATACTTAGTAGGTGCATAATTTACAATGAGTCATAACTAAACCTATTATTTACAGATAGATCAATAATGTATGTTAAAATATAAATAAATATTTGAGGTGTTGCCCACGTAAGTGTCTGGGTTGGAACTTGGAGACGACAATGCCCCCAGGAACCTCAGACTCGCGCATGATATAAGCAAGCTGATCACCTCCATGATTGCCGACGGCGAAAGCACCGTCGATTTTGATGAGCTTGAGTCAACCTAGCACAACTTCTACTCAGGCAGTGTTAACACTCAGTCGCACCATGGTTGTACGCCCGTACACCCGACCCAAGCCGCGTAGCGTGGGAAAGTGAGAGCCATCAAAAAGAAAAACCGAAGGATCTTCGGTGTGAACCTCTTAGAGCATCTCTAGCAGACCCCGTAAAATCACGACCCGCATAAGCCGTTTATAGTTCGATAAAGATCTCGTTTGCGTGTCGAAAACATGCGCGGCAGAACAGAAACTGTATATGAAACTGCATAATTTGAAAAACAGTTTCGTTGGAGAAATTGCAACCATATTAGTTCATCACATACTACATATACTACATGATCAAACACTAATTCATTACAAACACTAGTTGATACTACATACTACATTCACTACTAGTACTAGAGGGGGGTGGGGATCTCACGGCGGCGAGCTCGCGGCCATGGACGACAAGGTGGAGGAGCTCAATCCTCCTCGTCGGAGCTGCTGAGGTCGATGTACTTCTCCCTCTGCTCCTTGCGGATGCGCCGCCACTCGTCGTTCTTCTCCTTGGCGGCAAGGTTCGCCGCGACCGCCTGCTAGAGCATGAGGGCTTCGAGCTCCTCGTCGTGGCGCCGGCGCTCCGCCTCCTCATGCAAGTTGCGTTCGGCAATGGCGGCCGCGACCGCGTTGACATCGGCGACGAAGTCCTCGGGCCCAACGATGCCGCGGCGCACGATCTTCTCGGGCTCCTGCGGGACAGCGACTCAGTCGCGCTCCTCCGGCTCCTCCGACCACTCCCTCTCCACGGGGAGAAGCCTTGCGCCGGAAGAGGAAGAGCTCGCCGCGAGGGTGAGCCACGCGGCAGACCTCGAGCCCGCGGCGGAGGACCCCGCGGCCTGCTGACGATCGTACTCTTCCGTCTCGCGACGGAGGAACCTCGACGGCGGCGAGAGGCCCCGATTCGTCCACTTCTTGGCCCCGCGCTTCCTCGCGCCGTCCAAGCGGACACGACGCTCGCGCTCGGGGTCGCGGCGACCGCCGGAGCTCCACATGGCGTTTCGAGGTGGATGCGGGCTCGCCGGCAGCGAGAAATGCGAGGGGGCAATGGGGAATCGCAGTGGAACGCGGCGGCGCAGGGATAGGGTTTCAACCCGTACCCCCCTCGCAAACCTGTAGATGTACCGCTTTTGGTGGGCGGTTTGCGGGCCGCGATAAATTTTTTTATGACCGGACGAGTATACGGGTCTTGTTTTGATCAGAAAATTGGGCCGAGCCCGTATACTCGCCGGACTTATACGGGTTTGCGAGGTTTGTGGGATATGCTAGAGATGCTCTTACATTGTGGATCCAAACTGGATCGGTTAATTCCATAGTTGGGAGATATTGAGAAGACGAGACGTCTAAAGTAAGGGGAAATGTAAGGATAAGCCTGGTGGGACCTCCAACGCCATTTTGTACATAGCGTGTGGACAATGTTGTTTTTTAGGAAGTAGTGTGGACGATGTATCTTTCTAGAAAGTGTGAGCAGACGCGGTGTTTTGGCTCCTAGGTGCATATATATCCATTGTCTAAATACATATTTTGAAAAGTTGAAAAAATCGGAACAAAAATCCCGTGGGTATATCCGGACATTCTATGTGCTTGCACAAAGTTTCGGTGAAAAACGGCGGTTTTTGTGGCTTCTGTAAAAAAGATAAAGAAATGCAAAATGAATAGTTGTAATGAAGTATCAGAAATTGTCTTTTTTACACAGCCACAAAGAACCTTGTTTTCCACCGAAAACTTTATGCACGCACATAAAATGTCCGGATATACACGTGGGATTTTTGTTTGAAATTTTTCATCTTTTTAAAATGTGTATTTAGACAATGAGTGTATATGCACCTAAAATCCATTGCCAATTTCTGCAATGTGAGGGCAAACTTCCCTTACATGAAAATATGAGCTAACATTTGATCTTGCTTACTACACGTCATTGAAACAATTACCTACCACGACAATATATTTATGGGCTACCACCGCAGTTTTAATTGATACATATAATATTTAAATACACTTTACATATCAAATTAGAAAACACTTAAAGTAAAAAATCACTAAAATTATATATTAATATGTCAATTAGGCACAACATTCAAAAAATTACCTATGCCTACACGAAAACAGTGACAACTATTAAATTTCTGTTGAAAATGTAACAAATTAGCATTAAACAATGTAAGAAAAATGACACAAATATAATTTTCTCGACGAGACTGATCATAAAAATATAGTTAGTATGACATGCATAATTAGCAGGTAAATGATAAATGGATAACACATTTATATATATACTATATCAATAGAAATTCAAATCAAACATACCTAATACAAAACTATGTTAGCAAAACTCTTGTATTTGTAGTGCATCACATTTGGTTTTAGTTTTTCTGCAGATAAAACAAATAATATGTTCTTATCATTGAGCTTTGTAGAAATTTAGCCGGCACATTGAGCAGGTCACTACGCTAGTTATACTAGTAGGACCACCAGTTAGAGAACTAGGAACATATGGAAAATTTGGCTGCTGGTCGTTGCAAAGACAAAGCTACATCATCCAAGGATTCAATCGAGTTTTTATGAACTTCAATTCATAGTGGTAATTGCCTGCGACAAATACTTTACATTTTCATCCAGGTTGTGCATCCGACAGTGCAAGCATTCCCGAGTAATTCGGTTGCCGCTACTTGGTGCTCTGTTTTCTGAGTATCACTACTCTGTTTTCTGCTCTGTTTTCTGAGTATCACTACCCTGTTTTCTGCTCTGTTTCCATACCTGCATCGCTCTGCGCCATCTCTTTTTCTAGATATGTATTGAGCTACCTTTGCAAAGGCATACATCGATAAGTAAGAATCTAGTATGTGTTTGTACCCCTACCTGTGATGATGTGATAGGTGAAGCACATCTCGATCAGATTGGACCATCAATGGGAACAAAACAAAGCCCACTTCAATTCAACTGCAGCAAGAAACCGAAAGTAGTATAGATGTGGAACACAACACTGACCAATCCTCCTCCCCAATGCTTAATGCTAAACCAATGTGAAAATCAAATCATGCCACACAAAAAACGAATTTCTAGGTCGCCAGCCAGCTAGCGCTTCAGTCCAGCGGCCGAGATGCTCTCTGTGTAATCACTACATGGCCGACACGGCATAGACCGCCGCAGCAGCGACCGCGCACACCAGGCCCACCGTGCCCTGGAGCGACGAGCCGCCGTTCTCCTGCAGGTACGCCGACTGTTAGAATAAATCCGAGGCACTCCGTTGATCATCCAAGGATCAAGCAATCACACGAGCACGACACCGAGATTTGTTAACGAGGTTCACCGATATGGCTACATCCCCGG
Source organism: Aegilops longissima (assembly GCA_021605205.1). Lineage (NCBI taxonomy): Eukaryota > Viridiplantae > Streptophyta > Magnoliopsida > Poales > Poaceae > Aegilops > Aegilops longissima. The sequence goes on from CM038680.1 coordinate 644,006,664, forward strand.
GCTTGACTATGGGCGCTCCTCCCATGACACCGTCACAATACTGCACCGGTCGCTTCGACACGGCACATGCCGCCGGCTTCCCTGCGTTCGGTGCTATTATGTTGGCATAGGTTACACCGTGTGTCTACCCTCGCTATATAAGGGAGGCCTAGGATATAAGTGTCCTACTAGGACACGACTCCATATCCTATCTAAACACAATACAACTACAAGTCCAATCAGAACCTACCTCAGACACTATATTCGACACAACTCCAACAAACTCCACCTTGGCGAATATACTCCACCACCCTGGATTTGTCCATGCGTCAAACTTTCATGTACATTTTGGACTTGAGCTTATCCCATGAGTACCGCTGCTACTCCAAAGACTCCATATGACTCCACCTGCAACTTGTAGTTCCTTCTTTTCTTGACTACAGTCAACACTCGAGCAAAATTAAGTTCCTTGTTACTCTAGTTTGCGCTCCCAACTTCCAGAGTATCCGTCAACGCCATCACACACCGATCACTGACCTGTGTGAAAGTGAACAACTCACATATTGGGTGTCACACATAAGAGTTACCTGAACTCAACATCACCGCTCCTTTCTCGATCACTTTGTCTGAAACTTGAAGGAATTTCACCATTGCTTATAGTCACCCCGAGTCAAATTCACAGTTGTCTCACCACATGTATGACCACCGAGCCACGGCCTGTCTCCATGTCCTGTCGTGCATGCGACGCCTCGCCGCTATTACGCGCCGAGCCTCCGCTGTCGGTCGAGTCTCAAGGGTCGCGAAACCACACCACTCAACCCCCACTGCAGAGTACCACCGATCATCACCGACCGATGACGAGTTTCACGCTTCCATCAGACCACTGGGCTCCAGTCCAAATTACGTGTCACTCGCTTTTCCCGCTGAATAGGCTTCGATCCAGCCAAACTCGTTCGACTGTATGACACGCTCAAGGCTCCCAAATCATTTTCCGCGAATTTCCATCCATCACAGCTGACATGACTTCCTACAACGCCTTCAAGCATCCCTCTTGTGCCAACAAATCTTTCACCATTGTCTGCCATAACTCAAGGTTTTCAGTCCCATCAAACTTCTCCACCTCAAACCTAGTACCGAATGGCACCACAGTTCATTATACGACCGACCCTGCGAAAAATTATCCGAGCTTTCTCACGTGATGCCCAAGTACACAAGCAAATCTGTACTAGTAGCAAATTCCAACCAAAAACAATCTTCTGTCTTCACGTGTGTAGCTCCCTGGCATTCAATTCCCGATGCTAGCAATTGCTTTCCTGCCAATTTCCTACGCAAGTAGTACTTCGATGGATATGTATCGCTTATTGATATGCCTGCCTCCATGTCATATACGAAGACTCGGTGTCCTTCCTTTTTGTCCAAAACAATCCGGTGTCTCATAGCACAGCACACGTATCAGCAGCACCTCTGCACGCGTGGGCAGCATCGAGCCTTCATCAACGCCTGACCGTTGCTCCTTCCTCAGTAACCCCAGTCGTCCGCCCACCTCATGGCTGCACAAGGGCCTAGCCCATCAAGAACGCACACAACCAGCCACCTAGGCCAGCCTGTCACATCCTAGGCATGCCCACGAGCCACGTTGGCTACAGCTCCCTGCATGTCTACAACACACCCGCCCGTGGCGCTTCCGAATCCGCTGCTACACGCCCGTCTCGTCGAAACTAGATCGATTAGATACCGATCCGATCGGCCAGAAGTCCACTGTGCTCGCCTCACGTCGCCTGCCTTCCGATCGCTTTTCCAATCTCGTCGAGAACCACACCGCAGCCGGCTGCATCTCAAACTCAATACTTCCTCTAGATCAACAATCCGCAGCTTCCTCGTAACCTTGCTCATGATACCACTTGATAGAATAAATCCGAGGCACTCCGTTGATCATCCGAGGATCAAGCAATCACACGAGCACGACACCGAGATTTGTTAACGAGGTTCACCGATATGGCTACATCCCCGGGGCTTGACTATGGGCGCTCCTCCCCATGACACCGTCACAATACCGCACCCGGTCGCCCTGGACACCGGCACATGCTGCCGGCTTCCCCTGCGTTCCGGTGCTATTATGTTGGCATAGGTTACACCGTGTGTCTACCCTCGCTATATAAGGGAGGCCTAGGATATAAGTGTCCTACTAGGACACGACTCCATATCCTATCTAAACACAATACAACTACAAGTCCAACTGTAACCTACCTCGTACACTATATTCGACACAACTCCAACACCGACGGCGTCGCCTTCGATCCCGAGCCGGCCGGTGTCCGCACCTCCGGCGTGGCGGCGCCAGGAGCAGCGCCACCGCCGTTGCACTTGCTCGCCGGCGGGGTCTGCACGTTGCACGCCTTGGGGAGCTCGAGCGCGCGCGTCTTTTTGATGGTCATGCCGCCCAGTGACGACGAGTCGCCGCCGAGCGCGCTGCAGAGGCACTGCGGCTGGGACTGCACCACGGAGCTCAGCTGCGAGCAGCAGGACTTGGTGGGCGCCGTCTCGTTGCCGCCGATGTAGTTCATGCACGGGTACAGGCCGACCAGCGCCGCCGTGCACCCGGACTGCACCGACGCCGACGCCACCAGCAGGGCCGCCGCCAGCTCCGCGGCCAGGAGGATGCTGCTGCCGGACAATGCTGTCGCCGCCATTGATGGGATTTTCTTTTCTTCCCCTTGGATTGCGAGTGGATGCAAGAGGTTTTTCTTGGACTAGATGCTTCTTGCTTACGTTGATCAGGCTTGTGTGTTCGTGCTTTTGGCGCTCAGATTTTATAGGAGCTGTTCTGTTTGGGAAAGTGGAATTAGTTGGGTGTGTTGGTGAGCTACATGTCCCTACTTCCTACTCGTGGCACGAAATGATTTCTCTCTCTGAACTGCTGCAGCTGTCGTATACTGACGCTTCAGACAAATATTGCATATGTGGCTGCTACAATTGTTTATAGTTTGCGTTCATAGTTGAACCAGTGTCGTCGTCGACTCTTTGTTGCCGTGTTGGATGAAGCCAACAACGGTATTAATTGTCATGGTGTGTTTTTGTTTGGGAGGCTCCGGCGTGGATCATCCCCGACGATTTATTGAATGATTATATTTATTAAAAACAATTAATCTAAGATTTCACAATAAAAATATATACATAGCATGAAAATGTATTGAATGATGATTCTAATGACATTGACTTAGTATTGTGGGTTAATTGTTTCACTTCCGCTTCGGTAGACCCCCTTCAACACAAGGACGACTAAGATTGTCCCATACCCCTTCATAACGGAGGGCACGATGGGCAAAAACAAAAAGGAGGCCGCCCGCCTGCCGTCCTGCTCGTAATGTATACGTATACGTGTACGCGTTTGTTTTTTTCGGCCAGGTCGTCCCGCCAGCGCGCCCACCCCCGCACGCCCACGTCCGGTAATTACGCGCGGACAGGCGCATGCATGCATGCATGGCGCGATTCTGAGCCCGCTATCGACAGGCTGCTGCTGCCCGCTTCCGCCTCGGCTGGCGCCGCTTCCGCCTCGCGTCGGCCGCCCGCTTCCGCCTCGGCACAGGCGCCGCTTCGCCTCGCGTCGGCCGCCCGCTTCGCCTCGGCTGCGGCGCCGCTTCCGCCTCGCCTGCGGCGCCGCTTCCGCCTCGCGTCGGCCGCCCGCTTCCGCCTCGGCTGCGGCGCCGCTTCCGCCCGCCACAGGGCGCTTCCGCCTCGGCTGCGCCCGCTGCCGCCTCGCCTGCGGCGCCCGCTTCGCCTCGGCTGCGCCCTTGCCGCCTACGCCTCGCGTTAGCCGCCCAGGCGCTGCCGCTTCCCCGCCCGTTGCCGCCTCGCTTTGCCCCGACCCGCGCCCGACGAGTCTCTCCCTCACATAAATCCGCCCCCGACCCGCGCGCTAGCCTCACATAAACCGCCCCGACTCCGCCTCTTCTCTTAGAGACCGTCCCCGACCCCGCGTTCTCCGATCGATCTCCGGCGCGGCGGCTCTCTCCGGCGCGATGCCTCGTGGACGCGGATGCTTCGGTCGGCGCTGGTTCGGCTGGGGAGGCGGTAGTGGAACCGCAGGGAGCGATCGGCGGGCGGTTTTGCGGCGGTGGCAGCGGTGGTGGACGCGTCGGCAGCGGTGGTGGCCGTCGGCAGCGGTGGTGGACGCGGCGCCGCGCCGGGCGGTCTGTGGCCCTCTAGCCTCACCGGGCCGCAGACCGTGGATATCTACCGGCACGACATCCCCGTGCCGCCCTCGTGTCGCCTAGCACACGGCTGGCACGTGACGAGCACCGACTATGTCACGCCTGGGCCGGCACAACCCGGTCTATGGAACCTCGAAGGTCGTCTGAACTTTTGGCAAGGCCGCGACTTCGACACCGTGGTCAGCTTCTACAAGTCTCGGGGCATCCGCGCGGACGCTCCAAACGCGCCCCTCGCGCCCCCCGCCGTCCCGGTCGTGCTAATCCCGCCGCCGCGCCCGCTGCTCCATCAGGCGCCCCTGAGTTTCAGATCCCGCCGGAATTGGCGGCGATGCAAGAGGAGGGCGACCCGTTGGAGTCGCCGGGTTTGATCCGCGCGATCCGAAACTCCACGTCGGAGACCGGTTGGATGCCGCCGGCGGATATTGTTGACCCGAGGGACCCGACAGACGAGCCAGGATACTGGCAGGCGATTAGGGACTCGACCGATACACTAGCGCAGGAGTCAGCTACCGCGGAGGAATTTTTCGGATACTTGGGTAGTTCCGATGACTCAGACGGCGGCGAAGCACTAGTAGAAAACAGGGCTTTCGTCCAGGCCAGTTCAGCCCATTAGTCCCGGTTCAATCCAGAACCGGGACCAATGGAGCTATTTGCCCGATTCGTGAGCCCGGGGGCGGCCGGCCACGTGGGCCATTGGTCCGGTTCGTCCGGACCTTTTGGTCCCGGTTGGTGGGACGAACGGGACCAATGGTCTGGCTCTGGCCCACCACTATTGGTCGGTTGGTGGCATGAACCGGGACCAAAGGCTTCCCTTTAGTCGGCTCATGCCACCAACCGGGCTAATGGTGCTGCCTATATATAGCCCCTCGCAAGAGAAGCGAGCACACCTGCTCTGTTTTTTCCGGCCGAGGGGAGAGGGCTTGGTGGTGCTCTAGCTCACCTCCCACGCACACAAGGTGTTCGATGGAATGCCCGAGCCACACTACTTAAGGTTTCTCCTCTCCAAGCTCGACCGCCAAGCTCCATTTTCCTCAATATTTATCTAGGTTTAGCGGTCCGTCACGCCCCGTCCCCGTCTTCATCGCCGTCGATCACCTGCGCCGATCTCATCGCCGGCACCACCGTGGTGAGCCTCTTGTTCTTATCTTCTTTACGAAAGGAAAAATATTATTACTTGTTTGTTTAGATAGATACTTGTATTATTTTCTTACTTTTATTATTGCATCTTATATAGTGCGATGGTTTTGGTATCCGCCCGTCGGCCCTCGTCCCTGTCTATGATTCGGATGTGGTATATATTATCTTTTCATAACTATTGGTTCATTTATTGTTTATGAAAATTATGCCACCAACGTGACATAGATTTTATTTATCTAGGAGGTTGTTGAACCGGAAATTCCAACCGACCCTATTGTCGAGAGGTTAAATTTAGTTGAAGAAGAAAACAATTTCTTGAAGGAAAAAGTAAAAAAACTTGAGGAGGAGAAGATGATATTGGAGTTGCATGTTGCGGATGTCGTCGATGATCACAAGATCAAAATGGATGCAATGCGCTTGAAGATGAGAAAGATTAGAAAATATGCCATTCATACCGAGGCTTGGTATCATTATGCCGTTGGATCAGTTGTTACCTTGGTTGCGATTATGATCGCATTTGTTTTCGCATTGAAATGTTTTACATAGTTTCAATGTATGGTTTAATTAATTTAGATGCTCTCTGAGCTTTATGTTGTTAGATGAGAACTATGTATGTACTTTGGTTTTATGTGATGATGAACATCTATTAATTTGGTCACTTAATTATCTATTCATGATGTTACGTAATGATTTTTAACACACTTAATTATATATAATGCACGCAGATGAACCGACAATGGATGTACGGTGATAGACACACCTCCGAGTACATTAAGGCGTGCATGATTTTCTCAAGTGGCTGAGGCAAACAAGCAGAATGGTTTTATGTGTTGTCCATGCCCTATATGTGGGAATTCAAGTCTTACTCGACGGAAAATCCTTCACACCCACCTGCTTTACAAGGGTTTCATGCCACACTATAATGTTTGGACGAGGCACGGAGAAATAGGGGTTATGATGGAAGGCGGCGAGGAAGAAGAGTATGATGACAACTATGTGCCCCTGAATACGGTGATGCTCTTGAACATCAAGATGCACTGGACAATGTGCACGATGGTGCTGGAACGGGCGAAGCTGCTGAAGATCAAGAGGAACCAGACGATGTGCCCGATGATGATGATCTCCGCCGGGTCATTATCGATGCAAGGACACAATGCGAAAGTCAAAAGGAGAAGCTGAAGTTCGATCGCATGTTAGAGGATCACAAAAAAGGGTTGTACCCCAATTGCGAAGATGGCAACACAAAGCTCGGTACCATACTCGAATTGCTGCAGTGGAAGGCAGAGAATGCTGTGCTTGATAAAGGATTTGAGAAGCTACTGAAAATAATGAAGAAGAAGCTTCCAAAGGATAACGAATTGCCCGACAGTACATACGCAACAAAGAAGGTCGTATGCCCTCTAGGATTGGAGGTGGAGAAGATACATGCATGCCCTAATGACTGCATCCTCTACCGTGGTGCCTACAAGGATCTGAATGCATGCCCGGTATGCGGTGCATTGCGGTATAAGATCGACGAGATGACCCCGGTGATGTTGATGGCGAGCCTCCCGGAAGAGGGTTCTGCGAAGGTGATGTGGTATGCTCCTATAATACCACGGTTGAAAGCGTCTGTCGAAACGGAGAGCATGCCAAGTTGATGCGATGGCACAGTGAGGACCGTAAGAAAGGCGGAAGTTGAGAGCACCCACGACGGGTCATGATGGAGAAAAATCGAGAGAAAGTTGGGATGAGTTTGCAAAGGACCCAAGGGCGTATGGTTTGCTTTAAGCGCGGATGGCATTAATCCTTTCGGGAGCGAGCAACAATCACAACACCTGGCCCGTGACTCTATGTATGTATAACCTTCCTCCTTGGATGTGCATGAAGCGGAAGTTCATTATGATGCAGTTCTCATCCAAGGCCCTAAGCAACCCGGCAAAGACATTGATGTGTACCTAAGGCCATTAGTTGAAGAACTTTTACAGCTGTGGAATGGAAGCGGTGTACGACGTGGGATGAGCACAAAAGGAGAATTTTACCTAAAGGCGTTGCTGTTCGTGACCATCAACGATTGGCCCGCTCAAGTAACCTTCGGGACAGACAAACAAGGGATACCACGCATGCACGCACTGTTTACTTGACACCGATAGTATATACCGGGAAGCTGCGGGAAGAATGTGTACTGGGCCATCGTCGATTTCTTCCGACCAACCATCAATGTCGAAAGAAAGGCAAGCATTTCAAAAGCGAGGCAGATCACCGGAAGAAGCCCGCCATGCGCACCGGTGATCACGTACTTGCTATGGTCAATGATTTACACGTAATCTTTGGAAAGGGTCGGCGGACTAGCTGTTCGAATGACGCCGAGAATCACGCACCCATGTGGAAGAGAAATCTATATTTTGGGACCTACCCTCTTGGAAAGACCTAGAGGTCCGCTCTTGATCAACGTGATGCACGTGACGAAGAACCTTTGCGTGAACCTGCTAGGCTTCTTGGGCGTGTATGGGAAGACAAAAGATAAACACGAGGCACGAGAGGACCTGCAACGCTTGCACGAAAAAGAGGGCATGCCTCCGAAGCGTATGAAGGTCCCGCCAGCTACGCTCTACGAAAGAAGAGAAAGAAATATTCTTTCAATGCCTGCTCGATATGAAGGTCCCGACGGCTTCTCGTCGAATATAAAGGGAATAATAAATATGCGGAGAAAAGTTCCGAACCTAAAGTCTCATGACTGCCACGTGATTATGACGGAACTGCTTCCGGTTGCATTGAGGGGCTTCTACGGAAAGCGTCCGATTAGCCATTGTGAAGTTATGTGCATTCCTCAATGCAATATCTCGAAGGTGATCGATCCAGAAATCGTACCAACGCTAAGGAGTGATGTGGCGCAATGTCTTGTCGGTTTCGAGCTGGTGTTCCCACCATCCTTCTTCAATATCATGACACACGTCCTAGTTCATCTAGTCGGCGAGATTGTCATTCTGGGGCCCATATTTCTACACAATATGTACCCCTTTGAGAGGTTCATGGAGTCCTAAAGAAATATGTTCAGTAACGCGCTAGGCCGAAGGAAGCATCTCCATGGGCCATCAAGCAGAGGATGTCATCGGGTTTTGTGTTGACTTCATTCCTGGCCTTAAGAAGATAGGTCTCCCTAAATCGTGGTATGAGGGGAGACTGACTGGAAAAGGCACGCTTGGAAGGGACTCAATAATATGCAGGACGGATATTCTTGGTCTCAAGCACACACAGTTCTCTGAGAACTCTACCTTGGTGACCCGTATGTCGATGAACACAAGAACGATCTGCGCTCAAACACCCGGAGCGGGCGACGGCTGGATTACATGTGAACACATCGGGACTTTCAGCAGTTGGTTGGAAACACGTCTCGGAGGTGACAGCACTGTTTGTGATGAGCTGTACTTGTTGTCCAGGGACCATCTTCGATTGTAATGATTTGGAAAGGATCTGAGATAAATGGGAATACATTTTACGATTGACCAAGATGAAAAGAGCACCAACCAAAACAGCGGTGTCCGCTTTGATGCAGCAACCGACAAGGAAATGACACATATTATGGTTACATAGTAGACATATGGGAACTTGACTACGGAGTAGATTTTAAGGTCCCTTTGTTTAAGTGCAAGTGGGTCAATCTGTCGGGAGGCGGGATCTGGTAGACCCACGATGCGGAATGACAACAGTGGATCTGAAAAATCTTGGGTACATCGACGAACGTTCGTCCTAGCCAATGATGTGGCACATGTTATCTATGTGAAGGACATGTCTACGGACCGAGGAAAAGAAAAGATAAGGAAGCGAATACATCATACAATGAGCTAAAGCGCCACATAGTTCTTTCAGGAAAAAGGGACATCACAGGAGTGGAGGGCAAGACAGACATGTCTCAAGAGTATGAAAAGTTTCATGAAATTCCCCTTCAAAGTCAAGGCTGACCCAAGCATCCCGATAAGCGATGAAGATTATCAATGGTTACAGCGCAATAAGCAAAGCGACACAAGCGAAGAAAAAGTGAAGACTTTCTCCGCAACTATTATGATGATACCATGCCAACTTTGTAATGCATTTAGTATGATACCATTGTCCGTTTTGTACATGCACATGCTATGCCAACTTTTTCAGAGTTCATTTGAGAACTATGAATTTGAAAACCTCGCCAACGAAGGGCGCCACACCGGTTTATAAGCCCGTCCCTCTACACACCGTTTTGTTGTAAGTAGAAACAAAATAAAATAAATAAAGCAACAAAGAAAAAAAAAAAGTGTTTTCAAATTTGAAAACTAATGGCACTAACAGAAAGTTTATAATTTTTCTAAAACTAAAAGCAAAAGGAATTAAAAATAAAGCAAAAAACAACAAAAACTAAATAATGCAGAAAACAGAACAAAAACTGAAAAAAATAAAAATAGCAACAATAAGTATTTTGTTGTAAGTAGAAACAAAATAAAATAAATAAAGCAACAAAGAAAACAAAAAAGAGTTTTCAAATTTGAAAACCAATGGCACTAACAGAAAGTTTATAATTTTCTAAAACTAAAAGCAAAAAGAATTAAAAATAAAGCAAAAACAACAAAAACTAAATAATGCAGAAAACAGAACAAAAAACTGGAAAAAAATAAAAATAGCAACAATAAGTATTTTGTTGTAAGTAGAAACAAAATAAAATAAATAAAGCAACAAAGAAAACAAAAAAGTGTTTTCAAATTTGAAAACTAATGGCACTACAGAAAGTTTATAATTTTCTAAAACTAAAAGCAAAAAGAATTAAAAAATAAAGCTAAAAACAGCAAAAATTAAATAATGCAGAAAACAGAACAAAAACTGAAAAAAATAAAAATAGCAACAATAAGTATTTTGTTGTAAGTAGAAACAAAACAAAATAAATAAAGCAACAAAGAAAACAAAAAAGTGTTTTCAAATTTGAAAACTAATGGCACTAACAGAAAGTTTATAATTTTCTAAAACTAAAAGCAAAAAGAATTAAAAATAAAGAAAAAACAACAAAAAATAAATAATGCAGAAAACAAAACAAAAACTGAAAAAAAATAAAAATAGCAACAATAAGTATTTTGTTGTAAGTAAAAGCAAAAAAAATTAAAAAATAAAGCAAAAACAGAGCAGAAAGTTTATAATTTTTCTAAAACTAAAAGAAAAAATGAATTAAAAAATAAAGAAAAAAACAACAAAAATAAAGAATAATGCAGAAAACAAAACAAAAAACTGGAAAAAATAGTGCCGCCTCTTTGGCCCCCACGGCTGAATACGACTAGAAACCCTACATGGGCGAGATTCGGGCCCGCAGGAGGCCAAGTAGGCCCTGGCACATAGCTAGTGATGATTAGGCCGAAGCTGCAGTTGAGAGGAGCTCGAGAGGTGGGCGCAGGCGCTTATAAACCACTCTCGAGCTCTCTCAACTAGCGAGTGGGACTAAACTTTTGGGCGTGAGGAAGCACAAGGCCTTTGGTCGGTTGGTGGCACCAACGGGACTAAAATGCATTAGTCCCGGTTCGTGGCACCAACCGGGACTAATGCCCCTTTAGTCCCGGTTGGTGCCACCAACCGAGACAAACCTCTGGTCCCGATTGGTGGCACCAACCGACTAAAAGCTGCACTAGTCCCGTTGGTGCCACGAACCAGGACTAATGCCCTTGCTATATAAGATAACACTTGGGAAATTTCAGATTTCCTCGCCTTGATTCCCTCGACGACGCTGAGCACATCGACGCCGCCAGCTGCCCCGACGCCGCCCGTCGCCCCGCCGTCGCCGTCGCCTCGCTCGTGCCCGTCGTCACCGCCGCCCGCCGCCCCTGACCGCACCACCACCCTGCCCGCCCCTGCCCCGCGCGCCTCCCCTGCCCACCACCATCGCCGTCGCCCGCGTCCTGCCCGGCCCAGCGCCGCCCGGCCCGCCCTCGCCATCATCCGCGCCTCTGCCCGACCCGCCATCCTCGCCCGCAGCTTGGTCCAGCCGCCGGCGCCCTCCTTTTTCATATTCTTTTTCATATATATATATGCTTGTTATATATATTTTTTTGTATGAATGTATGTATTTTTTCAATTGTAATATGCATGGTGTTTTCAGTTGTTCTCTGATTTAGTACATTAATTTTAGGTTAGTTTCATTTTAGAAAAGTTTTATATATTTAGGAAGAAGGAAGAGAAGGAAGAAGGAAGAAGAAGAAAAAGTTTTATATATGCAAAAGTTACATTTTTAGAAAAGTTTTATATATCTAGCTAGAAAGAAGGAAGAAGAAGAAAAAGAAGGAGAGGAAAAGGAAAATAAGAAGAGGAAAAAGGAGAAGAAGAGGAGAGGAAGAAGAGGAGAAATAAATAAGAAGAGGAAAAAAGAAGAAAAAGAAGAGGAGAAGAAGAAAGGAATAGAGGAGAAGAAGAAAAAATAGAAAATATTCTATTTTTTTTTCTTCTTTTTTTTCTTCGATCTTCTCCTCTGTCATCGTCGATATACCCCTCCCGATAACTTCAACACGAGGGGGGGGGTCCATATACCCCCTCCCGATAACTTCAATACGTGGGGGGGGGGGTCGATATACCCCCTCCCCGATAACATTAATTTCTCCCGTGTATGTATCTCATCGTTGTCGATATTACCCCCTTGAAGCGTTGTCGATATTATCCCGGTCGAGGGTTCTAGGGTCGAGGATCGAGGTTCGAGGGTCGATCTAGTGGTCGAGGTTCGAGGTCGTCGAGGTTCAAGGGTCGAGGATCGCCGAGGTCGAGAGGTTCCTAGTGTCAAAGTATTGAAGAAATCCATGGCTTCATCATTAGCGGAGTAACCATGGCATGATGTGCGAAGTCCTCAAAGTTATTACGGAATGGAGTCCGGATAGGATAATTTGCCTTTTTATGCAATTTCAGCAAAGGCCTTCCAAATAACGATATTCGGAAGGTTCTTGCTGAACTTTGTACCAAAAAGCTAATTATCCTATCGGGACTCCGCTCCAAAATAACTTTGAGAGCTTGCACCATCATGCACCACATTTTCGCCTAATGATGAAGACATGGTTTTGTTGAATCCTTTGACACTAGGCAACCTCCCGACCTCGGCGATCCTCGACCCTTGACCTCGACCGCCGGCGATCCACGACCCTCTACCCTATCATGGGCGTCGATGCCCACGCCACTTGTGGGACATAGATGTAGTGTTCAACGCCGACCCCTCCCGATAGCTTCAACACGTGGGGGGTCGATATTACCCTCCTAGCTTGAAGCGTTCTCGAGGCCACCCCTAACCCTTGAAGCGTTGTCGAGGCCACCCCAAACCCTAGAGAAGCAGCGTCGAGGCCACTAATATGATTCCTTATTGTGATTAGCTAGCTAGTTCTCGTTTGCCACTAATATATCCATATCTGTCATGTTTGAATAATAATTGCCATGTTGTAAATATTTGTAGAAACTATGGACACCCCGAGACGAAGCACAAGAAGCGTTGTTGAGGGACATAATCGCACAAGGAAGTGATGTCGTCGCTTTCGTTGATGTTTCTCAACGACAACGATGGTCTGGAAGGAGAGGGTGAAGAAGCAGCTGGCTATGATTTACATGGCTCCGATGACCCAATGCAGGTGCAAGAAGGAGAGGGTGAAGAAGTAGACCGTGAGGACGGCTCCGGTGATCACCAAACCGAGTCCGGCCAGGTATATATATTAGTTAAGCCTGTGCTGACTAGCTCTCGTCTTTGTTTTGGTATGTACACATATTAATTAACTCTCGTCTTTGTTCTTTTTTCTAGCCCTCCGGATCGAGCACAACTTCGGTAAAGAGACGAGGCCCGAAGAAAAAGTTGAGCTCGGATGAAAAGTTTGAGATCATACAAATCGCTATGACGGCCAACCGATTGAACCCTACCGGACAAAGAAGGCATTTGTTGCTCAAAGCGGGGGTTACGGTTAGGGACAAGATCCCGATCAGCATCCTATAAGCCTAAGAACGAAGACCACGAGGTGTCTTGTGTCAATGATATGCAGAAAAATGATCTTTGGACTGAGCTGAAGTCAAATTTTACCCTACCGCTAGAGAATGATCCGGAGAAGCCAGTAATAGAGCCATTAATCAAGTCTTTTGCTCTTAAGAAGATGGCAGAACTATTCAGGAATTGGAAGAAAGAACTCAATACGTATGTCGAAAAAAATGAGACACCAGAATTCAGGGCAAATATGAGAAGATCGAGATGATGGCCCGCATTTGTGGCCTACAAGACATCGGAAAAGAGTAAAAAGATGTCGGCGACAAACAAGAGAAATGCTGCGAAGAAGAAGCTTCACCATCGCACGGGGTCGGTGGCTACCTCGTACCCGCCTAAGTGGGCCAAGGTTGAGAATGATCTGCTTGATAAAGGGATCGAACCGAGACAATGAACTGGCCAGACCGTTGCGGACTTGGTTCTTGGGGCGGCGGATCCTTGGACCCTATAACAGGAAGTGCATTTGGACGGACGAACAATTGGACATACCAATCAAGAGGCTTCAGCAATATATCGAAGCAGCGCAGCAAGGGAAGTTCGTTCTGCACAGGAGAAGGACGAGCTCACAATGGCCCTCGGGAATCTCGAGCACCACGGACGGACACGAGGCACGCCAGCTCCGTTTCGTGGAAGGCTGGATTTCGGACGCAGGGGTTACAAAACCCATGAGAGGAAGAAGAAAGCGGAGCAGAGCCTAATGCAGGCGCTGCACAAAAGGGTAATGGGGCTAGAGGGCGAGAAGCAGCAGATCACAACAAACGACCTACGAAGCTTCCCCGGCTACCCGCCATCTCAGCGGAGAAGCAGCGTGGCTTCCACCGAGCTGCTTCAGCCAGAGCAGCATGCCTTGACGGCTCCTGCCAGCTATCCCGTGGATGCTGAAAATTGCCACCTTATGGCGCAATGGAGCAATTTGAAGGTCAAGGCGGCTGTTGGCTCTGTTTATCCTACTAAACCCGACTCAACTTTTCACTGCCGGCCGATTCCAGAAGGATATGCTAAGGTGATGGTCGATGAAATAACGGAAGGATTTGAGGACCTCGGCTTGACCACCCTACGGTGAAGGGAGTATCGGCTGGGTTCGCTCTGAAGACTCCATGCCTATGGCGGAAGGATCTCATCAAGCTTCCGAACTGGACGCCTCCGCCTCCTCCTCCTCCTCCGGCGAGTCAGGGCACTCCACCTCCTCCACCGCCTCCTCCTCCGACGAGTGACGATCAGGGCACTCGGCCGGCTCCTTCTCCGGCGTGGCGGCACTCCGCCTCCTTCTCCGCTTTGCACCGCGCGCCCGAGCAGCCAGCCTCCTCCTTCTCCGCCTCGTCAGCAAGGGCGGAAGAGACCCGCCGCCGCTCCGGCTGCTCCGGCGCGTCGTAGTCCTTCTCCGCCTCGTAAGCAAGGAAAGGAGACATCCGTTCCGTCTGCTCTGCGGCGTCTAGCAGTACAGCCAAAGGCGGGAGGAGATCTGATTCGGTCCTTCTCTCAAGACTCGGAGAAGTTACCGTCACGAGAGGAGCGAGGAGGAAAGCGAAGATCGCGCAGACCGAAGTGAATGACTGGTTTCAAGGGTTGAAAGCAAAGAGACATCCACCTCCGGAGGAGAAGGTAGATCCGGTCAAAGCGAAGCGCACTCTGGCTGCCCTGACAAAACCACCCAAGTCTCCGCCGAAAGGCAACTATGGGCGCATTATTGGAAAGGCATTTGCGAAGCGGAGAGGTCGGGAAGTACTGTCGTGATCAAAGGATGAAAGAACGACGAGCTGGGAAACAAATTGCCCAGCTCGGCGAACAAGCAAGCAATCGTGCCCCCGCTCAAGGTGCACTGCTAGCGACATCGTCGATCCGAGGATGGTGCCGGTTATGGCAATCCTGCAGATTACCTGCCCGACGATGTACGTTATGATTTCTTGGAGGTGCAGATACAAAGATACGAGTACGGAAGCCTCTCGTCAAAGATGAAAGTTCTCTATCAACGATGATGCGAAGATTGCATGATTGGTACATGAAAACCTGCAAAGAGTCGGCGGGAGGAGTACTTTGTATGTGAGAGTTAAAAGGAGCATGACCTCCTTGGAATTGAACTGTTGCCTATTCCATTTGAGGAGTTCTATCAGTTTTTCAATCAATTGGCCCTCGATAAAGCAACGGTCACCTGCTACTGTCGTAAGTAGTACTACTTCTGTCATTAAGTCTCTATATAACTCAGCCCTTTCATTGCATGTATTTATAATTATCCTCACTATATTATGCAGATTGAAGATCGCCGAATTGAAGAAAAGACAAGTGGGTGATATTGGGTTCATTAACACATATCTCATAGATGCAACTGAGGTTAAATTCCGTGCCAAAGATACCGAGGCCAACTTGCTACAATCGTTGGTAATAAATGAACACAAAGATATAATACTCTTTTCTTACAACTTCAAGTGAGTGTTACTGTCTTGTGGCATATTCGGTTTCCTAATTAGTCCAGGTTATAGTAATGTAATATTGATGAGTTATGCATGTGTGCGCAGCTACCACTATATTCTCCTAGAGATTAAGCTTGAGAAGGGAGTAGTACTGTCTTAGACTCCAAGCGAAAAGATCCCAAGGAGTATGCGGACATGACTGAAATGCTCGAGAAGTAAGTTAAATCGATCATTATCCACCATATCAGCAACTTTGTTCATTTCTGATATCAAGTAATTTTTTTCTTTGTATGGCAGGGCTTGGAGAAAATTCACCAAAAAAGCTCCGGGACTACCGAAGAAGCTGCAATTTAGACACCTGAAAGTAAGTACTATATAGTAGCATATTCCACGCATCTCCTAATGATTCAAGCGCTAGTTTCATCAATACCATTTAGCATGCTTGCTAATTATCAGTTTGATTGACCTCTATTTCTTGTAAAGTGGTTGTGGCAGGAACAAGGGAATGATTTCTGTGGATACTACTTTTGCGAGTCCATCCGCCACACGACCTGTGAGAGGGGCTACTCCGACAAACAATATGAAGTGCGTAAATAAAAATACTCACAATTTTATTTTATTACCATCATTTGTGTTGAGTTTCATTCATTCATATATATATATATATATATATATATATATATGTATTGACCCCTTTCTTAAAATTAGATGTTTCGGAAGCGGGATGAACTCCTAGCACTAGATCGCATGCGAGCAATTCAAGAGGAATTGGCGGCATTCTTTCTTGACCACGTGATCGCTGAAGACGGAGAATACTATGTGGACCACGCGTCCGTATGTTAGTAGATTATATATTTGTAAAAGATAATTATTGTATATATGTAGCCGGTAGTGTCGGATAGATATACGAGAACTTGTTGTTCGACCAATCTCTCGGAGAAGGAGAGGTGGTCGATATCACTTCTCTCTGTATGCATATATGTTCATGATGATCTTCTGTTTGCTTAATTACTAGCTAGCTAGCGTGTCTAGCTAGTCCTCTCTATATGTATGTATAGTACGTAGCGTCGACCAAGCACGGATAAAAGAGAGGACACTTTTCTCTATTAATTAGCTAGCTATAGCACAATATATGAAACACCTAAATTAACCCCCCAAAACCCCCCAAACCCCCCTTTAAAAAAAAACAAAAACCTCAGCCACAGAAATGCTGACGCGTGGATGCCTATTGGTCCCGGTTGGTGCCACCAACCGGGACCAAAGGCCCTCCTGCCTGGGCTCAGCAAGACAGGCCACGTGGAGGCCCATCAGTCCCGGTTCTGGATTGAACCGGGACTAAAGGGCCAGGGTATTAGTACCGACCCTTTAGTCCCGGTTCATGAACCGGGACTAAAGGCCCTCACCAACCGGGTCAATAGGCCCCTTTTCTACTAGTGAAGACGGTGGTGAAGACGGCGGCCAGACCGTAGTGGTTGATCTTTTGAGTAGCGAGGAGGAGTAGCTTGATTTGTTTTAGTGTTAATCTTTTTTCATGTAAAATTTCGTTCGAATGTAAAATATCCTAAATATGAACGAAATTATGTTGCTTCAATGAGTAATGGAATGGTTGTGTAATAAACAGGTCTTCGAATAGTAGACGCCCGGTGATAAGTTGAGCCCTCACGGAACCAATAAAAAGCCCCACACCACTGACATGTAAGATCCGGACTGCCATAATACGAACGGCCCTTCTGAACAGCTGCATGAACAGCAATAGATTTACTAAACCAATAATATGAAGCACCAGAGGCAGCAGTAGCCTCTTCTGCAGTGGGAACAAAATTTTCAGCAAATACAAAAATTTCAGCACTAGGAACAAAATTATCTAAAAATACAAAAAACTGGTACAACCAAAATGAAAAGAAAAAAAACACAGTCCAAACAACCCCATCGTATCCAAAGCACGCACCACCGACGACAGCGCACACATATGCATGTGCCATGCATGCAAACGCACGCATACACCATGGGGTGCACCTAACAGCACCAAGCGCCCGTGCATGCGCCATGCACGCAAATGCGAGGGTACGCCACAGGGTGCACCTAACACGAATACTGCACTGCACGCAACCTCAACAGGAAAAGATGAAGTAAACACATAAAAATGTTTTTGTTATTAATGGGATATTTTGATTTTGTAAAAATATGAAGTAAACACATGAAAGTAAAAAGATGAAGTAAACACATGAAATACCGCGAGGGTACGCCACAGGGTGCACCTAACACTAACACTGCACTGCACGCAACCTCAGCAGGAAAAGATGAAGTAAACACATGAAAATGTTTTTGTTATTAATGGGATATTTTGATTTTGTAATTATATGAAGTAAACACATGAAAGTGAAAAGATGAAGTAAACACATGAAATACCGACAAAAAATTTAAGTTACTTAGAAAAAATGCCCAACCACCGATGCTGAGCCATAGTAGCTTACAGAACATACCCATATCAAGCCCGAAGGCGACTCGGGCGGCTGATTAAGCCCACTAAAGGGCCCAACATCGGGGTGCAACGGGGCAGTGGTGAGTAATAGTAGATGAGTTCGAAAGTGGGGGCAGAGGCAGCTATTTAAGTCGCTCCTCGCGCCCCTCCGCTTCCGAGGTGGGACTAAAATCGCGCTGCAACGCGTCCCTCAGTGCACGCGGCTGCCGCAGGGCTCATGAGGCCGTTTTCTGCGCTGTCACTGGTCGGCCCAGTTCGGCCCATAGAGGCAGGGTGTCACTCGCCCTCTCCCACGGCCCACAGCCGACGCCCCCCTCCCCTCGCCCGCGCGGGCGCCACTCGCGGTCGGGCAAATTTTTTTTGTGTGTGGGAGCTGAATAGGTAGTACACGTTGCGGGAGACGTGTTGGAGGCGTGCATGGGGGCGGGGAGATCGAGGAGGATGCGGTCGGGCGGCTCAGAGTCGCTGCGCGCGGGGAGGTAATTTTTATGTTTTTTCAACGGTGCATTCATCATGTTTATCATGTACACATGAAAAGTAGCTAATATATTATTTGCTCCTATTCGTAGTGATGGAGGACTACGGACAGATTTTCTGTTCTGTTGAGAAGTGGTGTCTCCTCGTCAACAAACTGACCTCTAGGCAAAAAAAAAAAAAAAACGATTTGCAAGCACTAGACTAGGAAAAATGTTGATGATTCCTAGTGTCCTCATGCGCAAGTGTCTGCTAAAGTTTATGATTAAGTCATACGCATTGGACACAGAAAGGTTCATTATGCCATCAAGAAACGGTGCGATATCATTGCGCGCTGAAGATGTGTTTGATATTTTTGGCCTAGTGAACAAGGGCAGAGATGCCATGAAAGCTTTAGGTAAAGGGGGGCTAAAGGCGAAAGTGAAGGTGCCGAGTCGTTTCATAGATTCGAGTACGAATGAAATAATGATAGACCAGCTTATACAGGACATCACTACTAGTGGGTTGTATGATGATGATTTCCTGCGTCGAATTATGTTGGTTCTTCTAGGCACTGTTCTTGCACCACACTCCACGGTAGAAGTTCCTAATGCTTTTTACAAGCTAGTGGAGGATGTGGAGAGCATTAAATCATTTAACTGGAATGCGTTTACTTTACGCGTTTGCGTCGATGGCATCACGAAGACTTTATCGGATCGTACAAAATTTACATGGCCGGTGGGAAACCTTGCCCTCATACAGGTAAATTGTATGTTATATATTTTATTTCAAACTATAGGCTGGACTGTTAAGATTGCTAATATATTTCATGTTCATGCAGTACTTGTTTTGGGAGAAAGTGCAGCCACTTGATGACGAGACATTTGATCCACTGGCGCATGAGTATCCGCTGATGCTTAACTGGCCAGAAGTCGAGGCTATGAAGCGTGATGCGTACGACACATCGTACGGCCGTGGGAATGGGAGGGTAAGTATTTATGGTTTGCAAGCATGGAGTTATGGAATGTTTTTCATGGTGAGTAATTTAAAATGATTTAACATGGCACAGGTTGATGACATAATAAGTGAGAAGCACAGACAGATGATAATTTCTCAAGAGGGGAAATTTGTGGAGGAAGAATCTGAGCCAGTTGATAGAACAGGTCGTTCGCGGAAAAGGAAGGATAATAGAGATGAGGCTTCATCGAGCAAGGACACGACCTTAGATCAAATTATGAAAAGCATCAAAGATATACAGAAAGAAATTCGCCTTGTCCCTAAAAAATGTGCTGAGGTAATTAGTGATGTGTTCTTCAAATTATATGAGATTATTCATATTCTTTGCATGTACTTAATGCTTCCCATGTGTTATTGCAGATAGTACTGGAGGAGCTGGAGAACAAAGGTCTTGTCTTCAAGACAAATAGAGGGTTTAGTGATGTTGAGTTTGTGGAGCACAGTGAGAACTGGATGAGGAGGTATGGTCCGTCAAAATATTTTCCAGATGTAAAATCAACTCCTGCAAAGGGCGATATGGACAACGGGGTGGAGGCATCCTTCACCAATGGGAACGGGAAGAAGTCCACACGTGAGAAAGGTATGCATCTCAACACACCCGGTACAGGAGATGAAGGGGACCCCTTCGTTATTGACGAGAATGGTAATTCAACCGACCCATCTTTTGCAACGGTAGACACGAATGACTTTCCAGCAGTTACTTCAACCCCCAAGAATATAAATGCAGTTTCAGACGGGTCTAGCGCCGATAAATCTGAGGAGATTAGTATGGATAGTCTGAACACACGTATTAAAAAAGCGAAAGAAGGTGGCACTAAGGAGAATGATGGGAATGCGAAAGAAAGTGGCACTAAGGCGAATGATGGGAATGCGAAAGAAAGTGGCACTGAGGAGAATGATGGGAAATGCAAGAGAAAAAAGTCAAAGTACGTTCTTTCACCCTTCCAGCAGATCGGTGAACGTAAACGTCCAAAGAAAAGTAAGTGTTATGTACTTTGTTTTGAACATATTTCGGTCCTTCCATGCACAATTTATTTACTCATTGTTTGATTATATTTTAGGTTTGTTTGATATAAGAGACGTTCTGATTAATACCGATTACATTACTGAGGATCACATAGAGGCCGCGAAGGTTTATATCCAGACACTATCAGACTCGGCGAAGCTTAGTAGGAAAGCTGTCGTGCACATGACAGGAATTGCTGGGGAAACATGTACACCTGATATGCTTCAAGCCATCATTGCGAAAAAATGGTTGCATGGCGGTGTAAGTAGCCCTTACAACAATTATATGAAGTTGTACATGTCATATTTAATTTTTTCTAACAAGAGTATTGCTGTTATGTTATTTTCAGGTCATCAATAGTTATTGCAACCATATGCAGACCCATAATCCTCGTGCTGATTGTCACATTTTATCATCTTGGGTGTCATACTGGCTTATTCTTCGTGCTGAAGGAAAGGTTAAGAGCTCTAAGCACCATTTTATGGAGCATTTCACAAACCAAACTAAAATGGTGTCTAGAGTTAATGAGGAGTATTTCATTATAGATAAGGTATTTCACTTTTGTATGATCCTTCGTAGTACATAACTATTTGTGTGTCCATGAACTTGACTAAACTTTGTTGTAGGCATACTTTCCTTTTCATGTGGAAGAAAGTCACCGGATAACAATTCTCATGCACAACAAGAAAAAAGAGTTTCAAGTTTTAAATTCTACTGGTAAATGCAGCAAGGGAGTTCTTAAAAAATAAGGCAGCTGGTAAGATTCTTTCTTTACATGTAACAAGATAGATAGTAGTAATTAGTTATGTACTTCATATGAACTTCACATTTATATTTCAGAGGGCAGAAATAGCTAAAGATACGTTGGAGGTGAACTCCCTTGTACAAATGGAACATCCAGACGTATCTTCGTGGCCAATAAAGGAGTACGATATGCCGTTACAAAAGGACGGGTATGTTCAACTGTTTAAGTTCTAAGTACTTCTCTTACACAGCAATGCCTGACTCGCGGTTTTTTACAGAGTTTCTTGTGGTCTGTTTGTGGTGAAATGCATTCAAAACTGGAACGGAGATGAATGGATATTTGACTTTGATCAAGCTGAGGTGAATGCTTCAAGGGGACGCATTCTAGCTGAAATACTTTTTCCAGAGTGCAACACGATGGAAACTGTGAAAGAAAAGATTTTGAAGATCATGGACAAGAAATTAGTTTGTTGATGGGTTTTTGGCTACGAGGACATTCTTTTTCTTATTATCGCAACTAAATAAACGTGTCGTTGACGGCACTAGGAACAATTTTGATATTATGACATTTCTTATTGTAATGGGCATGATTATGCACGTCCGCAACTAAATAAAGGTGCCGTCGTCGGTACTAGCTACAATATTTATTTTCAAACTATATATGTTAAGCTGCTATGTGCTATATGCTTATGTGATGATGATGCCGCCGTCTGCTACCTGGGCATATATGTTATACTATCTAGGCATGTGATGATTTTGTTTGCTGTTTGCTGTTGTTTCCGGCCGCTCCTTTCTGCCAAAAAAATTTGAAAAAGTGAAGTTAAAAAAAATGCCCAACCACCGCTGCTGGGCCCTTAGTAGCTTACAAAACGTACCCAAATCAAGCCCAAAGGCGACTCAGGCGGCTGATCGAGCCAACTAGCGGGCCCAGCAACGGGGTCCAACGGGGCGCAGGAGAGTAATACAGAGAGGAGCTCGAAAGAGGGGGCGGAGCCAGGTATTTAAGCCGCTCCTGCCCCCGCTTCGAGGTGGGACTAAAGCGGAGCTGCCCGTCAAGGGCGAGGGAGGGTTGTGGGCCGGGGGAGGAACCCCGCTCGGGCGAGGGGAGGGGGCGTGGGCCGGGGGAGGAGCCCCGCGCGGGCGAGGGGAGGGCCAGCCCGTTGTATTCTGGTTTCTTTTTCTTTTTCTTTTCTTTATTTCTTTTCAAATTCGTGAACCTTTTAAATCGATGAACTCATTTTTTCAAAATTAATTTTCCTTTTTCATGAACTTTTTTCACTTTGTTGAACTTTTTATAAAATGCATGATATTTCTAAAAAAAATACGTGAACTAATTTTGAGGTTTGTGAACTTTTATTCATGAACTTTTTGAAAAATTGATGAACTTTTTTTCATTTTTCTTGAACTATGTTGTATTTCCTGAACTTTTTCTAAATTTTCATGAACTTTTTCAAATCCGTGAACTTTCCTTAAATTTGTAACCTCTTTTAAAATTTCGTGAACTTTCAAATTCGTCAACTTTTTTTTGATAAAACTTCATTCGATTCAAAAGGTTCACGAATTTGAAAAGAAAAAAGGAAAATAAGAAAAGAAAAAGAAAAAGAAAAAAGAACCAAAAAAAAAAGGAAAAAACGGGCTGGCCCCCCCCCCTCGCCCGCGCGGGGCTCCTCCCCCGGCCCACGCGCCCTCCCCTCGCCCACGCGGGGCAGCTCCCCCGGCCCACGCCTCCCGCTCGCAGCAGGCAGCACTGTTTTAGTCCCACCTCGGAAGCGGGGGGGGGGGGCGCCAGGAGCGGCTTATATACCTGGCTCCGCCCCCTCTTTCGAGCTCCTCTCTGTATTACTCTCCTGCGCCCCGTTGGACCCCGTTGCTGGGCCCGCTAGTGGGCTCGATCAGCCGCCCGAGTCGCCTTTGGGCTTGATTTGGGTACGTTCTGTAAGCTACTAAGGGCCCAGTAGCGGTGGTTGGGCATTTTTTTAACTTCACTTTTTCAAATTTTTTTGGCAGAAAGAAGCGGCCGGAAACAATAACAAACAGCAAACAAAATCATCATCATGCCCAGATAGTACAACATATATGCTCAGGTACCAAATAGCAAACAAAATCATCATCATGCCTAGGTAGTATAACATATGTAATGTTATCTCCAAATTTATTACATAAATCTTTTGACAAAATAATAAACAAATAACTTATCAAGTTTTCTTGCACACACGTACGAATAAAAAACAACATAGGTTCGTGCGACTACTTCTATTCTTCCTACAAACCAAGCTGCATCTCTACCTAAGCCCAGTTCCTGAACAAAACATAAAAAAATGGGTGAGCAAATATAGTTGGTAAAATCAAAGTAGCAACATAACAAAAATAATAAGATAACATCTTACTTATCGTTCAAATGACATGTAGCCTTATTATGACCTGGGAGACTACACAGACTGCACGAAGGACCACTTTTCTTCTCTGTAAAATCTTTTGGCCTACCATTCTTTGTAACGCCGGGGCCCCCCTTTGACCGCCCCTTCTTAGGTGCACCCTTCGTCGAAACTTTCTGAGGATCACCAATACCAGGCTCAACTTGTTGCGTTTGACTTGCCTCCTTCTTCAGCATAGCATACCTTCTACTTCCTATAAGTTCCTCCTCTGAAATCTTTTTCTGCGCTATTATGTTGTCCAGACACTTCATCAACTCATCGAACAAGAAGGGATCATTTGCTGCAACATGAGCAGCTTCTGCGGTTTTAATGGTTATTGCACTATACCGTTCTCTCTCCAATGGCCCTGACCAACCCCATCCAAACATATCACTCTTCCTCTGCACAGGCAACCCATCTCTCGCATGTTTGGACAAAAGATGAAGGACACAACACTTTGGTATTTCAGTTAAATTCAGATGATGGAGAACAAACAGAATGTGTTTGCATGGCAGCCCTTTCCGAACCATCCTAAGACAACTGCATGTAATAGTTTCTTCTGAGTTACCTGGTTCATAAACAACATTGTACCTAAACTTGTGGTTATCCTTCCATCTCACCATGAATGTCTCACGCCCAATTCCCATGAGCGTCTCAAATATCTCCAGCTGGCCCATCTTATGCAAATCATCTTGCAAGATGTAGAAATTAGTAGGTGTGAATACTTTGGCGGCATGCTCCTCAAGGACTTTATATTCAGTAACAGACGATGGTTCCTTCTGGAATGCCTCGCATTCATCGTACGCCTTGTTCTCACGCAGGCGAACTATACAGTTCTCATAATGCACCACCAAATCAACAATTGTCATACCGTAGTCCAGGTGAAGGTGAAGGCAGGAGTTGAGGATTTCACTCCTCTGGTTACTTCGCATACCAAGAAAAAAACCATCGGAAAGATATGAAGCTGCCCACAGTCTCCTCTTCCTATACATCCTGTCAAGCCACTCTTCAGTTCTATCTGTCTTCCACTTATCATAGAAAGCTTTCCATCTCTGCTCAAAGTTCGCTTGAGAGGTGGCATAGTACAGGAGCGATCTGAACTCATCCAGTGACTTGTAATGCAGGTGCCTCTGCATATTTTTCTCGATATGCCACGAACAAAGACGATGGAAAACATCTGAAAGGACGGTCCGAATAGCCCGGATCATTGCAGCGTCACCGTCTGTAATTATTGACTTTGGCTTCACCTGACAGTTTGCCTTCATAAATGTCTGCAGCAGCCACACGTATGTCCCTTCCGTCTCGTCAGCAATGATCGCACATCCAAACACTGTGGTGCAATGGTGGTTGTTAACTCCTGCAAAGGGGACGAACGGCATACCGTATCTGTTCATCTTATACGTGCTATCAAACACGACCACATCTCCGTAGTCCTGATAGTCCCTCCGCGACTGAGCATCTCACCAGAACATACTCTTCAGTCGCCCTTCCTTGTCACGCACATACTAAAAAAAAACTCAGGGTCCTTCTCCTTCCTGCTCCTCATAATGCCAACTGCCGTCTCTGCATCACCCTTTGCAATGAGCTTTATTTTTTATCTGCAACAAAGATTGTAAATGTCCCTCCTGATAAGCCCGCACTTATCGTACGAACCGTATCTGCTGATGAAGTTGTCCATTATAATATGATTTCTTATCCCGGCCGCTTCTATCGCCAATATCTCGGCCCTCTGGCCATCTCCAATCCGTCTGTGTGACCATAAAAAACAAACCTCGTCGGGCCGAGCCATCGCGTGGTTGTGATCATCCACGAATGATGCGACGAACCAAACACCACGTTCTCTGTCCAGCTTCACCATCATATGTGCACCGCAGTCACAACGAGTCTCCGGTCTAAGCCTGCGCTTGCGGCCCTCCATGGTTATGAACTTCCTCTGCCTTCTCCCTGCCCTGGAGCAAAGAAACCGCCGGTACCGGATCATTCCCGAAGCACCTCGTTTCACCTTCTGTTTCCTGATGCTAAACCCGTGCTCTCTGGCGTGATTGTTGTAGAATATGTATGCATCCCCTTGCGACCGAAAGGTCATAGCCATGACCTTCCAATGTGTCTCAAGCATCTTCTGCTGCCTTTGAGCCTCCTCAATATCGATCTCTCCCTCATCGTGATCAACAACGCTCGGACCATTTGACTCCTCCTACAACATTCATTTGAAAATATATATGTCAATTATTATCATTTAAATCATACTATTGATCGATGTACAACATCTATCAACTAACCTGGCTCAAGTTATCTGCAAATGATTCCTGCCAACTATGTTGCACATTGTCAACATCCACATCTTCCTGTAAATTTGTACACAAAGATATACAGTTAGCCATGCCATACTTTGCAAATTCAAAAATAAAAACAAAATATACGCTACTTACGTTTTCGCTATTTGCGCCATGTTCATTATTATCAAAATCCTCCGGAGGTAAGATATCATATGACGAGACGGAATCGTTGTCGCTGCTGTCATCATCTTCGTTCAAATTATCGTTATCGGTCTTAGTCACCTTATCAGTACCATTCTCGTCCCTCCCGAATGCGGATTCTTCGTCCATGTCAACACGCCTATCTCACAGAACTGCAAAACATCGTGTGTTACGTTTAGTACAATGCATCATGCCCAAAGCAACGCTAGTTCTGTAAATCATGCCCTAGTCCGTAGAGGAGGCGCTGCGGCGGGAGGTTTTGATGAACCCTAAACCCTAAATCCGTACATGCATGAACTAGCCCTCACTTCTATCCAGCGGCGAGTCTACTAGACAGGCTTAAACAGGCTCAAGCCTACCCTCCAGAAAAACAATTTTTTTACTACTGCTATTACTACTTTCATCCAAGCTCATTAGTACATCTATTATCCAGTATAAAACACACAACACCACGCATGCGCAGTTACGGGCACCACAAACGAATGCCCAGCCTGCATCAACTGTGTAATTACTCGTTCATGTACTGTTAACGAATTTAGTGCCCAACGCAACTTATTTGCAAAAAAAGAAGAATAAAAAAATGAGTTTGCATGCATGTATTCCTCACGCTAAACCTGAATCTATCCCAGCTAATATGAACCCAAATTCCCTTCCCTTAACTATTGTGATTTTAATCCCTCCTCCAACTTATATGGATAACTAGATGGGGAGATAATGGTTATTTTGCAAGATAAAATTAAATTTTGGTACAAATTTTCATATACTTTTTCAGCACTCCTATAAAAAATCTAGTTAATGCCCGCTAGCTAGGTTTAGATGACAAACCTTGGCCTGCGGTGTAGACGTCGCCGGCGTTCGACGACAGTGCTGCGGAGGCGGCATCAGACGTCGGGCCCTTCACGTCCCCGGCGTAGGACGACGATGGTGAGATGCGGCGACGGACGACGTTGCGACAGCGAGGGCGGTGTCGGACGGGGTTCGGGCGGCGAGGGCGGCGTCAGATGTCGGGCCCTTCACGTCCGCGTCGTCGGACGACGGTGAGATGCGGCGACGGGTGACGTTGGGACGGTGAGATGCGGCGACGGGTGACATTGGGACGGTGAGATGCAGCGACGGGCGACGTTCAGACGCCGAGGGCGGCGACGGGCGACGTTGGGACGGCGAGGATGGCCTCGGACGGGGTTCGGACGGCGGCGATCGCCAACTTTGGAACTACCGCGTGATCGGCGGGCGGGTGACTAGATGGGCGGGCGAGAAGATGGGGCCGGGCTTAGATCGTGGGTAGTTTTTTTTTCATTCACGCGATATATGTATGCCCGGCAGAGCTATACAATACGAGGTGGGTATACGTTTCTTCCGTATGTCCATTCTGCCCTTCTACGTTTTGTTTGGGTGGGGGGGGCGAAGCAAGGCCCTAATTGTTTTGTGTAAACTTGGTCAAAGTTTAGAAAATTTGAACCGAGACAAAGCTAATATGTAAAGTAAATAAAAACGCGGGGAGTATGTTACAGTCAACGAAGGAAAACATCAGCATGCCCAAGGCCAAGGCCTTGCCTGCCTGGACCTGGGGCCGCCGCTGCGTGGCGGTGACTTGGATGCTGGGATGGTTGGCTTTTGGCCGAGGGCAGCAGTGATGCTCATGTTATCATGGCTTCAACGGTGATGACTCCCTCGTCCAGATCTGGAGGCCTCAAGTTGGTGGCGACGGTCGTTGCCTCGGGTTAGGTCGGTGACCTTGGTACCTCGTGTGGCACCGATGAGGACACGAGCGAAAGCTCGTGCTCCAGGGCTGGTGACTCATGGGGGATGGGGGGTGTTGTTGTGGGTTCCCTCCTCATGCCGGAGCGCCGATTGAAAAACTTAGTCTGTCTTTTCGGGCTCAGTGACGGCGGCATAATTCATCGATACAACTTAGGTACCTTCCATTTCCAGCTCGTCAGTGTCTTGGGCATGCTTTATTCCTTGAGAGAAGACAAAAAGAAAGTGGTTTGGGATGGGCCGAAGTTGAAGTGGCGGACATGTTCGGACTAACCTATTTCTTTCCAATATATGAAGCAGGTTTGGCATGTTTGGACTGTCTTGATATATGGGCTAGGTTTGCGGAGGTCCATTGGAGTGGCATTTTTTGTCCGGACATATGAAGATTTGAGGATTGCTTTGAAGATGCTCTTAGGGATTTACGTAGGGGGTGAATTTACCATGCCTCCACGTAGGGAACATGCCTGGGCTCAACGTCGTTGTCTACCTGATTGTCGGCGAGCTCCCACCTTGGTTAGAACCGCTGCAGCGGCATGAAACGGCGATCTTCTCTGAAAAAGATGACCTAGTGAATAAATTGGGCCAGCAGGCAGCTCTCTAGCCATTTGGGCCTTAGTCCTTAGCAGTGCGCATTCCAGTGGGCCAAGAGCCCAAATGTCTTTTTAGATGAGCCCCAACAAATTCAGAAAAAAAAATGTTGCATGACTGGCACATGTAATTTACACAGTGCTTCATTGTTTCCAACCTGTATATTTCAACCTAAATGATTGTAATTTACTAATTTATCTTTTAGTTAGAGATTCATCGTGGGTGGGGCATATGGGTGTCTGGTTGAATATGTTATCAAGAAAGATAGATTTTTGTGGCATATGATACATATTTTATTCGTCAAACAAAGGATCTAGAAATATAAATATGTGAGACCTTATGCATTTGCATGGAGAGAGGTTTTCTTTTTTGTGAGGACATTGAGAGAGTATTTATTAGTGTATCTCATGTTTTTGCACATTGATGATGTTTGAATTATAACAACTTTGAAAAAAAGAGTGATCATACAATCGTCGTCAACTCGATTGATGCACACAATAATCTGTTAATTATTGTAGCGTTTACAAGAGTCAATATGCCATAAAGCGATACCAAAAAAAAGGCCACAATGGTCAACCGAAGGGAATGACAACCGACAAGAAACGAGAAGAAAATGCTGCCCCATACATCACAAAACCAAAACAAATTTTACATGGATAAGGTTCTAGATGACCCAATATTGGTGCTTATATTTACATGGCATTTATATGTGATACTCGTGGTTATTGGTAGACCAAGCACTTAAATGAAGCACTTTAGCATTTGTTGGGCCTAGGTTTCAACAAATTGCTAGATCCGCCACTCGCCTTACCTAGGGAAGGGAATACACCTATCCTTACTAAAAAAACCATCCTTACTCTAAAGTTACCAAATTTGGTACAAGAAACTATTGTATGGAGTACTAATAAGGAGGGCTAACATGAAGAATTAAACAAAACTCTTCATGGACAATTTCGTTAATGCTGGAATTTAGTCTATATTAGGGCAGCCCAATAACTATTTCAGAAATTCCTAATAAATCCTAGAGGCCCACTTAGCCCATTTGTGCAAGGCAAGGGATACTACTAAAGTTTAGTCCCACATTGCTAGTTGAGTGGGAATTGGACCTCCTTATAAGGGAGGTTCTTTCCCCACATGTATGAGCATGAGAACAAGAGGGACATCCACGCGCGCTCCTCCTCCGCCGTCCGCCACGCCTCGTCACGATGCGACGCGACGCGACGCGATGCGACGCGGGTTACGGGAATGAGCCGAGCCGATGTCTAATTTTTGAGAGGTCGCTCCTCTCCCGAGAGAGACAGCAGAAGGTCCTCTTCCTCTCGCCACACAGTTCCAATCTCTGCGCTACTGCTGTCTTCCTCATCCCGACTTGCGGGCGCCTTGCGTCACGGGACAGATGAAATGTGACGCCCCGATTCAATCGTACACTAATCATGCACGCAAATGTATACGATCAAGATCGAGGACTCACGGAAGATATCACAACACAACTCTAAAACATAAATAAGTCATACAAGCATCATAATACAAGCCAGGGCCTCGAGGGCTCGAATACAAGTGCTCGATCATAGGCGAGTCAGCGGAAGCAACAATATCTGAGTACTGGACATAAGTTAAACAAGTTTGCCTTAAGAAGGCTAGCACAAACTGGGATACAGATCGAAGAGGCGCGGGCCTCCCTGCTGGGATCCTCCTAACTACTCACAGTCGCGTCGCCGGCTGCTGCGTAGTAGTAGGCACCTCCAGTGTAGTAGTCGTCATCGACGGTGGCGTCTGGCTCCTGGGCTCCATCGTCTGGTTGCAGCAATCGAGTAGAGATAGGGGAAAAGGGGAACAAGGCAACCGTGAGTACTCATCCAAAGTACTCGCAAGCAAGGAGCTACACTACATATGCATGGATATATGTGTAAAGGGCCATATCAGTGGAGTGAACTGCAGAATGCCAGAATAAGAGGGGATAGCTAGTCTTATCAAAGACTACGCTTCGTCACCTTCGTCTTGCAATGTAGAAGAGGGTAGGTTGAAGTCCCGCAAGTAACATCACATAGCAATAATCCTACCCGCGATCCCTCCTCGTATCCACGAGAGAGAGCGACCACCGTTGTATCCGCACTTGGAAGGGTGTGTTTTATTAAGTATCCGGTTCTAGTTGTCATAAGGTCAAGGTACAACTCCAAGTCGTCCTGTTATCAAGATCACGGCTATTGAATAGATTAACTTCCTGCAGGGTGCACCACATAACCCAACACGCTTGATCCCATGTGGCGGACACACTTTCTGGGTCATGCCCGCCGCGGAAGATCAACACGCCGCAGCCCCACCTAGGCTCAACAGAGAGGCCAGACACCGGTCTAAACCTAAGCGCACGAAGTGCTGGGCCCATCGCCCATAGCACACCGCACGTTGCGTATGCGGTCGAAAGCGAACTAGCCCCTTAATACAAGAGCAGGCTTACGTTCCAATCGGTAGCGCCACTCGATCATTGGCGTCACGAAGTGCCGGTGATACCACGACGCCGAGTGCCCATATCTTTCCCACGTTGTTGGTTAGTGCGTATAGGCTCGTAGCCAACTCAGATCAAATACCAAGATCTCGTTAAGCGTGTTAAGTATCCGCGAACGCCGAACAGGGCCAGGCCCACCTCTCTCCTAGGTGGTCTCAACCTGCCTGCCGCTCCGCCACAAAGATCCACTCATGGTGCTCCACCAAACCGACCCGACTTTAGTCTCCACATGTATCATGTATAAGTATATAGTATATACCCGTGACCACCTCCCGAGTGATCACGACCCGATAGTATAGCTCAGCAGACGGACAAGAATGTAGGGCCACAGATGGAAATACTAGCATCCTATACTAAGCATGTAGGATTGCGGTAAAGGTAACAACAAGAGTAGCAAGGACAAGGCTATGCAGCGAAGTATAGGATTAATCGAAAGCGATAACATGCTACACTACTCTAATGCAAGCAGTATAGAGTAGAATAGGCGATATCTGGTGATCGGGGGCTTGCCTGGTTGCTCTGGCAAGAGAGAGGGGTCGTCAACTCCGTAGTCGAACCGGGCAAAGAATGTGCGTCGGTCTCGTAGTCTATCGGAGAGAAGAGGGGAAGAAATAATGAATACCATGCAAACATATGCATATCGATGCATGACAAGACAAATAACGATGCTAGGCGTGCCCTAACGTGGTATGAGGTGATACGGTTAGGGGAAACATCCGGAAAATATCCCGGTGTTTCGTGTTTTGAAGCAGAGGAGCGGAGGGGAAAGTTGCGAGTTCGATAGGTTAGGAGTGTGTGGCGGACGAACGAACTGCGTATCCGGATTCGTCTCGTCGCTCTGAGCAACTTTCATGTTGAAAATATTTTAATCCGAGTTACGGATTAAAAGATATGATTTTGTAAAGATTTTATTAATTTCTGGAATTTAATTAATTATTTAATTAATTCGAAAAACATGTTAATGACATCAGCATGATGTCATGTCGACATCAGCAGTCAACATAGTTGACTTGGTCAACTGACGTGTGGGTCCCCTTGTCATTGACTAAGATTAACTAAAAGCAGTTAATTAGTTTAATTAGTGATTAGGTTAATCTAATCAGGATTAATTAACTTAATTAATTAATTAATATTTTAATTATTTTAGTTATTATTTAATTATTTATTTAATATATTTTTTAATTATATATTTTATTATTATTATTATTATTATTATTTTCTTTCTAAAACGTTCGTAGGCGGGCCCCGTGCCATAAACACGAGGGCCTATCGGGCGCCGCTTAGCGGCGCGGCGCATAACGGGTGTCGGGCACCACCCGAAAGCGGTTTTAAGGCGTCTTGGCGAACCGTCGACGGGCGCCTTGCAAGCGTGGCTGGCGAAGCGGCGACAGCGCTGCTAGTGGTGCGACGACGAGGCCCCCAGCCGCAGCGGCAACGAGGACAAGGGCGGGGTGCGCGAGCTGCGGCGGCGGAGGCATGGATCAGGGGCGGAGCAGAGCTCCGGGGCGCACGGCCGTCGGCGATGAGGCGAGCCCTGGCGAGGCGGGGTGGTGCGGGGTCGGCGGTGATTACCAGGGCGCGACCACGGCGGGCGCAAGACGGGAAGGAGGCCGCGGCGCGTTCCGCAGCGTAGGCGCAGGCGCGCCACGCACCGGCGCGAACACGGCGCAACGTGAGCAGGCCCGTGGCGCGAGTCTTCGCGACAGTAGGGGAAAGGGTGTTGACCAGCAGCGGGGACGACGGCACGGACGGTCGGTGTAGCGTGGCCGGGCGTCAGGCGCGGCAACGGTCATGGGGTAGGTAGTGCGAGGAGAGGCGGTGGTTCAAGCCTCACCGTGGGTCCGTAGGGTCAAGGGCAGCGGGCTCGACGGAGGTCGAGGCGGCGTTAGCGACGGCGGTGATGGGGTCGAGGTGGTCCGCGAGCAGCGATGAAGCTTCGGGCAGCGTGGTCGGCGAAGGGCGAAGATGGGCGGTGAGGTGGTGCGAGCACGGCCAGGAGCAGTCTTGGACGGATCAATCCGACGGGAGGCGGTCCGGCGAGGGCGGATTCGAGGCGCCTGGGGTGAGCGCGGTTGCCCCGATCTAGATCCACTCGGAGGTGGGGAGGGAGTGGCGGCGTGAGGGAGGGAGTGGGGCGAGTGGGCTAGGGTTGGTGTCTGAGGATAAGGGAGTGGGAGGAGTGGCGGTGGGCACGAGGGTTGGCCAGTGGAATTTGTGGCATCTTGGGCCGAGCCCAGTGGGGGTTGCTTCCTCTTTTTTAGCTTTGTTTTCTATTTTGTATTTTCTTTCTTTTATTTATTTTCTTTTCTGTTTTAAATCATTTTAAATTACTTAGGCATTATATAAAAATGAGTTTGTTGCACCATAATTACCTTTGTAATATTTAGTACAATCCAAACATTTTTGTTTTAATTTTTGAAAACTTTTATTGTTACCATTAATTTGAATTTTGAATTTTGGACCGGTTTTGTGCTAACGATAGATTAGCAGCAGTAATCATGGTGACGTGGCACCATTAGCGTGGGATCACTGTTGCTTAATTATCCGGGCGTCACAATTCTCCTCCACTACAAGAAATCTCGTCCCGAGATTTAAGAGGGGAGTAAGGGGGAAAGTTCTGGTTACGATATTCTAACGGATCTTCTCGAATAAGTTAATCCCTTTCGTTGATGTCTTCAATTCTTTATTCCAATGCATCATGATAAACTTGTCATCATTTCTTCGGGAACTCCATCGTACTTACGAAAGGATAAGGGGCAGCTCACTACGACATAATGCTATTGAGGGAAACAATCTGGGGTTAACCCATGAATGAGTATAAGATTATCTCTCGAGTTGAACATATGAAATACCTCGAGAGTAAGGTACGAAGGTACCATAAGAGGCTCCAAGAGGATAGATAGTTGCTCAAGCTTTGAACGAGTGAGAAAGGGGTTGAGTAGCGAGAGTAAGTATTGCGCGTCGATACCAGAATAGATCACTAGGACGGTGGCCCGTGAATTACATACGAGGCCACGTGAGGAATAACTTTGGGAATAGGGGGTGTACAGGACAGCCAGGTTTCGATCCTGTGGAACTGTGGGTTATGGGCCCACCATGTGGTTTTTTTAATAGGAGCAGTGACATCTTGCACGGTCATGATAGCAAGGCATGTCAGAGAGTACCATGTCAGTTATGTCGGCAACAACGTTGGTACCAAGGGCGAGGGACGAAGAGAACCATTTTCCTGCTCGTTGAATGAGGCAGACTAATAGGCAAAGTTCTCGTCCATCGGCGGTTACCGGAAGTCATCAACAGTAGAAACAAGGTTACACCAGACAGGAAGGTACACCGAGGTGTTTACATAAGCAGGGGATTACCACTGCTCGGTTAAGTAGTTTACAAGTAAGTTTGAACAAAACAACGGGAAGGAAAATGTGCTTAAACACGTATATCAGGGGTATATCCTTCCCAAGGACAAGCAGAGCATGTTATCCATGACAGGATATTATGTAGAAAACTCCTTAGGTAGGGGAGAGAAATTTCATGATATTACCCATACAACGGTGTTTGGATAATTGAGCAGGAAACATTTAACATTGGGCTTCAAATGTTCTTGTTGAAAATTGGAGTACCATAGACATGCTTCGAGATAGCATTGACATGGTCTTCAAGCAAAAGGTCGACTGGATACACGAAGGATTCATCAGAACACTTATAGAATAAGTCTTACCATTTCCTCATGGAAGAATAGATAACCTTGCTAAAAGGAAACTATAACAATAGGGCCTCCACCTGTGGGGGTGCTAGGCATGACATCATGTTACGCGTCACATAAAGACCATTGTTATAATTCTTGAAAATATGTTCCAACCATCATATCTGACCGAGATTCAGATCTGATTGGTGTCAGGATACCTCAAACTCACGACGCTCGAGGAGAAAAGGTGCGACACAAATTGACGAGAAGACATCGAAGATTCTCGGGAAATGAACTATGGAAGCGAGTTCCGAAACAAGAGTTCATCATTAAATGAAGAAGAGGATGAGGTGACTGATGGACTCAGCGATAACTCATCGAGGTATCCAAAAGATGGATCTCCACAATTATGTGGATAAGGAGATAACATTTGTCAGATCAAATGATATAATGGGATATGCTCGAGGAAAACATACATAATTAAACATTGGTTGAACGGTGCACCCGAAATATGGGTTGGGTTGCACGGCCAATGTTAGAATGGTGATTCAATTAGCGAAGGACTTAGAATGAACTATCGCCCATTCACTTCAAAGCAATAGGGTTGCTAGAAGTTTTGAATTCACACGTCATAGCTCCATTGTCGGTATTCCGGTTGAAAACAATACGGGGACCAAGGAATGAACAAAGATGGCAAGAAGTATTATGATATCAAGAATTCTTAAGAGGTGGTGAAATTCTCACCACATTCTTGATAAAAAGAGATGGTAATACTTCCGAGGTAAGGAAGATCAACTGCTGGGTAGCAGGGATCTCAAGGTTTACACAAAACACGAACAAGTTGTGTTGAACGGAAGGAAATAAAGTGGTCGATGAGAAGGATGGTATTACCCATCATGAATTCAATTGAATTCCTGGAAGAGCTCATAAGGTTGATGATGATCACGACACAATTGTCGAGAGATTTCATGCAGATGTAGTCAATTAGCGACGACATCAAGTCAAAGGAATGATGAAGCAAGAGGTTATTGGAACCACGATTCGACACAAACTCGAACTCAAGCTTGTTGTTTAAGGTGAAAGGGTATGACGAGGAAAATCGGCGTAAAGCTTAGCTATCGTCGCAAATTGGTGCTCCGAGAATAAGGACCAGGTAGCACAGTTAGAATAAATCACGACAATGATATAGCCAAACAGGTTAGGAATGGCGTGATCGGGTACAAACTTCGTACTTATAGAAGCTTCTTGAAGAGTTGTTGAACCGTAGAGCGGACTCGGTTCAGTTATCGGTGTCTTTGAGTGTTTAATAACTCAGAGCCCGTGAAAAATTGGAATCAGTGGAAAGGTAGCACTTGATGAAGAACTCATAAGAAGTTATGCAGTTCCATGATAATATCGAGATACCAGGGGGGTAATACTCGACACAAGATCAAAGTAAAGGTTGGACTGGTGTATTGATCCATAGGAGACAATTGTTTTAACTTGTCTGAGAAATGGAATCAAAGAAGAACAATCATGGTTGGAACCACGGTTGTAAGGGATCAATTCACAGATACCATATGTTAGCTATCAAGGAAATAGTTATTATTACAAGAAGCTTCCATGATAGGATATACATCGCGTCCATGGGCATGAACACAAAGTTCAAGGTCGACTCCCACTTCCTCAATGCATAATCTTCCATTCACCTCTCGTATTTCGAAGATGACATTAGTTGTTGAAAGTTTTACCGGTGCAATACCAGATAAGTATGACTCGTGAAATCTTTCGGGTTCACACCGATGAGGGAAGGCGTTGGTTCAATCCCATCGGGGCTCCTTACGAACATATACCATAAGCTTCAAGAGTAAATATTACCAGCTCGAAAGCAGAGCATGGTTGACAAAAGGAAAGGATACAATTTACCAAAGGCATTATGTATCGGAGAAAGAACTCACAAAGTGATTAATTATGAAGGACAACGGCGGATAATAATCCAACAAGTGGATATGGCGATCCACAATGGGGCTGATATGAGTATCGATACCCAATCAGAGGAAGAAAGATTGCAAATGCATCGGTTTATAGAACAGCTGAATAGTTCAACGCTTAATTAGCAAAGTAATTATGATTCTCAAATCAAGGGATCAGGAGCAAATGTTCTGATCAAGAATGGATAAGCTGAATAGACTTAGGGGTACAATCAACGACAATTGGATTGGTCGAGAACAAATTCCAGTTAAAAGAATGGCAGCTCAGCCGGAAAGGTAATTTATAAGGATCAATGATGATTGCATGTATTCGCAAACATATTGAGTCAATAGACCCAAAATGATAATGACAAGGAAAGTCAATAAGACTACGAGACTTATGGGATTAACCATAATGCGAGCAAGCAAGAATTTCAAGAGCCAAAGGCTCCAGAGGATTTTCGGAAGATCGAATAGTATTTTGAAGACTTTTGTGAAACTCATGAACAACTGGGATGAGCGGATACTCGACAAGTGCGAGGATTTATTTGAAGGGGTATTCATGTGGCAAAGAACTGCTAGGCAATAGGCACGAAGTATTCTCGGAACAATAGAGAGAACTTCGGGGATCTTGTAATAACAAGATCAATGGGGGATGATCGTAAGAATGGCAAGTGTAATTAGTTATCCATAAGGATTTATCGGTGGTCGGGAATAGCAAACGCGATGAACACAAGTTCTCGGGTTAACATCGGAGAGTATCTTCAGGGTCTTCTGGTGCAACAGGCGATCATCAGTAATAAGGGGCCCTCCGGGTGAAAGTGATAACGAGATCCTAATGTTAGATTTGGAAAACTTCATTTAACCCGAATAGAGGAGAGATCAGAGGCCCAGAGTAAAGGTCGAGGAGTAAAAGATCCTACTACCACCCAATGGCGGCGTGTGCCGTAAGACACACAGCCATGTTAGTAAAAGTTTTGCAATCTCTAGACTCAACTTCGCCAAGGAGTTGGAAAGGGGATTCCTACAGCGATCGGCTCGATACCAACTTCAGACGCCCGATTCAATCGTACACTAATCATGCACGCAAATGTGTACGATCAAGATCAGAACTCACGGAAGATATCACAACACAACTCTAAAACATAAATAAGTCATACAAGCATCATAATACAAGCCAGGGCCTCGAGGACTCGAATACAAGTGCTCGATCATAGGCGAAGTCAGCGGAAGCAACAATATCTGAGTCTGAGACATAAGTTAAACAAGTTTGCCTTAAGAAGGCTAGCACAAACCGGGATCAGATCGAAAGAGGCGCATGCCTCCTGCTCGGGATCCTCCTAACTACTCACAGTGGTCGTCGTCGCCGGGCTGCACGTAGTAGTAGGCACCTCCGGTGTAGTAGTAAATCATCGACGGTGGCATCTGCTCCTGGGCTCCATCGTCAGTTGCAGCAATCGAGTAGAGATAGGGGAAAAGGGGAACAAGGCAACCGTGAGTACTCATCCAAAGTACTCGCAAGCAAGGAGCTACACTACATATGCATGGATATATGTGTAAAGGGCCATATCGGTGGGTGAAGCTGCAGAATGCCGAATAAGAGGGGATAGCTAGTCTTATCGAAGACTACGCTCGGTCACCTTCGTCTTCCAACAGGTAGAAGAGGGTAGGTTGAAGTCCTCCAAGTAACATCACATAGCAATAATCCTACCCGCGATCCTCCTCGTATCCACGAGAGGGAGCGACCACCGGTTATATCCGCACTTGGAAGGGTGTGTTTTATTAAGTATCCGGTTCTAGTTGTCATAAGGTCAAGGTACAACTCCAAGTCGTCCTGTTATCGAAGATCACGGCTATTGAATAGATTAACTTCCTGCAGGGTGCACCACATAACCCAACACGCTTGATCCCATTTGGCGGACACACTTTCTGGGTCATGCCGGCCGCGGAAGATCAACACGCCGCAGCCCCACCTAGGCTCAACAGAGAGGCCAGACGCCGGTCTAAACCTAAGCGCCACGAAGTGCGGGCCCATCGCCCATAGCACACCTGCACGTTGCGTACGAGGCCGAAAGCAGAACTAGCCCCCTTAATACAAGAGCAGGCTTACGTTCCAATCCGACGCGCGCCACTCAGTCGCTGGCGTCACGAAGTGCTTCGGCTGATACCACGACGCCGAGTGCCCATATCTTTCCCACGTAGTTGGTTAGTGCGTATAGAATCGTAGCCAACTCAGATCAAATACCAAGATCTTGTTAAGCTGTTAAGTATCCATGAGCGCCGAACAGGGCCAGGCCCACCTCTCTCCTAGGCGGTCTCAACCTGCCTGTCGCTCCGCCACAAAGATCCACTCATGGTGCTCCACCACCGACCCGACTTTAGTCTCCACATGTATCATGTATAAGTATATAGTATATACCGTGACCACCTCCCGAGTGATCACGGCCCGATAGTATAGCTCAGCAGACGGACAAGAATGTAGGGCCCAGATGGAAATACTAGCATCCTATACTAAGCATGTAGGATTGTAGGTAAAGGTAACAACTTGAGAGTAGCAAGGACAAAGCTATGCAGCGGTATAGGATTAAGCGAAAGCGATAACATGCTACACTACTCTAATGCAAGCAGATAGAGTAGAATAGGCGATATCTGGTGATCAAGGGGGGGGCTTGCCTGGTTGCTCTGGCAAGAGAGAGGGGTCGTCAACTCCGTAGTCGAACTGGGCAGCAGCAGCGTCGGTCTCGTAGTCTACCGGAGAGAAGAGGGCGAAGAAACAATGAATACCATGCAAACATATGCATATCGATGCATGAAAAGACAAGTAACGATGCTAGGCGTGCCCTAACGTGGTATGAGGTGATACCGGTTAAGGGGGGAAACATCCGGGAAAATATCCCCGGTGTTTCGTGTTTCCGGGCAGAGGAGCCGGAGGGGGAAAGTTGCGAGTTCGATAGGTTAGGGGTGTGTGGCGGACGAACGGACTGCGTATCCGTATTCGTCTCGTCGCTCTGAGCAACTTTCATGTTGAAAATATTTTAATCCGAGTTACGGGTTAAAAGATGTGATTTTGTAAAGATTTTATTAATTTCTGGAATTTAATTAATTATTTAATTAATTCGAAAAACAGGTTAATGACATCAGCATGATATCATGCTGACATCAGCAGTCAACAGAGTTGACTTGGTCAACCTGATGTGTGGGTCCCACTGTCATTGACTAAGATTAACTAAAACAGATTAATTAGTTTAATTAGTGATTAGGTTAATCTAATCAAGATTAATTAACTTAATTAATTAATTAATATTTTAATTATTTTAGTTATTATTTATTTATTTATTTAATATATTTTTTAATTATATTGTTTTTATTATTATTATTATTTTTGTTTCTTTCTAAAAGCGTTCAGGCGGGCCCCACGTGCCATAGGCACGAGGGCCTATCGAGCGCCGCTTAAGCGCTGGGCAAGAACGGGTGTCGGGCACCACCGAAGCGGTTTTAGGCATGCGGCGAACCCGTCGACGGGCGCGCTTGGCGTGGCAAGCTCGAGCGGCGACCAGCGTCTGCGGTGCGGCAGACGACAGGCCCCAGCCGCAGCTGCAACGAGGACAAGGGCGGGGGTGGGGGCGCGAGCTGCGGCGGTGGAGGCATGGATCGTGGGCGGAGCAGAGCTCGGGCGCTACCGTCGGCGATGAGGCGAGCCTGGCGAGGCGGGTGGTGCGGGTCGGCGGTGACCATCAGGGCGCGACCACGGTGGGCGCAAGACG
The DNA here is from genome assembly GCA_021605205.1 of Aegilops longissima. Lineage (NCBI taxonomy): Eukaryota > Viridiplantae > Streptophyta > Magnoliopsida > Poales > Poaceae > Aegilops > Aegilops longissima. The sequence continues at coordinate 644,047,220 of CM038680.1, forward strand.
GAAGGAGGCAGTGGCGTGCCGCGGCGAAGCGCAGGGCGCGCCACGCACCGGCGCGACACGGCGTAAACAGAGCAGGCCCGTGGCGCGATCTTCGCGACGAGTAGGGGAAAGGGGTGTTGACCAGCGGGCGGGGGACGACGGGCACGGACGGTCGGTGTAGCGCGTGGCCGGAGCGTGCGAGGCGCGGCAACGGTCATGATGGGGGGTAGGTAGTCAGCGAGAGGGGGCGGAGCAAGCCTCACCGCGGGTCCGTAGGGTCAAGGGCAGCGGGCTCGACGGAGGTCGAGGCGGCGTTGGCGACGGCGGTGATGGGGTCAGGGTGGTCCGGCGAGCCGGCGATGAAGCTCGGGGCAGCGTGGTCGAGGCGAAGGACGAAGATGGGCGGTGAGGTGGTGCAGAGCACGGCCAGGAGCAGTCTTGGACGGATCGATCCGACGGGGAGGCGGTCCGGCGAGGGCGGATTCGAGCGGTGCCGCGGGGTCGGGGGCGTGGTTGTCCCCGATCCAGATCCACTCGGAGGTGGGGAGGGGGAGTGGCGACGTGAGGGGAGGGGAGTGGGAGCGAGTGGGCTAGGGTTCGGGTGTACGAGGGATAAGGGAGTGGGAGGTGGCGGTGGGCTCGAGGTTGGCCCGATGGGGCTTTGGGCTCTTGGGCGGAGCCAGTGGGGGTTGCTTCCTCTTTTTTTTTAGCTTTGTTTTCTCTTTTGTATTTTCTTTTCTGTTTTAAATCATTTTAAGTTACTTAGGCATTATATAAAAATGAGTTTGTTGCACCATAATTACCTTTGTAATATTTAGTACAATCCAAACATTTTTGTTTTAAATTTTGAAAACTTTTATTGTTACCATTAATTTGAATTTTGAATTTTGGACCGGTTTTGTCCTAACGATAGATTAGCAGCAGTAATCATGGTGACGTGGCACCATTAGCGTGGGATCGCTGTAGCTTAATTATCCGGGCGTCACAGTAGGCCTCCTAGACCGCACTTTTTGAGTCCTGTACGGGAGAAGGGTGATAAGGTTTTTGGGGAGCGCTCAGCGCGACTACTGGCTGTTTCATCACGGACGATCCGGTCACCGACGACTACTTCCCCGACGATGACTTCTTCCCCAACGTCCACGACCTCCTCGACGACATGGCAGGCGAGGACACCGACCCCAAGTCCAGCGCTTCATTCTGCTGCTGTACATGCGAGGACACCGACCCCAAGTCCAGCGCTTCGCGCTCCTCTTTGTATCGTCGTGTTCTTCTCCTTTCATTAGAAGTTCTCCTGCAGTTCTTGGCTCTAGTTTCTGCACTCGTATGTTAGGTTCATTTCAGTATAAGCAACTTCATCTAGTGTATGTTCTAGATGTGTTTACCTCAAGTTCATATATGCAGACGATGTTTACCTTCTCAATGTTAGATTGCATGACTTGCTTTATGTTTACCTTCTCTCTGTCAGATTGCATGACTTGCTTTATATTTGCTATTTTAGTCATGCTTTATCTAGTACTTTTGTTAATAAAATCATTCGGTAAATTGCTCATATTTCCAACAATCCAAAAACCTTATTATAGGCAATTTACCCCGAGTGGTTTTGCTGCTTCCATGAGACCTCCTATGTTTGAGGGTATCCACTATAAGAGGTGGCGCGTGAGAGCAGTCTTATGGTTTCAGACCATGAGCTGCTATGGCGCCACTCTTGGCAAACTGAAGGAGAGCAAGATGCCCAACAGCACACGCTTTTCAGAAAATGGATACCTTGTTTAAGGCTGCTCTCTTGAGTGTTCTTGGTGAGAACATAGTTGATGCTTATGCTTCAATTGACAATGGAAAAGATATGTGGGGCCTTTTCGAGGCCAAGTTTGGGGTCTCGGATGCGGCCTTGAGCTGTACATCATGGAGCAATTCTATGATTACAGGATGACCAAAGCGCTCCGTGGTTGAGCAGGCTCATGAGATACTGATCATTTGCTAGAGAACTTGAGCACTTCAATTGCATGCTACCGGACAAGTTTATTGCGGGGTATCATCACTAAGCTTCCTCCTTCATGGAGGAACTTTGCTACTCATGAAGCATAAGAGACAGGAGTTTTCCGTTCGGATCTCATTGGTACTCTTAATGTGGAAGAAAAGCGAGAGCAAAGGACACACGTGCTCGAGGTATTGAGGAGGATCTAGTGCCAATGTAGTGCGAAGCGAACTTCCAGCCCCACAAGTTCAAGAACAAGGACAAGTTTGATGGTAAAGCAAAGTTTGATGGAAAGAAAAAGGCTGTGCAAAACACGAACTTCAAGAAGAAGAATGGCAAGAAGAAAGGTGCTTGTCATGTGTGTGGAGATTCTGATCATTGGGCTCCTAGTTGCCCTAATCGCTATGACAAGCGTCATCCCGGGAAAGGTGGCAAGACCGCTAATGTTGTCATTGGAGACACTGCCATGAAGGATGCTGGACCGCAGGGACTTCAACCGTGCTGATGGGCAACGGTTCAAGTGCTTCTGTTCGTGGTGTTGGCACGGTCGATCTGAAGTTTACTTCGGGGAAGATCGTGCGGCTGAAGAACATGCATTATGTCCCCTCCGTCAATAAAAATCTTGTTAGCGGATCTCTTCTGTGTAGAGATGGCTACAAGCTTGTCTTTGAGTTGAATAAATTTGTAATATCCAAATATGGAACCTTTGTCGGTAAAGGCTATGACTCAGGAGGCCTGTTTCGTTTATCCTTGTCAGACGTTTGTAATAAAGTTGTTAATCATATTTGCAACAACAGTGAATCAAATGTGTGGCATTCACGTCTTTGTCATGTTAACTTTGGTTGCATGTCGCGACTAGCGAAGTTGAACTTAATCCCTAGTTTCACCACTATCAAGGGATCTAAGTGTCAAGTGTGCGTGCAAGCTAAGCAACCTCGTAAGTCTCACGTGACTGCGGAGACGAGAAATCTTGCACCACTAGAACTTATACATTCAGATCTATGTGAAATGAATGGTGTTTTGACAAAAGGTGGAAAGAAATATTTCATGGCGTTAATTGGCGACTCCACTAGATCTTGTCGTGTGTATCTTACGAAATCTAAGGATGAGGCTTTGAACTTTTTCAAGATCTATAAAGCTGAAGTAGAAAACCAACTTGATCGAAAAATCAAGAGGCTTAGGCCCGATCGTGGTGGAGAGTATTTTTCCAATGAATTTGATGCTTTTTGTGCGGAACATGGTATAATCCATGAGAGGACGCCTCCCTACTCACCTCAGCCAAATGGGGTGGCCGAAAGAAAGAACCGTACTCTAACTGATTTGGTTAACGCCATGTTAGACACATCGGGTCTCTCCAAGGCATGGTGGGGGGAGGCGATATTGACAACATGTCATGTCCTAAATCGAGTCCCCACAAAGAACAAAGAGATAACTCCATTCAAGGAATGGGAGAAGAAAAGGTTAAAACTCTCTTATCTGCGAACAAGGGTTTTTGGCGAAAGTCAATGTTCCAATTCCAAAGAAGCGGAAGCTTGGACCAAAGACTGTGGATTGTGTTTTCCTGGGATATGCTTTTCATAGCATTGGCTATAGATTCTTGGTTGTAAAATCTGAGGTACCTGACATGCATGTCAGTATGATCATGGAGTCGAATGATGCGACTTTCTTTGAAGATATCTTTCCCATGAAGGATATGGCTACCTCATCTAGTCAGGAGATGCCTAGTTCATCGAATCAGGAACCAGTTACAATTACCGAACCTGGCATTTCGATGGAACACTTTGAAAGTCCTGTGGAGGAGAATAATGAAGTTCCTACTAGGAGCAAGAGACAGAGGATTGCAAAGTCCTTTGGTGATGATTTTCTTGTGTATCTCACAGATGACACTCCTAGTTCTATTTCAGAGGCCTATGCATCTGAAGATGCTGACTACTAGAAGGAAGCAGTTCGTAGCGAGATGGATTCCATCTTGGCGAATGAAACTTGGGAGATAACTGATCGTCCTTATGGGTGCAAACCTATAGGATGCAAATGGGTATTCAAGAAGAAGCTTAGGCCTGATGGTACTATCGAAAAGTACAAGGCTTGGCTCATGGCTAAGGGTTATACCCAAAAGGAAATTCAAGACTTCTTTGATACTGACTCACCTGTGGCTCGACTGACCACTATTCGAGTTCTACTTTCACTAGCTGCCTCACATGGTCTTCTCGTTCATCAGATGGATGTTAAGACTGCTTTCCTAAATGGATAGTTGGATGAGGAAATTTATATGGAACAACCAGATGGGTTTGTAATAGATGGTCAGGAAGGGAAAGTGTGCAAGTTGCTGAAGTCTTTGTATGGACTCAAGCAAGCACCCAAACAGTGGCATGAGAAGTTCTAAAGAACTTTAACAGCTGCAGGCTTTGTTGTGAACGAAGCTGACAAATGTGTGTACTATCGCCATGGTGGGGGCGAGGGAGTTATGCTTTGCTTGTATGTTGATGACATACTGATTTTCGGAACAAATCTGAATGTTATTAAGGAGGTCAAGGATTTTCTATCTTGCTGTTTTGAGATGAAGGATTTAGGAGTGGCTGATGTCATTCTGAACATCGAGTTGTTGAGAGATGATGATGGTGGGATTACATTGCTTCAATCTCACTATGTGGAAAAGATCTTGAGTCGCTTTGGCTATAGTGACTGCAAGCCCTCTCCAACACCATATGATGCTAGCGTTGCTTGAAAGAATCAAAGAATTGCTAGAGATCAATTGAAGTATTCTCAGATTATTGGCTCGCTTATGTACTTAGCCAGTGCTACAAGACCTGACATCTCTTTTGCTGTTAGCAAACTGAGTCGGTTTGTCTCAAAACCAGGATATGTGCATTGGAAAGCTCTAGAGAGAGTTTTACGTTATTTGAAAGGCACTGCAAATTATGGAATTCACTACACCGGGCACCCAAAGGTGCTTGAAGGGTATAGTGACTCAAACTGGATCTCAGATGCTAATGAGATAAAGGCCACGAGCGGATATGTATTCACTCATGGAGGTGGTGCTGTTTCTTGGAAGTCTTGCAAGCAGACCATCTTAACGAGGTCAACAATGGAAGCAGAACTCACAACACTAGATACAGCTACGGTTGAAGCAGATTGGCTTCGCCGGCTCTTGAATGACTTGCCGGTTGTTGAGAAACCTGTACCGGGTGTCCTTATGAACTGCGACAATCAAACTGTGATCACGAAAGTGAGCAGCTCAAAGGATAACATGAAGTCATCAAGACACGTTCAGAGAAGGTTAAAGTCTGTCAGGAAAATGAAAAACTCCGGAGTTCTTGCGTTGGATTATATCCAAACGTCTAAAAATCTGGCAGATCCTTTTACTAAGGGTCTATCGCGTAATGTGATAGATAATGCATCAAGGGAGATGGGTATGAGACCCACAATATGAGTTGTTCACAGTGGTAACCTATTCTTTGTGATCGGAGATCCCGTGAATTAGATGTGGAAGACAAGTTGTTGGTAAACTGAGAGGAGAGTATCCCTACTATTCACAATACCACTCGATGAAGATGCAATACTCTCCTAATCTGCATGGCAGGTTGATGTATATCTTAATGTGTTCTAAGTGGCTTTTTGAAGCAGAGATGTTGTCCTGCAGAACATCTTTTGAAGAACGCACCTATATGAGTCTGATTGTCAAACGTCGCAATCTATGAGAGTAGGGTTCTCTCTAGTAAACTCATGAAAGGTCACGGAGTATGACGCATAAGCTCCACCCGTGGGGAAGACCCACGGTAGCCACGTATCGGTCAAGGCTTTATGTGAAGCAAGATTCGCAGAAAACTTGCAGTTCAAGGCCCAGTCCACTGTTCAAGTTGCTTACTAGTGTAGCATAGAGTTCTAGGTGGAAGTTCAACAACAGTCTCCACCATGATACCGGTATATAAAACAGTGTTTTGGAACCAAAGGCAAATTTCTGTGTGCCTCTGGGATCTGGTGGGGGATTGCTGGAATTTAGTCTATATTGGGGCAGCCCAATAACTATTTCAGAAATTCCTAATAAATCCTAGAGGCCCACTTAGCCCATTTGTACAAGGCAAGGAATACTATTAAAGTTTAGTCCCACATTGCTAGTTGAGTGGGAATTGGACCTCCTTATAAGGGAGGTTCTTTCCCCACATGTATGAGCATGAGAACAAGAGGGACATCCACGCGCGCTCCTCCTCCGCCGCCCGCCTCGCCACGTCACGACGCGCCGCGGGTTGCGGGAATGAGCCGAGCCGATGTCTAATTTTGATAATAAATACGAACGGTGCACCTCTTCGCGTGCTGCCAGTTCACTTCGTCTCCCTCCCGGCGCAGCCTGTTCGCGTCCCTCTGCTGTGCCTATATAAGAGAGGTCGCTCCTCTCCCGAGAGAGACAGCAGAAGGTCCTCTTCCTCTCGCCACACAGTTCCAATCTCCAAGACCGCACTTTTTCAGTCCTGTACGGGAGAAGGGTGATAAGGTTTTTGGGGAGCGCTCAGCGTGACTACTGGCTGTTTCATCACGGACGATCCGGTCGCTGACGACTTCTTCCCCGACGTCCATGACCTCCTCGACGACATGGCAGGCGAGGACACCGACCCCAAGTCCAGCGCTTCTGCTGCTGCTGTACCGCGAGGACAACGACCCCAAGTCCAGCGCTTCTGCTGCTGCTGTACCGTACGTGTTCTTCTCCTTTCTGTTAGAAGTCCTCCTACAGTTCTTGGTTCTAGTTTCTGCCCTACGTATGTTAGGTTCTGTTTTGTATAAGCAACTTCATCTAGTGTCTGTTCTAGATGTGTTTACCTCAAGTTCATATATGCGGACGATGTTTACCTTCTTTCTGTCAGATTGCATGACTTGCTTTATGTTTACCTTCTCTCTGTCAGATTGCATGACTTGCTTTATATTTGCTATTTTAGTCATGCTTTATCTAGTATTTTTGTTAATAAAATCATTCGGTAAATTGCTCATATTTCCAACAGTTAATGCGGACGAGAAAACACATATAGAGAAAATCAAGTCTGAGACGGAGAATAGTTGGAAACTATAAAAAAATCTTAAAGCAGATTTCTAGGGATATAAGTATGAAAAAGTGATAGAAACACTGCTTATTTCCATGCTAAAGCTAACAAGAGGCATACAAAACATATACACCTTCGCTCCTGCCCTTGTGTGAACTCTCATCTAGGATTTTCCTGACTCTCGCCGGCGCCGCCACCGGTCCGCCTCATCTTCTATGGTCCTTGGACCATGGAAGCGCGGTGGATCCCGACCTTTGCTGGCGAGAGAGCTCCGTCTTTAGGTGTTTTTCTGAGTTTTGTTAGGATTTGTGCCATGCTAAAAAAGACGAGGCGACGACAGATTCTTGAAGATGGAATAAGGTCCTCCCCACCTAGCCCCCGACCTGGTGATGCTTCAAGCGTCGTCGAAGGGCGTGTGGAGGTGTGTCTCTGGCGGATCTCGTGGGATCTGGTCGGTGTTTGTCTTCGGTGGATCCGCCTGGATCTGGTCTCCGTTCGTCTACGTCTCTGTGTCTGCAGGTTGGAACCTTCTGATCTATGCTTCTCTTCATCGGCAGCGGTTGCTGTTTTGGTGCGCCGGTTCTATGGGGTCTTAGCACGACGACTTTCCGACTATCTACTAAAACAATGTTTGCCCGGCTCCGAAGCGGGAGGGTCGATGACGACGGTGCGCCTTCGGCTCACTCCAGTGCTTTTAGTCGTCGCTGTGTGGTCTACGTACTTGGATGTAAGTTTTACATCTAGTGTTCTTTGTACTACCTTGACAGGTGATGAATAGATCAGAAGCTTTCTCGCAAAAAAAAGAGGCATTGAAAACATGTGCCTCTCCAAGGCTCCGACGGTCCACTTTTTACTAAAAAAGTTTTCATATGGGTTGCCTCTAATTTTTATAGATATCCTTTGGGTTTCAAACGAAGCCTAATATTTGTTTCAAGAATGCTTTTGGTCTAATGACGAAATGGTTTCAGTTTCCGGAAATGATTGTTTGCAAATATCTTTCTATGAGGAGGAAACAATCTATGGGCTCGTGTACACACGGTGCTCCTGGTCTTGATGGCTTGTCCTCTCTTCAACCAAGTCATTTGGTCGAGTCCTCTTAAAAGATGATTATCATGGCTTTGGTGGGGGATTGAGAGCGCCACCTCAGATTTTTTTTTCATCTGAATTTTGTAATCATCAGACTCATTCCGAAAGAAAACTATGCTAGAGTAATGAAGATGTTATGGACACATTAGTTTAGGTACTTCTTATCTGAAGATTTTTACCAAAGCTATGATTAATAAGATTGCACTTATTGATTGTATGTGCTTTTCTTTTCCAACCAAACTATGTTTGTTAGGGGTAGATTCATTTCAACAGGTGTCATTTTTTTTTTTTTTGCAAAATAACAAGTGTCATTTTTTTTTTGCGAAATAACAAGTGTAGCTTCCCATGAAGTTTACGGCACACGGCTTCAATAGGGGTAGCTTCCCATGAAGTGCAGAAAACTGATTGTAGTGGTCTGATCCTTAACCGACTATGAAAAGGCTTACGGCACACTGTACTATTATGGGAATGTAGTTTCCCATTGATCTAAAACTTATTTCTGAATATTTCAGACAATTTCTGTATTAGAATTAAACAAGGGGACAATGTCCCCCATCTTGTTTAATTTAGTAGCTAGTGTGTTTGCTTAAATATAGGAAAATGTTGCAACCACAATATCGTTAGAGGCATTGTACCACATATAATCCTATAGGTTTCGTCATCACTCTCAAATTTTCTTGAAAAAAATCGATGTTACCGTTGTTGATCATATACTGAGACTCAAAGAAAACAACCAATAATAATATTACATATGTGGAACAGAACAACCTACAATATAATCCTCTCGGTCCTCACCAATCACCAATGCCCAATGCTAAACCAAATAGTAATACCGAAAAAGAAATACATTTTTTGAACTACCATCCAGCTAGCGCGCCCCCAGACGCTCACAGAGAGGACACGGCGTAGACCGCAGCAGCCGCGAGGGCGAACACCAGCCCAGCCGGGCCCTGGAGTGACGAGCCGCCGTTCTCCTGCAGGTACGCCGACGGGGTCGTCTTGGATCCAGACCCTGCCGGCGTCTGCACCTCGGGCGTGGTCGGCGTGGCGGCGCCAGGAGCAGCGCCACCGCCGTTGCACTTGCTCGCCGGCGGGGTCTGCACGTTGCACGCCTTGGGGAGCTCGAGCGCGCGCGTCTTGTTGATGGTCATGCCGCCGAGCGACGACGAGTCGCCGCCGAGCGCGCTGCAGAGGCACTGCGGCTGGGACTGGACCACAGAGCTCAGCTGCGAGCAGCAGGACTTGGTGGGCGCCGTGTCGTTGCCGCTGATGTAGTTCAAGCACGGGTACAGGCCGACCAGCGCTGCCGTGCACCCGGACTGCGCCGATGCCGACGCCACCAGCAGCGCCGCCACTGCCGCTGCCAGGAGGATGCTGCTGCTGCTTGGCATGGTTCTCGCCGCCATTCGATGAATCCTCTCCTTGGATTACTAGTGGAAGACAGATGCTTTTTCTTGGCTGGAGGCTTTGGGGAGCTAGATGCTGTTTGTGCTTTTGGCATTCGAATTGCTGTGTTCTTATAGGAGTGGTTATTGTTGGGGAAGGTGGATTTAGTTGGGTTCGTTGTTGAGCTACTTCCTACTCTTGCAACGAAATGATTTATTTCTCTGAATTCCGGCAGTTGTCATGCACTACTTGAGAAAACTATTTGATATGTGGCTGTGTTCAGACAGAAAATTTGACCAGGCCGGTGCTAGTCCATGCCGTGTTACACGAAGCTAACAAAGGTAGTGAGTGTCGCTGTGTGGTTTTTGTTGGCTATCTCTTGTACTAGGTAGGAAGTGCGGCTTGCCGCACCCAGCTGGGTACAATTCATATCAAATCCGGTAACAACAATATAATCATCGAAGCACACTAGTAGAAAAAGGGGCTTTCGTCCAGGGCAGTTTAGCCCATTAGTCCCGGTTCAATCCAGAACCGGGACCAATGGAGCTATTGCCCGGTTAAATGAGCCGGGGGCGGCCGCCGGGCCACGTGGGCCATTGGTCCCGGTTCGTCCGGACCTTTTGGTCGGTTGGTGGGACGAACAGGACCAATGGTCCCAACTCTGGCCCACCACTATTGGTCGGTTAGTGGCATGAACGGGACCAATAACTTCCTTTAGTCCCGGCTCATGCCACGAACCGGGACCAATAGTGCTGCCTATATATATCCCTCGTCATGACAGAGCACTCCATTGCTCTGTTTTTCTCTTGCCGGCGAGGGGGCATTGTGGTGCTCTAGCTCACCTCCTATGCACATGAGGTGTTCGATGAAATGCCCGAGCCACACTACTTAAGCTTTCTCCTCTCAAGCTCGACCTCCAACCTCCATTTTCCTCAATATTTGTCTAGGTTTGGCGGTCCGTCACGCCCGTCCCGTCTTCACCGCCGTCGATCACCAGCGCCGATCTCATCGCCTTGACACCACCGTGGTGAGCCTCTTGTTCTTATCTTCTTTACGAAAGGAAAAATATTCTTACTTGTATTATTTTCTTAATTTTATTATTGCATCTTATATAGTGCGATGGTTTTGGTATCCGCCCCCGTCGGCCCTCGTCCTGTCTATGATTCGGATGTGGTATATATTATCTTTTCATAACTATTGGTTCATTTATTGTTTATGAAAATTATGCCACCAACGTGACATAGATTTTATTTATCTAGGAGGTTGTTGAACCGGAAATTCCAACCGACCCTATTGTCGAGAGGTTAAATTTAGTTGAAGAAGAAAACAATTTCTTGAAGGAAAAATAAAAAACTTGAGGAGGAGAAGATGATATTGGAGTTGCATGTTGCGGATGTAAATCGATGATCACAAGATCAAGATGGATGCAATGCGCTTGAAGATGAGAAAGATTAGAAAATATGCCATTCATACCGAGGCTTGGTATCATTATGCCGTTGGATCAGTTGTTACCTTGGTTGCGATTATGATCGTATTTGTTTTCACATTGAAATGTTTTACATAGTTTCAATGTATGGTTTAATTAATTTAGATGCTCTGCAGAGCTTTATGTTGTTAGATGAGAACTATGTATGTACTTTGGTTTTTATGTGATGATGAACTTCTATTAATTTGGTCACTTAATTATCTATTCATGATGTTCTGTAATGATTTTGACACACTTAATTATATATAATGCACGCAGATGAACCGGCAATGGATGTACGGTGACAGACACACCTCCGAGTACATTAAGGGCGTGCATGCTTTTCTCGAAGTGGCTGAGGCAAACAAGCAGAATGGTTTTATGTGTTGTCCATGCCCTATATGTGGGAATACGAAGTCTTACTCGACGGAAAATCCTTCACACCCACCTGCTTTACAAGGGTTTCATGCCACACTATAATGTTTGGACGAGGCACGGAGAAATAGGGGTTATGATGGAAGGCGGCGAGGAAGAAGAGTACGATGACAACTATGTGCCCCTGAATACGGTGATGCTATTGAACATCAAGATGCACAGACGATGTGCACGATGGTGCTGCAACGGGCGAAGCTGCTGAAGATCAAGAGGAACCAGACGATGTGCCCCATGATGATGATCTCCACGGGTCATTGTCGATGCAAGGACACAATGCGAAAGTCAAAAGGAGAAGCTGAAGTTCGATCGCATGTTAGAGGATCACAAAAAGGGTTGTACCCCAATTGCGAAGATGGCAACACAAAGCTCGGTGCCGTACTCAATTGCTGCGGTGGAAGGCAGAGAATGCTGTGCTCGATAAAGGATTTGAGAAGCTATCAAAATAATGAAGAAGAAGCTTCCAAAGGATAACGAATTGCCCAACAGTACATACGCAGCAAAGAAGGTCGTATGCCCTCTAGGATTGGAGGTGGAGAAGTTACATGCATGCCCTAATGACTGCATCCTCTACCGTGGTGCCTACAAGGATCTGAACGCATGCCCGTATGCGGTGCATTGCGATATAAGATCAGACGAGATAACCCAGTGATGTTGACGGCGAGCCTCCCGGAAGAGGGTTCTGCGAAGGTGATGTGGTATGCTCCTATAATACCACGGTTGAAACGTCTGTTCGAAGCGGAGAGCATGCCAAGTTGATGCGATGGCACAGTGAGGACCGTAAGAAAGACGCGAAGTAGAGAGCACCCGGTGACGGGTCGTGATGGAGAAAAATCGAGAGAAAATCTGGGATGAGTTTGCAAAGGACCCAAGGAACGTATGGTTTCCTTTAAGCGCGGATGGCATTAATTCTTTCGGGAGCGAGCAGCAATGACAGCACCTGGCCCGTGACTCTATGTATGTATAACCTTCCTCCTTGGATGTGCATGAAGCGGAAGTTCATTATGATGCCAGTTCTCATCCAAGGCCCTAAGCAACCCGGCAACGACATTGATGTGTACCTAAGGCCATTAGTTGAAGAACTTTTACAGCTGTGGAATGGAAGCGGTGTACGTCGTGGGATGAGCACAAAAGGAGAATTTGACCTAAAGGCGTTGCTGTTCGTGACCATCAACGAGTGGCCCGCTCTCGGTAACCTTCGGGACAGACAAACAAGGGATACCACGCATGCACGCACTGTTTACTTGACACCAATAGTATATACAGGAAGCTGCAGGAAGAATGTGTACCTGGCCATCGTCGATTTCTTCCGACCAACCATCAATGTCGAAAGAAAGGCAAGCATTTCAAAAGCGAGGCAGATCACGGAAGAAGCCCGCCATGCGTACCGGTGATCACGTACTTGCTATGGTCAATGATTTACGTAATCTTTGGAAAGGGTCGGCGGACTAGCTGTTCGAATGACGCTGAGAATCACGCACCCATGTGGAAGAAGAAATCTATATTTTGGGACCTACCCTCTTTGGAAAGACCTAGAGGTCCGCTCTTGATCGGCGTGATGCACGTGACGAAGAACCTTTGCGTGAACCTGCTAGGCTTCTTGGGCGTGTATGGGAAGACAAAAGATACACCGAGGCACGAGAGGACCTGCAACGCTTGCACAAAAAGAGGGCATGCCTCGAAGCAGTATGAAGGTCCTGCCAGCTACGCTCTTACGAAAGAAGAGAAAGAAATATTCTTTCAATGCCTGCTCGATATGAAGGTCCCGGTGGCTCTAAATCGAATATAAAGGGAATAATAAATATGCGGAGAAAAAGTTCCGAACCTAAAGTCTCATGACTGCAATGTGATTATGGCGCAACGCTTTCGGTTGCATTGAGGGGCTTCTACGGAAAGCGTCCGATTAGCCATTGTGAAGCTATGTGCATTCCTCAATGCAATATCTCGAAGGTGATCGATCCAGAAATCGTACCAACGCTAAGGAGTGATGTGGCGCAATGTCTTGTCGGTTTGAGCTGGTGTTCCCACCATCCTTCTTCAATATCATGGCGCACGTCCTAGTTCATCTAGTCGGCGAGATTGTCATTCGGGGCCCGTATTTCTACACAATATGTACCCCTTTGAGAGGTTCATGGGAGTCCTAAAGAAATATGTTTGTAACGCGCTAGGCCGAAGGAAGCATCTCCATGGGCCATCAAGCGAGAGGATGTCATCGGGTTTTGAGTTGACTTCATTCCTGGCCTTAATAAGATAGGTCTCCCTCAATCGCGGTATGAGGGGAGACTATTTGGAAAAACACGCTTGGAAGAGACTCAATAATATGCAGGGACGGATATTCTTGGTCTCAAGCACACTACTGCAGTTCTCTGAGAACTCTACCTTGGTGACCCGTATGTCGATGAACACAAGAACGATCTGCGCTCCAAACACCGGAGCGGTCGACGACGATGGATTACATGTGAACACATCGGGACTTTCAGCAGTTGGTTGGAAACACGTCTCGGAGGTGACAGCACTGTTTGTGATGAGTTGTACTTGTTGTCCAGGGGACCATCTTGACTGTAATGATTTGGAAAGGATCTGAGATAAATGGGAATACATTTTACACGATTGACCAAGATGAAAAGAGCACCAACCAAAACAGCGGTGTCCGCTTTGATGCAACAACCGACAAGGAAATGACACATATTATGGTTACATAGTAGACATATGGGAACTTGACTACGGAGTAGATTTTAAGGTCCCTTTGTTTAAGTGCAAGTGGGTCAATCTGTCGGGAGGCGAAGTGCAGGTAGACCCACGATGCGGAATGACAACAATGGATCTGAAAAATCTTGGGTACAATGACGAACCGTTCGTCCTAGCCAATGATGTGGCACAGGTTATCTATGTGAAGGACATGTCTACGGACGAGGAAAAGAAAAGATAAGGAAGCGAATACATCATACAATGAGCCAAAGCGCCACATAGTTCTTTCGGGAAAAGGGACATCACAGGAGTGGAGGGCAAGGCAGGACATGTCGAAGAGTATGAAAAGTTTCATGAAATTCCCCCTTCAAAGTCAAGGCTGACCCAAGCATCCCGATAAGCGATGAAGATTATCCATGGTTACTGGCGCAATAAGCAAAGCGACACAAGCGAAGAAAAAGTGAAGACTTTCTCCATAACTATTATGATGATACCATGCCAACTTTGTAACACACAGTATGATACCATTGTCCGTTTTGTTCATGAACATGCTATGCCAACTATTTCAGAGTTCATTTGAAAACTATGAATTTGAAAACCTCGCCAACGAAGGGCGCTCACACCGTTTATAAGCCCGTCCCTCTCACGCCTTGTTGAGCTCACAAACTTGTGATTCACACAAATTTCAAAGAATTCAAATTTTATAAAACTAATGGCACAAACAGAAAGTTTATAATTGTTCTAAAACAAATGGCACTAACAGAAAGTTTATAATTTTGCTGACCTAAAAGCAAAAAGAATTAAAAATAAAGCAAAAACCAAAAGAAAATAAATAATGCAGAAAACAAAACAAAAAACTTGAAAAAAATAAAAATAGCAACAATAAGCATTTTGTTGTAAGTAGAAACAAAATAAAATAAATAAAGCAACAAAGAAAACAAAAATAGTGTTTTCAAATTTTAAAACTAATGGCACAAACAGAAAGTTTATATTTTTCTAAAACTAAAAGCACTAACAGAAAGTTTATAATTTTGCTGACCTAAAAGCAAAAGGAATTAAAAATAAAGCAAAAACCAAAAGAAAATAAATAATGCAGAAAACAAAACAAAAAACTTGAAAAAATAAAAATAGCAACAATAAGTATTTTGTTGTAAGTAGAAACAAAATAAAATAAATAAAGCAACAAAGAAAACAAAAAAGTGTTTTCAAATTTTAAAACTAATGGCACTAATAGAAAGTTTATATTTTTCTAAAACTAAAAGCAAAAAGAAATAAAATATAAAGCAAAAAAAGTGCCACCCTCTCGGGCCCCCACGGCCTGAATACAACTAGAAACCCTATGGGCGAGATTCAGGCCCTTGGAAGGCCCAAGAGGCCTGAGCACAGATGGCGAGTTAGGCCCAAAGCCTACTTTAGAGAGGAGCTCGAGAGGGAGCCGCACCGCACCTTATAAACTGGTGCGGCTCCTCTCAACTAGTGAGTGGGACTAAACATTTGGCGCAGGGCAGCACATGGCCTTTGGTCCCGGTTGGTGGCACCAACCGGGACTAAAAGGTTTAGTCGGTTTGTGACACGACCGAGGGACTAATGCCCCCTTTAGTCGGTTGGTGCCACCAACCGAGACAAAGGCCGCCGCTTCCGCCCTTTGGGCTGCTTGAAAGCAGGCCTTTGGTCGGTTGGTCGCACCAACCGGGACTAAAGGCATTAGTCGGGTCGTGCCACGAACCGGGACCAATGCACTCTATATATCTGAGGACTTTGCGAAAATTTCATTCAGTTCCTCATCCCGCCGCATGACGCCGCCCTCGCCTCGACGCCTGCTCCTCGTCGTTGTCGCCGCCACAGACGTCGCCGCCGCCCGTCGTCGCCGCCAGCCGCGCCGCCCGTCGTCGCCGCGCTTCCCCGACGTCGTCGCCCGACCCGCTGTCGCCCCTACCTTGCCGCCCAGAGCCCGTCGTCCCAGCGCCGCCCGAGCCCGCCGTCCCATCGCCGCCCGAGCCCGCCGTCCTCGTCGCCCCTACCCTTGCGTCGCCTCGAGCCCGTCGTCGCCCCTGCCCGCCCCCGCCGTCCTCGTCGCCCCTGCCTGCGCCGCCCGAGCCCCGTCGTCGCCCCTGCCCCGAGCCCGCCGTCCTCGTCGCCCCTGCCCCGCGCCGCCCGAGCCCGTCGTCGCCCCCCTGCCCTGCCGCCCGAGCCCGTCGTCGCCGTCGCCGCCGCCCTCGCCCGCCGCCGCCGTCGCCCTCGCCCGCCGCCGCCGAGCCGCCTTTTTTTTTATTTTTATTAGTTTATTTTTTTGTTCATATGTGATGTATATGTGTATGTGGCTATAATGTATATGTTTTTATTTTTATTAGTTTAGTTTTTGTTCATATATAGAAAGTTACAATTTTAATTAGGTTAGTGCAGGAAAAGGTTAGTGCATTTTAATTAGGTTAGTGTAGAGGAAAAAGTAAAATAAGGAAAAGGAAGAAAAGAGGAAGAAGGAAGAAGGAAGAAGAAGAAGAAAAAGAATGAGAGGAAAAAGAAGAAAAAGAAGAGGAGAAGAAGAAAGGAATAGAGGAGAAGAAGAAAAATAGAATTTTTTCTATTTTTTCTTCTTCTCCTCTATTCTTTTCTTCTTCTCCTCTTTTTTTTTTTTTTTCTTCTTCTTCTTCCTTCTTCCTTCTTCCTCTTTTCTTCCTTTTCCTTATTTTCCTTTCTCGAGGGATAAGAAGAAAAAGAAGAGGAGAAGAAGAAAGAAAGGAATAGAGGAGAAAGAAGAAACTTTGACACGAGGGGGGTACGATACCCCTCCCGATAACATTATTTTCCCATGTATATGTATGTTGCGTTGTTGTCGATATAACGAGGGTGTCGAGGATCGCCGAGGGTCGAGGGTCGGGAACTAGGGTAGAGGGCCGAGGTCGTTAAGGGGTCAAGGGTCGAAGGTTTCAGGTCGAGGTTCCTATAGTGTCAAAGTATTGAAGAAATCCATGGCTTCATCATTAGCGGAAGTAACCATGGCATGATGGTGAAGTCCTCAAAGTTGTTACGGAATGGAGTCCGGATAGGATAATTTGCCTTTTGCTGAACTTTGTACCAAAAAGCTTAATTATCCTATCTGGACTCCGTTCAAAACAACTTTGGAGAGCTGCACCATCATGCACCTATTACTAGCCTAATGATGAAGACATGGTTTTGTAGAATCCTTTGACACTAGGCAACCTCCCGACCCTCGGCGATCTTGACCCTTGACCTCGACCGCTCGGCGATCCACGACCCTCTACCCTACATGGCGTCGATGCCCACGTCACTTGTGGGACATAGATGTCTGTTCAGCGCCGACCCCTCCCGATAGCTTCAACACGTGGGGGTCGATGTTATGTCACGTACCCCTCCTAGCTTGAAGCGTTCTCGAGGCCACCCCTAACCCTTGAAGCGTTGTCGAGGCCACCCCAAACCCTAGAGAAGCAGCGTCGAGGCCACTAATATGATTCCTTTTGTGATTAGCTAGCTAGTTCTCGTTGGCACTAATATATCCATATCTGTCATGTTTGAATAATAATTGCCATGTTGTAAATATTTGTAGAAACTATGGACACCCCGAGACGAAGCACAAGAAGCGTTGTTGAGGGACATAATCGCACAAGGAAGTGATGCCGTCGCTCGATGATGTTTCTCAACGACAACGATGGTCCGGAAGGAGAGGGTGAAGAAGCAGCTGGCTATGATTTACATGGCTCCGATGACCCAATGCGGTGCAAGAAGGAGAGGGTGAAGAAGTAGACCGTGAGGGCGGCTCGGTGATCACCAAACCGAGTCCGCCAGGTATATATATTAGTTAAGCTGTCTTGACTAGCTCGTCTTTGTTTTGGTATATATGTACACATATTAATTAACTCTCGTCTTTGTTCTTTTTCTAGCCCTCCGGATCGAGCACAACCGAAAAGAGGCGAGGCCCGAAGAAAAAGTTGAGCTCGGATGAAAAGTTTGAGATCATACAAATCGCGTGACGGCCAACCGATTGAACCCTACCGGACAAAGAAGGCATTTGTTGCTCGGTCGCGGGTTACGGTTAGGGACAAGATCCCGATCAGCATCCACCAATGGTATAAGCCTAAGAACGAAGACCACGAGGTGTCTTGTGTCAATGATATGCAGAAAAATGATCTTTGGACTGAGCTGAAGTCAAATTTTACCCTACCGCTAGAGGATGATCCGGAGAAGCCGATAATAGAGCCATTAATCAAGTCTTTTGCTCTTAAGAAGATGGCAGAACTATTCAGGAATTGGAAGAAAGAACTCAATACGTATGTCGAAAAAATGAGACACCAGAATTCAAGGCAAATATGAGAAGATCGAGATGATGGCCCGCATTTGTGGCCTACAAGACATCGGAAAAGAGTAAAAAGATGTCAGCGACAAACAAGAGAAATGCTGCGAAGAAGAAGCTTCACCATCATGCGGGTCGGTGGCTACCTCGTAGCCCGGCCTAAGTGGGCCAAGGCTGAGAATGATCTGCTTGATAAAGGGATCGAACCGAGACAATGAACTGGCCAGACCGTTGCGGACTTGGTTCTTCGGGCGGCGGATTCTTGGACCCTATAACGGGAAAGTGCATTTGGACAGACGAACAATTGGACATACCAGTCAAGAGGCTTCAGCATTATATCGAAGCAGCGCAGCAAGGGAAGTTCGTTCGAGACAGGGAGAAGGGCGAGCTCACAATGGCCCTCGGGAATCCTGAGCACCGGGCGGACACGAGGCACGCGAGCTCCGTTTCGTGGAAGGCTGGATTTCGGACGCAGGGGTTACAAAACCCGTGAGAGGAGGAAGAAAGCTGGAGCAGAGCCTAATGCAGCGCTGCACGAAAGGGTAATGGGGCTAGAGGGCGAGAAGAGGAACGCGAAGCAGCAGATCACAACAAACGACCTGCGAAGCTTCCCGAAGCTACCCGCCATCTCAGCGGAGAAGCAGCGTGGCTTCCACCGAGCTGCTTCAGCGAGCAACATGCCTTGGCGGCTCCTGCCAGCTATCCCGTGGATGCTATCACGGATGCTGAAAATTGCCACCTTATGGCGCAATGGAGCAATTTGAAGGTCAAGGTGGCTGTTGGCTCTGTTTATCCTACTAAACCCGACTCAACTTTTCACTGCCGGCCGATTCCAGAAGGATATGCTAAGGTGATGGTCGATGAAATAACGGAGGGATTTGAGGACCTCCGGCTTGACCACCCTACCGGTGAAGGGGAGTATCGGTTGGGTTCTGCTCTGAAGACTCCATGCCTATGGCGGAAGGATCTCATCAACCTTCCGAACTGGACGCCTCCGCCTCCTCCTCCTCCTCCGGCGAGTCAGGGCACTCCGCCTCCTCCACCGCCTTCTCCTCCGGCGAGTGACGATCAGGGCACTCGGCCGGCTCCTTCTCCGGCGTGGCGGCACTCCGTCTCCTTCTCCGCCTGCACCGCGCTGCGTCGGGCAGCCAGCCTCCTCCTTCTCCGCCTCGTCGGCAAAGGCGGAAGAGACCCCCGCCGCTCTCGGCTGCTCCGGCGTCGTAGTCCTTCTCCTCCGCCTCGTAAGCAAGGAAAGAAGACCTCCGCTCCGTCTGCTCTGCGGCGTCTAGCAGTACAGCCAAAGGCGGGAGGAGATCTGATTCGGTCCTTCTCGAAGACTCGGAGAAGTTACCGTCTGAGAGGAGCGAGGAGGAAAAGCGAAGATCGCGCAGACCGAAGTGGATGACTGGTTTCAAGGGTTGAAAGCAAAGAGACATCCACCTCCGGAGGAGAAGGTAGATCCGGTCAAAGCGAAGCGCACTCTGCTGCCCTGACAAAACCACCCAAGTCTCCGCGAAAGGCAACTATGAGCGCATTATTGGAAGGCATTTGCGAAGCGGAGAGATCGGGAAATCTGTCGGTGATCAAAGGATGAAAGAACGACGAGCTGGGAAACAAATTGCCCAGCTCGGCGAACAAGCAAGCAATCGTGCCCCCGCTCAAGGTGCACTGCTAGCGACATCGTCGATCCGAGGATGGTGCCGGTTATGGCAATCCTGCAGATTACCTGCCTTGACGATGTACATTATGATTTCTTGGAGGTGCAGATACAAAGATCTGAGTACGGGAAGCCTCTCGTCAAAGATGAAAGCTCTCTAACAGCGATGATGTGAAGATTGCATGATTGGTACATGAAAACCTGCAAAGAGTCGAGGGAGGAATACTTTGTATGTGAGAGTTAAAAGGAGCATGACCTCCTTGGAATTGAACTATTGCCTATTCCATTTGAGGAGTTCTATCAGTTTTTCAATCAATTGGCCCTCGATAAAGCAACGGTCACCTGCTACATGTCTGTAAGTAGTACTACTTCTGTCATTAAGTATCTCTATATAACTCAGCTCTTTCATTGCATGTATTTATAAATATCCTCACTATATTATGCAGATTGAAGATCATGAAATGAAGAAAAAACAAGTGGGTGATATTGGGTTCATTAACACATATCTCATAGATGCAAATGAGGTTAAATATCGTGCCTTGAAACCGAGGCCAACTTGCTACGATCGTTGGAAATAAATGAACACAAAAATATAATACTCTTTCCTTACAACTACACGTGAGTGTTCTGTCTTATGGCATATTCGGTTTCCCTTATTTAGTCAGGTTATAGTAATGTAATATTGATGAGTTATGCATGCGCGCATGCAGTTTCACTATAATCTCCTAGATATTAAGCTTGAGCAGGGAGTAGTAACTGTCTTAGACTCGAGACGAAAAGATCCCAAGGAGTATCTTGGAAATGACTGAAATGCTCGAGAAGTAAGTTAAATCGATCATTATCCACCATATCAGCAACTTTGTTCATTTCTGATATCAAGTAATTGTTTTCTTTGTATGGCAGGGCTTGGGAAAATTCACCCAAAAAGCTCGGGACTACCGAAGAAGCTGCAATTTAGACACCAGTAAGTACTATATAGTAGCATATTCCACGCGCATCTCCTAGTGATTCAAGCGCTAGTTTAATCAATACCATTTAGCATGTGCTTGCTAATTATTAGTTTGATTGACCTCTGTTTCTTGTAAAGTGGTTGTGGCAGGAACAAGGGAATGATTTCTGTGGATACTACGTTTGCGAGTCCATCCGCCACACGACCTGTGAGAGGGCTACTCCGACAAACAATTTGAAATCGTAAATAAAAATATTCACAATTTTATTTTATTACCATCATTTGTGTTGAGTTTCATTCATATATATATATATATATATATATATATATATATATATATATATATATATATATATATATATATATATATATATATATATTGACCCCTTTCTTAAAATTAGATGTTTGGAGCGGGATGAACTCCTAGCACCAGATCGCATCACGAGCAATTCAAGAGGAATTGGCGGCATTCTTTCTTGACCATGTGATCGCTGAAGGCGGGAATACTATGTGGACCACGCGTCCGTATTGTAAAAGATAATTATTGTATATATGTAGCGGTAGTGTCGGATAGATATCACGAGAACTTGTTGTTCGACCAATCTCTCGGAGAAGGAGAGGTGGTCGATATCACTTCTCTCTGTATGCATATATGTTCATGGCGATCTTACATTTGCTTAATTACTAGCTAGCTAGCATGTCTAGTTAGTCCTTTCTATCGTATGTATAGTGCGTAGCGTCGACCAAGCACGGACAAAGAAAGGACACTTTTCTCTATTAATTAGCTAGCTATAGCACAATATATGAAACACCTAAATTAACCCCCAAAACCCCCAAACCCCCTTTTCAAAAAAAACAAAACCAAAGCCAAAGAAATGCTTGACGCGTGGATGCCTATTGGTCCCGGTTGGTGCCACCAACGGGACCAAAACCCTCTACTGAGCTCGTGGACAGGCCACGTGGAGGCCCATCTGTCCCGGTTCTGGATAGAACCGGGACTAAAGGGCGAGGGTATTAGTACCGACCCTTTAGTCCCGGTTCATAAACCGGGACTAAAGGCCCTCACCAACCGGGACTATAGGCCCTTTATCTACTAGTGGCATTGTAAATATAAACAACAGCATGATATTGGAGCAACACACGTACAATCCTAACTTAATATTGTGAATAACCCTATTAGGACCCTACTTGATAACCCTATGAATAACATGCCAAAGAACCCAAGTACACATGCTATAACTTAATACTCCTCCACATGATTGTATGAACCTGTCATAATTATACTATTTAGCCAAAGGAAGTATTTGCATCATAACATGAGTATGACCTTGTATACTCACTGGCGCAAGTAGGAAATCAGAGTAATCACTGGAAATCACCAGTATAACATAGCAAGATTATATCAGAAGCACAACATTGATATAAATATGTTCAGTACATAGTAAACTGGTCCAAGCAACAACAAAAGGTAGTGGAATCAGGTGTGCCAAAAGCAAGCCAAGACAATCCATCGCAACTAAACAAAAATAATAATTGGGCCGCAACATGGATCGAGCCACAGTCACTACAAGCGGAATCACAAGTAAGAATAAACGGCAGAAGTGCGTGCCCGTGGGTAACTACCCTAAAGGGAGTTTGGTGCGAGAGCAGCCTGTCCGGTGTTGCTGCTGCTTGCCTGGTCTGGAGCAGAAGGAAAATGAAAAACATTAGGTCAAATGGTACCGAAATGAATTATATAGCGATAAAGAGATATGTGGACATTCTACTGTGCTTAGACGTGCCTTTGGTATTTTCCAGAACTGCTCATCCTTTTACAATTCTTTTGCAGGGTCAAAGGAAAACACACACCCGGACTGTCAAAAGATATTTGTAAAACGTTTTGTAGACCAAACTGCTCTATATTTTGTAGGCACAACTTCCATGGTCATATAGCATAATGTATACGCAGGATAATTGATACAAAGGTCAATTGCTTGTGAAACTGAACCATCAAATCTACAGTCATTTAACATTGCGACATATTTTGTATGCTACCATATTGATCAATCAAGATCATCTCTCTAACCCAATTGACAAAGAAGAACCTATTATGGCTAGCCATTGTTGAATCTGCTGCTATTCTTTCAAAGCCAACTGGAAGTTGTGTTTTTCAAATGGGGCCCAAATGGGGCCATCTAATTTCCTCTAAGAATTTCTAGCTCAATTCCTATTTATTTTTTAACATTTGGCATTGTGCTTACTCACATGACATAAGCAGCCATGAATCTTGTTTATAAGCTCTGATCGGCCAAAAAAATGTAACTTTCCAATATAGTCAATTATATACCTTGGAACATGGATCTTCAAAGTTCAGTAAGGCAATAGGTTTCTCATATTTGTGATTAGGTAGGCAGGTAAAAGGAAGTGAAGGTGCATTATCAGTGAGAGTGAAGGACCAAAGTGATTAACTTTATCAGCATGATGTTGAGGGTCTAACCTCTGTTTTAATTTCTTCTTGGAGTGAGCTTCCCTAAGGTGAAGTGACCATCATCCTCCAAACATTAATTTTGATCATACTGCATAAGGCGTGACCAGACAAATCGGTACCACACAAGTAATAAAAGGTTCATATTTGAATAGAGATGGTTTGCTTGCAGGCAATGAACAAAATAATTAATGTGTTTGATATAATTCTAAGTACCGGGAAGATTTTCATGCCCCCCCCCCCACACATAAGATGATATGTTGTTTTCTGGCCACAATATATATAATAAAATAGAAGGTTCAGTATGCAAGCAGAGAAACCTACTGAAGAATGGGTGCAATCTGACAATGGTCACATCAAAGATCATCCATGCTTCCAGTTACATATGTACGTGGTGAAAAGAAAGGACATGAGTTATTTAGTATGCAACGTGTGAATGCCCAAAAATAGAAATTAAATATATAAGCAGGCAACCAAAAGAAATGAGGTGCTCTATATGAAGAATATACAAAAAGGAGATCATTGTTTCTTAGTTCATATAAATCAGGTATGATCCATAAACGTGTATCTCGTCTGCATATAAATACACAAATATGTAGAAAGAATTTTTCTGGACCATTGAAAATAATGCATTATAAGCATCAGATGCTACCTGGTAGGAAAATAGAAAGAATATAACATTACTATAATCTATTAGCGCTGAGCACCTAATAGTCCAAGCAGATTCCATTACCCTTGTCCAATCAATCGATCTGAACCGAGCAAGTGATATATGCATTAAATCACCATAAGGCTGTGTTGGGGATACAACTACTGAGTGTGAACCGCCCCGGAAGGGCCGGTTTACCCTCGTCCATGATCTAGGCCCACGGTGGAGGCCTGGAGCCCAGAGGCGAATTAAGGTCCATGTATGTAAACCGCCTTAGTATTGTAACTTGTGTTGTAAGACAAGAAAGAAGAGACCGAGCGGATGCTTGTATGAGCGGATTGGGACTCTGTAGACCGGCAGGCGTCAACCCGTGTATATAAGGGGCGACCGGCGGCG
This sequence comes from Aegilops longissima, assembly GCA_021605205.1. Classification (NCBI taxonomy): domain Eukaryota; kingdom Viridiplantae; phylum Streptophyta; class Magnoliopsida; order Poales; family Poaceae; genus Aegilops; species Aegilops longissima. The sequence continues at coordinate 644,071,685 of CM038680.1, forward strand.
AGTTAAGGACAAAGAATTGAGGCTAAGGCAAAGCTATTGCTCCCTAGTCGCGAAACCATATCAATCACATCACTGGCTGGGCGTTGGTTTTACCTTCATCGAAGGGCGAACCAGTATAATTCCGTGTCTTGTGTCGCTTTAACCCCTCTAGGTTAACCCGTCACGATGGCCCTCGACTAAGTCCTTTCATGAGGACATCTGCCGTGACAATTCCACGACGGTTGGCGCCCACCGTGGGGCTATCGCACGATGGTTTGATGATCTTAGAGGCAAGTTCGAAGGACTCGAAGGCTATCAGATGGGCGGATGACTAAGAGTCGTCGCGGCAAGCTCTACATCGGCGATGCGGACTGGGGCCCGAGGCGGCTCAGTTAATCTGGTGCGGGTCCCCTTTGGCGGCATACGTGTTCATCGGCAAGATCGGCGAGTCGGGGCTGGGCGGACGTCTGCTGCGACCTCGTCGAGGCGGCTCAGCGGGCGAAGAAGAGTCCTGCCCTGGCTAAACCGGCGGTCAGGCATGTTTTCGTGGGAGTCGTCCACGGAGGCTACGAGACGGATCAGCATCTGGTAATGGCTGTTGTCTACTCTGGCGGCGAATCGTCGGCGGAGCCGAGTCTCTATACCAGCTGCGGGATGGCGGATCGGGGCTGTTCCGGCGGTGAGTATTCGGACCTTGATCTACCCAACGGGTTGGGATCTTCATGGCGATGCATAGCGGCGCTTCACTCTTCGACCATGGCGCCCTGGTCGCCGGTTCAACAGCGGTGATAGCGGCGAGGCGGAGGCCTGTCGCCCGCCGGCTCAAGTTTTGTCGAGCTTTTCGGCGCATTGGCTGTGCTCATGGCGGAAGCTAATCCGCGGATCAGGACCTACTGGCGGAGATTGCAAAGGTGAGAACAGATCACTAAAGCTAAAGCGGACTGGCGGCGCGGACGAGCGGATGGCGGCGGAGCAGGCGCTTTGGATCTGTGAGCTTATAGGCTCGAGCTGGACGAGGCGCGTCACGAAGTCATGAAAAGGAAGTACAGGTCCGTTTACCTTCAGTTTTTGAGGAAGGAGCTTTTCAATACCGAGGCGAGGACCGATAATCCGCCGCCGTTGGTAAACCGGCGGAAGCACTGGGGCGGCCGCGCAGTTCAACCCGTGTGATAGATCTACCTCGCCATCATACCGGTGCGCCCGGACCGTCAGACACCTCCGGGTCACTACTCCAACCCGATGGATAACCTCGTGGCGGCTGCGGCGCGGTTGGGCGATTCAATCGGCGATTCACCACGGCGGTAGAGACACGCCGGGTTAAGGAGCTCCTCGGGGCGGCCCTGGCTCGGCAAAGCGTATTCATACGATCGGGATCGGATCCCTCCACCCCGCCCAAGCGGAGCTATAGCCGGCAGCGTCGGCGAACCGGCCGTGTCAAGCAATGCGCGGCGTGGTCCGCCTCGCGGCAACAATCCGGCGGCGGCTTTGAGGATGCTCAAGTGGTAGTGGACGCGCCGAGAACGCGTAGGGAGGCGAGTTAGCAGCACAAGCGAGAGGATCATCCGCCCGCGCGGTTCGTCCGACCATCTTGAACCAGGGGTCACGTCGGCTCTTTGGGGTGCCTTGCCTCGTCCCGCTTTACATAGCGTGCGCTTGCCCAAGGACTTCAAGGGGCGCGCAAGGTGCCAAATTATCTTGCCGATTTGGCTCGAAGCATGGATAGAAAGCTATGAGATGGCCATGGAGATGCTAGATGTGGATGAAGCCGCATGTGCGAAGTACTTCACAATGATCTTTGGAAAGTGCGGCCGGACTTGGTTGAAAAATTTGCCGCCCAACTCTATCAGCTCGTGGACCCGATTGCGAACCGATTCATTCAAAATTTCAAAGACACTGTAAACAGCCCATATGCGTGGTGGATTTAGCAGCTTGTGTCGGCGGAGGAGAATCCACAACCCATTGGGTGCGCGCGTTTGGAAGTTTACATTCTTGGACGGATCAACCCTGATTCCGCGATCTTGACCTTGGAAGCCAATTGCGGTTCGAGCCATTGAAATTGAAGCTGGGCGCATGAAGCGTTTTGCCATGACATGGGCACTCTAATGGGCGTTTTGGTAAAAAATCGCTGATTACGATAGTACCAAGGATCCCGAATCTGAGAATGATGAAGTGGGAAGGGAAAGCAGAGCGGCAACTCCGGGGCCAGCAGCATCATTCGGCGGCAATGGAGGAACAAGCGTAAGCGAGCGGCAACATGGGCTTTGTGGCCAACACCAGCAGCAGGACAAGGGTCAGCGGCGCGGGGTAGAGCAATCAAACCGGGCGGTCACAATCCGGATCGTTTGAATTTCATATTGAATCAACCTTGTCCGAAGCATGGGGACGAAGGAGGCACGGCGAACCACCTTTGGAAGGATTGTTATATTATGCAGGAGTTCAAAACTCCAACTCTTTCGGTATGATCAAGGGCCGGTGGCGGTTGAGGTCCGCCCGGATTCTGATGGAGAAATTCCGGCCCAGGATTCGGTGGTAATCCGGGCGGGCAAGGCAATCAGAATAATCAAGGTAATCAGAACAGTCAGAACCAAGGGGGCTACAATCAACAACAGCAGCAGTCGGGTTATCAAAGTAACCCAGCGGTTGAGCAGTGGGCGATACCACGTCTTTACCACCAGCTTGGACAGGCGAGACCGAAAACTTGAAGCGGGCGGTCGGTGTTGTTGAACCGGCTGCGCCGCATTACCTCGCTGGTCCGAGCAACCCGATCGTGTGGGCGAGAGAGGACCATCCTCCCGGGTTTACAATCCGGGTCGATTAACCCTGGTGGTGGCACCCGGTAGGAGGTACAAGTTTACCAAGGTTCTTATGGATGGAGGAAGCAGCATCAACATCACGTACTACGAGACCTTCCGCGTATGGGGTTGTGGATAGGCATCTTAGGCCATCCAGCCACGGTGTTTCACGGGTGGTGCACAGCAAGTCGGCGTGCCGGTCGGTAAGATAGCTCTGGAGGTGACCTTTGGGGCGAACATGACTCGGATCGAAACATTGACATTTGAGGTGGTGAAAATTCAAAGCCCTTACCACGCCCTCTTTGGGCGGCGGCTTATCTAAGTTTATGGCACGGCCTGTTATGTTTACTTACAGCTGAAAATGCGGGTCACAAAGGCGATAACGGTTCATGGGAGCCGCCGGATCGCTTTGGAGTGCGAGGAAGGTGATGCGGCTTCTGTGAGTCGGTTTGTGCCACGGAAGAGCTAAAGTATTATAAAGACAATGTTGATCCGGCGGATATGACCCCTTTGAAGAAGCCAACTACGGAGCATGATCCGGACTTGAAGTTCAAATCGGTGGTGAGGCGAAGCTTGTTGATTTTGTGCGGCGATTCGTCCAAGCAGTTCACCATCGGTGCCAACTTGGATCCTAAATAGGAAGCGCGCTCATCGAGTTCATCCGTGAGAATCGGGACATTTTGCATGGAAGCCTTGACATGCGGGTGTCCGAGGGAACTCGCTGAGCACACTCTTAATGTTGACCGAAATACAAACCGGTAAAGCAGTTTCTTCGCGGTTTAATGAGGAAAAGCGCAAAACCATCGGAGAAAAGTTGCTAGGCTCTTGGCAGCAGGGTTTATCGTCGAAGTCTTTCATCGAGTGGCTTGCTAATCCGGTGTTGGTCCTTAAGAAGAATGGCACTTGGCGCGTATGCGTGGATTACAGATCTTAACAAAGCTTGTCCGGCAGATCCTTCGCCCTCCCGCATTGACCAGATCATTGATGCTACGGCGGGTTGTGGCGTTTGAGCTTTTGGATCGTATTCGGTTATCACCAGATTAAGATGGCGGTTAAGGACCAGGAGAAGGCGGCGTTTATCACCTTTTGGAGCCTTACGCTATGTATCTATGCCTTTTGGGCTCAAAGCGCCCAAGCAACTTATCGGCGTTGCGTCTGAATTGTTTGCCGCGAACAGATCGGCCGTAATGTACGCGCTTATGTGGATGATATCGTGGTGAAATCAAGGCAGAAGGAAACATTGATTGAGGATTTAAAGGAAACTTTTGACAACTTGCGGGTGTACAAGATGATGCTCAACCCGGCCAAGTCGTCTTTGGTGTTCGGCGAGCAAGTTGTTGGGTTTCCTTGTGTCCAACGGGGATTGAGGCTAATCCGGAGAAGATTACAGCTATCACCTCCTTGGCTAAGCCAAAGTGTATCAACGATGTCCAACGTTTGACAGGCGGATTGCTGCGCTAAGCGGTTTATCGATCGCCTAGGAGAAGGCTATCCCTTTGTACGGATCTTTGAAGAAGGCGGATCAATTAAATGCGGGCTCAGCTGCTGATGAGGCATTGGAGGATTTAAAGCGGCAGCTGGCCAACCCGCCTGTTCTTGCCGCCCCTATTGACAAGGCCGCTCTGTTATATGTTGCTGCTAATGCGAGGCGGTGAGTGTAGCCATTGTGGTGGGCGCAAGGAGGCGGGGAAGGAGTATCCGGTTCAGCGGCGATTTATTACATCAGCGAGGTTCTCATCGAGTCCAAACAAAGATATCCGCATTGGCGAAGCTGGTATATGGAGTTTTTATGGCAAGCGGAAGCTAAAGCAATATTTCCAAGGCACCCCATCACGGTGGTCGATTCGGCTCCCTTGGCGATATCATCTGAGAACCGGAAGCGGCGGCGGATTGCTAAGTGGGCTATAGAACTTGGGCATACGGTTTAAGGTATGTGCCTCGGACGGCCGTAAAATCTCAGGCACTTGTGGATTTCATTAATGATTGGGCCGGAGTTGCAAGCGCCCGGAAGAAGCGGATCATACCTATTGGACCATCCACTTTGATGGGTCCGAGCAATTGGAGGGCTCGGGGGCTGGAGTCGTATTAACTTCCCACGAGGTGACAAGTTCATTACGTTCTCCGCCTAATGTTCCTTGTACTAACAATGCAGCTGAGTATGAAGCTTTGCTCCATGGTCTCCGGATGGCTAAGAAATGAATCTCAGCGGGTTAAATGCTTTGGTGACTTCGGACTTGGTGGCCCGGCAAGTATCAGTGCCAGGACTCAAAGATCCACTCATGGCTGCATATCGTCGGGAGGTGGATGTTGTTGCAGGACATTTTAAAGGATATCAGGTGGACCATGTGGATCGTCGGAAGAAGCAAGCGGCTGATGCTTTAAGCGGCTGGGCTCTCAAGCGTAAACGGTCCGTAGCGTCTTCCTTGATGTCTTGCACAATCCGTCGATTAAGCTTCTGATGAAATTGATTTGGCTATCCCTGATCCGGAGGCTCAATTGGTGGCGGCCCTGCATGTCATTCGGATTGGGCGCTCCTTATTTGGCATACATGAACGGGCGAGTTACGGAAGATGAGGCGTTGGCCCGGCGAGATAGTTCGGCGGTCTAAGTCTATGACCATTGTTAATGGCGAGTTGCACCGTTGCGGTGTGTCGAGGCGTTTCAGCGTTGTGTGTCCCTGAAGAGGGCTGTGAGATATTGCGAGAGATCCATGAAGGGATTGTGGTCACCACGCGGTTCAAAATCCTTGGTGGCCAAAGCGTTCCGCCATGGTTTCTATTGGTTGACTGCCCATCTGATCACGGAGGATCTGGTCGAGACGATGTGATGGTTGCCAAAAGTTCTCGAGGCGTGCTCATGTGCCAGCCAAAATTGAGGATGATTCCAATTACTTGGCCGTTTGCGACTTGGGGCTGGATATGGTTGGACCTTTCAAAGGTCCAAGGACAAAAAGACCCACCTGTTGGTGGCGGTTGATAAATTTACCAAGTGGGTTGAGGCGAGCACTGTTAGCAAGTGTGATGCGGCCACGGCGGTTCAGTTCATCAAAAGGTGATTTTCGGTTTGGGTTTCCCACAGTATCATCACGGACAATGGCACCAATTTGTCCAAAGGAGCTATGAAGGAATTTTGTGAGCGAGCACATCCGGCGATGTTTCTTCCGTAGCCACCCGCAATCAATGGTCAAGCGGAGCGAGCTAATCGGGAGATCTTGAAAGGTATCAAACCCGACTTATGGTCCCTTTAGAGAGGGCGCCGGGTTGTTGGGTGGAAGAGCTACCATCGGTGATATGGAGTATAAATACTACCCCAACCGATCCACTTTGGATACCGCCGTTCTTTATGGTCTATGGGCGGGCGGTCCTTCCAGCGATATCCGTCACGACTACGCCTCGGTGGCAGCTTATGTTGAGGCAGATAGCGAGGCAGCACGGCAAGGCGATTTGGATCATTGGGCGAAGAAGCGCGATATGGCAGCTGCTCGTTCGGCGGTCTACCAGCAGGATCTTCGTCGGTATCACAGCGGCGGGTTAAAACCAGAACCTTCGGAAGGAGACTTAGTGCTGCGGCTCATTCAAGACCAGAAAGATATGCACAAGCTATCCCCACCTTGGGAGGGGCCCTTTGTGGTCAGCAAGAATCTATACAGCGGGTCCTACTATCGATTGATGTTAGAGGCGAAAGGACTCACGCGCGTCGGAGGAGGAGACCAACGAGCCGTGGAACATAGCTCATCTTGACCTTATTATACGAGCCATTGGCTCCACTTATGTACATATTAAGACAATGTATATATTATGAATAAAGGCAATAAACGGATCCTCGGCTAAAGCGGGGTATCATTACGTATAAAAGACGGTTTGGGTACATGGAGATCTTTGTCGTGAAGCGGCCTCGGTTTAACCCTTGGCCTTGCTTTTCAGAAATTTTTGTCACTTGGGGGCTTGGTGGTGTCGAACCAATGCAACACCTCTTGGCGGAAAGCCACCAGATCATTGGGGACATGGTCACGTCTGAACCGATCCGCCTCTTGGTGGCCTAAGGCCATAGAATCACTTAGGGGCTTTGGTGAACCCGAACCATTGCAATGCCACTTGATCGGCATCATGCCACGAGTTCAGTTGGGGACCTGGCTGACTTGAACCATCGCTACACCTTATAGGGGGCTTGGTCCTGTCCGACCATGGTAACACCATCTGATCCGGCTCAGTACAGCCTTTTCTTGCAAAACGATTTTTATCATTGTTTTTGCTTCCATGTGGTCTTTATACCAATCATTTGGCTTTTGTTGGCCTTCTTAAACCGACAAACCTCTTTAAACCGGTTCGTTGTCGAATTCGGTACATTTTTAATCCGGCGATTTTGTTCGGTTTGATTTTGCTGTTAACATCCATTATGGAGTAACGGGGGCTTATCATGCCGACCACGATTTACGGTAAATCGGTATTATACTACGAGGATTGTTCTCCTTTGGCGGTGATGGTTTATAAAGCCTCCGCTTGGGATTGGCTAAAAGCCAAGCTGTGTGCCGGTTTCTTGGCGGTATGTTTGTATCACACAATTTTGATCGTATACCTCGATATTTTCTTATATAAATATATTGGCATCACAATCCGGCTAGGCGCAAGCCGCCATGGCGGTTTAAATTTGTGATTGCAGGCAAAATATGTTGAAGGATTCACTACTTCAAAACCAAAGTATCCAACACCGCCATGCAAAAGTTCTGGTGAGGTTATGCGGCATTGTTCAATATAAAATCTTGACTATCCTATTACAAAGCCTTTGGAGGCCGGCGTTTCATGTGGGGTTATGCCTTGAAGCTTGGATCGTCACCCGGCTTGCAATTCGCTGCTTCCGCCGGGTTGGCCGAGAGTAGAGGCGCTGACGTCGGTTCAACTTCTTCTTCTTCCTCACCCAAAGCCGGAAGTCATTGGTAGACCAGTCAATCCGGGTTAAGGCACGAAAGACAGCTTCTTCACTTATCAGCTCAGCGGATCAGCGTCGAGGGCATAAGTGTGCTTACGGATTGGAGGAACAAGGCTCGCACTTCAGGATGGCAAACTCCACCCGCTTGTTGTTTGCGTCATAAAAAGCGGTGAACCGCCAGGTTGGCTTCAGCTGCCGATTGACTTCGCCAGCGGACGCATCTCGCCGTTATCCGTTTGAGCGTCGTTATCAAAGGCCTCACCGTTTTCTTGGCGCTGGGAAACCTTTAGCTATATCCGCGGATCAAGATCTGCTATCACGCCTTGGCGCGAGTCGAGCTAGTAGGGTACCAGCCGGGCGCGGATCGCTTCAACTCTTCAAGCTGCCCGGAACCATGGACAGCGGTCCGGTGTCTCTCGATCGAGGGGCGGCGCCGTGTTGTCATATGATGTGGCACATATGACTCGCTGGCGCCGGTATACAGCTGCTCAATCAGTGTATAAGCGGCCTTGAGCTTCTTCCGCATCGAGCCCATATCGCAATCGCTTACTGCACGGTTTGAGATAGCTCAGGTTAAACCGGCGGAAATATCAAAATTGAGATAATCAGTGCAAAATTTTCTTACCAAAGATAGCGAAGTCATAGCATGTATTTGGCGCTTGAGTCGGTAAGTTCTTGATCACGGTTTAAGGGCTGCTTGACTTCTTCCGCCCGCTTTATTAAACCGGCTTTCTCGGTGTCGATTGACCCTTCGGTTTATACCACTCCTTCAGCTGTTCCATGGTGGTCGGGGCAGTTTTAACTCATCCTTGGCTTTGGTGGCTTCGCCATTTGAGTTTCAGATTGGCTCGAAGGTCCTTGAGTTACCACAGTTCTTTGGTATATTTCATTACGATGACAAAGGGAGCATGTTAGTTGTTTCATTATACAAGTCCCAAGCTCAATACAAGTATTCAACTTGGCACTTGGGGCTAATGGCTAGTTGATCTCAGTTTGCTATGAGGAGACACACCTTAAGTCGGTTTAACTTTACAAAGTTAAACCGACCCTTAGAGCTACTATGCAGTTAAAATACAAGAAAGGTCAACTCATTACCTCATAGCGGTCCTTCATGCGATTTACTAGACCGGCTTCAAAGTCACGGCTTGTGTAAAGCGGTTGAAGCGGAATGAAGTTCTTGGGCAGAGAAATTGTCGTAAGCCGACATATCAGTCTTCCCCTTGTCTTTGCTCATAGTAGTGGAACCTTCCTTGATGCTGTGCTTTGCTAAAGCGACCGGTTGGCTAGGAGCAGTGTAGCGATACCTGTCACAATAACATCGTCATTTTCAGCGGTCTTCTTTGGGCTTGATGTCGTCTTGCTCTGGCTCGGCGGTTCAACAATCACGACCCGCTCTGTGGGCGGGTTTGATGGAGCAGGCTGCGAGGTTTCCACTTGGACCTCCGGTTCAACTTCTGGCGGGTCAGCGATATCGTCTTTGTACAACTCGCGCCGAGCTATCTTTGGCGGCTTCAGGATTGTCGTGGGTTTGTTACAGGGTCTTTTCGGATCAGCATCCATGATAGGGTCAAGGTTTTCGCTTTCTTACTCAAGCGAGCCTTGGTGCTGCAATATTTAGAATGGAATTAAGACAAATTGGACAAAGCAATTGTAAACCGAATTGCGGGACAGCGGTTGCGTACCTGCAGCAACTTTAAGCGGAGGCAGTTGCGTGGTTGATGAACCGCGGACGAACGGAAGAGGCCTGATAATTTGGGTCGAGATGGATTGAGAGGACATCGGAAGAAACCCTTTAAGGGATAGCGCTTTTCGGAGAGCAAGTCACCTCGGGCGGCGCTTCCGGGTTGGTGTGTCTGGTAAACGGATGAGGTAATCCGTTGGCCACTATGCGGGTCGTGCGGCGCTCTTCAGCTTCTGTGTCTTCAAAGAAAGGTTTGGATTTAAGTAAGCACAGGAATGATATTTTTCACTTTCCGGACGGTAGCGCGAATTCTTTTAACGGCACAAGGTCGGATTCGGAAGAAAGAAAGATTACCTCAACGGGTCGGCATGGCTGGCTTCAGCATCATCACAGGAAGTAAAGTTGTCGATAAAAGGAATACAAAGGGACAAATCATAAGCAGAATGAACACAAAGCGGGAAGCGGTTCTGGCGGCTCCCTCGTAAGAATGTCAAGTTTTACCTCAAGCCGATTCTTTGTCCTCTGGCGGATCGGAGGACTCGGCGGCTTTCTTCTTGCCTGCCTTCTTGGTGGCCTTGGACTTTACTGGCGCCCGAACCGGTTTAATGCGTTTCGAAGGAGCTGTCAGCTGAGAAGTAACAAGGATTAATACATATCAACAAAGTTTTAAGGACCCAAGAGCGGTGAATAGAGCTTTACCGCGGCGGTTTGTTGGCCACACAGAATGGAGCCAACCGGTTAGGCTACAAGCGGAGATCGGTTCATCAAGCATCTTCTTTACAATCTCTGTAACTTCAAGTTCAGTTATGGGCAGCTCGTGGCGTCTTTGAGGGTCTTTGAGGCTGCGGTGTACTCATGCATCAATCCGGGCGGCGGCTTAGTGGCAAAACGCCCCAAGAAACCCAACACCGCACAAGGTCCACGCCGGTTAAGCCATTGGCCATTAGAGCCGGAGCTTGATTATTTGGTAGCGAAGTTCTTCCGTTCATGGCGGTTAAGCGTCGAGCAGCGGATGCTGGTTCTTGAGCCGATGAGGCGATAACCCGGCAAGGGGTTCTCATTGGCAGGAGCAGTGTTCCGGCAGTAGAACCAGGTTTGGTTCCAATCCTTTGGATGACTGTGGTGTTTTGCGTGAGGAAAATCCACCTCCTTCCTCTTTTGGATTGAAACGCCGCCCAGCTCTGTGTTCGGACCATCAGAAAATTGATGCAGCGGTTCAAGTGGAAAAATCCGGAACAGCTCCACAGATGGTTCTTCACGAAGATAGACTTCACGAAGACTTGGAAGTTGCATATGTTTGACACGAGTTCGGGCGATATCCTGCGGATGGAGTTTCAAACTTGCGAGGGCGTCCGGAAAAATTTTGAACGGGCGGGCAGAATCCCGGTCTAAGTGCTGCATAAACACGATTACTTCTCCCTCTTGTGGTTCGGGAGAAACTTCGCCGTCCGGAACACGCCGATGGAGGACATTTTTGGAGCCAAACCGCCCGGTGGTGACATAGCCGTTGAGTTGTGTTTGGTGATTTTGGACGGACCCGGTTGCAAGCTGAGAATTGAGAGCCATTCCGGAAGACTAAGCTGCGAGAGAAAGGAAGAGCGGTTTACCATTAAGCAGTTCAGGCATTTCAGATATTGTTAAACGGCGATTCAGCAGCGGCTTCCCATTCGGTTTAGCGAGGACTAATGGGTAGCGGATTAGCTATCAAAAGTTAAACCGCGAATAAGGCAGAACTGAAAAATCTACTAAGCATGGGCGAAACAGTTTTCACATGCGAGTGGAAATGTCGAGATCTACGAAGCTCTAGTAAGAAAAGTTTTACGACCTATGTGAACCTCATGAAGAGCATGAGGTTGGGTATTATACACTCGAGGGTCTGAACAAAGAAAGCGGTGCATAAAGAATTAATTGGGTGGCGGGGCAGCCACTTGCACGAGATGTCTTGATGCGGCTGAGCCATACGGCCATGGCGAACAAGTATGAAGAACTGGTATGAAGAACTGGTATGAACACCTCGAGCTATGAGGCGAACAGAGTTTTCAGATGAGATCTAGGGTTTGAAAGAAACCTTACGGACGGCGGAAACCGCGGAGAACCTGAAACTCTGGTATGATCAGGTTGATGCAGCGGCCCGGCGTGAAGCGTCGGTCGAAGGTCGAGGCGCGGCGGAGCTTCGAGGTCGGGCGTCGCGAGGAAGGAGAAAAGCGGAAGAAGAAGAAGAAAGGCCCGACCGGTCTATTTATAAGGGCGGAGCAATCAGCGGTAGCGAGAATCGAGGAGTCAAAAGCGGCGGACGGTGCAGCGGCCGCCTCGATTTCCGGGATAGCATTAATGAAGGGAATCTTACCGTTTGGATTTCTTTGTTAAAGATGACGTCAAGGTGCCCTGACACGAAGATCGAAGGACGACGTCACGGCGGTTCAAGCGGATGGCGGTTTACAAAATATGAAAGGAGATCAAGAGTTTCCTGAAGATGTTGAAGATTAACTTGAACCGGTTCAAGTCAATCTGGGGCCTAATGTTGGGGATACAACTACTGAGTGTGAACCGCCCCGGAAGGGCCGGTTTACCTAAATCCATGATCGAGGCCCACGGTGGAGGCACGGAGCCCGAGCGAATTAAGGTCCATGTATGTAAACCGCCTTAGTATTGTAACTTGTGTTGTAAGACAAGAAAGAAGAGACCGAGCGGACGCTTGTATGAGCGGATTGGGACTCTGTGAACCGGCAGGCGTCAACCCGTGTATATAAAGGGGCGACCGGCGGCGAGTTAGGGACAGAGAATTGAGGCTAAGGCAAAGCTATTGCTCCTAATCGCGAAACCATATCAATCACATCACAACTGGGCGTAGGTTTTACCTTCATCGAAGGGGCGAACCATATAATTCCGTGTCTTGTGTCGCTTTAACGACCCTCATAGGTTAACCCGTAGCAAAATAGAGAAAAAACGATGGCCTTCTACTAGCGCAAGGGAAAGGCAGACTAAGTCCTTTCATGAGGACATCTGCAAGCTTTATATTGTGACAATTCAGCTCAACTACTGTTGTGTTCTAAAACAAACTCAAACTCCTGTTGTAAATCCTACATTGCGTAAACTTAAATATGAGGCACCTATATGTCCTGGCTATTGATCATTCAGCAAATTTTGAGGTCTATAGGAAAATTCTGGAGCAGTATGGTTGACCATCAAGTAACAAAATACTCCCTCTGTTCCATAATAAAAGATGTTTTTGCAAGCTATGTTATATAAAGCACTGATATATGGTTGATTATAGTTCTCAATCCACATATGTGAGAGCAGTCTCCTTTTTTTTGAAGATTAAGTTATATTGCGAACAAAGAAAATCAAAGGAAATGAAATTGAAGTAAGCAATCATCAAGTCAACCCTTCTGCTGTTCTATTATTATGTTGCTTGCATCAGAATACTACGTCGTGCGAAGTATCTTCTAAATCCTGACTATTAAAGGGCTACCCTATACTGATCTCTCCTAGCAAATACATATGCTTCTTGTTGAATTACCCCTTGGTGTAGTAAATCTTGCAGGCCTTGAAGGCCTTGGCTGGGATGAACTGCACACCGTTCCTCAGGTTCCTCGCCTTGATGATAACCTGTCTGCGAAAAACAAAATCCTTGCATCAGCTACATCAGCAGACAGGAGCTCAATAACGAAAAGGATTTGTACAAAAGATCATTGAGCAGAATAAGCGTTCATCCAGGTCCTACGCATACATGTTCATAGGCTGATCTATTGCGGCATCATCAAACAATGTTCGGCTATTAGCTGAAGCAGAGATGACCTGGTCAATCCCAATTCAAATCAACCATTAACTTGACATTGAGTGACCAATAACAATTGATGCCAGATTTTTATCTCGACGTAACAATGTGAAATATATTCAGTTAAACAACTCTAAAGGTTGATTTTTCTGGAGGTAAACAACTCACCTCTCCAAGAAGAAACCACATCTTTCCATCCTCCTGGAAGTAGCATAGTATGCATCAGTGTAATTACTGGGATTAGCAGCATCAAGTCATAAAGAAGCGTAAAGTCATATGTCAAGGACATGGCTACTATTCTGTCAGATTACCTTCACGGCTATACTTGGCTTCTTCAAATCCATTTAATGATACACTCGACGGCCAACTGTAGTGAAATTTCTGGTATATGCTTGGCGCACCAACCTGCCATGGATCAAGCATATATTATCAAAGATGCAAATGTTTGAACTATGCACACAATCCTAAATAGCTAGTAAGCAAATTAACATGACTGATGGTGAGAAAATACTCATAGCAAAAGAAGGCCCAAATGCATTGCTTGCTTCACGCATGCACAAGGCATATGTTTCACCCTCCCCACTCTTCTACTCTCTCTCTCTCTCTCTAACATAATGTACATGTATATACCTTCATCATCATTAATGTATATCAGGTAGCGCCTCCTTGCCACTTCCATACCATAGTTGTTATTATAATCCTAGAAAGAGTGAGAACACATCAATACATTTACTCATACTTACAAAAAACAAAGTTCAATGCAAATGTATATTATCATTTGTATATGCAGTTGCTACTGGAGCCCTAAAAAGAGTGGAATCAGTGTGAGCTGAGAATGCACCAAAACAAATTTAAAAATTATTTCTTGCACAAGTCTATTTGCATATGATTTTTAATTTGGAAACAAATAAAGGAAGCCTCCTGGCATGATATTTTTAACTGAACTACATGCCCAATACTATGTCAACAATTAAATCTGACATCGACCAAAACCATGGGATTGCTGAAATTATTTTTGTATCCGAAAACCCAACTACCTATAGAAAATCAGAGAGAGTCTACAAAGACCATCTGACCTCATGTAGTTAAGCCAAAAAACTACCATAGTTGTTCGCCGTTTATCATCAACGGGAAGCAACCTTATGCAATGTAGCAATCATAATCATAGTTGTTCGTATGGATAAACAAATACCAAGGAAGCACTAAAATTAAACGACTATCATCATTGTCCAAACTCCTCATGTGATTACCTGCCTTGCCACGAGGACCTAGTCAGCTTTCTTTTAGTTGCAGTCAAAGAATTTGTTAAACATTCAGGTGCTACATAAAAAAAGAGGTAGATGAAAATCACTTACCGAAGGAAGATCTCTGACCGCTTCAAGAAAGCCTTCTCAGTCTGCACAAAACGGAGATTATCGTACATCAAAACGGTTGTATTCTGCAATGCTGATAGTTGAACTAAAGTACTATGCTCAATATTAGAGGTAAACATTTCAGTGAAAATAAAAAGATCTGCTATAGCCATCTAAATATTGTGGCATTGGAATCTCGCAAGACACAAGAAGGGAGAAGGGCTGGTAGCCAGAGGGCAGTTTTCAGTTTTGCGAAGAAGGAAGGAAAAGTTTGAGATTTCTACAGTTTTTTCTTGTCCCAATATTATGTTGCAGCAAGTAAACATGGATGTTGACAAACATGACAGGGAAGACGCCTGCACACATGATGCATCAGCTAGGAGCGCAGCTGCCAAATGGAAACAAACCAACCAACCAACAGTGGAATTGGAGACCTTCCATGACGAGCTCCAGGCCATCCATGGCGGACCTCCATGACCATAGTTTCTGTTGTTGGTGGCCCTTCCATGGCTTAGCCTTGGTCATGGGTCATGGAGATGGGAATGGGTCAGAGAGGGAGGGAGAAGAGACGGGGAGGGGTCGAGAGAGAGAGAGAGAGAGAGAGAGAGAGAGAGAGAGAGAGAGAGAGATGGGATAAGAGGAGGCATTCGTACCCATGGATCCATGGCTGCGTGGTCGCCTCCTCCTGCCTGATGGCCACGGGCTAGGGTTCCGGATCCATGGCTCCGCCTCCACCGCTGCGGCTGCGTGGTCGTGGAGGAGGACGGCGTCGTGGATCTGGCCGCCGGGGATATGGTGAGGTGAGGAAGCAGGCTCCAGGGAGAGGCGGGGGGGGGGGGGGGTGGGAGAGGCGGGAGGAGTGCCGTAGTCCACGACGGTGAGCCGCACTCCTCCTGCTGAGTAGCGAGAGGGTGGGGAGAAGGGGAAGACGCGAGGGAGCGAGGACGAGCGTGGGCAATGGCGCAAGGGCCGCGATGAGCAGCAGCGGAGGGAGGACGAGGAGCACGACGGCGGCGGCGGTGTGGGTGGGAGGAGAGGAGGCGTGCGGGAGGGAGGGAGGGAGGCGGCTGCGGGAGGGAGGGAGAGAGGAGGAGGCGCGCGGGAGGGAGGGAGGGAGGCGGCTGCGGGAGGGAGGGAGAGAGGAGGAGGCGGCTAGGTATCCACCACAGGAGCGCCCCCTTTTATAACCCCATGATGCGAAATGACCAGAATGCCCTGGTGGGGGCATGGTATTTACATTCTGTTGCCATTGGAATTTTATCCAACGGCCCAGGACGATTAGGTAAATATCAGACGGCCCACGGCGATCTGGCCTGAGATCCGACGGCCTGTATTGCGAGGAGATTTCGATCCGATGGTCCAGAATCCAAACGCATGGGAGAGCTCCATTTTGCTTCAGACTCTAACAAGGGGGTTTTCCTTCCTGTTAGGTGATGTCTACTACGCAACCTTCTTCTTGTAGACGTTGTTGGGCCTGCAAGTGCACAGGTTTGTAGGACAGTAGCAAATTTCCCTCAAGTGGATGACCTAAGGTTTATCAATCTTTGGGAGGCGTAGGATGAAGATGGTCTCTCTCAAGCAACCCTGCAACCAAATAACAAAGAGTCTCGTGTGTCCCCAACACACCCAATACAATGGTAAATTGTATAGGTGCGCTAGTTCGGCGAAGAGATAGTGATACAAGTGCAATATGGATGGTAGATATAGGTTTTTGTAATCCGAAATAATAAAAACAACAAGGTAACAAGCGGTAAAAGTGAGCGTAAACGGTATTGCAATGGTAGGAACCAAGGCCTAGGGTTCATACTTTCACTAGTGCAAGTTCTCTCAACAATAATAACATAGATAGATCATATAACAATCCCTCAACATGCAACAAAGAGTCACTCCAAAGACACTAATAGCGGAGAACAAACGTAGAGATTATGGTCGGGTACGAAACCACCACAAAACTATTCTTTCGGATCGACCTATAAAAGAGTTCGTACTAGAATAACACCTTAAGACACAAATCAACCAAAACCCTAATGTCACCTAGATACTCCATTGTCACCTCAAGTATCCGTGGGCATGATTATACGATATGCATCACACAATCTCAGATTCATCCAACCAACATAAAAGTACTTCAAAGAGTGCCCCAAAGCTACTACCGGAGAGTCAAGAACGTGTGCCAACCCCTATGCATAGGTTCCCAATGTCACGAAACCATAAGTTGATCACCAAAACATACATCAAGTGGCACATGATATCCCATTGTCACCACAGATAATCACGGCAAGACATACATCAAGTGTTCTCATAAAAGACTCAATCCGATAAGATAACTTCAAAGGGGAAACTCAATTCATCACAAGAGAGTAGAGGGGGAGAAACATCATAAGATCCAACTACAATAGCAAAGCTCGGGATACATCAAGATCGTGCCATAGAAGAACACGAGAGAGAGAGATCAAACACATAGCTACTGGTACATACCCTCAGCCCCGAGGGTGAACTACTCCCTCCTCGTCATGGAGAGCGCCGGGATGATGAAGATGGACACCGGTGATGGATCCCCCTCCGTAGGGTAGCGGAAAGGGGTCCCGATTGGTTTTTGGTGGTTCTGGAGGCTTGCGGCGGCGGAACTCCCGATCTATCTTCTGTTCTGGAAGTTTTAGGTGCGAGGTATATATGGGTGAAAAGAATGCGTCGATGGAGCTACGGGGGCCCCACGAGGCGGGGCGCGCCCCACCCTCGTGAGCACCTCCGTATCTTCGGACGTGGGGTCCAAGTCCATCGGTGGGTTTCCTTCCAAAAATAACTTCTCCAGTTGATTTCGTTCCGTTTTGACTCCGTCTGATATTTCTTTTCCTCGAAACACTGAAATAGGCATAAACAAGCAAATCTGGGCTGGGCCTCCGGTTAATAGGTTAGTCCCAAAAATAATATAAAAGTGGATAATAAAGCCCAATATTGCCTAAAACAGTAGATAATATAGCATGGAGCAATCAAAAATTATAGATACGTTGGAGACATATCAAGCATCCCCAAGCTTAATTCCTGCTCGTCCTCGAGTAGGTAAATGATAAAAAAGATAATTTTTTGATGTGGAATGCTAGTTGGCATAATTTCAATGTAATTCTTCTTACTTGTGATATGAATATTCAATATACCCATACATCCGAAAGATCACAAGCACAAGATGATGATGGCCATATCATATCACTTATATTGATTGCATGTGATGTTTATCTTTTATGCATCTTATCTTGCTTTGATTCACGGTAGCATTATAAGATGATCTCTCACTAAATTTCAAGATATAAGTGTTCTCCCTGAGTATGCACCGTTGCCAAAGTTCGTCGTGTCCAGACACCACATGATGATCGGGTGTGATAAGCTCTACGTCCATCTACAACGGGTGCAAGCCAATTTTGCACACGTAGAATACTCAGGTTATACTTGACGAGCCTAGCATATGCAGATATGGCCTCGGAACATTGAGACCGAAAGTTCGAGCGTGAATCATATAGTAGATATGATCAACATAGTGATGTTCACCATTGAAAACTACTCCATTTCACGTGATGATCGGTTATGGTTTAGTTGATTTGGATCACGTGATCACTTAGAGGATTAGAGAGATGTCTTTCTAAGTGGGAGTTCTTAAGTAATATGATTAATTGAACTTAAATTTATCATGAACTTAGTACCTAATAGTATCTTGCTTGTCTATATTGATTGTAGATAGATGGCCCGTGCTGTTGTTCCGTTGAATTTTAATGCGTTCCTTGAGAAAGCAAAGTTGAAAGATGATGGTACAATTACACGGGCTGGGTCCGTAACTTGAGGATTATCCTCATTGCTGCAGAGAAGAATTACGTCCTGGAAGCACCGCTGGGTGCCAGGCCTGCTGCAGGAGCAACACCAGATGTTGTGAACGTCTGGCAGAGCAAAGCTGATGACTACTCAATAGTTCAGTGTGCCATGCTTTACGGCTTAGAACCGGGACTTCAACGACGTTTTGAACGTCATGGAGCATATGAGATGTTCGAGGAGTTGAAGTTAATATTTCAAGCAAATGCCCGGATTGAGAGATATGAAGTCTCCAATAAGTTCTATAGCTATAAGATAGAGGAGAATAGTTCTGTCAGTGAGCATATACTCAAGATGTATGGGTATAATAATCACTTGGTTCAACTGGGAGTTAATCTTCCGGATGATAGCGTCATTGACAGAATTCTCCAATCACTGCCACCAAGCTACAAAAGCTTTGTGATGAACTATAATATGCAAGGGATGGAAAAGACAATTCCCGAGCTCTTCGCAATGCTAAAGGCTGTGGAGGTAGAAATCAAGAAGGAGCATCGAGTGTTGATGGTCAACAAGACCACTAGTTTCAAGAAAAAGGGCAAAGGGAAGAAGAAGGGGAACTTCAAGAAGAACAGCAAGCAAGTTGCTGCTCGGGAGAAGAAACCCAAGTCTGGACCTAAGCCTAAAACTGAGTGCTTCTACTGCAAGCAGACTGGTCACCGGAAGCGGAACTGCCCCAAGTATTTGGCGGATAAGAAGGATGGCAAGGTGAACAAAGGTATATGTGATATACATGTTATTGATGTGTACCTTACTAGAGCTCGCAGTAGCACCTGGGTATTTGATACTGGTTCTGTTGCTAATATATGCAACTCGAAAGAGAGACTACGGATTAAGCGAACACTGGCCAAGGACGAGGTGACGATGCGCGTGGGAAATGGTTCCAAAGTCGATGTGTCGCGGTCGGCACGCTACCTCTATATCTACCTTCGGGATTAGTATTAGACCTAAATAATTGTTATTTGGTGCCAGCGTTGAGCATGAACATTATATCTGGATCTTGTTTGATGCGAGACGGTTATTCATTTAAATCAGAGAATAATGGTTCTTCTATTTATATGAGTAATATCTTTTATGGTTATGCACCCTTGAAGAGTGGTCTATTTTTGATGAATCTCGATAGTAGTGATACACATATTCATAATGTTGAAGCCAAAAGATGCAGAGTTGATAATGATAGTGCAACTTATTTGTGGCACTGCTGTTTGGGTCATATCGGTGTAAAACGCATGAAGAAACTCCATACTGATGGACTTTTGGAACCACTTGATTATGAATCACTTGGTACTTGCGAACCGTGCCTTATGGGCAAGATGACTAAAATGTCGTTCTCCGGTACAATGGAGAGAGCAACAGATTTGTTGGAAATCATACATACAGATGTATGTGGTCCAATGAATGTTGAGGCTCGTGGCGGATATCGTTATTTTCTCACCTTCACAGATGATTTGAGCAGATATGGGTATATCTACTTAATGAAACATAAGTCTGAAACATTTGAAAAGTTCAAAGAATTTCAGAGTGAAGTTGAAAATCATCGTAACAAGAAAATAAAGTTTCTACGATCTGATCGTGGAGGAGAATATTTGAGTTACGAGTTTGGTCTACATTTGAAACAATGCGGAATAGTTTCGCAACTCACGCCACTCGGAACACCATAGCGTAATGGTGTGTCCGAACGTCGTAATCGTACTTTACTTGATATGGTGCGATCTATGATGTCTCTTACTGATTTACCGCTATCGTTTTGGGGTTATGCTTTAGAGACGGCCGCATTCACGTTAAATAGGGCACCATCAAAATCCGTTGGGACGATGCCTTATGAACTGTGGTTTGGCAAGAAACCAAAGTTGTCGTTTTTGAAAGTTTGGGGCTGCGATGCTTATGTGAAAAAGCTTCAATCTGATAAGCTTGAACCCAAATCGGAGAAATGTGTCTTCATAGGATACCCAAAGGAAACTGTTGGGTACACCTTCTATCATAGATTCGAAGGCAAGACATTCGTTGCTAAGAAAGGATCCTTTCTAGAGAAGGAGTTTCTCTCGAAAGAAGTGAGTGGGAGGAAAGTAGAACTTGATGAGGTAACTGTACCTGCTCTCTTATTGGAAAGTAGCTCATCACAGAAATCTGTTCCTGTGACACCTACACCAATTAGCGAGGAAGTTAATGATGATGATCATGGAACTTCAGATCAAGTTGTTACTGAACCTCGTAGATCAAACAGAGTAATATCCGCACCAGAGTGGTACGGTAATTCTATTCTGGAAGTCATGTTACTAGACCATGATGAACCTACGAACTATGAAGAAGCGATGGTGAGCCCAGATTCCGCATAATGGCTTGAGGCCATGAAATCTGAGACAGGATCCATGTATGAGAACAAAGTGTGGACTTTGGTTGACTTGCCCGATGATCGGCAAGCAATTGAAAATAAATGGATCTTCAAGAAGAAGACTGACGCTGACGGTAATGTTACTGTCTACAAAGCTCGACTTGTCGCAAAAGGTTTTCGACAAGTTCAAGGGATTGACTACGATGAGACCTTCTCACCCGTAGTGATGCTTAAGTCTGTCCGAATCATGTTAGTAATTGCCGCATTTTATGATTATGAAATATGGCAGATGGATGTCAAAACTGCATTCCTGAACGGGTTTCTGGAAGAAGAGTTGTATATGATGCAACCAGAAGGTTTTGTCGATCCAAAGGGAGCTAACAAAGTGTGCAAGCTCCAGCGATCCATTTATGGACTGGTGCAAGCCTCTCGGAGTTGGAATAAACGCTTTGATAGTGTGATCAAACCATTTGGTTTTGTACAGACTTTTGGAGAAGCCTGTATTTACAAGAAAGTGAGTGGGAGCTCTGTAGCATTTCTGATATTATATGTGGATGACATATTGCTGATCGGAAATGATATAGAATTTCTGGATAGCATAAAGGGATACTTGAATAAGAGTTTTTCAGTGAAAGACCTCGGTGAAGCTGCTTACATATTGGGCATTAAGATCTATATAGATATATCAAGATGCTTAATTGGACTTTCACAAAGCACATACCTTGACAAAGTTTTGAAGAAGTTCAAAATGGATCAAGCAAAGAAAGGGTTCTTGCCTGTGTTACAAGGTGTGAAATTGAGTAAGACTCAAAGCCCGACCACTGCAGAAGATAGAGAGAAGATGAAAGATGATCCCTATGCTTCAGCCATAGGCTCTATCATGTATGAAATGATGTGTACCAGACCTGATGTGTGCCTTGCTATAAGTCTAGCAGGGAGGTACCAAAGTAATCCAGGAGTGGAACACTGGACAGCGGTCAAGAACATCCTGAAATACCTGAAAAGGACTAAGGATATGTTTCTCGTATATGGAGGTGACAAAGAGGTCATCGTAAATGGTTACGTTGATGCAAGCTTTGACACTGATCTGGACGATTCTAAATCGCAAACCGGATACGTGTTTACATTGAACGGTGGAGCTGTCAGTTGGTGCAGTTCTAAACAAAGCATGGTGGCGGGATCTACGTGTGAAGCAGAGTACATAGCTACTTCGGAAGCAGCAAATGAAGGAGTCTGGATGAAGGAATTCATATCCGATCTAGGTGTCATACCTAGTGCATCGGGTCCAATGAAAATCTTTTGTGACAATACTGGAGCAATTGCCTTAGCGAAGGAATCCAGATTTCACAAGAGAACCAAGCACATCAAGAGACGCTTCAATTCCATCCGTGATCTAGTCCAGGTGGGAGACATAGAAATTTGCAAGATACATACGAATCTGAATGTAGCAGACCCGTTGACTAAGCCTCTTCCACGAGCAAAACATGATCAGCACCAAGGCTCCATGGGTGTTAGAATCATTACTGCGTAATCTAGATTATTGACTCTAGTGCAAGTGGGAGACTGAAGGAAATATGCCCTAGAGGCAATAATAAAGTTATTATTTATTTCCTTATATCATGATAAATGTTTATTATTCATGCTAGAATTGTATTAACCGGAAACATAATACATGTGTGAATACATAGACAAACAGAGTGTCACTAGTGTGCCTCTACTTGACTAGCTTGTTAATCAAATATGGTTATGTTTCCTAGCCATAGGCATGTGTTGTCATTTGATTAACGGGATCACATCATTAGGAGAATGATGTGACGGTCATGACCCATTCCGTTAGCTTAGCACATGATCGTTTAGTATGTTGCTATTGCTTTCTTCATGACTTATACATGTTCCTATGACTATGAGATTATGCAACTCCCGTTTACCGAAGGAACACTTTGTGTGCTACCAAACGTCACAATGTAACTGGGTGATTATAAAGGTGCTCTACAGGTGTCTCCGAAGGTACATGTTGGGTTGGCGTATTTCGAGATTAGGATTTGTCACTCCGATTGTCGGAGAGGTATCTCTGGGCCCTCTCGGTAATGTACATCACTTAAGCCTTGCAAGCATTGCAACTAATGAGTTAGTTGAGGGATGATGTATTACAGAACGAGTAAAGAGACTTGCCGGTAACGAGATTGAACTAGGTATTGAGATACCGATGATCGAATCTCGGGCAAGTAACATACCGATGACAAAGGGAACAACGTATGTTGTTATGCGGTCTGACCGATAAAGATATTCGTAGAATATGTAGGAGCCAATATGAGCATCCAGGTTCCGCTATTTGTTATTGACCGGAGACGTGTCTCGGTCATGTCTATATAGTTCTCGAACCCGTAGGGTCCGCACGCTTAACGTTACGATGACAGTTTCATTATGAGTTTATATGTTTTGATGTATCGAAGGTTGTTTGGAGTCCCGGATGAGATCACAGACATGACGAGGAGTCTCGAAATGGTCGATACATGAAGATTGATATATTAAAATCCTATGTTTGGACATCGGAAGTGTTCCGGGTGAAATCGGCATTTTACCGGAGTACCGGGAGGTTATCGGAACCCCCCGGTAACTTAATGGGCCTTAATGGGCCTAGTGGAGGAAGAGGAGAAGAGGCCAAGGGGCAGCCGCGCGCCCCTCCCCCTCAAGTCCTAGTCCAACATGGAAAGGGGGGGGTCCTACTGCCGGTAGGAGTAGGACTCCTCCTGGCGTGCCCCAAGCCTGGCTGCACCTCCTCCCCCTTGCTCCTTTATATACGGGGGCAGGGGGGCACCTGATGTCTACTACACAACCTTCTTCCTGTAGACGTTGTTGGGCCTGCAAGTGCACAGGTTTGTAGGACAGTAGCAAATTTCCCTCAAGTGGATGACCTAAGGTTTATCAATCCGTAGGAGGCGTATGATGAAGATGGTCTCTCTCAAACAACCCTGCAACCAAATAACAAAGAGTCTCTTGTGTCCCCCAACACACCCAATACAATGGTAAATTGTATAGGTGCACTAGTTCGGCGAAGAGATGGTGATACAAGTGCAATATGGATGGTAGATAAAGGTTTTGTAATCTGAAATAATAAAAACAGCAAGGTAACTAAGGATAAAAGTGAGCGTAAACGGTATTTCAATGGTAGGAAACAAGGCCTAGGGTTCATACTTTCACTAGGGAAAGTTCTCTCAACAATAATAACATAGATAGATCATATAACAAGCCCTCAACATGCAACAAAGAGTCACTCCAAAGCCAGTAATAGCGGAGAACAAACGTAGAGATTATGGTAGGGTACGAAACCACCTCAAAGCTATTCTTTCGGATCAATCTATAAAATAGTTCGTACTAGAATAACACCTTAAGACACAAATCAACCAAAACTCTAATGTCACCTAGATACTCCATTGTCACCTCAAGTATCCGTGGGCATGATTATACGATATGCATCACACAATCTCAGATTCATCCAGCCAACACAAAGTAATTCAAAGAGTGCCCCAAAGCTTCTACCGGAGAGTCAAGAACGTGTGCCAACCCCTATGCATAGGGTCATGGGTGGAACCCGCAAGTTGGTCAACAAAACATACATCAAGTGGCACATGATATCCCATTGTCACCACAGATAAACACCGCAAGACATACATCAAGTGTTCTCATAAAAGACTCAATCCGATAAGATAAATTCAATGGGGAAACTCAATTCATCACAAGAGAGTAGAGGGGGAGAAGAAACATAAGATCCAACTACAATAGCAAAGCTCGGGATACATCAAGATCGTGCCATAGAGGGAACACGAGAGAGAACACGAGAGAGAGATCAAACACATAGCTACTGGTACATAACCTCAGCCCCGAGGGTGAACTACTCCCTCCTCGTCATGGAGAGCGCCGGGATGATGAAGATGGCCACCGGTGATGGGTTCCCCCTCTGGCAGGGTGCCGGAACAGGCTTCCGAGAGGTTTTTGGTGGCTACAGAGGCTTGCGGCGGCGGAACTCCCGATCTATATTCTGTTCTGGAAGTTTTTTGATACGTAGGTATATATAGATGCAGGGGGTACGTCGGTGGAGCTTCGGGGGCCCCACGAGGCAGGGGGCGCGCCCCCCACCCTCGTGACCAGCTCCCGTATCTTCTGACGTAGAGTCCAAGTCTATCCGGTGGCTTTCCTTCCAAAAATAACTTCTCCAGTTGATTTCGTTCCGTTTTGACTCCGTCTGATATTCCTTTTCCTCGAAATACTGAAATAGGCATAAAACAGCAAATCTGGGCTGGGCCTCCGGTTAATAGGTTAGTCCCAAAAATAATACAAAAGTGGATAATAAAGCCCAATATTGCCCAAAACAGTAGATAATATAGCATGGAGCAATCAAAAATTATAGATACGTTGGAGACGTATCAGCACCCCAGAGACACAACAATTGATCATTGATCTCTTAGCCGTGTGCGGTGCTCCCCTCCACCATAGTCCACCTCGATAACACTGTAGCGGTGCTTAGGCGAAGCCCTGCGTCAGTAGAACATCAACATCGTCACCACACCGTCGTGCTGACGAAACTCTCCCTCAACACTCGGCTGGATCAGAGTTCGAGGGGCGTCATCGGGTTGAGCGTGTCTGAACTCGGAGGTGCCGTGACGTTCGTACTTGATCGGTCGGATCATGAAGGCGTCGACTACATCAACAGCGTTGTGCTAACGCTTCGCTTTTGGTCTCACGAGTGCGTAGACAACACTCTCCCCTCTCGTTGCTATGCATCACCATGATCTTGCGTGTGCGTAGGAATTTTTTTGAGATTACTACGTTCCCCAACAGCTCGGTGCAACGCCTTCACAAGAATGTATACCGTACGAGTGTTTTTTGCACTAGATCGTGGTTATTTTGGTGTTCAATGTTATTCAATTGCAATATGTGCCAAAAGATTGAGAGATTATACAATTTTAGATATAATGGTTAGCATTTGTGATTCTATAGAGTAGGTTGTGCTTTATTCATGCTGCTGACCGCTTACTGAAATACACATCGAGCCGTTGTAGGCACGCATCAGGATCCATGGTAGAGTGTTAGCCTGTTGTAGAGAAAAAATCTAGGCAATCAATATATTTTTGGACCACATAAGTACATTTGCAGCTTCCCACAATACGATGAGAAATGAGAACTCCATCTCCAGCTAGCGAGCCAAGAGAGTTGCTGCATATTCTTGATCCCATAAAAGGTACCTGGATTTGACCGATCACTACACTCGCAGACAAAGATCATAATGTGATGTTGTTGTTTTTGCGTAGATTTGACTTCGTTCCATCGGCACCATACCATAGCATGGTTGCTCGAAGGGAGGCATTGATGGGAGCTTTTTAGGGGCACGTGAACATGGTTATCAAAGAAAAATGTGATTGACCGAAAATCTAAATTCATTCACTTGACCCCTAGCCGACCCCATAATTTTTAAGGTCTCCCCCTATATTCTCAAAAATCATCTCGAAATACATGGTGAGCACCCCCACACCCCTTATCCAAAGTTTCTTTCAAGGAATTATCCCAATTAATTTTGGCAGTCTAAATATTCAAATCCCCCCTCACCGTATACCTTATAGCCGCTAGCTAGTTTGCCACCACTACAACACCATGAACCTTGTAGCCAGTGGAATGGACGCTGCCAAATCCCCACCTCTTCTAACGTGCTTTCAAAGCACTACGCCGGCCCAACCCACCAATTATTGCACACAATCCCGGGCAAGGTGGAGACATAGGAGTAGGAAATTGCCCCTGTCAAGATGGACTTCTCATCGTTGCACTATATTTAGTCCTCTAGACATGTACTTAGAGCAAATCCAACAAAGCCACTAAATATTTGGTTCAAATTAATTTCAAGATGAAATTTTGATCAAAGCTCAATTAATGTTGATCAAAATAATTCTATTTTTTCCCAATTTTTTTTCATAATTTTCATGGATACCGAAATATTTTGTACCTAGAATAGTCAAGTTAGGTTCAAACTAAAATCAAATCAAACTATTGTCGTAATGCTAATTAAGGAGGTATAGAGGATGGGATGCAAGAACAAACCACATGTCGACACCTAATTCTACTCTACATATCTCGGTTAGGATACAAGTTAGAATAGTACAAAATTGTAGAAGCCTCTTTAAATAAATATATTTATAGGTATTACATACAAGAAAACCTATATCAATGAATTACAATACACATAAGTGGCACACATTATTTGTAGTTGACTGACATTTTTTTACCTTAAGATATTTTCTCCATTTAAACAATGTTTAGGCAGTGAAAAGTTAAAACTTTTAAATATACTACAATGCCATAATAGTGTTCTACTATAGCACTGCACTAGATGGTTTATCTTCTTAAATACAATAAGAAATGCAATTAAAATTATTTGATAAATGATGCGTAAGTAAAAATGTATTTAAGGTTTAGCAACAAAATGAGTTGTGGAAAAGTAAACATGTTTAGTATAAATTGTGTGTTTTGGGACAAAAATGTTTAGTCAAAACATCATGAGATATTCATTGGGAAAAACTCAAGTTGCAGGTGGGGCGGGATGCGGCTGCCCGCCAAACACCAAAGCAGGAGTCAGCATTTTCAACGGCCACCGCGGCTGCCCGCCATACACCGCTTGATGTTTCGTGGACAACGCGGTAGCCCACATGACCCCACGACACACTCGCAAAAGAAACAGATGCTTGTAAATATAATCAGCCTAAACAAACTACACAGACTACCATTCATGAACAGAAAAGACAGCAACCAGAATTCAGGTATAGTCTAATACATTCAGGTGAATTAGACTTTTCATGAACAAAAAGAAAGCAACCCAAATTCAACTACAGAAAGACACAATGTACGAATAAATAAAGACACAAGATTACTTGTTAAGCCACACATCTTCAACCATTCTTATTCAGTAAACTCAACAGGATTCTTGCACAAATCTGAAACATGATGCCCAGTCACATTCAGTAAATATAATTAGGCCAGTTGATATCTCCTGTCAATTGTGTAAGTTACATTGTTATTTTTCAACAATTGAATCCATAACAAGTGAAAAATGAATATGTCCCTGTGGAACCAGCCGCCTTTTCATCCTCTTTTAGCCCCTCTCTATTTTCTCCACATCAATGCCTAGCACTAACAACACAACGACTCATTCCCAACTCACTTTAAATGCCAAATCATCTCATTCCATAGAATGGTGGAATAATGTCTATTTTAAAGTCTCGGATGTAGCTCCACGCGCATAGCATGTACACCATGGCTACATCTTGGGATGCAAGTGAACAATGTCACATCAGCATGCCTTGCTCAAAATGCCAACCATAGATTTTGTTCTCTCTCTCTCCCCCCCCCCCCCTCCCCCTCCCATGATGACGATAAGCACATACAAAAGAGAACTTTGTGGCTAGGACTTCACCAGGTCGTTGTACTTGAGTAACCTAGAATTGATCTAGCATTGATCCATGTTGCGCAAACTTGTATGCGCCCTCACAACCATGTATTGTAAGTTATTGTCCATCTCTCTCTCTCTCTCATGGTACTTTGGAATATCCCTCTCCTTAGTGTAAACATATTGAGACTTGTCAATTGAATGCCAAACTGCTTCATCGTAAAATTAAAGGATGGGGTATTCCTTTGTTGGTGAACAATGAATATCTTCTCATGAACTTGATAATTGCGATGCACTGTTTGAGTGACATTTTGTTGATGAGGATGAATAGAGCAAACACAAGTGAGCTTGAGGATATCTTGGTTCTAGCAAGGACTTCTTCCTGGCATAGATATACAGATAGAAAATGTAGGTTTTGTCGTGCACCTCTATTGGAAATATGCCCTAGAGGCAATAATAAATTAGTTATTATTATATTTCCTTGTTCATGATAATCGTTTATTATCCATGCTACAATTGTATTGATGGGAAACTCAGATACATGTGTGGGTACATAGACAACACCATGTCCCTAGTAAGCCTCTAGTTGACTAGCTCGTTGATCAATAGATGGTTACAATTTCCTGACCATGGACATTGGATGTCGTTGATAACGGGATCACATCATTAGCAGAATGATGTGATGGACAAGACCCAATCCTAAGCCTAGCACAAAGATCGTGTAGTTCGTATGCTAAAGCTTTTCTAATGTCAAGTATCTTTTCCTTAGACCATGAGATTGTGCAACTCCCGGATACCATAGGAATGCTTTGGGTGTACCAAACGTCACAACGAATCGGGTGGCTATAAAGGTGCACTACTGGTATCTCCGAAAGTGTCATTGGGTTGGCACGAATCGAGACTGGGATTTGTCACTCCGTGTGACGGAGAGGTATCTCTGGGCCCACTCGGTAGGACATCATCATAATGTGCACAATGTGACCAAGGGTTTGATCACGGGATGATGTGTTACGGAACGAGTAAAGAGACTTGCCGTAGCGAGATTGAACAAGGTATCGACATACCGACGATCGAATCTCGGGCAAGTACAATACCGCTAGACAAAGGGAATTGTATACGGGATTGATTGAGTCCTTGACATCGTGGTTCATCGATGAGATCATCGTGGAACATGTGGGAGCCAACATGGGTATCCAGATCCGCTGTTGGTTATTGCCGAAGAACATCTCGGTCATGTCGCATGATTCCCGAACCCGTAGGGTCTACACTTAAGGTTCGATGGCGCTATGGTTATAAAGGAAGTTTGTATGTGGTTACCGAATGTTGTTGAGTCCGGATGAGATCTCGGACGTCACGAGGAGTTCGGAATGGTCCGGAGGTAAAGATTTATATATGGAAAGTTGTTGTTCGGGTTCCGGAAAAGTTCGGGTTTTTACGGTATTGTACCGGAAGCTTCGGAAGGTTCGGAGGATTCGGAGGGTCCGGAGGTCGGAAATTGTTACACCACGTCCAATACAGCAACATGGGCTGTAAGGGGGCGCCCTAGCCTTAATGGGCCAGGGGCACCAGCCCCCCCAAGGCCCATGCGCATGGGAGAGGGGAAACCCTAAAGGGGAGGGCCTCCACTTGACTTGGGAGGCACTCCTCCCCCCATTGGCCGCCCCCTAGATGGGATCTAGGGCTGGCCGCCGCCCCTAGGGGTGGAACCCTAGGTGGGGGCGCCGCCCCCCCTCTCCCCCTATATATAGGGGAGGCAAAGGGACAGCCCAACACACGAAGTTCTTCTCATGTTGGCGCAGCCCTACCTCTCTTTCTCCTCATATCTCGCGGTGCTTGGCGAAGCCCTGCTGGATCACCACGCTCCTCCACCACCACCACGCCGTTGTGCTGCTGCTGGATGGAGTCTTCCCCAACCTCTCCCTCTCTCCTTGCTGGATCAAGGCATGGGAGACGTCACCGGGCTGTACGTGTGTTGAACACGGAGGTGCCGTCCGTTCGGCACTAGGATCTCCGGTGATTTGGATCACGACGAGTACGACTCCTTCAACCCCGTTCTCTTGAACGCTTCCGCTTAGCGATCTACAAGGGTATGTAGATGCACTCTCCTTCCCCTCGTTGCTGGTTTCTCCTTAGATAGATCTTGGTGACACGTAGGAAAATTTTGAATTTCTGCTACGTTCCCAAACAACCTCCAGTATGGAGATTTTAGTTTTCTTAAGCTCTTTCAAGACACTCCCACGTACTTATGTTGTGTTAAGTCCATCCAGATGGAGGTTAAGATACATGTCAAGTTAAACCCCATCAAACTAGTCCCCAAACTTAGCGCTTGTGGACCATTGATCTTAGTTGCATCCACCAAACTGAAATTGGTTCCTTTGTATAAGGGGAGGGGAAAAACCATCTAGTCCTCCCCAGGCCGTGGCAGCTGTCATTTTTAGAGGGGTGCGAGAGCACACAAAAGAACAAAACAACCCGTGAGAATAGATGAAGAAGAAGGAAAGGTGATTCTGTCCAAATTTGGTTGGAGGCTTGAACATGCTTGGATTGGGACCAAACTTAATGAGCTTGTTTCTTAATTTAATTAATTCAATCTGGTTAGATGATTTGAGCATTGGGTTAGTAGAGCATTAGATTTAGGAGCAGTTATCTCAATTTGGGTTAGTACAGTTCCAACACATAGCAGTTTTTATAGATGAATAAATTGGTTAGGAAAACAGTGTGCAATTGAGGTAACATTTGGTCAGTATACTAGGAACTCGTGTGCTTGCTTGTGTACCAAAATTTCATGCATTTTGGTCTAGCGATTTAAGAGCAGCTAACAGCTTGCCGAAGGGGACATAAACTATACATGCTAACTCTGCCTTTCGTGGTTGTTGTTGTTGCTAGTTGGTGAAGTTCCAAGTGTGTTGTAAATCCTTGGGGGCTCTAGAGAAGACTATATACACATCATTCTCATACCGGAGTTTTGTTGATCGGTTGGTCCACGACCATGGTTGTTAACTCCTCAAGTTGAGGTCTTTCCATGTCAAATCCTATGTCATATGTGCATGTTGTTTTTGTCTGTTTCACTGATATTTGTTGGTTGAAACTGTCCTTGAAGTTCACTATGGATCATGTGATATGTGTATTGTGTTTGCCCTCTTATTGCCCAACAAGCTCTTGAGAGGTAGGAGGAGAACCCAACCTTTAACCGTCCATTGGTGAAGGATGATTTTAACTACCTAATAGATCATCATAGAAACATCAAAGGAAATAAATTTGACGCAGTTTGCCATTGGGTCTTTTTTAGGAATATAGCCATTGGATCATACCAAACTAACGGCTCATTTCAATCTGAAGCTTCTTAATTTGTATGAGGTAGTAGAAATATTAGCCATTGTATCTTAAGAAACTCACAGCGAAAAATGCCAACGGAGCTTGAGCTACAGGGAGCCCATTTTAAAAATTCAAATTTTCACAGCACAATTTTTTTGAATTATTTTTGTGAACACACATACACATGTATATTATGTATGTGCAAATTTTCACAACATTATACTTTCACACATGGCATACAGAAAAAGAACAAATACATATTTCCAAAATGAACCCTTTTTTGTGTTGTTGGGGCGGAATTTTTATTTTAAATCCTACATATCAAAATATTTTTTAAACGAAATTTCACAGGTTCGTGCGGAATTCATATAAGTTTTCATGGATATTTTTTTTCGGATTTTGTTTTGAAAGCTTTAAATATGTTTTTTTATATTCATAAAATACGGAGCTCCCTGGAGCTCTGTCAACAAAAGTTTACACCCAACTGACAGCCCATACCAATCCCCGTGAAAAAAGAAAAGAAAAAAGTGCTCATATATCCTTTTGTGCAAAATAAAAAGAGCTCATATCTTTGTGAAGCATCTTACGTTTGTACGACGTACTAGGAATATTAGTCACTGGATCATAATAACAAACTAACGGCACATACTAATCTGTAGCATCTTAAAAGTTCTGTTTCTTAAAGTATCATAGGATAATGCTCAGATAAAAAAAGATATTTCTTCTCTGTGTTGATCTTACTGTGACTGCATCAAAACGACCAATAATATTACAAATGTGGAACACGACACTGACCAATACTCCTCAGTCCAAGTCTAAACTATTGTGGTTTAAAAATATTGTGATTTGTAAATAATATCTCACACATGGCGACTGTAAACAATACTATCCCACAAGAAACACATCTCTGACCCGCAAAAAAAAAAAAAAGAAACACATCTCTGAATCGCCAGCCAGCTAGTGCTTCGGACCAGTGGCCGATAGCCCGAGAACTCACACGGTGGACACGGCGTAGACCGCAGCGGCCGAGAGCGCGAACACCAGACCCGCCGTGCCCTGGAGCGGCGACCCGCCGCTCCCCTGCAAGTACGCCGTCGGTGTCGTCTTCGATCCCGAGCCAGCGCCCGGAGCACTGCCGCCTCCAGCTGCAAGCAAAAAGGACATGTCCTTCGTCAGCGACCCAGGGAGCAGAGTCGCAAAAAAGAAAAGGAAAAACAGGGAGCAGCAACAGTGAATATAAACGTGCAGTGATCCTCTCTTATAAGCTGCTGTCGAACACTTACCGCCGTTGCACTTGCTCGCCGGCGGGGTCTGCACGCTACACGCGTTGGGGAGCTCCAGCGCGCGCGTCTTGTTGATGGTCATGCCGCCCAGTGACGACGAGTCGCCTCCGAGCGCGCTGCAGAGGCACTGCGGCTGGGACTGCACCACGGAGCTGAGCTGCGAGCAGCAGGACTTGGTGGGCGCCGTATCGTTGCCGCTGATGTAGTTCATGCACGGGTACAGGCCGACTAGCGCCGTCGTGCAACCGGACTGAGCCGACGCCGATGCCACCAGAAGCGCCAGTGCCACCGCCGCGGCAAGGAGGAGGCTGCTGCTGCTGGACATGGCGGCCACCGCTCTCGCTCTCGCCGCCATTGATGGACGTGTCTTTTCCCTTGGTTTGATAGTCAAAGCAAGAGGCTTTTTCTTGGGTTGGGGATGCTTGGAGCTAGATGCTGCTTGCTCACACTGATCAGGCTGCGTGTTTGTGCTTTTGACCCTCCAATTGCCTGACTTTATATAAACGGTTTTTGTTGGGGGAGGTGGAATTAGTTGGGCATGTTGGTGAGCTACATGTCCCTACTTCCTACTCTCGGCACAAAATGATTTCTTTCTCTGTTTTCCAGCAGTAGTCGTACATTATTAATTTCAGAATAATATTATTCATGTGGCTGCTAAAATAGTTGGTGTTAGTAGTTGAACCAGGTGTTCGTCAACGCCGTCTTAGATGATGCCAACAACTGTATTGAGTGTCACGGTATGGTTTTTGTTAGTTGTCTCTTGTAAAAATGGATCCTGAAAAGGACAATAACTTGCTTTGTCATCCTCACAACTGCAACCAATGGATCTGATGCTTAATTGATACATTTAGAGGAAAGATTAAAATTATGAGCACAATCAACTTCTTTTTTGATAAAGGATGCTTTTCATTAAGTTAGAATATACTAGCATCAAATGGATACAAAGCAGGATGAGTAACACCTGGCCTCTCCATACCTAAGACGCGTGCAACCAAAACTAACAGTACTCAAGTAAAAAACGATGTATTGACAATAGAAAAGTCATATAGGACCGGCACTATGCCTAATGTAAAAGGAGGTGGTGGACCAATCTGGAGATTATTCTGCCACCTATGTTGGGTAAACCTACCTAACCACCCGCTCCAATCGCATGCACACCGCCTTGAACAAAGGTTGAACAACGATTGGTACTCCGTTAGATTTAGTGTAGGCTAGCATACGATGTCAATGCCTGCGATGTGTTCTACAGATTATCCGCAAGGTAAACTCTTTTCTTTTCCTTTTTCCCTTTTTTCCAATTACACACTGAATTTGGTCATTGGAAAATGCAATGTGTAGATGAAGATGCTATTGGAAAAGTTTTTCGATGACCCATGAGAGGAGGAGGAAAAAGAAGGTGATGATGATTTAGAGATGGGATTTCCAGTGATAATTCGAGAGGAAGAGGGGGAGAAGAAACGATATGGTTCTCAATTCAGCCCCTATCACATCTATCACAATGGGGCAGATGAACATCTCAAACTTTTCAAGGATTACTTTGTGGAGAATCTGGTGTATTCGGAGAACCTTTTCAGGCGGCAATCCTCGATGCACATAGATCTATTTGTGCGCATTGCACAATATGTGGAGTGGCGTGATCCTTGGTTCATGGTGCGAAGACATTACTACATATTGGAATGGCACTGACCCCGCATTACTGACCACCCAGTGGCTACACGTCATATCACTTACAGGCCTTCCTTGGCACGTCAGTGATGAGGTATTTTGCGCTCTATTGGATGTTTATCATAGACAAGCCAGTCAGTGATCTTGTGTTTTGATGGCCAAATGGGCAGATATTTATCACTAACGGAGTTATGGTCACAAAACTTCCGCTTCCATTTTCATGCCGGTCAGCGTTGTACGTGTTTTATATCTTGCCTTGCCCCACTCCCTAACTCTCACTGTTTCCACCGGGCTCCTCTCCTGTTAGCTTTCACTGTGTTCGGTCACTGAATTAGTGCCAACCTGAGCGGCACTCTCTCGTTTATCACATCGACGGTTGCAGCGGCATAGCCTACATCTGGCGAAGCCTCCATGTCATCTCTAGTCCATTCAGTTCGCTTGCTGTTGGACGTCGAGTCGCCCGGCCGTCGTGTGTGGTCATAGACATGGCATCTTCGGCCTTTCTCTTCTGTCGTGGCGGCAATAACGATGGTGAGCTCGGCTCTTTCTAACATTATAGCACTTATAGGCTTTTTGTGTGGCCGGCCTTCGTGCCGATATAATTTTGTAGGGTTAGAAGATGTATTTAATTATACAAATCATTAGGGATTGACATATTCAAAGAGAATTTTTATAAGGTTTGATGTATTTCAACCTAGACTTTTGTGGAGTTAGCTATTGCTCATAGAAATCTATTAAGAATTTAGAGTTCGGTGAAATTATGCTAGTGGTGTAGCACTACGCACTTCCCAGTAGATCAATGATTAAACTTATTACCTTTACACATAGTAAGGCATGGCTTGCTTTGACTACTATGTGTGGAATAAGAACTTAAATTCGTTAAGACATGCTAGTCGGAACAGTTCTGCCTTCGATGTGGAGAATAAGATTAATTATGTTATCTGAGATTGTATTTTCTCTATGCATCTCTAAATAAGTTAAAAACTACATAACAAATATTCTTTACGATGGGTTTCATCAGTACTTGCTCCACTCGTCATTGGATCAAAAAGTTTGACATAGATTGGTGAGATAATTATTCGCGCCATCTCATCCTATTGAGTGCCCTTTAGTTCACTGACAGGCGTGATGTACAAACTACTCAAGATGATGAGCAGTTTAGGAATATTTATATTTATATTTATGTCCTTTGTCTAGTTTGATATGTGGCCCGGTCGATAGAGTACTTCTTGTAATGTGGTAGAAGTATCTATGTTCCATATATATGTTGAATGTGAAGTGTATAAATGTACATGTGTATTGTTTTATGAAAAGCAACTTACTTATGCAAATGAATGATGTATGCCTACATATTCTATTTTTGTTTTGACAATTCCATTTGCTTGGCTGGTGCCTTGCTGGACCAACATAAATAAATCCAAGCCATAAAAGGGGGCAAAATCCAGCCTGCGATGAACATTTATTACTGACCGATCGTCCGTCTATGGTGACGAAGTCATCATCGAGCAGGAGGCACTGACAGGCCAGGAGCACGTCAATGATGATATAAATTGGCCGGTCAGTGCTATTCGGTTCTGTAGTAGTGAGGGATGTAGTAGAAGAAATCAGGGCATATCCCTTGATGAAGTGTACCATGATAGCTTGAGTGCTCGTATATGGACTGGCAGCTGACATTATTGATGAGTGCATTCGCATTGGGAAAGATACCATCCTCAAGTGTGAACAAACCCGAGTACTTGAGAGCACCCAATGGTGAAGACTTTATGAGTTATGGTTCTAGGTGATACAATAGAATGGCCAGGTATGCTTGGATCCATTAATTTTATGCATTGGACATGGAAGAACTGTGTCATGCCACATGGGCTGGGTAGTATAAAGGGAACTGTCATGATTGAACCATCATTCTTGAAATAGTTCATCAGTGGATCTATGGATTTGGCATTCACACCTTGGGATGTATGCCTCTCAAAATAACCTCAATGTCTTGCAGAGATCTCCTCTATTTGGGAGGCTTGCTGTCAGCCAAGATCCACCTTGCAACTATGTTGTTAGTGTTCACCAGTGCAACATAGGCTACTACCTTGTAGATGATATCTACCCTCCATGAGCCAAGACAATTCAACAAATGAAAGGCAACAAGAACACTTTGCAACATGCGAAGAAGTCGCGAGGAATGGTGTCGAGGTAGCTTTTGGGGTGCTGTAAGCTCACTTTGTTTTTATTCATGACATTGTTGCACATTGGGACATCAAATGTATCGTGGCAGATCATGAGACCATGTGTAATCATGTATTGTGGTCTATATTGTGGGAATTAACTATGATGAGATTGCATGTTGATGACGTGGCAAACATGCATTGCTTGCCATGCGGATGGGTTGCATGTATTTGAAAAATAGATAGTGGGGTGGAGCATGCAACAAAAAATGAAAAACGAAACATTAATGAGGTAGCATGTGTGTTGAGGTGGCATGTGATGTGTGCATATTGACAGAAATATAACTAGTGGGTATCAGCTATTTAGGTACACTAGATTAAGTTTTTTTATACAAAAGCTATGATTAATAAGGTTGCTCATATTGATTGTAAACTTAGTCAACCCAACTAAAATATCTTTGTTAAGGGTAAATTCATTTCATAATTTGTCATTTATATTGATGAGCTTCTCCACAAAGTGCACACAGTATTTTTATTGGTCTAATCCTTGAGTGACTATCTAAAGGCTTACAGGATAATCTATTGGTTTATCTTATCTAAATGTTACATAGTGCTTACCAAGGGCTTTGGTGCCAAATAAATTAACTAGGATGTTGTTAGATCTTTATTTTGTGTGTTGGTAATTTTCCTTTAAAAAAATCCTAGGATGTTGTTAGATCTTTCTTTTGTGTGTTGATGATTCTTATTGGAGTTAATCTCAGTTTTTACCCTCTCTTTTGTCATTTTTGATAGGGATTGCCCCATTTAGGAGATTTTCATTGGTTTTACCCCCATTTAATCAAAATTGTGTCGAGCCTAGCTTTTTATTTAATGGTCTCATGATGATTGATTACACAACACCATGAAGCCTGACTCCACGGAGTCTCCACACGCTCCGTTCCACCGATTATAAACAATAGTGGCATGAAGAGATGGCCAGTCAACGAGCTGCTCCTATTCTGGAGGCTATCGGCCGTCGTATCGGTGCAACAGCTTGGCATGCTTGTCTTGTCTTCAAGTGCCCGCTGGTGCAATAGGTTGGCATGTCACTGTGTACCAACGGCGCCGCCATGAAGCTAAAGAAGCAGAGCAAGTACGACACAACGATGGCAGAAGGAGACGGAGCGCAGCATATGAAAGCTTTAAGTTTGATGAGGTGTACCTGGTTGAAGCCAAGGCTGCACAAGCTGGCCAAGAATCCTAGATGTTGCACCTCGGATGCCACGCCATCGGGTCGATCATGTACTACAAGACAGAGATGCGATGTAGGACCAGGCGAGTCGAACCAAACCGGAGGATGAATCGGGCGGGTGGGCGAGCGATATGGAGAAACCAAACGCATAAGAAAACCAGTCGATGTGGAAGGCCATGTGGGCCTCGACGGTGTGACCAGCTTGACAGAACATGCTTTAAAATAGAATATAACTTAATAAGAAAAAGGTAGTGTGTGTGGCATAAGTTTGATTAAATGGGGTAAAATAAAAAAGTTTAAATGGAGTAATCCTTATAAAAATGACAAAACAGAACGTAAAAAGTGAAATTGACTCTTCTTATTGTGTCTGCAGCAAAACAACCAATGATTACATATGTGGAATATTCTTCCTCAGTACTCCCCAATGTCCAATGCTAAACCAATAGGAAACTCAAATGGTACCACACAACAAACATATTTCTGCCCCCGCAAAAAAAAACATATTTCTGAATCACCGGCCAGCATGCGTTCCAGTCCAGTGGCCGAGACGCTCAGATGGCCGACACAGCGTAGACGGCAGCGACCGCGAGCGCGAACACCAGACCCGCCGAGCCATGGAGCGACGAGCCGCCGTTCCCCTGCAGGTACGCCGACGGCGTCGTCTTCGATCCCAGGCCGGCCGGTGTCTGCACTGCCGGGGTGGTCGGCGTGTTGGCACTGGCGCCTGGAGCACTGCCACCACCAGCTGCAAGCAAAGAAGACGGTTCGTGTCAACAACCCAAGAAGCGACAACAACATTACTTTACGTGCAGTGCAGCTCTTGACTCTTGTAAACTGGTAAAATAGTATACTGTCGAACACTTACCGCCGTTGCACTTGCTCGCCGGCGGGGTCTGCACGTTGCAGGCGTTGGGCAGCTCTAGCGCGCGCGTCTTGTTGATGGTGATGCCACCGAGCGACGACGAGTCACCGCCGAGAGCGCTGCAGAGGCACTGCGGCTGGGACTGCACGACGGAGGCGAGCTGCGAGCAGCAGGACTTGGTCGGGGCCGTGCCGCTGCCGCTGATGTAGTTCATGCACGGGTACAGGCCGATCAGTACAGACGTGCAATCGGACTGCGCCGACGCCGACGCCACCAGCAGCGCCAGTGCCACCGCCGCGGCCAGGAGGACGCTGCTGCTGCTGGACATGGCGGCCACCGCTCTCGCTCTTGCCGCCATTGATGGACGTTTCTTCTCCTTTGTTTGCTAGTGAAAGCAAGACGCTTTCTCTTGGGTTGGGGGCTTTTGGGGCTGCTTGGAGCTGGATGCTGCTTGCTTACGCTGATCAGGCTGTGT
Organism: Aegilops longissima; assembly: GCA_021605205.1. Taxonomy (NCBI): domain Eukaryota; kingdom Viridiplantae; phylum Streptophyta; class Magnoliopsida; order Poales; family Poaceae; genus Aegilops; species Aegilops longissima. The sequence continues at coordinate 644,110,799 of CM038680.1, forward strand.
GTTTATGCGTTTGACCCTCCAGTCGTGTGACTTTATATAAACAGTTTTTGTTGGGGGAGGTGGAATTAGTTGGGCATGTTGGTGAGCTACATGTCCCTACTTCCTACTCTTGGCACGAAATCATTTATTTCTCTGAGTTCCAGCAGCTGTGGTATATTAATTATTCATGTGGCCGCTAAAATAGTTGGTGTTAGTAGCTGAACCAGGTGTTGGTCAACGCAGTCATAGGCTGATTGTAATAAGGAGTATCATAGACTAGTATCATGCATATCATACTAGCGTATGATACTATTTCCCTAATGCATAGTAGTATCATATATTAGAGCATCTCCAGCCGTTCGGCCCCCCAGGGCGCCGAAAAACTGCGCCCTGGGGGCGAGCCGGCGCTAGTTCGGCCCTGAGGCGGCCTAGCTCGATCACGCCCCAGCGCCCCCAAGCCTTGGCAAATTCAAACGTAGTTCTTTCCCGCGCCCACAATCCGGCGATCAAGCGGTAATCGGCGATCAATGAAAAGTTCGGCGTACAAAAATCACAACGGAAACACGCATCAGACGGCGAGGTCGGCCTCCGGCGTCGGCGGAGTCGGCGTGCGCGGGCTTGACGGGGTCTCTGTGCTTGGCGGCGTGGCTTCTGCGCTGCGGGCAGTCTCGGCGGCATCATCGGTCGGGCTTGGAGGCGGCGTCGGCGTGTGCGTGGGCGTGGGCGGCGTCGTCGTGGGCGTGGGCATGGGCAGCTGGTCCAGGCTGAGGCCGACATGCGCCCTGTACCACGCCTTGACCGCCTCGTCGGTGTTCTGGAGCATGTCCGCCCCGCCCAGCAGGAAAGCCAGGTTGGTGTTCCTCTTCTTCGCGGCGATGTTGGTCCGGAGTAGGTCGAGCTTGACGGCGCTTGTCGACATCAACGCCGACCACCGGGCCTCGGTCTTCTCTTCACGAAGGACGGCCCGGGCCTGTGCGTCGGCGAGGCAGTGCTGGATGGATTCCTGCACGCGAGCGGTGGCCGCGTCGGCGTGTTTGCCCTTCTTGGCACCTTTGTTGCCGTCCGGACGCCCTTCAGACGCGCCCGGAGCCGGCGCGTCCGGCTTGTATGTCTCCTTGGCCTTCTCGAGGGTGCGCCGGACTTCCGCCCACTTGTCGCACTTGTCAATGCGCTTGTAGACGTGGAGGTACTTGAACTCGGCGTCGTTGTTGCTCTGCCTATACAGGCCGAACATGCGCAGCAACTGCGCCGGGACAAACAAACAGTTAGCTAGCGTGCGCACACGGCGAAGAGAGACGGGAGAGGGGCGTGGCATACCTGATCCTCAATGCTGGCGCCGCTCTCCGGGCGAGCGGCCACCTCCTCGACGACACCATGCCATTTGTTGCACGCCCACTGGATGCGCCCCCAATGGTTCGCCATCGCCTTCGACCCGCGCTGCATGTAGACGCCTTTGAAGTAGGGGTCGATGAGCTTGCGCTCGTCGAACTCGGCCTTGATGCGCTCCCAGTACGTCTCGATGCTCTGGTTCGCGCCGGTTGTCGGGTCGAGGCAGACGACTTTCCATGCCTCGGCGAGGCATTCCTCCTCCTTTGACGCCCACTTGATGCGCGGCTCGGCTGACCTGGTCGTCCGCTTCTTCTTCTTGCGCCTCCTCGCCGGCTCGTCCTCGTCCTCGTCCTCCTCCTCTTCCTCTTCCTCCTGCTCCTCCTGCTCCTCGTCGCCGTAGACGTATCCGAGCTCGCCGCCCATGCCGCCGCTTAGATCGACCGCCTCATCCGCAGTGAACCCGGGAGACGCGGCGGCCGCGGCCGATCCTTCCGCGATGATGTCGTCCATGTCGGCCTCGGTCTCGTCGGCGTCGCCGAGGTGCGAGAAGGGCAGTGCGCCACGACGGAGAGGAGGCGTCGGGGAGGAGGCGTACGCGGGCAGAGAGTAGTTGTATGGAGGGTACTGCACGCCGGTGAAGGCGGGCGAGGGCGTGCACTGGACCGGGTGTCCATGGGGGAACATGGCATTTGGGTTGAACCCACCGTGCACATCCCCGTAGGCGTAGCCCGGCGATCCCCATGGCTGCGGCGTCGGAGACCCGACACCTTGCTTGCCCCATGGCGCGTACTGCGCGTGGTTGCCGGGGTGATTCATCATCCCCGCGTGCGCCGCCTCGGCCTCGTCCTGGTCTGCGGAAGCGGCAGCGACAACGGCAGCGCGTGCCGTGTTGTCACGGGCCTTCTTGGCGAGGGCCCTGTTCCGCCGGTCGGCGGTGACGGCCTCCCGTCGCTGTACTTCCACCCTCCAATCGGCGTTTGTCATGCCCGGCGGCTTTGACGGCGGCGCCCTCGGTTTCCTCTGCTTCGGCTAGGCGACGGATGCGGTCGCGGTCGCCGCGGGGCGGCGAACGACGTACTTCTTCGGTGCCATGGCGGCCGGCTGGGAGGCGAGCGGGAGGCGAGCGGGAGAGAGAATGGTTGTAGGATCTTGAGAAGAGGTGTCTAGAGGGGGGGTGATTAGACACTAAGTACCAAAGTTGCAGTTTTTAACTTCTTTTGGTTTAAATGGAGTTTAGGCACAAATTTAACATTCTCAATACATAACAAGTAAGCATGCAATGAGTGTATAGGCAGCGGAAAATAAAGCATGCAACTTGCAAGAATGTAAAGGGAAGGGTTTGGAGGATTCAAACGCAATTGGAGACACGGATGTTTTTGTCGTGGTTCCGATAGGTGGTGCTATCGTACATCCACGTTGATGGAGACTTCAACCCACGAAGGGTAGCAGTTGCTTGTGAGTCCACGGAGGCTCCACCCACGAAGGGTCCACGAAGATGCAACCTTGTCTATCCCACCATGGCCGTCGCCCACGAAGGACTTGCCTCACTAGCGGTAGATCTTCACGAAGTAGGCGATCTCCTTGCCCTTACAAACTCCTTTGTTCAACTCCACAATCTTGTCGGAGGCTCCCAAGTGACACCTAGCCAATCTAGGAGACACCACTCTCCAAGAAGTAACAAATGGTGTGTTGAAGATGAACTCCTTGCTCTTGTGCTTCAAATGATAGTCTCCCCAACACTCAACTCTCTCTCTCACAGGATATGGATTTGGTGGAAAGAATGTGACACTCCAAAATTTTTCCTTTGGTTTTCTTCAAAATTTTGTTGGATTTGAAGGAGGTCTCCAAAACCCTTCCAAAAATCTCTCTCAAAGCTTTTCCCTTTAGCAAATATTTTATTTTTGCATCTCCTTCAACTCTAGTGTTTGGTTTTTAAATTTCTCCTCTGATTGCTCTCTCCTCAAAAATTTCAAGAAAAATCTTTGGAATTTATTTTCTTTCAAAAGGAAACTCTAGGAGTTTTTCATCCATCTTTGGAGTTTATTTTCTTTCAAAAGGAAACTCTAGGAGTTTTTCATCCTCTCCCATATTTGAAACCATTCATGATTCTTCCATGCACCACATGGTAAAACCTTCCCAAAAACCCCTCCTCCCACTTTGGTACAACCCAAACATTCTGTCCAAACTAATAAAATCCATTTTTGGATTTTATTCCAATTATTTCTCCTCCCAAAATAATTCTGTCTTTTCTTTTGAGCCTAAGTGATTTGCAAAGCAAGTACCCTAATGCTTTCGATTTTTGACCTCAACTCCACACCCCTGGATAGTCCTTGGTATCCACAACCCAGAACCATCTTGATCCACTCTTCTTCTTTTCAAATATTTCAAATTTCACTCACTGCGAGTTTGGACCAGATTTGCCAAATTTGGTGAAATTCATATCTACACTTCTCCAAAAATTTCACCAAAATTCAGGCAACCTCTAGTTGCAATGAGAGACCACTCCACCAAAAATCAGCTCAAGGAAAAATCCTTGGATACCAAAATCATTTTGTCGAACACCTGGCATGCACTGTTTTGTTCATATTCAGTAAATTCAGAAAGTTCAGTGTCGTTTCTCCGACAGAAATTCAGTCACATGCCCACTGTGTGTTTGGCTCGATGCTCGCAGCCTGGCCTGCTTGTCCGGAGCTCCACACACGCGCTTGGTGCCTTCCCGGCGTCGGTGGCGCCCTGGCCCGCCTGCGCCGGCGTGCTTTGCGGCGGCCGAAACACCGTAACGGCGACAGGGGGCAAAACTGCGGCGCAATGCCGTTCGGCACCGCCCAAGCGTTCTGGTGGCTCCGCGTGGCCACCTCCTTGCCAGCGCACGCATGCGGCACCGTCGCCGTGGCTTGGCACGCGCAGAGCGCGCTCTCTGCCGCCGACGGTCCGTGCGGCCGTTCCGTCGAGGGCAAGCCGTAAACCTTCCTCCCGTGCTGAGCTGGACCCTAAAATGGCACCACTACTCCACCTAGGCGATGCTCAAGCTCCTAAGCCGACCGTCCAGCCACAGCGCCGCCGTAATCAACTCGCCGGACTTATCCATTCACGGCAACCGACTCGGGCCGGCTATATATAGCACCCCCGAGCCTGCTCTCGCCCCCGCACGACTCCACCACCTCACTAGACCCCGCCTAGCCATTGGGAGAGCCTCGAGGGGCCTTTCTTCCCCGACTCCAGCCACCTCCGTCCGCCTCGGGCTCCGGCATCGTTCTCTCCGGTGAGAACTCCTCCGCCGCCCTACTTTCGCCCGTAGCCTCGTACCACCTCTAGTAGGATAACCCCCACCTCAATTTTGGCCCCGCAGCTCTCTCCGGCGAGATCCACGACCACCCGAATCACCGTCCGCCGGAGCAAGCGTCGCCGCCGACGTGGTACTCGCCGGCGACCACCACCACCTCCCACAGACGCGGAATGGCGCCCTGAACACGGAGGTACTCTCCGATCTCTTTGCCTCGCCGTGGATCGCCGCTGGCGACCATCATGCTCCGGCGCCGACGAGCCCCGACTCCCTCGTTTGAAATTTCAAACCTGACGGGTGGGACCCGCCCGTCAGCCTCTCTTTTGTTTTTTTGAATCTTTTTCTAAAAGCGTACTTTGGCAAATACGCTTCCACTCTGAACCGTTTTTCTGGTTTTTTCTGCAAAGCCCCCTGGAAGTTTTCTGTTTCATTACAGATGAGCCCTTGGGCTAAAACCCTTATAACTTTTTATTAGAAAGGAATTTTTGATTGATTCTTTTTTTGTCCTCTTTAAAATTTTGTCTAGTTTTTTATCAGATTTATTTGAAAAATATTTGGAGTAATTTTTGTGCACCTCACGGTATTTTACGTTAGCGCGTATGTTTTCTTTATACCGTAGATACCGAAGGAGGTGACGGGACCACAAACTTCGCCGAGCTAGACCCTGACTACTCCGAACCAGGCAAGCAAAGTTTGAACTTTTGATATGATGAGTGTCTGGGCATGTTTGCGTTATTTTTGTATCATGGCACGTTCTTGAGCATTTTCGATGATAGTTTATCTCGTGAGCATTGAGGCAAATGAGATCGGTAAATCCGTGAGTTGCTGGAAACTTGTTGCATGGCCATGAGTTGGCATGAGTATGGGTAAGATGGCAGTGTTGTAGCATGCCAGGCTTATGCCATATCGTTGACCCAGTGTCAACATAAATCGGTCAGATTCCCGTCCGTCTTCCTTTCCGTACTACCACCTGTTTCCCGCAAGGGATACGGCCTAGTAGGTTGCAAACCACTTCCTGGTACACACCAAATCGAGAGGCCGGGATGAAGGTTCCATGGCCCTGGATTAAAGCCTTTCATCCGGTCAGGGGGCATGGGTGTTTCCGGTTGGGACCGAGAGGGGGGCACCCCTTAGAGCGCGCGTATATAAATTTGATCCCATGCTATTCGAGATTGTGATCTCCCCGTCTCAAAGTTTTTCTTAAACGCTGTCTAGGGTGATTCCTGGCAACGTGAGGTATGATGGGTGTGTACTAGCTAGTTGTGTTTCCTCTGAAATACCGAGAACGGAACTAGTCCTTCGTGACTACGGAAATCCGTTGGCTGTGGACAATTTTGGTACAAACTCTGCAGAGTCAAAATTCTTGAATTCATCTTATTCATGTCCAAGTACCGTGATCATCTCATCTTGTCAAGTGTCAGTCTCAGTGACAGAAACTCCTGAGAACCATTTGAGTATTAAATGTTTACTTTCCTGTGAACGGACTAACCCGCTTATTGTCTTGTGATGAATATTTTCCGTGAGCACTATATCTTGTCAGTTATGAATAATGAATTATAAGCCCTTTTTGCGATGTCGCTCAGACGTCCGACTGCGGCATTGTTGTTATTTATTTTCATTATAAGCCCTTTCTGCGATGTCGCTCAGACATCCGACTGCGACATTGTTGTTGTTTATTTTCATTATAAGCCCTTTCTGCGATGTCGCTCAGACGTCCGACTGCGGCATTGTTGTTATTTATTTTCATTATAAGCCCTTTCGCAATGTCGCTCGACGTCCGATTGCTGCATTGTTGTTATTTATTTTCATTATAAGCCCTTTCTGCGATGTCGCTCAGACGTCCGACTGCGGCATTGTTGTTATTTATTTTCATTATAAGCCCTTTCTGCGATGTCGCTCAGACGTCCGACTGCGGCATTGTTGTTATTTATTTTCATTATAAGCCCTTTCTGCGATGTCACTCAGACGTCCGACTGCGGCATTGTTGTTATTTATTTTCATTATAAGCCCTTTCTGCGATGTCGCTCAGACGTCCGACTGCGGCATTGTTGTTATTTATTTTCATTATAAGCCCTTTCGTGATGTCGCCGACGCCCGATCATGCATCGTTAGTATTTACTTTTATTATAAGCCCTTTCTGTGATGTTGCTCCGACGTCCGACTGCGGCATGCATGTATTTTTATTTCAATATAAGCCCTTTATGAGGTGTCGCCCAGACGCCCGACTGTGGCATGTTTTACTTATTTTCACCCTTCGAGGCGTCACTTCAGACACTCGATCGGTTTTGAGTTTATCCTTCTTTGGGTTTTCGAGCGGACTACCGCCGATTCCCTTCTTATTTTATTTTGCTATACTGATTTATTTGAGCATTGTTAAAATTAATCATGACTCATTCATGCATTCATTTGTTATATCTTTTGTCCGAACTGTCTTGCGAGTACTTTCAAAGTACTCACCTGGCTTGTTGATTTGGCCAGATGCTGACGAAGGCGATCTCATGGATGAAGAATTTGATAGCGAGTCCGACGCCTAGAGGAATCCCAGTCAGTCTCGTGCGACCCCTGGATTAGTCATTGTGATATATCCGCTTCCGCTACCCAAATAAATTCATCGAGCCTCACCTCGACGCTCAATGAGCCGCCAGTGCAGTAGACTTATTAGCCACCCCGCGGTGTTATTCCACCAACCACTCATATCTCGAGTCAGTAGTATTTCCACCCTACACCTTTGAGTCATATCCGCCACTATGTATAATTATCGGCGTGTTTGTAATAATTGGTTGGGCATCTTCAGTCCGACCCCTGTAATATTGTAATGCTACTGGCTTATTGTATCAAAGTTTTGTCTACCGGTATGAAGGCTTTTCCTCATATTGGTCTTCATAGGTCGGTTGTTCAATATATATTTTTATTGAAAAACCGGTCGTGACAAAGAAGATTTGAGTGGAAAGCAACTTGGGGAAGGCTAGAGATCAATATTCATATGGTTGGAATGGAATATCTTGGCCTCAACACATGAGTAGGTGGTTCTCTCTCAGAACTGGTAATTTAGAAGTGTAGGTTTGTTCTGATGGCTCTCTCCACGAATGAAGAGGAGGTGGAGGGGTATATATAGCCTCCACACAAAATCTAACCGTTACACACAATTTACCAAACTCGATGGGACCGAATCATCAAACTCGGTCAGACCGATTTAGTAAACCTAGTGACCGTTAGGGTTTTTGGTGGGACCGAAATGCAACTCGGTAGGACCGATATGGTTAGGGTTAGGGCATAACGTAATCTCGGTGAGACCGATTACACAAACTCGGTGAGACCGATTTTTGTAATTAGCTAACTAGAGAGTTGGTTAGGCAAACTCGGTTGGACCGATTACTCAAACTCGGTGGGACCGATTTTGATAATGAGTCAACCAGAAAGTTTGCATTGTAATCTCGGTAGTACCGATTGCTCAAACTCGGTGAGACCGATTTTGGTAATGGACATACACAGAGAGATTACAATCCCATCTCGGTGAGACCGAGATCCCTATCGGTGAGACCGATTTGCCTAGGGTTTGTGGCAGTGGCTAAGATATCCAAACTCGGTGGCGCCGGATAGGAAGAATCAGTGGGGCCGAGTTTGACTTTAGGTTTTAGGACATATGTGTGGAAGTGGGAAAGTAGTTGAGGGTATTTGGAGCATATCACTAAGCACTTGAAGCAAGAGGCTCATTAAGCAACACCTCATCCCTCCTTGATAGTATTGGCTTTTCCTATAGACTCAATGTGATCTTGGATCACTAAAATGTAAAATGAAGAGTCTTGAGCTTGAAGCTTTAGCCAATCCTTTGTCCTTAGCATCTTGAAGGAGTTCCCACATCCTTTAGTCCATGCCACTCCATTGTTGAACTTATCTGAAACATACTAGATAAAGGTGTTAGTCCAACAAGAGATATGTTGACATTAATTACCAAAACCACCTAGGGAGCACTTGTGCTTTCAATCTCCCCCTTTTTGGTAATTGATGACAACATACATCAAAGCTTTAGATAAAGATATAAAGAATAGCAAGTAAAGCTTTGGAAAGACATGTAACAGCATAGGCTCCCCTACATGTATGCAATCATGTGAATATGGAATATAGAAGCATGTGATAGCATAACCATGATAGAGCAGGCAATGTGTTACATGTATCTTGGCCATATGCATCAGAGCAAAGAATATTAAAGAAAATACCTTCATGCCCATGAGTCCTTCTTGCAAACAGTATGTACATCAGCAAGAATTCCTCATACACATGATTGTGATGCATATACTTACCTTGTAGTCTTGAGTTGGCTTAGGATGGAATGAACCTGCGTAAACAAGGTTAGATAACATAGATGCACCTACTAGCCAGAGCAAACAAAAGAAACCACAGGAATACCAAGACTGGGATGACATGTAGAGAGTGAGTACTAAGTACTACATTGGATTTGACATGTCCCTAAGAGTAAAGATATGCAATGAATTTGAATGATTTCTTTTCCTTGGATGTCTTGCTCCCCCTGAATCTAGCATGGGATACTGGGAGAACATAGGGAACAGGAAATCAGAGCTGAAAGAAAATCAGAGCTGAAAGATATAAATGAACAGAGCTAATGCAAGCAAATGCAAATAAGCACAAATGAACATGTCTTTCCCCTCAAGAAGACATGTGGCATCTCTCCTCTTGAACACCAAGCATCTGGGATCCTTGAGAAATACTCTCTACTAGTATTCTCACCCCCTGGAGATCTCTCTCTCCCCCTGAAGGATCTCTCTCTCCTTCTCTGATGTGATCTCTTCAAGTGATAAGCTTTGATGTGATCTCTCTCTCCCCCTTTGACATCAATTTCCAAGAAGGGCTTGATAAAGATGTGATCTCTCTCTCCCCCTCTGGAATTTGTCGTGAATGGGTTTGATCCTTGAGTGACAACATAAAGCAAGGATAAAAATGTGATGCTCGTAGAGGACAAGATTCATTGAGTGGAGCTGGATCAGAAGAAACACAGAATAAGTGGCAAACTGATTTTCCTGTTGTGAAATCGGTGGCACCGAGTGGTATGCTTCGGTGGTACCGAAAGTTTTCGGTTGGACCGAAAATAACAAATTGGTGTAACCGAGTTCATCGCAGAGAAAACACTAGTCACCTTAGCTCACTTGACTAATAAGATCTCACAAAGATTTGCAAGGAATTTGCTGAATGATATGCAATGAATTGGAATGCAGAAAATGCAGAGCAAACAGAAAGAAATCTAGATGAAGTTTTTTTTTGAAAAGGGGAAACACATATGCATAAGTTGAATGCAAAAACACAGAAAAGAACAGAACAGAACTTCATCTAGAGATGGTCAGCAACAAAGTCACCTATGTTAGAGTATATTGACTTAGGAGTCAAGTGAGATCACTTGATCATAGGTCATACTCATTGTTTAAGCTCAAAATGGGGTTGTCATTTTTCATTTAAGCATCTTGATGTATTCACATCTTGTCGAGTTTCTTTAACTCATGACTTGGTGTAAAGCTTCTCTAAGATGGAATAACATACCTTGGTTGGTGGTGTCGTCCATGTAGTTGAACTTGTGTGGGTTGCTCAAGGTTGATGTAGCTCATCAAGAGTTTGGAGCACCACTTGGAATTTGAGTCCATCTACCTACATGGGTTAGTTCGTGCAAGGAAGAGCTTTTGTGTATCCAACAATGACAATCATGAAGCTCAACATAGAATTTGTCAAAGGATATGTTTAAATGGTTTTGTGCTTCCTTGGCTTCAACCACTTTGTGTAGAGACTTGGTGTAGAGATTGCTCAAGATATGAGTAGGTTACAACCTCATGGAATTTGTTTCAACCAAGTGCCTACATGGGTTAGATAACATGCAAGATACAAATATATCCAAGACATTAGATCTTCATCATAGGAGAGATATCAAGGATTAGGCATAAGCTCATGTCTTGCATGTATCCAATGGAGTTTCTACTCCAAGTTTGAAGCATCTATGATGTTCAATTCTCCTCTTAACCTGCAAAACACTTTCTCATCAAGAGGTTTAGTGAATATATCCGATAATTGCTTTTCGGTGCGAACATGCTTAAGATCAATGTCACCCTTAGCAACATGATCTCGAATGAAATGATGACGAACTTCAATATGCTTAGTTCGAGAATGTTGTACAGGATTGTGACCAATTTTGGTAGCACTTTCATTGTCACAAAGCAATGGAACATGTTTCACATAAATCCCATAATCTTTAAGAGTTTGGGTCATCCAAAGTAATTGAGCACAACATGAACCAGTGGCAATGTACTCCGCTTCGGCGGTAGATAAGGATACCGAGTTTTGTTTCTTGGAGGACCAAGACACAAGAGATCTACCAAGAAATTGACAAGTACCCGAAGTGGACTTTCTATCAACCTTGTCTCCGGCATAGTCCGAGTCGGAATAGCCAACAAGATCGAAAGAGGCCCTCTTAGGATACCAAATGCCAAAGTTTGGTGTATGAATTAAGTATCTCACTATCCTTTTTACGGCCTTAAGATGACATTCTTTAGGAGCAGCTTGATATCGTGCACACATGCACACACTTAGCATAATATCGGGACGTGAAGCACATAGATATAACAATGAACCAATCATAGAGCGATAAACCTTTTGATCAACCGGTTCATCATCTTTGGTTAAGTCAAGATGTCCACTAGTAGGCATGGGTGTAGTCATACCTTTGCATTCTTGCATATTGAACTTCTTGAATAAGTCCTTGGTGTACTTCGTTTGAGAAACAAAAGTACCTTCCTTAGTTTGCTTGATTTGCAACCCAAGAAAGAATTTGAGTTACTCATCATAGACATCTCAAACTTCTCCGACATTAGCTTTCCAAACTTTTCACTAAAAGGAGGGTTAGTTGATCCAAATATGATATCATCAACATAAATTTGGCATACAAATAATTCACCATTAACCCTTTTAGTAAAAAGTGTGGAATCAATTTTCCCAATTTCAAAGCCTTTCTCAATAAGGAACTTGGTCAAGCATTTATACCATGCTCTAGGAGCTTGTTTAAGACCATAAAGAGCTTTGTGAAGTTTGTAAACATGATTGGGTTTTAGGATTGACAAAGCCGGGAGGTTGCTTAACATAAACTTCCTCCTCTATTTCACCATTTAGAAAAGCACTTTTAATGTCCATTTGGTACAAGGTGATATCATGATGATTAGCATAGGCAAGTAAGATGCGAATGGACTCAAGTCTAGCAACGGGGGCGTAAGTCTCACCATAGTCCATACCTTCGACTTGTGTGTAGCCTTGGGCGACGAGACGTGCTTTGTTGCAAACTACTTGTCCATCTTCATCTTGCTTGTTGCGAAGCACCCATTTGGTACCGATGATGTTGTGGTTGTTGTCGGGCTTCTCAACCAATGTCCAAACTTGATTCCTCTCAAAGTTGTGTAGCTCTTCATGCATAGCATTTATCCAATCCGGATCTTCCAATGCTTCTTCAACCTTCATAGGTTCAACGCTAGATATGAAAGAATAGTTTTCACAAAAGTTAGCTAAACGAGTTTCAGAGTGAGTGATTATCCCAGGTTGAATATCATTGTAGATTTGCTCAACGGGATGATCTTTAGCAATTCTTGCTCGAACTCATGAAAGCTTTTACTTGGGTCTTTGTTGAACATCTTCTTCATCTTGTTCTTCTTCTTGGCCTTCTTCATTGTTGGCGTTGTCGTTCTCTTGTCGTGGTGGAGAAGGAGGTTGTTGACGTTCATCTTGATGCACTTCCTCGTTTTCTTCATCTTGGTGTGTCCCACTTGTGGATGCTTCCGTATCAACTCTTAGTTCACCATGTTGTGAAGTAGAAGCTTCCACTTGGACGGACGAGGTACTCTCCTTCACCTCTGTTGGACGAACCTTGCCAATAGACAACTCTTGGATTGCTTCCGAAGGATCTTTGTCTCCGTTGAGGAGCTCATATGCCGTCTTGCCGAGTAGCTTGTGAAGATACAAGCGATTTGTTGCATGACAAGCTGTCTCAACCGCTTCTGCCCAAAAGTGCTTCGGCGTCTTGTACTCATCAAGCATCGTTCTCGCCATTTCGATGAGCGTCCGGTTCTTCCTCTCAACAACTCCATTTTGTTGAGGTGTGTATGTAGCCGAGAACTCGTGTGAAATCCCTTCTTCGTCAAGAAAGGTGTCCACATTTGCGTTCTTGAACTCCGTTCCGTTGTCGCTGCGAACCGTCTTGATCTTCACTTCAAATTGATTTTGGGCCTTTCTAGCGAAGTTTTTGAGGATCTTTTGGACCTGCGATTTATCATCGAGAAAGAACACCCACGTAAATCTTGAAAAATCATCAACTATAACGAAACCAAAAGAATTTCCACCGGGACTCTTGTAGGAGTTGGGACCAAAGAGATCCGTGTGAAGTATCTCGAGTGGCCTCTTTGTGGTCATGATGTTCTTCACGGGATGCCTTCCTCCGACCTGTTTACCTGCTTGACAAGCACTGCAAAGTCTATCCTTATCAAATATGACATCATTAACTCCAAGGATATGATTTCCTTTAATAAGCTTGTCAAGGTTTCTCATGCCAACATGACCTAATCATCTATGCCATAACCAACCTTTTGAGGATTTAGCAATGAAGCAAGTTTTAGGTTGAGCCTTTTTAGTGAAATCAACAATGTATAGATCACCTCTACGTATACCGGTAAATACCATTTTATGATTGTCTCGACGAAATACTTGGCAATCAATTTCAGTAAATAGGACATTGAAACTGAAATCAGCAAGTCTAGATACTGAAAGTAAGTTGTAGCCAAGAGATTCAACGAGCATGACATTCTGAATGGAGCTATCATGTGAGATGGCCACCTTACCGAGACCAACCACCTTACCCTTTGAGCTGTCACCGAAAGTGACATACTTTCGAGGACTATCATTATCAGCAAGCTCACGAAACATGTCTTTATCTCCGGTCATGTGATCGGTACATCCACTATCAAGAACCCATTCCTTTCCTCCTGACATATATCCCCGAAGATTTGCCATAAGACCAAAGTGTCTCATTGCATCATCAAGATCGAAGTCACTATCATCATCCTCATAATAGTATCCATGTTCAACATCGTCATGTGGTGGATCAAATCCTAGAGAGGCGTTAGAGTGAGTTTGACAATGATCTTGCTTATGAAGTCTTATAGCTTCGGAAATAATATCACCAATAATTCCAACATCTCCTTTGGCACGCATAAGGTTTGTAAGCTCAAATAGACGATCACCAAACATCAGATCACTAGTGTTCATCTTACTCAAGGCAATAGATTTATAGAGAATCTCATCTAGATTTTTCAAGGAATAATTTGGAAAGAGTTCCTCAACAAATTTCCATATAGTGTAGGCACACTCAAAAGTAGGCAAGATTCTAATCAAGTTTCTAGGCAAGCCTCTAGTGATAAGATTAACAGTTCTAAGATTTCTAGTCATGTCAATAGATTCATCAAGGGTAGGATGCATAGGATCAACATGAGGTGCACAAGGGCTAGCAATGTACTTGTTCAATTGATATTGATTGAAAATTACAAGCATCTCATTTTTCCACTCATGAAAATACTCTCCATCAAGAATAGTCACTCTATGACTAAGACTCCCCGAAGTAGACTCATCCATCTTCCTCCAATGGTGATTAAACCAAGGCAATGGAGACCAAAGCTCTGATACCACTTGTAGGATCTTGAGAAGAGGTGTCTAGAGGGGGGTGATTAGACACTAAGTACCAAAGTTGTAGTTTTTAACTTCTTTTGGTTTAAATGGAGTTTAGGCACAAATTTAACATTCTCAATACATAACAAGTAAGCATGCAATGAGTATATAGGCAGCAGAAAATAAAGCATGCAAGTTGCAAGAATGTAAAGGGAAGGGTTTGGAGGATTCAAACGCAATTGGAGACACAGATGTTTTTGTCGTGGTTCCGATAGGTGGTGCTATCGTACATCCACGTTGATGGAGACTTCAACCCACGAAGGGTAACGGTTGCGCGAGTCCACGAGGGGCTCCACCCACGAAGGGTCCACGAAGAAGCAACCTTGTCTATCCCACCATGGCCGTCGTCCACGAAGGACTTGCCTCACTAGCGGTAGATCTTCACGAAGTAGGCGATCTCCTTGCCCTTACAAACTCCTTGTTTCAACTCCACAATCTTGTCGGAGGCTCCCAAGTGACACCTAGCCAATCTAGGAGACACCACTCTCCAAGAAGTAACAAATGGTGTGTTGATGATGAACTCCTTGCTCTTGTGCTTCAAATGATAGTCTCCCCAACACTCAACTCTCTCTCTCACAGGATATGGATTTGGTGGAAAGAAGATTTGAGTGGAAAGCAACTTGGGGAAGGCTAGAGATCAAGATTCATATGGTTGGAATGGAATATCTTGGCCTCAACACATGAGTAGGTGGTTCTCTCTCAGAACTGGTAAGTTGGAAGTGCAGGTTTGTTCTGATGGCTCTCTCCACGAATGAAGAGGAGGTGGAGGGGTATATATAGCCTCCACACAAAATCTAAACGTTACACACAATTTACCAAACTCGGTGGGACCGAATCATCAAACTCTGTCGGACCGATTTAGTAAACCTAGTGACCGCTAGGGTTTTCGGTGGGACCGAAATGCAACTCGGTAGGACCGATATGGTTAGGGTTAGGGCATAACGTAATCTCGGTGAGACCGATTACACAAACTCGGTGAGACCGATTTTGGTAATTAGCTAACCAGAGAGTTGGTCAGGCAAACTCGGTTGGACCGATTACTCAAACTCGGTGGGACCGATTTTGCTAATGAGTCAACCAGAAAGTTTGCATTGTAATCTCAGTAGTACCGATTGCTCAAACTCGGTGAGACCGATTTTGATAATGGACATACACAGAGAGATTACAATCCCATCTCGGTGAGACCGAGATCCCTATCGGTGAGACCGATTTGCCTAGGGTTTGTGGCAGTGGCTAAGACATCCAAACTCGGTGGCGCGGATAGGAAGAATCGGTGGCAATGAGTTTGACTTTAGGTTTTAGGACATATGTGTGGAAGTGGGAAAGTAGTTGAGGGTATTTGGAGCATATCACTAAGCACTTGAAGCAAGAGGCTCATTAAGCAACACCTCATCCCTCCTTGATAGTATTGGCTTTTCCTATAGACTCAATGTGATCTTGGATCACTAAAATGTAAAATGAAGAGTCTTTAGCTTGAAGCTTTAGCCAATCCTTTGTCCTTAGCAACTTGAAGGAGTTCCCACATCCTTTAGTCCATGCCACTCCATTGTTGAACTTATCTTAAACATACTAGATAAAGGTGTTAGTCCAACAAGAGATATGTTGACATTAATTACCAAAACCACCTAGGGAGCACTTGTGCTTTCAATCTCCCCCTTTTTGGTAATTGATGACAACATACATCAAAGCTTTAGACAAAGATATAAAGAATAGCAAGTAAAGCTTTGGAAAGACATGTAATAGGCATAGGCTCCCCCTACATGTATGCAATCATGTGAATATGGAATATAGAAGCATGTGATAGCATAACCATGATAGAGCAGGCAATGTGTTACATGTATCTTGGCCATATGCATCAGAGCAAAGAATATTAAAGAAAATACCTTCATGCCCATGAGTCCTTCTTGCAAACAGTATGTACATCAGCAAGAATTCCTCATACACATGATTGTGATGCATATACTTACCTTGTAGTCTTGAGTTGGCTTAGGATGGAATGAACCTGCGTAAACAAGGTTAGATAACACAGATGCACCTACTAGCCAGAGCAAACAAAAGAAACCACAAGAATACCAAGACTGGGATGACATGTAGAGAGTGAGTACTAAGTACTACATTGGGTTTGACATGTCCCCAAGAGTAAAGATATGCAATGAATTTGAATGATTTCTTTTCCTTAGATGTCTTGCTCCCCAGAATCTAGCATGGGATACTGGGAGAAGATAGGGAACAGGAAATCAGAGCTGAAAGAAAATCAGAGCTGAAAGATATTATTGGAAAAGAAATGTGTGGATGAAGATGGTACTGGAAAAGTTTTTCGATGACTCGTCGGAGAAGGAAGAAGAAGGTGATGATGATTTTGAGATGGGATTGCCAATGATAATTCGAGAGGAAGAGGGGACACTTGTAGAAAAAGTGTCAAATGTTCAGCTCATTAGTGCTGGTTTGAATTTGAGCCGGCACTAATGTGTCCATTAATGCTGGTTCCAACGGCTAACCGGGCCGCTCTCATTAGTACCGGTTCATGCCAAACTTTTAGCACCAGTTCGTGCCACGAACCGGTACTAAAGAGAGTGGTGGCAGGATGTTGTCAGTTTGGGGCCCCTCGAGCACCTTTAGTACCAGTTCGTGGCATGAACTGGTATTAAAGGTCATCCTATATAAACCCTTCGTCCACCCGAGCTCGCTTCTTCCCCATTTCCCCTCTCCTCTGTTCTTCCCTTCCTCTCGAGCTCATCACAAATTTTTCCCAAATTTTGTCAAGATTTGAAGGGCCCCATCCATTCAAATGATCACAAAGGTTAGCAACTTTGTCCTTTCATCTCTCAATGCTAGATTAGCTCTTGCAATGGTTTATATAGTGATTAATTTGTGGGTTTTAGTAATTTGGGAGGAATTATATGTGGTAGTATTTGATTTATATGCAATTTGAGGTCAAAATAACAATTAGTTTGCATATGTAGGTGTGGTTTACTTAGTGCCTTGTAAATCTCTGTCGTAACCACTGTCGATCGCCCGCACAGTCCCGTCGCCGGCACCACCTTGTGGTGAGCCTCTTGTTCATGAATTTTTTATATAAAAAAATGATGTTTGTGTGATTTGGATATATAGTTACTCGTATAATCATCTTGCCAGTACGTTGTTTGTTATACATAGTGCCATGGTTTTGATATATGTCCCCTACGGCCCTCGTCCTTGTTATGATTCGGATGTGGTATATTCTCTTTTAAAACAATTTGTGGGTTTTATTTTGGGAGGAATTATATGTGGTAGTATTTGATTTATATGCAATTTGAGGTCAAAATAACTCTTAGTTTGCATATGTTGGTGTGGTTTACTTAGTGCCTTCCCGTCTCCGTCCTAACCACCGTCGACCGCCCGCACAGTCCCGTCGCCGGCACCACCTTGTGGTGAGCCTCTTGTTGTTATCTTTTATATATAAAAAAATCATGTTTGTGTGATTTAGATATATAGTTACTTGTATAATTATCTTACCCGTATGTTGTTTGTTACACATAGTGCCATGGTTTTGATATCCGTCCCCGTCGGCCCTCGTCCGGGTTATGATTCGGATGTGGTATATTCTCTTCTATAACTATTTGTTGCATTTCGTGTTTATGACAAATTATGCCCATCAAGTTGACATAGATATTTTTATCTAGGAGGTATGTGAACCGGAAATTCCAACCGACCCTATTGTCGACAGGTTAAATTTAATTAAAAGAGAAAACGAGTATTTGAAATAAAAATTGAAAAGAATTAAGGGGGAGAAGATGGAATTGGAGTTGCATGTTGCCGATGTCGTCAATGATCACAAGATCAAGATGGAGAAAATGCACTTGAAGATTAGAAAGATTAGAAAATATGCCATTGATAGTGAGGCTTGGTATCATTATGCTGTTGGATCAATTGTTACCTTAGTTGTGATCTTGATTGCATTTGTTGTTGCATTTAAATGCTTTAGCTAGAGAGTTATTTGTTTGTTGCATTTAAGTGTTGTATGAACTTGTATTAATTTGGTCTTTTCGGTGTTGTGTAATGAAGATGAGCCGACAATGGATGTACGATGACCGATGCTCTCCCGAGTTCATTAATGGCGTGCAAATTTTCTGCTTGCGGCTGAGGCAAACAAGCGGGCAGATGGTTTTATGCCTTGTCCATGTGCTGGCTGTAAGAATGATCACAATTACTCGAAGTCAAGAACCATTCACGTCCACATGTTTGAGTCCGGTTTCATGCCCCACTATAATGTTTGGACCAAGCATAGAGAAAGAGGGGTTATGATGGAACACAACGAAGAAGAAGAGGACGACGGCAACTATCCTAGCCATGGGTTCCCTGAATACGATGATACAACAATGGGGGAAGAAGCTGAGCCGCCAATGCGGGAAGAAGTTGAAGAAGAGGCATCAGATGAGCCCGCTGATGATCTAGGTCGGGCTATTGTCGATGCAAAGAGAAACCGCACAAGTGATTTGGAGAAGAAGAAGTTAGAGCGCATGTTAGAGGATCACAAGAAATTGTTGTACCCGAATTGCGAAGCTGACAAGAAAAAGGTGGCCACCACACTGGAATTACTGCAATGGAAGGCAGAGAATGGTGTATCTGACAAGGAATTTGGAAAGTTGCTGATAATGTTAAATAAGATGCTTCCAGAGGACAACGAATTACCCGAGAGTATGTATGAAGCAAAGAAGGTTGTCTGCCCTCTAGGGTTAGAGGTGCAGAAGATACATGCACGCCCTAATGACTACAACCTCTACCGCGGTGAGTACACGGATTTGAACGTGTGCCCGGTATGCGGTGCATTGCGTTATAAGATCAGCCGCGATGACCCTGGTGATGTTGAGGGCGAGCGCCCCAGGAAGAAGATTCCTGCCAAGGTGATCTGGTATGCTCCTATAATACCACAGTTGAAACATTTGTTCCAAAACAAAGAGCATGCCAAGGCGATGCGATCGCACAGTGAAGACCGTAAGAAAGACGGAAAGTTGAGAGTACCCGCTGGCGGGTCGCAGTGGAGAAAAATCGAGAGAAAGTACAGGGAGGAGTTTGCAGGTGACGCAAGGAACATATGGTTTGGTCTAAGCGCAGATGGCATTAATCCTTTTGGGGAGTAGAGCAGCAACCATAGCACATGGCATGTGACTATGTTTGTATAACCTTCCTCCTTGGTTGTGCATGAAGCGGAAGTTCATTATGATGCCAGTGCTCATCCAAGGCCCTAAGCAACTCGACAACGATATTGATGTGTACCTAAGGCCATTAGTTGAAGAACTCTTACAGGTGTGGAATGGAAAAGTTCTACGTGCGTGGGATGAGCACAAACATGAAGAATTTGACCTAAAGGCGTAGCTGTTCGTGACCATCAATGATTGTCCTACTCTTAGTAACCTTTCAGGACAGACAAACAAGGGATACCACGCCTGCATGCACTGTTTAGATGATACCGACAGTATATATTTGGATTATTGTAGGAAGAATGTGTACCTGGGACATCGTCGACTTCTTCCGAGCAGGCATCCCGTAAGAAAGAAAGGCAAGCATTTCAAAGGTGAGGCGGATCACCGGACGAAGCCTCGCCACCGTACTAGTGCTGATGTACATGATATGGTCAAGGATTTGAAGGTAATCTTTGGAAAGGGTACTGGCGGACAACCTGTTCCGAATGACGCTGACGGACGCGCACCCATGTGGAAGAAGAAATCTATATTTTGGGACCTGCCCTATTGGAAAGACCTAGAGGTCTGCTCGGCAATCAACGTGATGCACGTGACGAAGAATCTTTGTGTGACCCTGCTTGGCTTTTTGGGCATGTATGGGAAGACAAAAGATACACCGGAGGCACGGGAGGACCAGCAACATATGCATGGAAAAGACAGCACACATCAGGTTCATGCCAGCTATGCTCTTACCAAAGAAGAGAAGGAAATCTTCTTTGAATGCATGCTGAGTATGAAGGTACCGTCTGGCTTCTCGTCGAATATAAAGGGAATAATAAATATGGCAAAGAAAAAGTTCCAGAACCTAAAGTCTCATGACTGCCACGTGATTATGACGCAACTGCTTTCGGTTGCATTGAGGGGGCTTGTATTGGAAAACGTTCGATTAGCCATTGTGAAGCTATGTACATTCCTCAATAAAATATGTTAGAAGGTAATCGATCTAGAAAGCATACCAAGGTTAGAGAATGATTTGGTGCAATGTCTTGTCAGTTTTGAGTTGGTGTTCCCACCATCCTTCTTCAACATCATGACGCACGTCCTAGTTCACCTATGCGAAGAGATTAACGTTTTGGGTCCTGTATTTCTACACAATATGTTCCCCTTTGAGAGGTTCATGGGAGTCTTAAAGAAATATGTTCATAACCATGCTAGGCCAGAAGGAAGCGTCTCGAAGGGCCATGAAAATGAGGAGGTCATTGAGTTTTGTATTGACTTTATTCCTGACCTTAAGCCGATTGGTGTTCCTGAATCGCGACATAAGGGAAGACTAGATGGAAAAGGTATGCTAGGAGGGGATCGAATAATATGTATGGACGAGCATTCTCTCACTCAAGCACACTACACAGTTCTACAGAATTCCGCCTTGGTGACTCCGTATATGGAGGGACACAAGAATTTTCTATGCTCCAAACACCCGGAGCAGTTTGACGACTGGATTACACGTGAACAAACGGGGACTTTCGCCGGCTGGTTGCAGACACGTGCCATGCATGACGCCGCTATTGAAGATGACCTGTACTTGTTGTTCCAGTTACCATCTTCGAATATAATGACTTTCAAAGGGTACGAGATAAATGGGAATACATTTTACACGATCGCCCAAGATAAGAAGAGCACCAACCAAAACAGCGGTGTTCGCTTTGATGCACCAACCAAGAAGGGAAAGGAAATATATTATGGTTACATAGAGGACATATGGGAACTTGACTATGGACGTGGTTCGAAGGTCCCTTTATTTCGGTGCAAATGGGTCAATATGACACGAGGCGGGGTAACGAAAGACCCGCAGTACGGAATGACAACAGTGGATCTCAACAATCTTGCATATGCAGACTAACCATTCGTCCTAGACAATGATGTGGCACATGTTTTCTATGTGAAGGACATGTCTACCAAGCCGAGGAAAAGAAAAGATAAGGAAGCAAATGCATTACACGATGAGCCAAAGCGCCACATAGTTCTTTCCGTGAAAAGAAACATCGTGGGAGTGGATAACAAGATAGACATGTCAGAAGATTATGAAAAGTTTGATGAAATTGCACCATTCACAGTGAATATTGACCCGAGAATCCAGTTAAATGATGAAGATTGTCTATGGTTACGGCACAAAAGGACACACGCGAAGAAAAAGTTTCACACCCAAAGATCTGGGATGTGATCGCCTTGACTATCATCACTTTCTTCTGTGTTTCACACCCAGGAGGGAATATTTGTAATAGTTAGGGTACTTATATGTTTTGGCATTTATTGATTTTTTCAGCTAAATGACCCTGAAATTGAAAACACTTCAAATAAACTCCGAAAAGGTTGAAAGTTGGCATGTTATCATAATTTCACCCACACAGCATGTGCAAAAAAGTAGAGAGGGTTACGGCAAAAACTGGATGCACTTTCTGTACAAAATGGACAATCTCTTCCGAAGTATCAGGGTTTCGGACGAAAACTCATCTGTTACAAAGGCATTTCATTTTTTAAATAACCTAAGCATTACCAAATTGAATATAATGATAAAACACACTAATATTAAACATAAGAAATAAGAATCACTAGAAAATCTATTTTTAAAGTTAAGTTATTCACAAACTAGTGATTCACACAAATTTCAAATAATTCAAAATTTAAACTATTCAAATTTGAAAACTACCGACACTAACAGAAAGTTTGTAATTTTTTGTACCTAAAGAAAAAATATTCACAAAGAAACTCTAAATACAGCAAAAAACAACTCAGAAATAAATAAAAGAAAATAAGTAAGGCAAAAAAGAAAAAAAGCCCGCCTACTGGGCCACAACGGCCTGCATACGACTAGAAACCCAACCTGTTGTTGGGCCAGGATGCAGGCCCGCAAGGCCCAATAGGCCCACGGGGCAGCACAACACAGGAAGGCCCAGAAGGCCTGCTTGGGAGAGGAGCTCGAAGCAGAAGCCGTGGCTGGGTTTATAAACCAGTGCGGCTGCCCTTCGCTAGGCGAGGTGGGACTAAACTTTGCGCCCCTCGCCTGGCAGCGCACCACCTTTAGTACCGGGTCGTGGATCCAACCGGTAGTAAAGGGAGGGGTCATTAGTACAGGTTGGAGCCACCACCCGGTACTAAAGGTGGTGCGCTTCCCGCCGCTTGGCCTGGCCAAAACATGTTGGAAATATGCCCTAGAGGCAATAATAAAAGGATTATTATTATAATTCCTTGTTCATGATAATTGTCTTTTATTCATGCTATAATTGTATTATCCGGAAATCATAATGTACAAGACCCAATCCTAAGCATAGCACAAGACCCAATCCTAAGCATAGCACAAGATCGTGTAGTTCGTTTGCTAGAGCTTTTCCAATGTCAAGTATCCTTTCCTTAGACCATGAGATCATGTAACTCCCGGATACCGTAGGAGTGCTTTGGGTGTACCAAACGTCACAACGTAACTGGGTGACTATAAAGGCATACTACGGGTATCTCCGAAAGTGTCATTGGGTTGACACGGATCGAGGCTGGATTTGTTACTCCGCATGACGGAGAGGTATCTCTGGGCCCACTCGGTAATGCATCATCATAATGAGCTCAAAGTGACCAAGTGTTTGGTCACGGGATCATGCATTATGGTACGAGTAAAGTGACTTGCCGGTAACGAGATTGAACGAGGTATTGGGATACCGACGATCGAATCTCGGGCAAGTAACGTATCGATTGACAAAGGGAATTGTATACGGGGTTGCTTGAAACCTCGACATCGTGGTTCATCCGATGAGATCATCATGGAACATGTGGGAGCCAACATGGGTATCCAGATCCCGCTATTGGTTATTGGCCGGAGAGCTCTCTCGGTCATGTCTGCATGATTCCCGAACCCGTAGGGTCTACACACTTAAGGTTCGGTGACGCTAGGTTTATTAGGAAGACTTGTATGTGATTACCGAATGTTGTTCGGAGTCCCGGATAAGATCCCGGACGTCACGAGGAGTTCCAAACTGGTCCGGAGGTGAAGATTTATATATGGGAAGGTGTCATACGGTCACCGGAAAGTTTCGGGGGCATATCGGTATTGTACCGGGGCCACCAGAGGGGTTCCGGGGTCCACGGGAGGGCCACCTCTCGGAGGGCCTCATGGGCCGTAGTGGGCAGGGAACCAGCCTGGAGGGCTGGGCGATCCCCTTGGGCCCATGCGCCTAGGGTTGGGGGGAAACCCTAGTGGGGGCGCCCCCCTTGCTTGGGGGGCAAGCCCCCTCCCCTTGGCCGCCGCCCCCCTCTAGATCTCATCTAGAGGGGGCCGGCCCCCTTCCCCTTCCCCTATAAATAGAGGGGCGAGGGGAGGGCTGCACACAACATCCAAGGCGCAGCCCCTCCCCTCCCCAACACCTCTCCTCCTCCGCGTGAGCTTGGCGAAGCCCTGCCGGAGAACTGCCACTCCATCACCACCACGCCGTCGTGCTGCTGTTGGAGCCTTCTTCCTCAACCTCTCCCTCCTCCTTGCTGGATCAAGGTGCGGGAGACGTCATCCGCTCCGTACATGTGTTGAACGCGAAGGTGCTGTCCGTTCGGCACTTGGTCATCGGTGATATGGATCACGACGAGTACGACTCCCTCAACCCCGTTCTCTTGAACGCTTCCGCTCGCGATCTACAAAGGTATGTAGATGCACTACTATCATTCATTGCTAGATGAACTCATAGATGGATCTTGGTGAAACCATAGAAATTTTTTTATTTTCTGCAACGTTCCCCAACAGTGGCATCATGAGCTAGGTCTATGCGTAGTTCTCTTTGCACGAGTAGAACACAATTTGTTGTGGGCGTAGATGTTGTCAACTTTCTTGCTGCTACTAGTCTTATTTTGCTTCAGCGGTATTGTGGGATGAAGCGGCCCGGACCGACCTTACACGTACGCTTACGTGAGACAGGTTCCACCGACTGACATGCACTAGTTGCATAAGGTGGCTAGCGGGTGTCTGTCTCTCCCACTTTAGTTGGAGCGGATTCGATGAAAAGGGCCCTTATGAAGGCTAAATAGAAGTTGACAAATCACGTTGTGGCTTTTTCGTAGGCAAGAAAACGTTCTTGCTAGAACCCTATTGCAGCCACGTAAAAGATGCAACAACAATTAGAGGACGTCTAACTTGTTTTTGCAGCAATTGCCTTGTCATGTGATATGGCCAAAAGTTGTGATGAATGATGAATGATATATTGTGATGTTTGAGATCATGTTCTTGTAATAGGAATCACGACTTGCATGTCGATGAGTATGACAACCGGCAGGAGCCATAGGAGTTGTCTTAATTATTGTATGACCTGCGTGTCATTGATTCAACGCCATGTAATTACTTTACTTTATTGCTAAACCGTTAGCTATAATAGTAGAAGTAATAGTTGGCGATCAACTTCATGGAGACACGATGATGGAGATCATGATGATGGAGATCATGATGATGGAGATCATGGTGTCATGCCGGTGACAAGATGATCATGGAGCCCCAAGATGGAGATCAAAGGAGCTATATGATATTGGCCATATCATGTCACTACTATTTAATTGCATGTGATGTTTACTATATTTATGCATCTTGTTTACTTAGAACGGCGGTAGTAAATAAGATGATCCCTCATAATAATTTCAAGAAAGTGTTCCCCCTAACTGTGCGCCATTGCTAAAGTTCGTCATTTCGAAGCACCACGTGATGATCGGGTGTGATAGATTCCTACGTTCAGATACAACGGGTGTAAGACAGTTTTACACATGCAAAACACTTAGGTTAACTTGACGAGCCTAGCATGTACAGACATGGCCTCGGAACACAGAGACCGAAAGGTCGAACATGAGTCGTATGGAAGATACGATCAACATGGAGATGTTCACCGATGATGACTAGTCCGTCTCACGTGATGATCGGACACGGCCTAGTCGACTCAGATCATGTAACACTTAGATGACTAGAGGGATGTCAAATCTGAGTGGGAGTTCATTAAATAATTTGATTAGATGAACTTAATTATCATGAACTTAGTCTAAAATCTTTGCAAAAATGTCTTGTAGATCAAATGGCCAACGCTCATGTCAACATGAACTTCAATGCGTTCCTAGAGAAAACCAAGCTGAAAGATGATGGCAGCAACTATTCGGACTGGGTCCGGAACCTGAGGATCATCATCATAGCTGCCAAGAAAGCATATGTCCTAGAAGGACCGCTAGGTGAAGCACCCATCCCAGAGAACCAAGACATTATGAATGCTTGGCAGTCATGTGCTGATGATTACTCCCTCGTTCAGTGTGGCATGCTTTATAGCTTAGAACCGGGCCTCCGAAAGCGTTTTGAGCAACACGGAGCATATGAGATGTTCGAGGAGCTGAAAATGGTTTTCCAAGCTCATGCCCGGGTCGAGAGATATGAAGTCTCCGACAAATTCTATAGTTGTAAGATGGAGGAAAATAGTTCTATCAGTGAGCACATACTCAGAATGTCTGGGTTGCACAACCGCCTGTCCCAGCTGGACATTAACCTCCCATACGAAGCGGTCATTGACAGAATCCTTCAGTCGCTCCCACCGAGCTACAAGAGCTTTGTGATGAACTACAATATGCAGGGGATGGTGAAAACTATTCCTGAAGTATTTTCAATGTTGAAGTCAGCACAGGTAGAAATCAAGAAAAAACATCAAGTATTGATGGTCAATAAAACCACCAAGTTCAAGAAGGGCAAGGGTAAGAAGAACTTCAAGAAGGACGGCAAAGATGTTGCCGCGCCCGGTAAGCCAGTTGCCGGGAAGAAGTCAAAGAATGGACCCAAGCCTGAGACTGAGTGCTTTTATTGCAAAGGGAAGGGTCACTGGAAGCGGAACTGCCCCAAATACTTAGCGGACAAGAAGGCCGAAAACACTAAAGGTATATGTGATATACATGTAATTGATGTGTACCTTACCAGTACTCATAGTAACTCCTGGGTATTTGATACCGGTGTCGTTGCTCATATTTGTAACTCACAGCAGGAGCTGCGGAATAAGCGGAGACTGGCGAAGGACGAGGTGACGATGCGCGTCGGGAATGGTTCCAAGGTCGATGTGATCGCCGTCGGCACGCTACCTCTACATTGACCTACGGGATTAGTTTTAAACCTCAATAATTGTTATTTAGTGCCAAGTTTGAGCGTGAACATTGTATCTGGATGTCGTTTAATACGAGATGGCTACTCATTTAAATCCGAGAATAATGGTTGTTCTATTTATATGAGAGATATGTTTTATGGTCATGCCCCGATGGTTAATGATTTATTCTTAATGAATCTCGAACGTGATGTTACACATATTCATAGTGTAAATACCAAAAGATGTAAAGTTGATAACGATAGTCCCACATACTTGTGGCACTGCCGCCTTGGTCACATTGGTGTCAAGCGCATGAAGAAGCTCCATGCTGATGGACTTTTAGAGTCTCTCGATTATGAATCATTTGACACATGCGAACCATGCCTCATGGGCAAAATGATCAAGACTCCGTTCTCCGGAACAATGGAGCGAGCAACCAACTTATTGGAAATCATACATACTGATGTGTGTGGTCCAATGAACGTTGAGGCTCGCGGAGGATATCGTTATGTTCTCACTCTCACTGACGACTTAAGTAGATATGGGTATGTCTACTTGATGAAACACAAGTCTGAGACCTTTGAAAAGTTCAAGGAATTCCAGAATGAAGTAGAGAATCAATGTGACCGAAAGATAAAATTCTTACGATCAGATCGTGGAGGAGAATATTTAAGCCACGAATTTGGTACGCACTTAAGAAAATGTGGAATCGTTTCACAACTCACGCCGCCTAGAACACCTCAGTGTAATGGTGTGTCCGAACGTCGTAATCGCACTCTATTGGATATGGTGCGATCTATGATGTCTCTTACCGATTTACCGCTATCATTTTGGGGATACGCTCTAGAAATAGCTACATTCACTTTAAATAGGGCTCCGTCTAAATCCGTTGAGATGACACTGTATGAATTATGGTTTGGGAAGAAACCTAAGCTGTCGTTTCTAAAATTTTGGGGATGCTATGCTTATGTCAAGAAACTTCAACCTGAAAAGCTCGAACCCAAGTCGGAAAAATGCGTCTTCATAGGACACCCTAAGGAAACCATTGGGTATACCTTCTACCTTAGATCCGAAGGAAAGATCTTTGTTGCCAAGAACAGATCCTTTCTGGAAAAAGAGTTTCTCTCGAAAGGAGTAAGTGGGAGGAAAGTAGAACTCGATGAAGTACTACCTCTTGAACCGGAAAGTAGTGCAGCTCAGAAAATGTTCTTGTGGTGCCTACACCGATCGGAGAGGAAATTAATGATGATGATCACGGTGCTTCAATCAAGTTGCTCTTGAACTTCAGAGGTCCACAAGGAAACGCTCCACACCAGAGTGGTATGGCAACCCTGTCCTGGAAATCATGTTGTTAGACAACGGTGAACCTTCGAACTATGAAGAAGCGATGGCGGGCCCAGATTCCAACAAATGGCTTGAAGCCATGCAATCCGAGATAGAATCCATGTACGAAAACAAAGTATGGACTTTGACAGACTTGCCCGATGATCGGCCAGCGATAGAAAACAAATGGATCTTTAAGAAGAAGACGGACGCGGATGGTAATGTTACCATCTATAAAGCTCGACTTGTCGCTAAGGGTTATCGGCAAGTTCAAGGGGTTGACTACGATGAGACTTTCTCTCCCGTAGCGAAGCTGAAGTCCGTCCGAATCATGTTAGCAATTGCCGCATACTATGATTATGAGATATGGCAAATGGACGTCAAAACGGCATTCCTTAACGGTTATCTTAAGGAAGAACTGTATATGATGCAGCCGGAAGGTTTTGTCGACCCTAAGAATGCTAACAAGGTATGCAAGCTCCAGCGATCCATTTATGGGCTGGTGCAAGCATCTCGGAGTTGGAACATTCGCTTTGATGAGATGATCAAAGCGTTTAGTTTATGCGACTTATGGAGAAGCCTGCGTTTACAAGAAAGTGAGTGGGAGCTCTGTAGCATTTCTCATATTATATGTAGATGACATACTTTTGATGAGAAATGATATAGAACTTTTGGACAGCATTAAGGCCTACTTGAATAAGAGGTTTTCAATGAAGGACCTTGGAGAAGCTGCTTATATATTAGGCATCAAGATCTATAGAGATAGATCGAGACGCCTCATAGGTCTTTCAAAAAGCAAATACCTTGATAAGATATTGAAGAAGTTCAATATGGATCAGTCTAAGAAGGGGTTCTTGCCTGTGCTGCAAGGTGTGAAATTGAGCTCGGCTCAATGTCCGACCACGGCAGAAGATATAGAAGAGATGAGTGTCATCCCCTATGCCTCAGCCATAGGGTCTATTATGTATGCCATGCTGTGTACCAGACCTGATGTAAACCTTTCCGTAAGTTTGGTAGGAAGGTACCAAAGTAATCCCGGCAAGGAACACTAGACAGCGGTCAAGAATATCCTGAAGTACCGAAAAGGACTAAGGACATGTTTTCGCTTATGGAGGTGATGAAGAGCTCGTCAGAAGGGTTACGCCGACGCTTAGCTTCGACACAGATCTGGATGACTCTAAGTCACAAACGGATACGTATATGTTGAATGGTGGAGCAGTAAGCCGGTGCAGCTGCAAGCAGAGCATCGTGGCGGGATCTACATGTGAAGCGAAGTACATGGCAGCCTCACAGGCAGCGCATGAAGCAATTTGGGTGAAGGAGTTCATCACCGACCTAGGAGTCATACCCAATGCGTCGGGGCCGATCAAACTCTTCTGTGACAACACTGGAACTATTGCACTTGCCAAGGAGCCAAGGTTTCACAAGAAGACCAGGCACATCAAGCGTCGCTTCAACTCCATTCGTGAAAATGTTCAAGACGGAGACATAGAAATTTGCAAAGTGCATACGGATCTGAATGTCCCAGATCCATTGACTAAACCTCTTCCATGAAAGCAAAACATGATCAACACAGAACTCTATGGGTGTTCGATTCATCACAATGTAACTAGATTATTGACTCTAGTGCAAGTGGGAGACTGTTGGAAATATGCCCTAGAGGCAATAATAAAAGGATTATTATTATATTTCCTTGTTCATGATAATTGTATTTTATTCATGCTATAATTGTATTATCCGGAAATCGTAATACACGTGTGAATACATAGACTACAACATGTCCCTAGTGAGCCTCTAGTTGACTAGCTCGTTGATCAATAGATAGTCATGGTTTCCTGACTATGGACATTGGATGTCATTGATAACGGGATCACATCATTAGGAGAATGATGTGATGGACAAGACCCAATCCTAAGCATAGCACAAGATCGTGTAGTTCGTTTGCTAGAGCTTTTCCAATGTCAAGTATCCTTTCCTTAGACCATGAGATCGTGTAACTCCCGGATACCGTAGGAGTGCTTTGGGTGTACCAAACATCACAACGTAACTGGGTGACTATAACGGTATACTACGGGTATCTCCGAAAGTGTCTGTTGGGTTGACATTGATCGAGACTGGGATTTGTCACTCCGTATGACGGAGAGGTATCTCTGGGCCCACTCGGTAATGCATCATCATAATGAGCTCAAAGTGACCAAGTGTTTTGTCACGGGATCATGCATTACGGTACGAGTAAAGTGACTTGCCGGTAACGAGATTGAACGAGGTATTGGGATACCGACGATCGAATCTCGGGCAAGTAACGTACCGATTGACAAAGGGAATTGTATACGGGGTTGCTTGAAACCTCGACATCGTGGTTCATATGATGAGATCATCATGGAACATGTGGGAGCCAACATGGGTATCCAGATCCCGCTGTTGGTTATTGGCCGGAGAGCTGTCTCGGTCATGTCTGCATGATTCCCGAACCCGTAGGGTCTACACACTTAAGGTTCGGTGACGCTAGGGTTATTAGGAAGACTTGTATGTGATTGCCGAATGCTGTTCTGAGTCCTGGATAGGATCCCGGACGTCACGACGAGTTCCGGAATGGTCCGAAGGTGAAGATTTATATATGGGAAGTTGTCATACGGTCACCGGAAAGTTTCGGGGGCATATCGGTATTGTACCGGGGCCACCGGAGGGGTTCTGGGGGTCCATCGGGAGGGGCCACCTCTCTCGGAGGGCCTCATGGGCCGAGTGGGAAGGGAACCAGCCTCGAGGGCTGGGCGATCCCCTTGGGCCCATGCGCCTAGGGTTGGGGAAACCCTAGTGGGGCGCCCCTTGCTTGGGGGCAAGCCCCCCTTGGCCGCCGCTCCCCCTCTAGATCTCATCTAGAGGGGGCCGGCCCCCTTCCCCTTCCCCTATAAATAGAGGGGCGAGGGGAGGGCTGCACACAACATCCAAGGCACAACCTCTCCCCTCCCCAACACCTCTCCTCCTCCGTGTGAGCTTGGCGAAGCCCTGCCGGAGAACTGCCACTCCATCACCACCACGCCGCCGTGCTGTTGTTGGAGCCTTCTTCCTCAACCTCTCCCCCCTCCTTGCTGGATCAAGGTGCGGGAGACGTCATCCGCTCCGTACGTGTGTTGAACGCGGAGGTGCTGTCCGTTCGGCACTTGGTCATCGGTGATTTGGATCACGACGAGTACGACTCCCTCAACCCCGTTCTCTTGAACGCTTACGCTCGCGATCTACAAAGGTATGTAGATGCACTCCTATCACTCGTTGCTAGATGAACTCATAGATGGATCTTGGTGAAACCGTAGAAATTTTTTTATTTTCTGCAACGTTCCCCAACAAAACATGCCTTTAGTACCGGTTGGTGGCTACAAACGATACTAAAGGTCAATCCTATATAAGAAACAGTTCGAAAAAATTTAGTTTTTCATCTCCCACTTCTCTCTGCTGCCGCCCCGCCGTCCCGCGCCATCGCCGCTTCGCCCCCTGCTGCTGTCACCGCTTCGTCGTGTTGTCCCCATCGTCGCCGTCCCGTCGTGCCGCCGCCCGTCTCGCGTGCCGTACATCGCCGTCCCGTCGCCGTCCCCTCGCCTCGCCGTCGCCGCGCCTTGATCGACCTCACCTCGCCTGTCGCTGCCGCTCGACCTCGCCGTCGCCGCGCATCGCCGACTCGCCTCAAGGCCGGTGTGACCTCCCGGCCTCGATCTCCTCCTCAACGCGCTCCACCACTGGGCGCCGCCACAAGACGCACACACGCACACACTACACGCGCGCACACACACAATTTTTCGGTTTTTAGTTTTTAGTTGTTTCTGTTTTTTCTGTTTTTCATACAAAGTTATAGATGAATTAATTAATTAGGTTAGATTAATGTCAAATAGTATATAGAAATGTTAGTTATAATATAATGTCAAAGGTTTTTTTTTGTTTTTTATACAAATGTTATAAATTTTAGCATATAGAAATGTTAGAAATTTTAGAAATGTTAGTTTTAGCTAGACGAATTAGACTAATTTCAAATTGTTAGACAATAATCGATGTTTTTTTTTGTTTCTTATAATTTTAGTTATAGAAATTTAGAATTTGTATATAAGATATCACAATCCAATAATTTAAAAAATTTTACATTTGCATATAGTTTTTGTTTTTGACGATGCCCGGCCCGCATCCTCGCCGTCGACTCGTTCGCGACTAGACCCATATCCGGGACTGGGCTCCGCCGGGCTGGCACTGGGAGGTGCTACCTTTAGGGGCGCGCCGCTTGGTGAGGAACCCGGCCCCGGGTCCCGTCGTCGACCCTGATCTCCTTTGGTGGCGTTTGCGTGGGCCACATTCGGTGCAGAGGGAGTCGGCCCCGCCGGAGGTGGTGCGTCGCCGTGTCAGGGAGGAGGACGAGCACGTCGGTCGCTACATGGCTGCTATGGACGCCAGGTTCTCCTATACCTGGCAGGTTCTTTGGGCAGATGACCGGAGATATGATCATGTGATGGTTCCTTCTCTTTGTGTGTCCAACGCCCGCGCCTCAGGAACCGCGAGTGGCCTAGATTCTTCCGTAGTATTCGATCTTTATTAGCTAGCTAGCTAGTGATGTATTCGATATATAATATTCGAGACGATGTATTCGAGATTATATATATTATTAGAGACGATGTATTCGAGATTATATATTATTCGAGACGATGTATTTGAGATTATATATTATTCGAGACGATGCATATTATGTAGTATGATTCAGTTTTTCCTTATTGATTGCATCCATGCATTGTAATTTGAATACTAAATTGTTTTATATTTCTTCTAGATTAGTTAAATAAAATCTATGGCGGACAATACCGGCAGAGAGGGAGAAGAGATCCTGTTCGAGATCATATGCAGCCCTGATGTCTACTACGCACCCTTCTTCTTGTAGACGTTGTTGGGCCTTCAAGTGCAGAGGTTTGTAGGACAATAGCAAATTTCCCTCAAGTGGATGACCTAAGGTTTATCAATCCATGGGAGGCGTAAGATGAAGATGGTCTCTCACAACCCTGCAACCAAATAACAAAGAGTCTCTTGCGTCCCCAACACACCCAATACAATGGTAAATTGTATAGGTGCACTAGTTCGGCGAAGAGATGGTGATACAAGTGCAATATGGATGGTAGATATAGGTTTTTGTAATCTGAAAATATAAAAACAGCAAGGTAACTAATGATAAAAGTGAGTGTAAACGGTATTGCAATGCTAGGAAACAAGGCCTAAGGTTCATACTTTCACTAGTGCAAGTTCTCTCAACAATAATAACATAACTGGATCATATAACTATCCCTCAATATGCAACAAAGAGTCACTTCAGAGTCACTAATAGCGAACAAACGAAGAGATTATTGTAGGATACGAAACCACCTAAAAGTTATCCTTTCTGATCAATCTATTCAAGAGTCCGTAGTAAAATAACACGAAGCTATTCTTTCCGTTCGATCTATCATAGAGTTCATACTAGAATAACACCTTAAGACACAAATCAACCAAAACCCTAATGTCACCTAGATACTCTAATGTCACCTCAAGTATCCGTGGGTATGATAATACGATATGCATCACACAATCTCAGATTCATCTATTCAACCAACACAAAGAACTTCAAAGAGTGCCCCAAAGTTTCTACCGGAGAGTCAAGATGAAAACGTGTGCCAACCCCTATGCATAAGTTCACAAGGTCATTGAACCCGCAAGTTGATCACCAAAACATACATCAATTAGATCACGTGAATATCCCATTGTCACCATAGATAAGCACATGCAAGACATACATCAAGTGTTCTCAAATCCTTAAAGACTCAATCTGATAAGATAACTTCAAAGGGAAAACTCAATCCATTAAAAGAGAGGAGAGGGGGAGAAACATCATAAGATCCAACTATAATAGCAAAGCTCACGATACATCAAGACCGTGCCATATCAAGAACAAGAGAGAGAGAGAGAGAGAGAGAGAGAGAGAGAGAGAGAGAGAGAGATCAAACAAATAGCTACTGGTACATACCCTCAGCCCTGAGGGTGAACTACTCCCTCCTCGTTATGGAGAGCACCGGAATGATGAAGATGACCACCGATGAGGGATCATCCCTCCGGCAGGGTGCCGGAACAAGGTCCCGATTGGTTTTTGGTGGCTACATAGGCTTGCGGTGGCGGAACTCCTGATCTAGGTTATGTTCTGGGGGTTTCTGTATATATAGGAGGTTTTGGCGTCGGGAACAAGTTAGGGGGGTCTCCATGCTGTCCACGAGGTAGGGGCGCGCCCCTACCATCGTGGGCAGCCCGGGACTCTTCTTGTCCATCTCCGATGCCTTGTGGGCTTCTTCTGGTCCAAAAATAATCTCTGTCAAATTTCAGGTCAATTGGACAATGTTTGGTTTTCCTTTTCTACAATACTCAAAAACAAGGAAAAAACAGAAACTGGCACTGGGCTCTGGGTTAATAGGTTAGTCCCAGAAATCATATAAAATAGCATATAAATGCATATAAAACATTCTAGATGGATAATATAATAGCATGGAACAATAAAAAATTATAGATACGTTAGAGACGTATCAAGCATCCCCAAGCTTAATTCCTGCTCGTCCTCGAGTAGGTAAATGATAAAAACAGAATTTTTGATGTGGAATGCTACCTGACATATTTATCAATGTAATTCTCTTTATTGTGGCAAGAATATTCAGATCCATAAGATTCAAGACAAAAGTTTAATATTGACATGAAAACAATAATACTTCAAGCATACTAACAAAGCAATCGTGTCTTCTCAAAATAACATGGCCAAAGAAAGCTATCCCTACAAAATCATATAGTCTGGCTATGCTCTATCTTCATCACACAAAATATTTAAATCATGCACAACCCCGGTGTCAGCCAAGCAGTTGTTTCATACTTTAGTATTCTCAAACTTTTTCAACTTTCACGCAATACATGAGAGTGAGTCATGGACATAGCACTATAGGTGGAATAGAATATGGTAGTTGTGCAGAAGACAAAAAGGAGGAAGATAGTCTCACATCAACTAGGCGTATCAACAGGCTATGGAGATTCCCATCAATAGATATCAATGTGAGTGAGTAGGGATTTCGATGCAACGGATGCACTAGAGCTATAAGTGTATGAAAGCTCAAAAGGAAACTAAGTGGGTGTGCATCCAACTTGCTTGCTCACGAAGACCTAGGGCATTTTGAGGAAGCCCATCATTGGAATATACAAGCCAAGTTCTATAATGAAAAATTCCCACTAGTATATGAAAGTGACAACATAGGAGACTCTTTATCATGAAGATCATGGTGCTACTTTGAAGCACAAGTGTGATAAAAGGATAGTAGAATTTCCCCTTCTCCCTTTTTATCTCATTCATTTTTTTTTGTTTTCTCTTTTTTTTGTTTTTTTATTTGGGCCTTTTCTACTTTTTTATGGCCTCTTTTTTTCTTTTTTTCGTCCGGAGTCTCATGCCGACTTGTGGGGGAATCATAGTCTCCATCATCCTTTCGTCACCGGGACAATGCTCTAGAAAGGAACATCACACTTTTATTTACTTACAACTCAAGAATTACAACTCGATACTTAGAACTAAATATGACTCTATATGAATGCCTCCGGCGGTGTACCGCGATGTGCAATGAATCAAGAGTGACATGTATGAAAAAATTGTGAATGGTGGCTTTGCCACAAATACGATGTCAACTACATGATCATGCAAAGCAATATGACAATGATGGAGCGTGTCATAATAAACGAAACGGTAGAAAGTTGCACGGCAATATATCTCGGAATGGCTATGGAAATTCCATAATAGGTAGGTATGGTGGCTGTTTTGAGGAAGGTATATGGCGGGTGTATGGTACCGGCGGAAGTTGCGCGGCACAAGAGAGGCTAGCAATGGTGGAAGGCTGAGAGTGTGTATAATCATGGACTCAACATTAGTCATAAAGAACTCACATATTTATTGCAAAAATCTACAAGTCATCAAAACAAAGTACTACACGCATGCTCCTAGGGGAAGGGTTGGTAGGAGTTAACCATCACGCATCCCGACCTCCACACATAAGGAAGACAATCAATAAATAAATCATGCTCCAACTTCATCACATAACGGTTCACCATACGTGCATGCTACGGGAATCACAAACTTCAACACAAGTATTTCTAAAATTCACAACTACTCAACTAGCATGACTCTAATATCACCATCTTCATATCTCAAAACAATATAAGGAATCAAACTTCTCTTAGTATTCAATGCACTTTATATGAAAGTTTTTATTATATCCCTCTTGGATGCCTATCATATTAGGACTAAATTTTATAACCCAAGCAAATTACCATGCTGTTTAAGACTCTCAAAATAATATAAGTGAAGGATGAGAGTTCATCTATTTCTTCAAAATAAAACCACCGTCGTGCTCTGAAAATATATAAGTGAAGCACTAGAGCAAATGACAAACTACTCCAAAAGGTATAAGTGAAGATCAATGAGTAGTCGAATAATTATGCAACTATGTGAAGACTCTCTAACATTTTAGAATTTCAGATCTTGGGATATTATTCAAACATCAAGGAAAAAAAAACAAAATGACGCTCCAAGCAAAACACATATCATGTGGTGAATAAAAATATAGCTCCAAGTAAAGTTACCGATGAACAAAGACGAAAGAGGGGATGCCATCCGGGGCATCCCCAAGCTTAGGCTTTTGGTTGTCCTTGAATATCACCTTGGGGTGCCTTGGGAATCCCCAAGCTTAGGCTCTTGCCACTCCTTATTCCATAGTCCATCGAATCTTTACCCAAAACTTGAAAACTTCACAACACAAAACTCAACAGAAAATCTTATGAGCTCCGTTAGTATAAGAAAATAAATCACCACTTTTGGTACTGTTATGAACTCATTCTAAATTCATACTTGTGTAATTCTACTGTATTCCAACTTCTCTATGGTTCATATCCTCCGATACTACTCATAGATTCATCAAAATAAGCAAACAACACATAGAAAACAGAATATGTCAAAAACAGAACAGTCTGTAGTAATCTGTATCAAACGTATACTTCTGGAACTCCAAAAATTCTGAAATAAATTGGTGGACCTGAGGAATTTGTCTATTAATCATCTGCAAAAATAATCAACCTAAAATCACTCTCCAGTAAAAAATGGCAGCTAAGCTCGTGAGCGCTAAAGTTTCTGTTTTTTACAGCAAGATCATAAAGACTTCACCCAAGTCTTCCCAAAGATTCTACTTGGCACAAACACTAATTAAAACTTGAAAACACATCTAAACAGAGGCTAGATGAGTTATTTATTACTAAACAGGAGCAAAAGCAAAGAACAAAAATAAAATTGGGTTGCCTCCCAACAAGCGCTAACGTTTAACGCCCCTAGCTAGGCATGATGATTTCAATGATGCTCACATAAAAGATAAGAATTGAAACATAAAGAGAGCATCATGAAGAATATGAATAGCAAATTTAAGTCTAATCCACTCCCTATGCATAGGGATTTTGTGAGAAAACAACTTATGGGAAAAATAATCAACAAGCATAGGAAGGCAAAACAAGCATGACTTCAAAAGATTCAACACATAGAGAGGAAGCTTGATATTATTGCACTATGTAGAAGCATATGATCCTCTCTCATAATAATTTTCAGTAGGATCATGAATGAATTCAACCATATAACCAGCACATAAAGCATTCTTTTCATGATCTACTTGGATAGAAATTTTACTACTCTCCACATATGCAAACTTATTCTCATCAACAGTAGTGGGAGCAAACTCAACAAAATAACTCTCATGTGATTGAAACTTAAGATCAAGATGACAAGTTTCATGGTTATCATTATTCCTTATAGCATACGTGTGATCACAATAATCATCATAGATAGGAGGCATGCTTTCATCATAATAAATTTGCTCATCAAAAGTTGGGGGACAAAAAATATCATATTCATCAAACATAGCATCCCCAAGCTTGTGGCTTTCCATATCATTAGCATCATGGGTATTCAAAGAATTCATACTAACAACATTGCAATCATGCTCATCATTCAAAGATTTAGTGCCAAACATTTTAATGCATTTTTCCTCTAGCAATTGAGCACAATTATCGGAATCCTTATTTTCACGGAAGACATTAAAAAGATGAAGCATATGAGGCACCCTCAATTCCATTTTTTTGTAGTTTTATTTTATAGAATAAACTAGTGACAAAATAAGAAACTGAAAGATTCAGTTGCAAGATCTAAAGATCTACCTTCAAGCACTCACCTCCCCGGCAACGGCGCCTGAAAAGATCTTGATGTCTACTACACAACCTTCTTCTTGTAGACGTTGTTGGGCCTCCAAGTGCAGAGGTTTGTAGGATAGTAGCAAATTTGCCTCAAGTGGATGACCTAAGGTTTATCAATCCATGGGAGGCATAGGATGAAGATGGTCTCTCTCAAGCAACCCTGCAACCAAATAACAAAGAGTCCCTTGTGTCCCCAACACACCCAATACAATGGTAAACTGTATAGGTGCACTAGTTCGGCGAAGAGATGGTGATACAAGTGCAATATGGATGGTAGATATAGGTTTTTGTAATACGAAAATATAAAAACAGCAAGGTAACTAATGATAAAAGTGACCGTAAACGGTATTGCAATGCTCGGAAACAAGGCCTAAGGTTCATACTTTCACTAGTGCAAGTTCTCTCAACAATAATAACATAACTGGATCATATAACTATCCCTCAACATGCAACAAAGAGTCACTCCAAAGTCACTAATAGAGGAGAACTAACGAAGAGATTATTGTAGGGTATGAAACCACCTCAAAGTTATCCTTTCTGATCAATCTATTCAAGAGTCCGTAGTAAAATAACACGAAGCTATTCTTTCTGTTCGATCTATCATAGAGTTCGTACTAGAATAACACCTTAAGACACAAATCAACCAAAACCCTAATGTCACCTAGATACTCCAATGTCACCTCAAGTATCCGTGGGTATGATTATACGATATGCCCAAAGTTTCTACCGGGGAGGCAAGACGAAAACGTGTGCCAACCCCTATGCATAAGTTCACAAGGTCACTGAACCCGCAAGTTGATCACCAAAACATACATCAAGCAGATCACGTGAATATCGCATTGTCACCACAGATAAGCACATGCAAGACATACATCAAGTGTTCTCAAATCCTTAAAGACTCACTCCGATAAGATAACTTCAAAGGGAAAACTCAATCCATTACAAGAGAGGAGAGGGGGAGAAACATCATAAGATCGAACTATAATAGCAAAGCTCGCGATACATCAAGATCGTGCCATATACAAAACACGAGAGAGAGAGAGAGAGAGATCAAACACATAGCTACTGGTACATACCCTCAGCCCCTAGGGTGAACTACTCCCTCGTCCTCATGGAGAGCGCCGGGATGATGAAGATGGCCACCCGTGAGGGATCCCCCCCGGGAAGGTGCCGGAACAGGGTCCCGATTGGTTTTTGGTGGCTACAGAGG
Organism: Aegilops longissima; assembly: GCA_021605205.1. NCBI lineage: Eukaryota > Viridiplantae > Streptophyta > Magnoliopsida > Poales > Poaceae > Aegilops > Aegilops longissima. The sequence goes on from CM038680.1 coordinate 644,150,279, forward strand.
CTTGCCGCGGTGGAACTCCCGATCTATTTTATGTTCTGGGGGTTTCTGCATATATAAGAGGTTTTGGCGTCGGGAACAAGTCAAGGGGGGTCTCCGGGCTGTCCACGAGGTAGGGGTCGCGCCCCCTACCCTCGTGGGCAGCCCGGGACTCTTCTGGTCCATCTCCGATGCTCCGTGGGCTTCTTCTGGTCCAAAAATAATCTCCGTCAAATTTCAGGTCAATTGGACTCCATTTGGTTTTCCTTTTCTGCGATACTCAAAAACAAGGAAAAAATAGAAACTGGCACTGGGCTCTGGGTTAATAGGTTAGTCCCAAAAATCATATAAAATAGCATATAAATGCATATAAACATCCTAGATGGATAATATAATAGCATGGAACAATCAAAAATTATAGATATATTGGAGACATATCAAGCCCTCGTGGGCCAGATGATCAGAATGAAGACTATGACGGCTCCGAATATCTGAACAATATTGGGGAGGGTGATGATATGATATTCGATCGCGACGACCAAATTGATGAAGTCATGAACTATGATTATGATTATGATGCCGACAATGTTGATCTTGAAATAATAGAGACCGGTGAGGTATATTTATATAAGCAGGCATCTGGTGATCATCACATGTTTTTTTTTATTTGAAGATATATTAACGAATCGATCTTTCTTCTTTTAGCCCTCCGGATCGAGCAAATCTGCTTCTACAGGCAGCAGGACAAAGCGAGGCCCAGGCAAAAAGTTGAAGGAGGGTGTAAAGTACAACATCGATGCCATCAAAGCTAATGGCGAACCAAGCACGCCTAAGAACATTGCGAACAAGTTCATTCGCTAGTGCGGTGTTCTTGTGAGGGACCAACTCCCGATCTCCATTCAAGAATGGAAAGAGCCAACAAAGAAACGTCCTGATCTTACGTGGGTCAACGACAGAGCAAAAAAACGCTTTGGGAATCTCTCATGGAACATTTCACCCTACCAGATCATTTCATTGATGCAGATGTGCAGAAAGTCAAGGACGCTGCTCTTAGGAAGATGGCAATTGCATTCAACACCCACAAGAAAACTGTATGGGCCAACTACGTCGAAGGAGGAAAGAAGACTCCAGAATTCAAGGGAACACTGGAGAATCAAAGAGAACACTGGCCCGCTTTCGTGAAATTCAAGGAATCAGAATTATCTAAGGATCGGTCAAGAAAAAACAAGGCCAATGCCACAAAAAAAGAATCAGTTACATAGGCTGGGGCTAGGTTGCTACACGGTGGCAATGCCTAAGTGGGATAAGTCTGAGCAAGAGATGCTGAATGCAAAGGTCACTCCAGTTACTAGGAGCTGGCCCCCCAGGTGCAGAACTTGGTTCTATGCGCATGGGGGGGGGGGGCCTTGGACCCGAAGACAGGCCTGGTTTCGAAGAAGGCAAGTCTAAAAGGAGCCGAAGATAAGTTACTTGAAGCAATAGAAGATGCTCGAAAGGGGGTGTTCACGCCCAACAGAGAGAACGACGAGCTTACGCGCGCCCTTGGAAATCATGAACACCCGGGAAGAACACGAGGCAAGGGCGTTGTTCCGTGATATGAGGGCTTTTTGGAAAGGAACGCCGACTACTGAAGCCGTGCAAGAAGGAAGATGGAGGATGAGAAGAAGAGGAAGCTGGAGGAGGAGCAGAGGAAGCAGGAACACAACGCCTTCAAGGCCTAGAATCAGCGCACGCGGACTTGGCACTCAAATTCCAGCGGCAGCAGCAGCAGATCGACTCACTTAGCCAGGAAAGGGGGTCTCAGCAGCGGGAGCAGCTAGCGGATGATCCAGCACTGGATAGCACCGTCCCATCCATGCCGAGAAGCAACGTTGGTTCCGCCACGGGTGATACGTCTCCAACGTATCTGTAATTTTTGATTGCTCCATGCTATATTATCTATTGTTTTGGACTATATTGGGCTTTATTTTCCACTTTTATATTACTTTTGGGACTAACCTATTAACCGGAGGCCCAGCCTGTAATTGTTGTTTTTGCCTATTTCATTGTTTCAAGAAACGGAATATCAAACGGAGTCCAAGCGAATGAAATCTTGGGAACGTGATTTTCTCATCGATAAGACCTGTGAGACTTGGACCTCCGTCAAGAAAGCCACGAGGCGGCCACGAGGTGGAGGGCGCCCCTAGGCGCGCCCCGCCTCGTGGGGCCCCAAGCTCCACCGACATACTCCTTCCTCCTATATATACCTACGCACTTCAACAGATCGACACGGAGCCAAAACCTAATTTCACCGCCGCAACTTTCAGATCCACGAGATCCCATCTTGGGGCCTGTTCCGAGTCCGCCGAAAGGGATTCCATCACGGAGGGCTTCTACGCCATCGCCATAGCCTCCGATGAAGTGTGAGTAGTTTACCTCAGACCTTTGGGTCCATAGTTAGTAGCTAGATGGCTTCTTCTCTCTTTTGGATCTCAATACAATGTTCTCCCCTCTCGTGGAGATCTATTCGATGTAATCTTCTTTTTGTGTGTTTGTTGAGACCGATGAATTGTGGGTTTATGATCAAGATTATCTATGAGCAATATTTGAATCTTTTCTGAATTCTTTTATGTATGATTGAGTTATCTTTGCAAGTCTCTTGAATTGTCCGCTTGGTTTGGCCAACTAGATTGGTAGTTCTTGCAATGGGAGAAGTGTTTAGCTTTGGGTTCAATCTTATGTGTCCTTACCAAAGGATGTAAAGGGTTGCAAGGCACGATTGTCTTGTTGCCATCGAGGATAACAAGATGGGGTATTTATCATATTGCATGAATTTATTCCTCTACATCATGTCATCTTGCTTAAGGCGTTACTCTGTTTTCATTAACTTAATACTCTAGATGCATGCTGGATAGCGGTCGATGAGTGGAGTAATAGTAGTAGATGCAGGCAGGAGTCGGTCTACTTGTCTCGGACGTGATGCCTATATACATGATCATACCTAGATACTCTCATAACTATGCTCAATTCTGTCAATTGCTCAACAATAATTCGTTCACCCGCCGTAAAATACTTATGCTCTTGAGAGAAGCCACTAGTGAAATCTATGGCCCCCGGGTCTATTTTCATCATATTAATCTTCCTACGCTTTATTATTGCTTTGCTTTTTACTTTGCCTTTTATTTTACTTTGCATCTTTATACCAAAAAATACCAAAAATATTATCTATCATCTCTATCGATCTCACTCGTAAGTGACCGTGAAGGATTGACAACACCTATTCACGTTGGTTGCCGTGGAGTTATTTGCTTTGTGTAGGTACGAGGGACTTGCGCGTGGCCTCCTACTGGATTGATACCTTGGTTCTCAAAAACTGAGGGAAATACTTATGTTACTCTGCTGCATCATCCTCTCCTCTTCGGGGAAAACCAACGCAAGCTCAAGACGTAGCAACGGGCGACACACTGCTGGATAGATACCCTGTGGATGACATCATGGATAGATACCCTGTGGATGACATCATGGATGATGTCCTGTGGCTACACTTCAAAATTAAGAACATATCAATGAAGGTGGCGGACGCTATTGCTTATACAAATCTCCCCAATGCAACCTTCCATTACAACCCGATTCCAGCCGGCTATGCTCGTGTCGTGGTTGATGAGGTGGTGGACCAATATTTGGGGCTAGAGCTTGACATTCCTGGAGGTGACGAGGAGCACACACTAGGAGAGTCCATACATCGTATCATCCTATGGAGAAAGGATTGCATCATCTTTCGAAGGCCACCGACATCGCGTTGTCATCCGACTCCTCCTTGATGTGAGGCCACTCCTCCTCCAAGTCCGACACAGCAGCACGCCACTCCTCCTGCTTCAAGTACGGCACAGCATGAGGCCACTCCTCCTACTTCAAGTCCGACACCGCGTGAGGCCACTCCTCCTGCTTCAAGTCTGGCACAGCGTGAGGCCACTCCTCCTGCTTCAAGTCTGACACTGTGTGAGGCCATTCCTCCTGCTTCAAGTCCGGCAGAGCGTCAGGCCACTCCTCCTGCTCCACCTCAGCCACGTCAGCCGTCTCCGCCGCCTCAACAATCGGGGAAGAGAGCTGCCGCAGCTATGGTGCGTAGCGATACGAGTCGAGGTAGTACAGGAGGTACAGACAGAGGCAAGCGATATAAATATGGTCCAAGCCTCGCTCCTCTTCCTCAGAGGCCTTACAATATGACCAGGGAGCAAAACGCAGCCATAGTGAAGGCCCAAGTGGACGCCCATTTGGACCGAAACCGGCACCGCCGCCAAGGAAGAAAGTGCCTGAGGAAAAGATTGACCACTTTATTCGTATGGCTAGACCACCAGCTCCCAAGCCTGTTGACTCAGACTATGAGCGCCAAATCAGGAATGCACATCGAGCATGAGTACAAAAGGAGTCGAGCTCGAGCTCGAGCCAAGCAGCTGGCAAAAAATGCGGGAAAACCATTCCCCAGCTAGGAGAACAGGCGGCGCAATCGATCCCCCCGCTTGTTGTGCCAACAACACATAAGAGTACCGGCGCCCTAAATATATGTGGGCAAACCGTTCCCCAGCTGGGCAATCTGGTAATAACTGAGGAGCATATAATGCAGGCTGAAATGCTCGGTATCACTGTTGGACAACTCCTCGAGATCGAGCCCATGTCTCCGCTTAGAGAGGAGGAAATAAAACGGAAATATGTCAGCGGCGAACCATTGGTCGAGCCCGGGGAGGTCAAGAACCTCCCAACGAGAATGTATGAATTGCATCAATGGTACATGGAAATTTGCAAGACCCACAATCGAGAGTCCCTCATGGTGAAAGTCAAGGAAGAGGATTACTTCCATAAGCTAGCTTTGTCCGTTGAGTATTCAAAACTATTTCAGTTATTCAATTATGATGCACTCGACAAATCTATCGTCAGTTGCTATTGTCTGTAAGTGATTTCTTTCTATAATTTAAGTCTCAAGCTAGCTGTAGTGCTCTCGTTGATCATTACCTGTAATTATCCTCACTATATTCTTTTCTGTGGTATTATGCAGGATGAAGATGTCCGAAATGAGAAAAGCTGGACGCTATAGCATTTGGTTCATTGACTCAAATACCATTAATGAAGAGACATGGTCATATGAATATTATAAATAAGAAGTAGAGAATAACATGCTAGAGTTCTTGAAGTGCCTCAATACCAATGCAGATATACTACTTCCTTCCAACTTCCAGTGAGTCACACTGTCTTGTACTATAAATTATGTTTTTGTTACTAGCTAGATGTTAATAAGTGTATAGGGTTTAGGGTTGGTTGATGAGTGTTATGCACATGCCCGCTTAATTTATACATGCAAACGTGCGCATGCAGGTACCACCGGATCTTGTTAGACATTAAAGTTGAAGAAGAAAAAGTTGAAGTACTGGACTCACTGCTTAAAAAAACCTAAAGAGTGCCAGCTCGTGCCATGTGATGGCCCTTTAGCGGCGGTTCGTGCATAACCGGTACTAAAGGGGGACCTTTAGTCCCCACCCTTTACTGCTGGTTGCAGAACCGGCACTAAAGGCCCTTACGAACCGGTGTTGTAGCCCGGTTCTGCACTAGTGGGAAGAAGAAACGACATGGTTCTCAATTCGGCCCTGTCGCATCTATTGCAATGGGGCAGATGGACATCTTAAACTTTTTAGGGATTACTTTGTGGAGAATCTGCTGTATTAGGAGAACCTTTTCAGGCGGCGATTCCGGATGCACATGGAACTATTTGTACGCATTGCACAATATGTGGAGTGGCGTGATCTTTGGTCCATGGTGCAAAGACACTACTACATATTGAAATGGCACTGACCTCACAGTACTGACCGGCCAGTGGTCACGCGTCATATCACTTACAGGCCATCCTTGGCGCGTCAGTGATGAGGTATTTTGGGCTCTTGGATGTTTATCACAAGTGATCTTGTGTTTCGATGGCAAAATGGGAAGATATTTATCACTAACAGAGTTATGGTCACAAAACTTCCGCTTCCATTTTCATGCCAGTCAGTGTTGTACATGTTTTATATCTTGCCTTGCCCCACTCCATAACTCTCACGGTTGCCGCCGTGCTCTTCTCCTGTTAGTTTTCACTGTGTTCGGTACTGATCAGTGCCAACGATGCCCCATCTGACGCCCTCACGGCCGGTCCCATGCCTTCCCGAGCGGCACTCTCTTGACGTGTACCGCATCAATGGTCGTAGTGGCATAGCCTACATCTGGTAAAGCCTCTATTCATTGTCTCTGGTTCCGTTCAGTTCGCCTTGCTGCTGGACATCGTGTCTCCCGGCCGTCATGTGCGGTCATAGACCTGGCATCTCCGTCCTTGCTCTTCGGTCGTGGCAGCAATAACGGTGATGTGCTCGGCACCTTCTAACATTATAGCACTTTTAGTCTTTTTTGTGTGACAGGCCTTCGTGCCGATATAATTTTTAGGGTTAGAAGATGTACTTAGTTATAGAAATCATTAGGTATTGACGTATTTCAAGAGAATTTTTATAAGCTTTGATGTATTTCAACTTAAACTTTTTGTGGAGTTAGCTTTCTTATAGAAATATATTAAGAATTTAGAGTTCAGTGCAATTATTCTAGTGGTGTAGCATTACGCACTTCCCAGTAGGTGGATGATGAAACTTATTACATGTACACATAACTAAGGCATGGCTTGCTTTGACAACTATGTGTGGAAGAATAACTTAAATTTGTTAAGTCATGCTAGTCGAAATAGTTATGTCTTCGTTGTGGATAATAAGATTAATTGTGTTATCTGAGATTGTATTTTCTCTATGCATCTCTATATAAGTTGAAAACTACATAAAAACTATTCTTTCAAAAAAGATATCCATTTTAATTGCACTACACGAAAAAACTATTTTTCTTTTTCGCGAGCAACTGGAATGATGATACTCCGAAAAAGGTGAATATGATATGGAAGAATTCCAGGAGTGTTATCTGTTCTAAACATGCCACTGTCTAAGTCGAGTACAAAGTTAACTAATTGCTTACTTCTTACAGTTTTCTTGCATTCATTTCAAATGATTGACTGATGAATATCTTACGTTGATTGCCTTGCTAATATTTATTTTATGCAGAGTCATATTTCTGTTGTGGTTCACAAAAGAAGATGATGAGTGGTGCTACAAATTTACCTATTGGTGTAAGTGACGATGGGTTTCCTCACTACTTTCTCCACTGGTCATTGGATCGAAAAGTTTCACATAGATTGGTGAGATAATTATTCTCGCCATCTCATTCCTATTGAGTGCCCTTTAGTTCACTGCGAGACATGATGTACAAACTACTCAAGATGATGAGTAGTTTAGGAATATTTATATTTATATTTATCTCCCTTTTCTAGTTTGATATGTGGCCCGGTGGATAGACTACTCCTTGTAATGTGGTAGAAGTATCTATGTTCCATGTATATGTTGAATGTGAAGTGTGTAAATGTATATGTGTATTGCTTTACGAAAAGCAACTTACTTGTGCAAATGAATGATGTATGCCTGCATATTCTGTTTTTGTTTTGACAATTCCATTTGCCTGGATGGTGCCTTGCCAAACCAACATAAATAAAGTCAAGCCATAAAAGGGACCAAAATCCAGCCTGTGATGAACATTTATTACTGACCGACCGTCCGTCTATGGTGACGAAGTCATCACCGAGCAGGAGGCACTGACAGGCCAGAAGCGCACCAGTGATGATATAAGTTGGTCGGTCAGTGCTATTCTGTTCTGTAGTAGTGAGTAATGTAGTTGAAGAAACCAGGGCATATCCCTTGATGAAATGTACCATGATAGATTGAGTTCTTGTATATGGACTGGCAGCTGACATTATTGATGAGTGCATTCACATTGGGAAAGATACCATCCTCAAGTGTGAACAAACCCGAGTATTTGAGAGGACCCAATGATGAAGACATTATGAGTTATGGCTCTAGGTGAAACAATAGAATGGCCAGCGATGCTTCGATCCATTTATTTTATGTTTGGATATGGAAGAACTATGTCATATCGCATGGGTTGGGTAGTAAAAAGGGCACTATCATGATTGAACAATCATTCTCGAAATACTTGCATTGGTGGATCTATGGATTTGGCATTCACACCTTGGGATGTCCGCCTCTCACAATGACCTCAATGTCTTGCAGAGGTATCCTCTATTTGGGAGGCTTGTCGTCAGCAAAGATTGACCTTGCAACTATGTTGTTAGTGGTCACCATTACAACATAGGCTACTTCCTTGTAGATGACATCTGCCCTCCATGAGCCAAGACAATACAACAAACGAAAGGCAACAAGAGATCTCATTTTGCACCATGCCAAGAATTCGCGAGGAAGGGTGTTGAGGTAGCTTTTGGAGTGCTGCAAGCTCACTTTGTTATTATTCGTGACTTTGCTACACATTGGGACAAAAATGTATCGTGGCAGATCATAACGCCATGTGTAATCCTGTACTATGGTATATATTATGGGAATTAACTATGATGAGATGGCATGTTGATGACGTGGCAAACATGCATTACTTGCCATGTGGATGGGTTGCCTGTATTGGAAATTAGACAGTGGCGTGCAGCATGCAACAAAAAAAAGGAAAAAACAAACATTAATGATGTAGCATGTCTGTTGAGGTGGCATGTGATGTGTGCATATTGATAGAAATATAACAAGTGGGTATCAGCTATTTAGGTACACTAGATTAAGTTTTTTTTATACCAAAGCAATGATTAATAAAGATTGCTCGTATTGATTGTAAACTTAGTCGTCCCAACCAAAATATCTTTGTTAAGGGTAAATTCATTTCATAAATTGTCATTTCTATTGATGAGCTTCTCCACGAAGTGCACATGGTATTGGTCTAATCCTTGAGTGACTATCTAAAGGCTTACAAGATAATCTATTGGTTTTTCTTATCTAAATGTTCCGTAGTGCTTACCTAGGGCTTTGGTGCCAAATAAATTAACTAGGATGTTGTTAGATCTTTCTTTTGTGTGTTGGTTATTTTCCTTAAAAAATTATCCTAGGATGTTGTTAGATCTTTCTTTTGTGTGTTGATGATTCTTATTGGAGTTAATCTCAGTTTTTACGTACCCTCTGTTTTATCATTTTTGACAGGGATTGCCCCATTTAGGAGATTTTCATCGGTTTTACCCCCATTTAATAAAACATTTGTCGAGCCTAACTTCTTCTTTACTGGCCTCATGATGATTCATTACACAACACCAATGAACCCTGACTCCACGATGTCTCCACGCTTTGTTCCACCGATGGAACAACAGTGGCATGAAGAAATGGTCAGTCAACTAGTTGCTCCTGCTCTGGAGGTTATCGGTCAACGTGTCGGTGTAACAGCTTGGCATGCTGGTCTTCAAGTACCCGCCGGTGCAACAAGTTGGCATGTACTGTGTACCATTGGCGCCACCATGAAGCTAAAGAAGCAGAGCAAGTATGGCACAACAAGGGTAGAAGGCGACGCAACACAGTATATGCACAGCTTTAAGCTTGGGTGTGCCTGGTTCAAGTCCAGGCTGCACCAGCTCGCCAAGAATCATGGATGTTGCACCTCGGATGCCGCACCACCAGGCCGATCATGTACTACAAGACAGAGATGCGATGTAGGACCAGACATGTGTCAAAACCGAACCAAAGGACGAATCGGGCGGGTGGGCAAGCGATGTGGAGAAACCAAACGCATAAGAAAACCAGTCGATGTGGAACGTCATATGAGCCTTGACGGGTGTGACCGGCTTGACAGAACATGCTTTAAAATAGAATAGAACTTACCCCGCAAGAAAAATAGAATAGAACTTAATAAAAGAGGACGCCGATAAGTGCTACACGTGTGGCACAATGACCCCCCGACCACACGGCGCTGTGTGGCATGCACGCATGCAGCCCACACGACGTTGTGTGGGCGAACACTGAAACTGCCCACACGTGTGGCAGGAAAGGCAGCTGGACCGAACAAATTGCTCGGGAGGATCGCTCTCCCCGCCCGCACGATTTCATGCAGTGCGATGGCTGCCACCACCCTGAACGTCCATCGTATCGGCCCTACAGGCCTTCTCTATATTGGGCCCTACAATCTTACTAAAGAAAAAGAAGTCTAGATTTTTTTCTGCAACAAAGAAAGCTTACGATGCCATCCAACAACTTTAAAAGTAGAAAAAACCATTTGAATTTTCAAAAAAGTTGCCACTACATTTACGACTCGCCATCATGTTATTTTTTACAAAATGGCAGGGTTTACCAAAACATATTAAATTGTCATGGCAGAAAGAAAATATGTTTCAAAAATGACATGAACTAAAATGTTCAATAGATCATCATTCATACAGTATAAGTTCCATGATGCATAGGCTATATTTGCCATGGACCATGGCAACTTTGTTGAAAAATGTTCTATATATCATGATACATAGACTAAAAAATGCATAGACTTTCATGGCATGATAAACAAATAAGATCACAGTTTTGCTGTGATAGTAAAGCCCAGATTTACCATCCTATAAAACAGAAAGATGAATTTGCCGTAACAGATAAGAGTGACAAATAAACTAGTACTAAAAATCCCAATGGTTCAAACTGAAAAAATGTCGTCGTACCTACAAGCAAAATTTTCCATGGTCAAAAGATCTTTTTTATATTAGAAAAATGAACTGAAACGGAAAAGTTCATGGCAATTTGCATATGTATCATGGGCGGAAAAAATTGGATTAAAACATTTGTGTATGTTTTTCCGTGCCAATCAAACAACACAAAAAAAAAGATTAAAATTGCCATGGCAAATGCATATAAAAATTTACCGTGGGATTTTTGTCAAAATTGTCATGCTTATATATGATTTCTTTGCCATGATTGTGAAATAATAAAAAAAGATATCAAAAACTGCCAAGGCAAAAACATGTTCCGTGGTATTTTATCCAAACTTGCCATCTTTGTGTAATTAAATTGTCGTGCATATAAAACAACATGAAAAGAAAGAATAAAAAATGCAATGGCAAAAAGCGTATTCTAATTTGCCGTGGAATATGTAATCAAATTTTCCATGCTAATATAAAAAAATTACCATTAATGTGAAAAAAATACAAAACTGATCAATAGTTGCCATGGCAAAAGCATGCTCAAAATTGCCATGGTATTTTACTAAAATTGCCATGATTGTGAAATAATAATAAAAAATTTAAAAAATCATGGCAAAAGCATGTTCAAAACTAGCCATGGTATTTTACCAAAAATTGCCATCTTTGTGTAATTAAATTGCCGTGTATGTGAAACAACACGAAAAGAAGATCAAAATTGCCATGGCAATGCATATTTTAATATGCCATGGATTTTTTTTATCAAATTTGCAATATTGTGAAATATTACAAAAATGATGAGTAGTTGCCATGGCAAGGGAATGTTCAAATTTGCCATGGTATTTTACCAAATTTTGCCATATTTGGTGAATAACACAAGAAATTGTCAAATTTGCCATGGAAAAAATGCATATTCGAATGCCATGGCAAAATGCATATTCAATTTTTTTGTGGTTTTTTTTATCAAATTTGCCATGCTTATGTAAAAAAAGTTGCCACGGATGTGAAATTATACAAAAAATGATAAAAAAAATTGCGATGGCGAAAAGCATGTTCAAACTTGCCATGGCGTTTAACCAAGACTTGATATCTTCTTTGGTATTAAGTTGTCGTGTATGTGAAACAACACAAAAATCGCCGTGAACATGGCAACATATTAAACTACATTTGCCATGCTCTCATAGAAATCAAATTGCCATGTCGCAAAGAAAAAACATGGCAACACATCATATATTTACATGGCAACACAAACCTTTTGTTAGTTCCGTGGCAACACATCATGGCAAAACTAAAAAGTTGAGTTGCCATGGTAACTAAAAACTAAAAGGTTTGGCATTTTGATAAAAATAACACGGCAAATTTGAATGTGTTTTTGCCATGGAATTATTTTCCATCATTTCTTTGTGCTATATTTATCCATGGCAAATCGGTTATTTTTTTCCATGACCAACACTCTAGTTAGCCATGGCAAATCTGTAACTTTTTTTCACATGACAAACACTCTAGTTAGCTCCAATTTGCCATGGCAACTATACCATTGGGATGAGGGTAAATGTGCCACCTGAACTAACTTGCCTCTTCAAAAGTTAAGAGCAAAAATCATCATATTCCTCAACACGCTGCACAAACCATCAAGCAAAAATGGTAGAGGCATACTAGAAAAGCCATAGGAGAGATGGCACACGTACCGTATGTGCTGGCTGGCCCATACATGCAATGGTGGAGCTCGCCGTAGAAAAGCAACGCATAAGAATCGCTCCAGCTTGGGCGCGTGCTACGCTAGACGGCGGCGCACAGCAGCACCACGAGCCGCGGAAGCTCGCCTCGAGCGTGCAGCTCGACCACCAGCTGCCACTGCCCGGGCGCATCAACACCCGCCGCAACTGGAAGCGGCCGCCGACGAGGAGGATGCAAAACTCGCGGCAGACACCTGCGCGCCCACAGCCGGTCCCATTAGCACCCGCCGCATCTGGAAGCGCCCTGCCGTCTCGAGGCCCCCGCGCCCGGAGAGAGCCAGCTCGGAGATAGCGGTGGTGACCTCTGCCCGCCGGGCCACCCCCACGACGGAGACGTCGTCGCATGCTCTGCCGTTCGTGGCGTGGCTATCGCCTCCCCTTGCATCGGTGCCTCGATGACCTAGCCGCCGCAGCCACCTTCTCGCACGGGATCTGAAGAAGTTTGTCGTGTTTTAGAATTTTCCAGAATTTAACAAGTAAATTTGGCATGGCAATGTAGGTACTAAATTTGCCATGGCAAGTGAAAACTATATATTGCCATGGCAATGAAAAGTGTAGAATCTGCCATGGAAGTGTAGTTACATTTGCCATGTCAACAAAGATAGAATTGCCATTACAAATATAAAAACAACAAAATTTGAAGAACCTGCCATGAGAGCAATACAAAGGAAAGCTGAAATTTGCCATGTTCGGAAAACATGAATGTGATGGACTTCATGAGATCAAAAATGCACAATAAAAACACATAAACACATGGCAACAAAATAACACTTATATGACAAAATGGCACGGACGACTGTATGATCCTCTGCATGAAGATTTGAATTGCCATGGCAACTACTATGTCCCATCCAATACTAAAAACATGAAAAAATACAGATTGAAAATTACCATGGCAACTATGGATTGAACATGGGAGGATTTATATCAAAAACTTTCACAAACATCATATTGAAAAATGAAAACAAAAAACTGATCATCAATTGACAGTGATCATCGCACTAAATAATTGGGCACCTTGGCACAGGTTGTTCATTTATGAAACAAACAAAGCTTCTGAATGCTAAACAGGGTAAGGTATAATGAAGGTTTAGCTAAGTGAATTACAATGTGGCTCACAACACAAATTACATGATGCTGAAAAACAACGCAAGTGCTCTGACAGTCCAAATCTGGCAACTCCGGCCACAGTCGCCGGCCACGAATTCACCAGGCACAACGCCTCTGTATATCGATATTGAGGGAAGGAAGCATGGGTAAGACGCAGCTCACCTTGGGGACGTGCTGGTGAGCATGGGGGAGCCCACGGGAAGCAGGACGGCGACAGGAACTAGAGGAGAGCATCAGTGGCGAACCCGCCTCCACTGCGCCGGCCCGCCTCACACACGCGACGCCATCCTTTCGTCGGTGGAACTCCTCTCTGCAGTGGCCCTCCTCGGCTCCGTTGCCACCAGCCATGGAAACGGCTGCGTGGGGGAGGTTAAGATGTCAGGCATGCCATGCGCTTCCACGCCCTCGAGCAATCCACCGCGCGCATCTCCACATCGTCGTCGATGCACGCTGCGCCACCCCCACCGCTGCCGACCCCGTGCTGGATGCGGGGGGCTGGTTGGAGAGGATTGGCGCCCTTGCCGTCGCCTGGTCGCAAGGGTTGGCGCGCCGGGCGCCCGTGGCCTGCTCTGCCAGAAGCATCCCCTTCTCATCGGCTCCTCGTCCGCGACGCAGTGCCGAATCGAGGCAGAGCTGCGCGCGCTTGATGTGGGGACAACGAGACCCGACCTCACCCGCCAACCTCGGCGACAACGGCAGGTCGACGCCGGCGGCCCTTCTTCAGATCCGGCGACGAGAAGGGGGAGAAGACAGTGAAGAGTGTTGGGGGAGGGGGCGCTGGGTGGGGTGAAGGGGAATTGTGCCATCGCGGTCGCCGGCCACCTCACAGAGCCGGAATCTTCTCTCTCGATCATCGGGATGCCCTCTCTCTTTCTGCTCAGTCGCTCCATGGGGGAGGGTGGAGAAGGGTGGGAGTGAGCGAGCGAGGAGAGGACAGCGTTCGGACGAGGACCCAAACAGCCCGCACGACCGCTACTGCTGACGTGGCTGTGCGCCCTGCTTTAAGATTGATGCAGCGCATCCAACGGCAAAGAAGGTGTTCGGGCGAAGTGGTCTCAGCCCACACGTGTGGGCGTTAACATTTCCGATAAAAGAAAGGTAGTTTGTGGCATAAGTTTGATTAAATGGGGTAAAATGAAGAAAAAAAAACAATTAGATAGGGTAATCTAAATAAAAATGACAAAATAGAAAGTAAAAAGTGAAATTGACTCTTCTCAGTACTCCCCAGTGCCCAATGATAAACCAATAGGAAACTCAAATATACCACAAAACAAACATATTTCTGAATCACCGGCCAGCAAGCGTTCCAGTCCACTAGCCGAGACGCTCAAACGGCCGACACGGCGTAGACGGCAGCGACCGCGAGCGCGAACACCAGACCCGCCGGGCCATGAAGCGACGAGCCGCCGTTCCCCTGCAGGTACGCCGACGGCGTCGTCTTCGATCCCAAGCCGGCCGGTGTCTGCACTGCCGGGGTGGTCGGCGTGTTGGCACTGGCACCAGGAGCACTGCCACCACCAGCTGCAAGCAGAAAAGATGCCACGTGTCAGCTACCCAAGAAGCGACAACAACATTATTATACGTGCAGTGCAGCTCTTGACTCTTGTAACTCGTAAAATACTACTACTGTCGAACACTTACCGCCGTTGCACTTGCTCGCCGGCGGGGTCTGCACGTTGCAGGCGTTGGGGAGCTCGAGCGCGCGGGTCTTGTTGATGGTGACGCCGCCGAGCGACGAGGAGTCACCGCCGAGCGCGGTGCAGAGGCACTGCGGCTGGGACTGCACGACGGAGGCGAGCTGCGAGCAGCAGGACTTGGTCGGGGCCGTGCCGCTGCCGCTGATGTAGTTCATGCATGGGTACAGGCCGATCAGCACAGACGTGCACCCGGACTGCGCCGACGCCGACGCCACCAGCAGCGCCAGTGCCACCGCCGCGGCCAGGAGGACGCTGCTGCTGCTGGACATGGCGGTCACCGCTCTCGCTCTTGCCGCCATTGATGGATGTTTTCCCCCCTTGGTTTCCTAGCAAAAGAGAGTTGCTTTTCTTAGGTCGGATGCAGGCTTGGAGCTAGCTAGTTGCTGCTTGCTTGCTTGCCTTGTGTGTGTGCTTTTGGAATTCGAGTACGTGTGTGTTATTATAGGAGTGGGTTTTGTTGGGGAAGGTGGTATTAGTTGGGTATGTTGGTGAGCTGCATGTTCCTACTTCCTACTCTTGGAACGAAATGATTTCTGACTCTGAAATCCTGGAGTTGTCATCGACATTTTACTTCAGAAAATATATGGGTGTGGTTGCTGAAGAGGTTGGCGTTGAGCGTTGAACAAGTGATTGCAGATCTGTTTTAAAAAAAAGAGTGATTGCAGATCTTCTTTTGTTTTTTCTCTCGAATACGCACGATATCATTCATTGTAGAAGGGTGGGAAGACTCCGAAAATCCACAAGCCCATCTTCTTTTGTTGATTGCAAATTTGGTGACGATCTTTTGCATGGAATTGCCGCACAAGTGATTGCTTCATACTAACAATGATCGACAATTACCACATTACCACATAACGATCAGATATTGGTTGGGTTTACCTTGTGGGATATCTTTGTTGTTCTTGCATGGAAGATGATCGTGTTTTGTTCAAAATGCTATTTGTAGGTAAACTATAAAAACATTGTTTGAAATTAGTGCCTTGTCATGAAGAACAAGTCATATGGACTATTTCAATGTACTTGTGTGCCTGCAGCGTGCAGCAGCGACCGGCGAGATGTAAGGTGTGGTCGTCAGGACCATGCATTGTACGTTATTCGCACTAGAGCCTCCGATATGGGAGGGGCCGGCCCTGGGCTTGGTGTTTACTCATAATGTTCTGTATCCCCTTCATGCTAATAAAGCGTCCTTTTTGAAAAAAGATAGCTAGTTAGGAAGTGCTCCAGTAACTAGATGTGTCATCCTGACATGCTACCAGTCAATCTGGTACTCCATATCTTCGGGCAGTGGATTCCGGTAGACCTTGCCGCGGGCGTGGAGGAGGGACATGGGCGGTGAGTGGTGGTCCTGGCTTTGGTTGGTGGTGGCAGATTTTGGCGTGGGAAGGCGGAGCTGGCATTGGCACGACTGCCCGGCGGCCGGAGTTGTGGGCCGCCATGAGCGGTCCCCTCTTGATGGGGTGGCACTTCCCTCATCCGGGTTCGTGTGTCGGCAGCGGGCCGACGACACGAACTGGCCGCTAGGTATGTCCTCGTGCCTGAGATTGGTGCTCCCCGTGTGAGGTTCGGCGCATTGTCGCCTTGGAGTCGGGCTTCTTGGCTCTGGGTCGCCACCGGTCAAGCCAGGGTGGAAGCTTGTCGCTCGTTTGGGGGGTTGTTTTCTAGTTGTAGCGTCGATGTCAGTCTGTGGATGTATGGACGGGACAACATTGCGCCATTTGTCAGACCGGTGCCTTTGGTTGCAGACATGGTGTCGTCTGAGATATTCTCAACGATGGCCATCGGTAGTCACTTGGCAACCCCCGTCCCGGTCCACCGGGACTGGACGTTACTGTAGGCATGGGCGCCCCTACGGTGGTGGTGCCAACCCTGGCTCCGTGACATATGTCAGGCTTTACCTGCCACGGTTACTGCATTGTGAAGTGGGCGGTTGGTGTTGTCTCGAGGCTTGGCGAGCTCTATGGATGCGGTCATGGCTATATCTCTTGGCCATGTGGGCGGCGAGAGATATGGCAGTGGGTGGATCGGGCGTGCTCTATCTATGGAGGCGCCCCGATACGGATCTGGGATTTATGCTCATTGTGCTTGTCCTGCTGTCCTACCGACACCGAGGAGCGGCTGCGTGAAAGCTCCGCGATTTGTCGACGACTAAGACGATGCTCGCGAGCATCGTTTTATTCTTCAAGACATCGTCGTGGTGCTCCAGTCTTTGTCTGGGTTCCGGGTGAAAACCTTTGTGTTGGAGATATGCCCTAGAGCCAATAATATTGTATTATTATATTTCCATATTCATAATTAAGTGTTTATATTTCATGTTACAACTGCTATGATCTTGGAATATGCAATTCAGGGGAAAAATCATATGCATGTGTGAAAATAATAAATGGATAAAATAAAGGTTCCTAGTCTCGCTGTAAGACTAGCTCAAGTGTTGTTTGTGATCACGTTTTTCGGATCTTGGGATATCGTTAAGTGTAACATAGTCCTAAAACAACGTTGATATTATGACCTTGGAAGAACGATCATATTGAATCGGCTGAAACTTGTTTGTTATGAATTGAGATAATATCATTTGTAATTAATTGTAATAACACAGAGTGTTAACATGTGATTTTGCTACTTAGACAATGAGAGTATCGTAGTCACTTCTTACCATACGATGGACTTTGGGGTTGCTCAAATGTCACATGTAACACGGTGATCATAACGACAACTTACAGGTTCATCAGATGGTTTGACAAGTGACTATATAGCTTGAGAGTGAGGTTTGCTCCTCCGACAATGGGGAGATATTCTTAGGGTCCATTCGGTATGACATCATCCATCATCACCTGGCCAGACATACGTGACTTTGTCATGGGGATGCCGGAACACAATAACGAGAAAGAAGAACAAAACTGGTCGAGGATAACGCCATAGTGAGCATGTGATGACTCAGGAGGATACCGATGCATCCCGGGTTTTGTGAAGTATCTCAAAGCAAATGGAACAACACATGATAACCAAAGGTTCACTCGAATATCACTCGCGTGCTCGTAGGGATCGATATGGACGTCCATGGTTCCACTGTGAGTCATTGAATGAAGGGGTTTCATTCATGTCTGTGAGTTACCGAACCTATGATGTTACAAGCTTAAGGTAGTCACGATCTGCCAAGTGTTAGTAGGACGGGAGTGATGATAAAATATTTTTGGAATTGTTTCATTAATATTCGAAATAGTTCCGAGAGGGTCCGAAAGCGTTTCGGGCTCACCCGAAGGGTTTTAGAGAGTATCGGGTAATACCGAGTATTACCGATAACTAATATATAGGAGTAAAATGTTTCGGGGGCTGTAAATTAAATATAAAAGGGTATGAAAAATATTTAGAACACTTTTATATTTATTTTAATACAAACGGGACTTAAAAGGCCAAACAGGAGAAGGAAACTTGGGCCAACTTGGCCCAAGTGGAGGAGATGCCACCACCCCCGCCACCCTTATGGAAGGGGGAGACCGAATTGGACTCGGGGAGGAGTTGGACTCCTCCCCCCGGCCGGCACCCTAAGGACTCTCCTTCCCTCCTTAGTCGCTGCTCTGTCTCTCTCCTCTAACCTATATATACTGGGGGGTTTTGCTCTATTGAGACACATAAGTTTTTGAGCCTCCTGTAGTTCATCTAGCCCTAGTTTTAGTTGGTCATAGTTGACTAATTAGAGCTTGGTCTAGTTTCTCTAATCCTCATAATTAGAAGTCCAGTGTGGTTCTAATCTCCTCCCTCTAATTCTCTGTCGACGAAGCTCTTGACGGCGAAGCGCTGCCGGATCCTGAAGGGTGCACGCTTGCAACCAATTAGAGTGGTCGTGCTTTCGGTCTTTTGTTCGAGGGATCTTTCGAGGGTGGTTCGCAGGATTGTCATCAATGGTTCGAGGGACTCCAAGTACGATTTACACCGACATTCATCTACTTCCGTTGCACTCCGGAGTCGGTAATAATTGTTGATCCAAACCATATATACATCTTCATAGGGTGTGTTTGGTAGGGTGCCTGAAAGGTACATGAGGGCAAAAGTTCCCAATCCGATCCACTTCCGATTGTTTGGTAGGGTGCATAGGCTCATGTGGGCTATGCCCAACTGACGCAAAAAGGGCCCTCAACCATGCCCATCTCATGCACCCCAGAGAGGATGCATGGAGGCAGCCATGTTGGCCCCGACCCTCGTCCACACCCACCAGACCACATCCAGATATGTCCAAATTTTCAAAAAATGTTGACAATCTCAAATTTTAAAAAAATATAAAAAAAATTCAAATTTTGTTTGGATTTTAGAAAAAGTTTAGAATTTCAAAATTTATTTAAATTTTTTAAAATGTTTCGAATTTCAAAAAAAATATAAAAAGTTCGCAATTTATTTTTAAATTTTTTAAAAAATGTTCAGAATTTCAGATTTTGTTCAAGTTTTAAAAATCTACAGAATTACAATTTTTCAATATTCAAAAACGTTTAGAGTTTATTTTAAAAAAAATCAATAATTTTAGAATTTCAAATTTTGTATAAATACTCAAAAATATTTACAAATTTAATTTTTCAAAAATGTTCAGAATTTCAGTTTTGTTTAATTAAAATTTATTGAAATTTCTAAAATTTCAGAATTTTAAAAATGTTCAGATTTTCTAATTTTATTTAAATTTTCAAAAATGTTTAGAATTTCAATTTTTGTTTAAATTTTGAATGAACGTTCAGAATTTCAAAATACATTTAAATTTTTGTTCATGTTTTTTATTCAATTTTGTTCACCATTCAAAGAAATTATTCGGAATTCAGAATTGTTCAGCACGTCTAAACAATGCAGGCTGCCAAACAAAGTCTCAACTCAGCGCATACACCGCTGCCGAAAACAACAAATCCATGGACTCAGCATGTCTACACTCAACATGTATCTGAGGGAACAACTAGGCTAGGTCCAGACATGCTACCAAACAAACCCATATTGTTCCTCGATGATCGTAGAGCAATTTTTTTGTTTTCTACTACGTTTCCCAACACTTTGTCCATTCTAGACTCAGCAACGGTGTCGCGTTGCGTCGTTCTCCCTCCCGAGGGTGTTATCACGGAGCTTAGGTGTACTAGGGAGTAGAGTGGCATTGTTTCATTTCTTCCTTCGTTATCTCTCGGTTGTGTAGTCACATGCGTTTGCGTGATCCGGTTATCCTGGGATTGGCTTTGTAAGAGGGCTTCCTCTCCATCTTGTATCGTGCAGTCGTGTACTTTCTTCGCTTGTTGCTTTATATATAAAGTGGGGCAAAAGCCTATTTTGAGAGATGTAGCGAAAAGGAGGGGAGTGGAGGTTAGGGTTTCGAGTGGGGTAACGGCTGACCTTGAGGGCAACGAGGTACACGATGGAGGGATCGCTTAGCGGAGTGGTCGGTGGCGGCAATGCAGGGAAGGCGTTTGTGGCCGAAGACATGCTCTTGCTATTGTCACCTGAAAATCACAAAAAAACAAAGGAAGAGCAAGACCGATTTGGAGTTCAACAGCACAACCATAAGACGAGCAGACGACTTTGGGCTCCAAGTGACACTCACAAGAATAAAGATAATACAAGAAGAGCAACAATTGGCACACCATCCCTTTAGCAAAGGGATAGTAGTAGTAGCAGCATCAGATTACACTGGTAGGCTAAGGATATATTAGTAGAATAATACTACTATACTACTTAACAAAACGAAGATGATATGCCGCATTGAACGTGGCCTACTCACTCCTCCGGGCTGATGTCGAGTCTGTCGCGCGCCGCCCGCCACATCACTCTACTTCGAGAGTCTTATAGAGCATGACCATTCCCCGGTGCCAGTGACCAGTGGCGGAGCTTAGTGGAGAGCAACCTGGGCCATTGCCCCCCCAGCCCATGAGAAAACTAGCATATATCCCCTAGTATTTAGCCCATATGCCCAGTTAAAATCAGCCTAAAGTCATATTTCTTGCCCCTCCAGCCCATTTGCCCCTTCGCAAAATCAGCCCAAGCTCCGCCACTGCCAGTGACTGTCCCCACCGCTCGCCTTCGGAGTTGGTGGTGTATGTAGACCCAAACCTGTCTCTCTTGGCAGAGCCGGTCCGATTATGCTAAACATTTATACTTATTTTAAACTAATAGTACCATTTTATTTTTTAATATATTTTTAGTTACTTAGCCATTGTACTTAGCCGCATAACTATGTTTGTAAACAACGGTTATAACATTTCTTGTCATACAGTTGTAATAATATATGTTATTGAAAAAATATCTGCAAAATTTAAATTGTAACAAAACTTCTCTTTCTAGTTTAGTTTTTTGATTAAGTTAACTTTTAAATATTGCATAAATTATATAGTACATACACACATTTTTTAGTATCTATGCATGTATTTATATATCTTTTAATATTATTGAATCTCATGGTAGAGATTATTTAAATCATACACACTAACAAATATCTTAGTAGTGGTTTCTAGTGTATATTAGGCAACCATATTCATAAAAAATAGGGCTTGGCAAATATGAATTGCAAGTTGGGTACAGTAGCATGTTGACAACATGTGTATGCTTTGTATTTCTATTTAAATTAGCATCACTATTGTAATCATTGAAGAACATAAAATGTTGTCGATTCTACACTTGCATATGATTCCGTTATGTGACTTGCTGGTCTATATTCACTTGATTTGATTTGGTGCATATGAGGTCTTCTATCCATTTCTCAAATGAAAAAATGTGTATTAGTTTAAACATGGAAATCTAGTTATAATAAATTTCATTATGATACTGAGATGACCATCATAAAGAGAGATTAACAGTGTAATTAAACTCAACTTCGCTAGTTGGATCGGTTTGTCCCCAGGTGGTATACTATTCATTAGTATGTATTGTGAACTTACGCTCGTGCAAATTGATGCTTTCTTTTATGTATTCAATAATCTCTTGGGTGTAATATATAAGTGTACAGTGTGGTTACTAGCATAGCATGAACGTGGCAAATTAGCTAGTCTATGATTGACATGATCAAAAGTACAATTTTCTCAGATTTTAGAAAACCAAAAGTATAGTGTTTCAGTACTTTCACAAAAGTAAAAAGCAGAAGAGCTTCACTGTCACGTGTCCCCTAGACAACACAAACTCGATGTAACAAATCAGCAATGGCGGCAGGCCGGCGAGATGGGAACGTACAGCATTATATATGGCCAGAGACCATGCTACGTATCATGTTTGGAGCCATACACCGAGTCCTTTCTGTCCCCGAGATACAAAAAGAAAGTTTTCTTACTCATTTTACACTTTTCTCATAAAATAGCGACGTACAATTAAATTCCATGGCGTCAATGCGTCATGGCTGTCGTACTAGTAGCAAAGATCGCTAGCGGATCTAGCGGCCATTAATCAGCAAAAGGAAAGTTCGAAGCTGCCCAAATTAACACACCGTCGTAGTGGCCCATCAGCTGGTCTGGATGTCTTCTCCAACCTTGACGGAGCTCCGGCGGGCCGTGAGCTCGTCCATCAGCCGGCCAACGTCATCATACGAAGACCCGCCCTTCTCCACCGCGCGCCTTGCCTTCACGCCGAGGTCCTTGGCCTTCTTCTGGATGGCGTCGCTCTCCATCAGCCTCTGGATGGACTCGGCGATCACCTCGCCGGCGATCACCTCGTGGGCCTCGATGCCCGACGCGTAGTCCTTTGCCCCGATGCTGACGCCCACCTTGAGCAGCTCCACCACGAGCTTCTCGTTGTTGAACTGGTCCGCGTACCGCGGCCACGTCACCATCGGCACGCCGGCGCTCACGGCCTCCAGCACCGAGTTCCAGCCGCAGTGCGTCACAAACCCGCCGAGGGCGGCGTGGCTCAGGATCAGCATCTGCGGCGCCCAGCCTCGGATTAGGAAGCCGCGGTCGCCGTGCGCTATGAGGTCCGCGAAACCTTCGGGCATCCATTCAGCAGAGTCTTGGCCTGCGGCGGCGCCGATGACCCACACGAAGTTCACGCCTGAGAGGTCGAGGGCGCGGGCGAGCTGGTTCAGCTCCGCCGGTGCGAACGTGGTTAGTGTGCCGAAGGAGACGTACACCACCGAGCCGGCCGGCTTGGCGTCCAGCCACCGGATGCAGCTGTCCGCGTCCGGCGAGGGCGCGTCTGTGCCTCTCACAGCCATGTCCTTGCTGGCGAGCGCTACTGGCCCGACGAGCCACACACGCCGGGAGAGCGTCTTTTTGAAATGCTCGACGTAATCCGGCTCCAGCTCGTGGAAGCTGTTGAACACCTCGCCGAAGCTCCTCTGGTCGGCGGCGTTCACGCCCTTGAAGAACTGCCACTGCCATGGCTTCTTCGCCGGGTCCATCATCTGGCTTCGCCTTAGCTCGATGCGGTGCGGCAGCCCCGGCAGGGCGACGAAGGCGTCGGGGTCGTCGGGGGCGTTCTCCAGCGGGTTGTGGCGCAGCATGCTGTCGCTGCAGGAGCGCGCGAACATGCTGCTGCCGAGGAACGCGATGCGCGGGACGCCCCGCTCCGCGGCGGCGTCGACAGACCAGTGGAAGAAGCTGTCGGACACGACAGCGTCGGTGCGGTGGTCGGCCAGGAACCGGTCGAATGGCTCCCGGAGCAGAGTCGCCGCGTGGAAGAACTTGTCGCGGTCGTCCTGGGACGAGAGGGCCGTGCCGTTCTCCACCCCCGGCGGGAGCCCGACGTCGGGGAAAGGCACGACAGCGATGTCGATGGCGGGACAGCCGGTGCCGGCGAAGGCGTCGTTGGCGCGCTTGACGGCGGAGCGGATGATGGCGGCGTTGACGGGCGTGGTGAGGATGGTGCACCTGACGCCGCGGCCGGCGAAGAGCGCGGCCATGTCGGCGATCGGAATGAGGTGGCCGGAGGCCAGGAACGGGAAGAAGAGGATGTGCAGCGGCTCGTCGTGGACAGCCATGGCTGGCGAGCTAGCCAGAAAGTACTACGGCCGGCGTGGAGGATGAGATCGAGTACAAATGCAGATCAGACGCAAGCGGCAAGCCTCGGTGCGATTAAGACGAGAGACGTGTAGAGGACTATTTATATAAAGTCATACGTAAACGTTTGGTCTCTCGTTGTCTGATCGAAGCACCGAGGAAGGGGAACAGGAGAAGTGGCTTCAAACTTGGTGACTCCATCTTCTAGAACAGAAGCTTTTAGAGTGGCGTTCAAGATTTTGATACCTTGGCACGCAAGGGTTCGAACAGAGGTTTGCATCACTTGTTTGATGGATCTTGTTAGAATATACTCGTCCGGAAATACTTGTCATCAAAATGAATAAAAAAGGATGTATCTAGACATATTTTAGTTTTAGATACATCTTTTTTATCCATTTTGATGATAAGTATTTCCGGACGGAAGGTGTACTAGTTCAACGTTGACAGATGATAAATCCACTCAATCTGAATGGTTCAGATGTATCATAATTATTAATTTTACAAACCAATTAGTCACTGTCTGTTTGACTCAACGAAAGAAAAAAAATCTACTCTCTGCCCTGGCAATGTTCCCCAAGCAAACATAACTGATGTGGAAGAAAACATCCATCGCAATAATTCATTTTTAGATCGCGAAACATATATAACAATGTTCACTGTAATTGGGGCTTAAAAAATGTTCACTGTCATTTTCTTCAAACATCGCCATCGAATGGAATTATAATTATTTTAGGGTTAAATGTATTGTAATTAATTATATGCATCATTCAGTAATTTTTTAGGGTTAAATGGACTGTAATTAATTATATGCATCATTCAGTAAAGATAAAAGTTGCAGTTTCTGTGATCATTCTGAAACCATAGAGCATCTTTTTTGCACTTGTGTGGTAGCCAAGTTTGTGTGGGGGGTTGTTAGGAATGTCACTGGTATTTATGATATTCCTTGCAAAATTGAAGAGTTCAGCAGCTGGATAGAGATGTTTCCTAAGAAGATGAGACAAACAGTAGCAGTGGGTGTAGCGGTGGTATTCTGGTCTTTATGGAAAGCCAGAAACGCTGCCATTTTCATCACATTTACCCGCATGATCCGAGTGTGCTGTTTTTTCAAATAGCTTACTGGATGTCCTACTGGGCTGGCTTACAGAGAAAAGAAGGGCAACAGAAGCTGCGCGATGTGGCGGCATTGTTGGTTGATGTTGCAAATGGCTTCTTCAACAAGAGCAGAGGATGGGCGCCAATGACAAGACGTCTGGGAGTGGGTTGAGAGCTTTTCTATGTTTTGAGTTTCTTCGCTGGAATATCGTGATAGTCTATGTCTGGATGATATGGTTGTTCTAAGCTCTGTCACCGTTTAGAACAGGTGAGGGTCTGGGATGGAGCCCTGTGTGGTAACCATTTTCCTCGTAGCGCTTCTTTAGTCTTTTCTCCCCCCGCTGGAGGCCAAGGTAGGGTATCTTGGGCTGAGAAGCAAACTTTTTTTATGACTCTGTTTATTCGGTTTCTTTTCATTCAATGAAATGAAATCGGGGCGTGCCCCTCAATTCAAAAAAAAAAAAAAACCACCAGAGTATCTACAGATGTAAACACCTTTTTTGTGAGGCCGGACAACGACACGTGTTTGAAGCTTTGGGATAAAGTACTTGCTCATGTAATGTAAAGTACTGTAGTCTGTAGATTTTGGGCGTTTCCGCATTTTTGGCACACCTGAAACCATCAACGTTTTGAAGATTTGTAACGCAAATGTGTACGAAAAATTGCCTTAACTATTCCATTGATCCATTTGGGATTCCATCAAAAGCAAATCCAATACTCAGGGCCACATGCCTAACAAAAAGTTATCTATGCCAGAACCATAGATGTTGTATTGCATTTATCTGTGCAAATCTTTATTTTAGTTCCTTCCTCCCTTGGTTCCAACGGAGAACACATGGAGGATACACAAAAAGTTTGACTTGTCTGCTTGCTTACCTCACTAGTGACTTCATCATATTGATTCTACTGACATTCTCATGCATATTTCAACCACCTGAACCGTATTTAAAGAACCCAATCCACACAAGGCAACTTGAAAATAAAATAGAAATTACAAACAGCTCCTTAGGGGAGCCAAGGACGGACATCTTTGTCATGCACACATCCACGATGCATGGGACGACATGCTCAATGCTGCCACCCGCGATCAGCAAGACTTTGAATCTGATGTCAGTAAGTTGTCACACTATTTCAAAAGATGCACAACTGGGAAACTTCTAATAAATGGAGTCGTAGGAGGCGGACGTTTGGTCTATGGGGAAATATGTCCCTGGAATCTGATGAAGCTATGTACCTAGGGTAGGGTCATGGACCTGTCCAAACTAACCTACCCAAGGACATCTCTAGAAGAAACCACCTGTCAATCGACTCAGAAGTGTTCCACTCGACGGACTCGAAGACACTCGACCATGAAGCCAACCACTCGATCATGAAGCCATCCACTCGACAGTGAGGAGACCTAAAGTCACTCTGCACGCCGACGGTCGGTCATTAAGTAGCTTTTATGGTCATCATAGCACTTTATGTGTAGCGTTACCAGTAACGCCCAACCTTAATGTATCTTAAACCCTGCATAACTGAGGGCCGGAGGGGTCTGGCGGACTCTATATAAGCCACCCCACTCCTCAGTGTAAAGGGTTCGCACCCCTGTAACTCATACGCATATAATCCAGTCGACCGCCTCCGGACTCCGAGACGTAGGGCTGTTACTTCCTCCGAGAAGGGCCTGAACTCGTAAATCCCTTGCGTATACAACTACTCCATAGCTAGGATCTTGCCTCCCCACTAGTACCCCCCTACACCACTGTCAGACTTAGAACCACGACAGTTGGCGCCCACCGTGGGGCAAGTGTCTTAGCGACTTATTGGAGAAGTTGCAATTTTTTCCGATCTCCTTCATCATGGTTTCAGGCGGAATTTTGGTTGAGGGCCGCAAGATCCGTCTCGGCACGCTCACGTTCATCGCCGACGACTCCTCTTGGCTTCAGGAGACTCCACTCGACATCGACGCGCTCCCAGTCCGCGGAGCGACGCACTTTCGCGCGCGCGTCCGCAGCGTCCTCCTGCGGCAACCATCGACCCAGTATCGGTCGGTCCTTGTGTCGTCCTCCCACCCTGTTTCCCGCCGGCACAAGCGATCCGGTCGGTCGAGGCTTCAGCGGTGGGTGAGGCACGCGGTGGCTCGCCAGTCGACCACCCCCCAAGTCGCGGCAATCGAGCCCGACGAATCTATCTACGGCCTGTTCGACCCGTCGACTGGCTCCGCAGAGACTGCATCCGAGTGCAACAGCAGTGATCCAGCGGTGGAGGTTCTGATGGTCGACGGACCACGCGGTCCTCCCGGTTTTCCCGGCACCAACGGAGGCGACGACGGAGGCGATCCGTCGCATGCCCATGAAGAGTACCTCCCCGAGCCCCTCACTTCGCTGCAGAGGGAAGAACTTCGCCGCCGGAACATGAGTGCGCTTCATACTCCTATCGTTGGAGAAACTCCCGAGGCTCGTGCCTTGGAGGACGCGCGCTTGGCCAACTTGGCTGAGCGCGCTCGACTGGAGAACCTTCAGCGAGCACTCGACGAGCGTGCGCGACAACGGGTTCCGGATTCCAGTCGATGTCAACTCTTTCCACAACCGACTCAGGTATATCAAACTCTGATTCAGAATTTAGCAGCAGCGGCCCGTATAGCAGAGTCAATTCAGCCTTCCCAGTCAGAAGCTGGCAGAGTCTTGTTGCAGATCAAAGATTTACTCCGGGCAGCAGGAGATCAAAATTCAGCTGTATCGCAGTCGCGGAATAGAAAAATTCACAGCAAATCCGTAGCTGCAAATACAGTCCAGTCGGCTCATAGCCCCAGATCGCCTCCGAGGCATGAGGGGCGTGGAGACCGGCATGATCAGTACAAGAACCGTGTGCAGTATGATCACCGAATCGATCGCGATGATCGACGTCGGGTGCCCACTCCTCCCCCAAGGGGTGGATCGTACGCGCCTCGACAACAGGATGATAGACGCCAGCACAGCGTTGGGTGAAGGATTCCGGTCGACCCCAGGGAACCAGGCTTTGATGCGAGATCCATTGTCGTTCAAGGTCTGGTCGATAGGAACAGAGCTCACCGAGAAGGTCATGACAGAGATGTACCCACCAGCAGCAGAGTGCACGTCTCAGGACCAGAGTGTTTCAGCAGAGCCATCAGGGCCGCGGTGATTCCTCCCAACTTCAGGTTGGCGACTGGAGTCAGTAAGTTCACTGGTGAGTCCAAGCCTGATACTTGGCTTGAGGACTACCGAGTGGCTATTCAGATTGGCGGCAACAATGATGAGGTGGCCATGAAGCATCTGCCTCTTATATTGGAGGGCTCGGCCAAAGCATGGTTGAATCAGTTAGCACCCAGCAGCATCTACACTTGGGAAGATCTTTCCCGAGTGTTTGTCAGAACGTTTGAAGGAACTTGCAAGCGGCCAGCAGGACTGACAGAGCTGCAATCTTGTGTGCAAAAGTCGAATGAGACTTTGAGAGATTACATCCAGAGATGGATCACATTGCATCACACGATAGAGAATGTGTCTGATCACCAGGCAGTCTGTGCCTTCAAGGAAGGCGTTAAGTACAGAGAGCTAAACCTGAAATTCGGCCGGACTGGACATGTCTCTGAGTCGAATGATGGAGATAGCAACCAAGTATGCCAATGGTGAAGAAGAGGATCGGCTCCGGAGTGGCAAACACAAGTCAGTCGTCCACGAAACCGGAGGAGGGAACTCCAGTCGGAAGATGAAGCGGAAAGTCAAGCCAGATGCTCCTGGAGAAGCCTTGGCCGTGACTCAAGGAAAGTTTAAAGGGAAGCCCAAGGGGTCTTGGAACCCTAAGAAGGTGAAGGACAAGGAAGGGAATGACGTGTTGGATTTGCCGTGCCACATCAACACGAAGAAAGATGAAGAGGGTAAATTCATTTACCCGAAACATACCACTCGACAGTGTTGGCTCTTGATCCAGCAATTCCAGGGGAAACAACCCAAAGATAAGGAAAAGGAGTCGGACAAAGTTGAAGACAAAGAGGATAGTGATGATGGATATCCCCAGGTCAATTCCACCCTGATGATTTTTGCTGACGTTGAAAGCAAAAGTCGACTGAAAGTTATCAACCGAGAAGTGAATATGGTTGCTTCGGCGACACCCAATTACCTGAAATGGTCTCAAACTGCCATCACATTCGACCAGTCTGATCACCCGACACACATAGCCACCCCTGGGAGGCAAGCTCTGGTGGTCGACCCAGTCGTCGAAGGCACTCGACTGACTAAAGTGTTGATGGATGGTGGCAGTAGCCTGAATATACTATACGCAGAGACATTGAAAGGGATGGGCATTCCTATGTCCAGACTCAGTACCAGCAACATGAGTTTCTATGGAGTCATTCCCGGGAAGAAGGCTGCGTCACTCAGTCAGATTGCTCTTGATGTGGTTTTCGGCGATTCCAAAAATTACCACAAAGAAAAATTGACATTTGAAGTTGTGGATTTCCAGAGTGCCTATCACGCTATTTTGGGCAGGCCAGCTTATGCACGTTTTATGGCTCGACCATGTTACGTGCACCTCAAATTAAAGGTGCCTGGCCCCAAAGGTGTGATCACTGTTACTGGCAATCGGAAGAAGGCGGAAGAGTGCTCTCAGAAAGGCTCAAAGATCGCCGATGCTCAGATGGCAGCAGAAGAGTGGCAGGAACACCAGAAAAATGCAGACCCGAGTGATTTGTTGCGAGCTAAGAAGCCAGCTACGGAATCAGCGTTTCAGTCGTCTGGCGAGACTAAACCGATTCACATTCACCCGACCGATCCGAGTGCTGCTCCGACTCATATCTCCACAACGCTCGACTCCAAATAGGAAGAAGCGCTCATCCAGCTCCTCCGTGAGAACTGGGACATCTTCGCATGGAAACCTTCTGACATGCCCGGTGTTCCCAGGGGGCTGGCTGAGCACCGTCTTCGAGTCGACTCAAAAGCAAAACCTGTCAAAGAACATCTTCGACGGTCCGCCGTCCAGAAAAGAAAGGCCATTGGCGAGGAGGTGGCTCGGCTCTTAGCAACAGAGTTTATCCGAGAAGTTTACCACTTCGAGTGGCTCGCCAATGTTGTCATGGTACCCAAGAAGGACAAGTCACTTCGCATGTGCATTGACTTTAAACATATTAATCGGGCCTGCCCGAAAGATCATTTTCCTCTCCCCCGCATCGACCAAATAGTCGACTCGACCGCGGGACGTGAGCGCCTGTCTTTCTTAGACGCCTATTCCGAGTACCATCAGATCCGTCTGTATGGACCCGATGAGATCAAAACAGCTTTCATCACCCCATTCGGGTGCTTCTGTTATGTCACCATGCCATTCGGCCTCAAGAATGCCGGAGCCACGTTCATGAGGATGATTCAGAAGTGTTTGCTCACTGAAATTAGTCGGAATGTGGAAGCATACATGGATGATATTGTGGTCAAGTCACGGAAAGGTTCCGACCTGCTGACTGATCTTGCAGAGACATTTGCCAACCTCAGGAGGTATGGTATCAAGCTTAATCCATCAAAGTGCACATTCGGAGTTCCTGGCGGAAAGTTACTCGGTTTTCGCTTCGAACGAGGAATCGACGCCAATCCGAAAAAGTTGGTACTATACTCCAATGAAACGCCCCGCGCAGTAACGGCGTCCGAAGCTTACTGGTTGCTTGGCCGCTTTAAGTCGATTCATCTCTCGTGTCGGTGAAAAGGCATTACCTCTTTACCGATTGATGAAGAAGTCAGACAAGTTTGAGTGGACTCCTGAAGCTGATGCAGCGTTTGCAGAGCTAAAAACCCTGCTTTCAACCCAGCTGGTACTTGCTGCCCCGATCAGCAAAGAGCCTTTGCTGCTTTACATTGCAGTCACAGGACAAGTCGTCAGTACAGTACTTACGGTCGAGTGGGAAGAAGAAGGAAAAGCCTTTAAAGTTCAGCGCCCAGTGTATTATATTTCTGAAGTTTTGACCCCATCAAAGCAAAGATACCCTCATTATCAGAAGCTTGTATATGGGATTTATATGACCACGAAGAAGGTTGCTCATTACTTCTCTGACCATTCCATTACAGTCGTCAGCAACGCTCCACTGTCAGAGATTCTACACAACAGAGATGCAACTGGTCGAGTGGCAAAATGGGCGATTGAACTCCTTCCCCTAGATATCAGATTTGAGGCAAAGAAAGCCATCAAGTCCCAAGCAATAGCAGATTTCATCGCCGAGTGGACCGAACAGGAACTGCCGACTCAAGTTCACTCGGAGCACTGGACCATGTTCTTTGATGGTTCTAAGATGCTGAATGGATCCGGTGCTGGGGTAGTGTTGGTTTCCCCCCGAGGAGATAAGCTCAGATATGTGCTCTAGATTCACTTTGATTCCTCCAATAACGAAGCAGAATACGAAGCACTTTTGTATGGGTTGCATATGGCCATTTCACCCGGTGTCCGTTGCCTCATGGTCTATGGCGACTCTGATTTGGTGGTTAACCAAGTGATGAAGGAGTGGGACGTCAGAAGCCCAGCCATGACTGGTTACTGCAACGCAGTAAGAAAGCTGGAGAAGAAATTCGAGGGGTTAGAGCTTCATCATATACCCCGACTGAAAAATCAAGCAGCTGATGATTTGGCAAAAATAGGTTCCAAGAGAGAAGCCATTCCCAGTGGTGTATTTTTGGAACATATCCACACACCATCAGTTCAAGAGGATCCTTTCACCGAAGAAGCCCCGCAGCCAAAAAGTGCCACGGATCCGAATGAAGTTGAGGTCCCAGCCGTGGTCGACCTGATCATGGAAGTTTTGGTCATCACTCCCGACTGGACAGTGCCGTACTTCGCGTATATCTTAAGGAAAGAGCTGCCAGAGAATGAAGAAGAGGCTCGACAGATCGTCCGTCGATCCATGGCCTTTACTGTGATAAAGGGACAGTTGTACAGGGAAAGCGTGACTGGAGCAGTCAGAAATGTATAACGCCAGAAGAGGGTCGGATAATTCTTGACGATATACACTCGGGGAGCTGTGGCCACCATGCGTCCTCTCGGACTATTGTGTCTAAAGCATACCGAGCGGGGTTTTACTGGCCCAGAGCAAATGAAATGGCGAAAGAGATAGTCGACAAGTGTGAAGGATGTCAGTTCTATTCCAATATGTCACACAAGCCCGCCTCGGCCTTGAAGACCATTCCAATCATCTGGAATTCGCTGTTTGGGGATTAGATATGGTTGGACCACTAAGAACTGGCAGGAGCGGCTTCACCCATGTACTGGTGGCAGTCGACAAGTTCACTAAGTGGATCGAAGCCAAGCCTATCAAGAATATTGATGCCGGCACTGCTATCAGCTTCATCAGAGAGTTGATATTAAGATATGGAGTTCCACATAGCATCATCACTGATAATGGGTCAAACTTCAATTCCGACCAATTCAAAGCCTTTTGTGCTTCTCAAGGCACGCGAGTCGACTACGCTTCCGTCGCTCACCCCCAGTTGAATGGACAGGCAGAAAGAGCAAACGGCCTAATTCTCAAAGGACTGAAACCCCGGTTGATGCGTGATAACACGCAACAGGCGCGTGGGTCAACGAACTTCCATCAGTCCTTTGGGGATTGAGGACTACTCCTAATCGGTCGACTGGGCGAACTCCATTCTTTCTGGTCTATGGAGCTGAAGCAGTTCTGCCGAGTGACCTGCTTCACAATGCACCCCGAGTCGAGCTCTACTCTGAAGATGAAGCAGAACAAGCCCGGCAGGACGCAGTCAACCTTCTAGAAGAAGAAAGAGAGATGGACATGATCCGATCGACCATCTATCAACAGGACTTGCGTCGATTCTATGCCAGAAACGTGAAGAGTCGAGCCTTCCAAGAAGGTGTTTGGTCCTCCGAGTGGATCAACAGAAGCCACACAAACTCGCCCCTACTTGGGAAGGCCCCTTCATCGTCACCAAAGTTCTCCACAATGGAGCATACCATCTTTACAATGTCAGTCGCCAGATTGATGAGCCACGAGCTTGGAATGCGGACCTGCTCCGCCCCTTTTACACTAAAGTACTCACTCGGATGAGATGTAATAAAAAGTACTCCTGTAGTTTGTTTATCAAAGACAAAAGTGTTATAGTTTTCCCATTGATTGTTGTTGCTTTTGTTTATGTGAGAAATCCCCCAGTGGGTGGCTTAGCTGCGAATCCGTTTCGCCTAAGTTTGTAAAAATTTCCTACCGAGTGACGAGCAAGCCTCTCACTCGGGGGCTTAGCTGCGAATCTGTTTCGCCTAAGTATTTGAAAATCCTACCGAGTGACGAGCAAGCCTCTCACTCGGGGGCTTAGCTACAGTCCAGTACTCGCCTAAGTATTTGAAATCCCACCGAGTGGAGAGCAAACCTCCCACTCGGGGGCTTAGCTGCAGTCCAGTACTCGCCTAAGTATTTGAAATCCCACCGAGTGGAGAGCAAACCTCCCACTCGGGGGCTTAGCTACAGTCCAGTACTCGCCTAAGTATTTGAAATCCTACCGAGTGGAGAGCAAACCTCCCACTCGGGGGCTTAGCTGCAGTCCAGTACTCGCCTAAGCCACAAATACAACGTGCGCTCAACGAGGACGCAAGTCGACTGCAATCTGTGCTCCATCCTTACCTGCAAGAGCGATGAAGAGCAGGTCGACTGGCTTCTCCACCTCAGAGCTGCGTCTCAAGCATTAAAGTTATTCCGAGTGAAGAACAAAGTTCGCTCGAGGGCAAATGCAAGCGTATTCAACGATAAGCCAAGTTCAGATAACATCCTACGAATTCAGAAGGGATCAGGCATCAAGCCTGTAAAAGTTTATCGGTTACAAAACCACTCGGCATTCCAAGGCAAATTTAAGGCATCAAGCATAGAAGTTTTTTACTCCTCGGGTGGAGGACTGGAAGGCGCGACAAACTGGTCCAGGTCGATTCCATCTGCAATCCGAGTGGCAGCAGCAATGAAGTTCTCCATGAACGATTGGAAGTCATGCTTCTTGGTATTGGCCACTTTGAGGGACGCCAGCTTGTCCTCTCGCGCATCCTTGTAGTGAACACGGACCAGAGACAGAGCAACATCAGCACCACACCTAGCAGAAGACTTCTTCCATTCTTGCACTCGACCTGGAACTTCATTCAGTCGAGTCATCAGAGACTCGAGGTCATTTTGAAGCGTCTCTCCCGGCCAGAGTGTCGTGTCAATTCGCGACGCCGCAACCTTCAGTCGAGCAAGGTAGTCAACCACACCAGCAACACGAGACTCCAGTCGGAGCACATTCATAGCAGCTTCGTCCTTCACAAGAGAGTTAACGGGGTCCAAGCCTGTCTCCACTCGACTGGTCCCTTCCTCGAAGTTTTGGCAGAATTCTGTAAACACAACTCAAAGATAAACCAGCAGTTCTATGATAAGTCAGTGATTACAAGTCAGTCAGACCGGAGAGATTACCCTCAAGCATGATGAATAACTTCTTGGCGAGCCCTCCCAGATAAGCCTCCAGATTGTTCTTCTTCCCCACCAGTTCACTAGCCTTGTCACTCAGAGCAATCTTGTCATTCTTCAGACGGCTGACTTCCTTGTTGGCCGCGTCGAGAGCAGCTTTCAGGTTGGCGTTCTCCTCTTCAAGTTTACCGACTGAAGCCAGCTTCTCTTACGCAACCTTCGTTTTGTCCAAAGCCGCCTTCTGTGCCTCGGCAAGTTCCTGGTCCTTCTTCTTCAGAGCCTCCTTCGTTTTATCTGCAAAATGACAATGAGATCAGAATCAAGAATGGGCAGAAGGGCAAAGACAGTCGTCAAGTTCTCACTAATCATACCTTTTGCCTCGTCCTTCGCCTTCTGAAAGTTCTCCTGAACAAGCTTCAAGTCAAGGTCGAGCTGGATATGTTTGTTTTCCAACTCAGTACAGCGAGCCACAAGTTCGCAAGATTTCTACGAAGAATCAGTCGACAGATATCAAAGAGAGGTTGCTTCCGAGTAACTAAGAGAAAAACCGTAGCATTTCTAAGACTACAGTTGAATCAAAATATTCAACAGTAGACTCGGGGACTACACCCAGTGGGTGCACTCAGCGTGCCCCCACTGGTTCTACCGACTTGGTCTGATCAGTCGACCAAAAAAAAACAGGTTCTTCAGACTACAATGATCGCCAAAGAGTCCACCATAGTCTCGGGATTACACCGGTGGGTGCACTCAGCGTGCCCCCACCGGTTCCAAGATTCTATTCGACATGGTCCGACCAGATCGAGTGAAGAAGTTGGAATGAAGAAATTCGAAATACAAAGACTACAGTCGACTGCCAGCAGTCCACCATAGTCTCGGGGACTACACCCAGTGGGTGCACTCAGCGTGCCCCCACCAATCCAAAAAAATCAATCGACACACACAGTGGGTGTACAGATACAAAGATCTTCGGAAAGAAAGTCTTTAAATAGCATATCCTAACAGAACCGGCGGTGACCAATTAACCTGGACATTGCTCTGAAGGGCTGAGCTAGCATCATAAGCCGCTTGGCTGGCTTCCCGGATCGCCTTCACCTGCTCCATCATGATCCCCGCCTGGCGTATAGCCTCCTTAGCAGCACCCGCTTGGTCCTCTGGGACGTGGTGTGTGGCGAAAAGGGAGGGCGGATCAGCAATCAATGACGCAGGCTGGGCACTCGTCAGCGACACAGCGAAGGACACAGAATGCCGAGTGACATCGCCACCTTCTTGAACCGATGCCTCAGGCACTGATGCAGTTCGAGTGGTCTTGCCAGCCGGCGCCTTTTTATTCTTACTCGCCCTCAGTGGCAGCTCGTCGTCGTCATCAGGGAGATCAATGACATGAGGAGGAGCTGCAGGAAACAAAAATCCAATCGACCAAAAGGGAAACTACAAGAGAGCATACCAGGGTTGGAGGTGGCAGCGTCTTCCATTTCCTGGTCATCGTTCTTGGCGGAGGTCTCGGAGGTAGCAGCACTGCAGATTTCAGAAACCAGACGGTTAGTCAATGAGTCGACCAAGAGTTCGTCCGTGCTAAACAAGAAAACACAAGTTCTGCTGTTACCCGGAGATAGTGGGAATGGCCATTCTCATCTTGGGCAAGGCCTTCGACGGCTTTGATGGTGTCGCTCGTGGATGCTTCGGCGCTTCCTCAGTCGGTGCCGGAGAAGTGATACGTCCATTTTGCATCATGCTTTTATGATCATATTTATTGCATTATGGCCTATTATTTCACGTTATGTCACGATACTTATGGTTATTCTCTCTTATTTTACAAGGTTTACATGAAGAAGGAGAATGCGGCAGCTGGAATTCTGGGCTGGAAAAGGAGCAAATATTGAAGGACTATTCTGCGCAACTCCAAAAGTCCTGAAACTCCACGGAATACCTTAGAATAAATAAATAAAAATCGTCACCAAACATGAAGACCAGGGGGCCCACACCCTTCTCACGAGGGTGGGGGGCGCGCCCCCTGGGCACGCCCCTACCTCATGGGCCCCCTGGTGGCTCTCCGACGCCCATCTTCTCCTATATGAAGTCTTTCGATGAGAAAAAAAATCAGAGAGAACCTTTCAGGACGAGACTCCGCCTCCACGAGGCGGAACCAATCTAGGGCTCTAGCGGAGCTTTTCTGCTGGGGACACTTCCCTCCGGGAGGGGGAAATCATCACCATCGTCATCACCAACGCTCCTCTCATCGGGAGAGGGAAATCTCCATCAACATCTTCACCAGCACCATCTCATCTCCAAACCCTAGTTCATCTCTTGTATCCAATTCTTGTCTCCAAGTCCGGGATTGGTGCTAGTAGTTTGCTAGTAGTGTTGATTACTCTTTGTAGTTGATGCTAGTTTGTTTACTTGGTGGAAGATCATATGTTCAGATCCTATATGCACATTATTACCCCTCTGATTATGAACATGAATATGCTTTGTGAGTAGTTACGTTTGTTCCTGAGGACAAGGGAGAAGTCTTGCTATTAGTAGTCATGTGAATTTGGTATTCGTTTGATATTTTGATAAGATGTATGTTGTCTAACCTCTAGTGGTGTTATGTGAATGTCGACTACATAACACTTCACCATTATTTGGGCCTAGAGGAAGGCATTGGGAAGTAATAAGTAGATGATGGGTTGCTAGAGTGACAGAAGCTTAAATCCTAGTTTATGCGTTGCTTCGTAAGGGGCTGATTTGGATCCACATGTTTCATGCTATGGTTAGGTTTACCTTAATACTTTTGTTGTAGTTGCGGATGCTTGCAATAGAGGTTAATCATAAGTGGGATGCTTGTCCAAGTAAGGGCAGTACCCAAGCACCGGTCCACCCACATATTAAATTATCAAAGTACCGAACGCGAATCATATGAGCGTGATGAAAACTAGCTTGACGATATTCCCATATGTCCTCGGGAGCGCTTTTCCTATTATAAGAGTTTGTCCAGGCTTGTCCTTTGCTACAAAAAGGATTGGGCCACCTTGCTGCACTTTATTTACTTTTGTTACTTGTTCCTCGTTACAATTTATCTTATCACAAAACTATTTGTTACCACTTATTTCAGTACTTGCAGAGAATACCTTGCTGAAAACCGCTTATCATTTCCTTCTGCTCCTCGTTGGGTTCGACACTCTTACTTATCGAAAGGACTACGATAGATCCCCTATACTTGTGGTCATCAAGACTCTTTTCTGGCGCCGTTGCCGGGGAGTGAAGCGCCTTTGGTAGGTGGAATTTGGTAAGGAAAAATTTATTAAGTGTGCTGAAATTTTCTGTCACTTGTTACTATGGAAAGTAATTGTTTGAGGGGCTTGTTTGGGGTATCTTCACCCCGTCTGGTTCAGACAAGAGTTGCTACTCAACCCACTGAACCTACTGAATCTATTGAAGATGAAACTGCTTTTCAGATTCCTTCGGGTATGATGGAAAAACTGCTAGCTAACACTTTCGCAGGAGATGGAACAAAGCATCCTAACGAACATCTACGCTTCGTGGATGATATTTGTGGACTATTTAAGCTTGCAGGTATACCCGATGATGTTGTTAAGAAGAAGGCTTTCCCTTTATCTTTGGGGGGAGACGCATTGACATGGTATAGGCTATGTGATGATACGAGATCACGGAACTATAAAAGAGTGAAATTGGAATTTCATCAAAAGTATTACCCTATGCATCTTCTTCATCGTGATCGCAATTATATATATAGTTTTTGGCCTCGCGAAGGAGAAAGCATCGCTCAAGCTTGGGGGAGGCTTAAATCAATGTTATATTCATGCCCCAATCATGAGCTCTCAAAATTGACAATTCTCCAGAATTTCTATGCTCGGCTTTCTGATAACAATGGCACCATGCTCGATACTTCTTGTGCTGGCTCTTTTATGATGAAGTCTATTGAATTTGGATGGAATCTATTGGATAGAATTAAACGCAACTCTGAAGATTGGGACCTCGACGAAGGTAAGGAGTCAGGTATGACACCCAAGTTTGATTATGTTAAATCTTTTATGGATACCGATGTTTTCCATAAGTTTAGCACTAAATATGGACTTGACTCTGAGATAGTAGCTTCTTTCTGTGAATCTCTTGCTACTTATGTTGATCTCCCCAAGGAGAAGTGGTTTAAATATCATCCTCCCATAGAAGTAAAAGTAGTTGCACGTATTAAAGTTGAAGAAAAGATTGTCACTTACAATGATCCTATTGTTCCTACTTCTTATGTTGAGAAACCCCCTTTCCTTGTTAGAATGAAGGATCGTGCTAAAGCTTCAACTGTTGTTCGTAAAAGCAATATTAGGACTTACACACCTCCTGAGCAAGTCAAAGTAGAACCCAATATTGCTATTGTTAAAGATCTCTTGTCGGATAATATTGATGGGCATGTTATTCAATTCACTGGTGAAACTGCTAGAATTGCTAAACCCTGCGATAGAGATAAACATAGACCTGTGGTAGGCGTGCCTGTTATTTTTGTTAAAATAGGAGATCATTGTTATCATGGCTTATGTGATATGGGTGCTAGTGCTAGTGTTATACCCATTGACTTATACAAAGAGATTATGCATGAGATTGCACCTGCAGAATTAGAAGAAATTGATGTTACAATTAAACTTGCAAATAGAGATACTATATCTCCAATGGGAATTGTTAGAGATGTTGAAGTCTTGTGTGGGAAAACCAAATATCCCGCTGATTTTCTTGTTCTTGGTTCTCCACAAGATAGCTTTTGTCCCATTATATTTGGTAGACCCTTCTTGCGTACTGTTAATGCTAAGATAGACTGCGAAAAGAATGTTGTTACTATTGGCTTGGATGATATGGTTCATGAGTTTAATTTCTCTAAATTTAGTAAACAACATCGTGAGGAAGAATTGCCTAGTAAGGATGAAATTATTGGTCTTGCCTCTATTGATGTACCTCCTAGTGATCCTTTAGAACAGTATTTGCTAGATCATGAAAATGATATGTTTATGAATGAAAGAAGAGAAATAGATGAAGTATTCTTTAAACAAGAACCTATTCTGCAACACAATTTACCTGTTGAAATCCTAGGGGATCCTCCTCCACCCAAGGGTGATCTCGTGTTTGAGCTTAAACCGTTGCCAGATAATCTTAAATATGCTTATCTTGATGAAAAGAAAATATATCCTGTTATTATTAGCGCTAACCTTTCAGAGCATGAAGAATAAAGATTATTGAAAATCTGAAGAAGCACCGTGCTGCTATTGGATATACTCTGGATGATCTTAAGGGCATTAGTCCCACTCTATGTCAACACAAAATAAATTTGGAAGCTGATGCCAAACCAGTTTGTGATAACGACGTTTGAATCCTAAAATGAAAGAAGTGGTAAGAAAAGAAATACTCAAGCTTCTGGAGGCAGGTATAATTTATCCCATTGCTGATAGTCAGTGGGTAAGTCCTGTTCATTGTGTCCCTAAGAAGGGAGGTATTACTGTTGTCCCTAATGATAAAGATGAATTGATTCCGCAAAGAATTATCACAGGTTATAGGATGGTAATTGATTTCCGCAAATTAAATTAGGCTACTAAGAAAGATCATTACCCCTTACCTTTTATTGATCAAATGCTAGAAAGACTATGCAAACATACACATTATTGCTTTCTAGATGGTTATTCTGGTTTCTCTCAATACCTGTGTCAGCTAAAGATCAATCAAAGACTACTTTTACATGCCCTTTTGGTACTTTCTCTTATAGACGTATGCCTTTTGGTTTATGTAATGCACCTGCTACCTTTCAAAGATGCATTATGGCTATATTCTCTGACTTTTGCTAAAAGATTTGTGAGGTTTTCATGGATGACTTTTCCGTCTATGGTTCCTCTTTTGATGATTGCTTAAGCAATCTTGATCGAATTTTGCAGAGATGTGAAGAAATTAATCTTGTCTTGAATTGGGAAAAGTGCCACTTTATGGTTAATGAAGGTATTGTCTTCGGGCACAAAGTTTC
Organism: Aegilops longissima; assembly: GCA_021605205.1. Taxonomy (NCBI): domain Eukaryota; kingdom Viridiplantae; phylum Streptophyta; class Magnoliopsida; order Poales; family Poaceae; genus Aegilops; species Aegilops longissima. The sequence goes on from CM038680.1 coordinate 644,190,818, forward strand.
TGAAAGAGGTATTGAAGTTGATAAAGCCAAGGTCGATGCTATTGAAAAGATGCCATGTCCAAAGGACATCAAAGGTATAAGAAGTTTCCTTGGTCACGCCGGATTTTATAGGAGGTTCATTAAGGACTTCTCAAAAATCTCTCGGCCTCTGACTAATTTATTACAAAAAGATGTACCGTTTGTCTTTGATGATGATTATGTAGAAGCATTTGAAATACTTAAGAAAGCACTAGTCTACTTTTGTTGTTCAGCCACCGATTGAATTTACCCTTTGAAATTATGTGTGATGCTAGTGATTATCTTTGTAGGTGCTGTTCTAGGGCAGAGAGTTGATAAGAAACTAAATGTTATCCATTATGCTAGTAAGACTCTAGATAGTGCTCAGAGAAATTATGCTACTACCGAAAAGGAATTTTTAGCAGTGGTGTTTGCTTGTGATAAGTTTAGACCTTATATTGTTGATTCCAAAGTTACTATTCACACTGATCATGCTGCTATTAAGTATCTTATGGAAAAGAAGGATGCAAAACCTAGACTTATTAGATGGGTTCTCCTGCTTCAAGAATTTGATTTGCATATTGTTGATAGAAAGGGAGCTGAGAACCCCGTTGCAGATAACTTGTCTAGGCTAGAGAATGTTCTTGATGACCCACTACCTATTAATGATAGCTTTCCTGATGAGCAATTAAATGTCATAAGTACTTCTCGTAGCACTCCATGGTATGCTGATTATGCTAATTATATTGTTGCTAAATTTATACCGCCTAGCTTCACATACCAACAAAAGAAAAAGTTTTTCTATGACTTGCGACATTACTTTTGGGATGACCCACATCTTTATAAAGAAGGAGTAGATGGTATTATTAGACGTTGTGTACCCGAGCATGAACAGGAACAGATCCTACGCAAGTGTCACTCCGAAGCTTATGGAGGACATCACGCTGGGGATAGAACTGCACATAAGGTATTGCAATCCGATTTTTATTGGCCTACTCTCTTCAAGGATGCCCGTAAGTTTGTTTTGTCTTGCGATGAATGTCAAAGAATTGGTAATATCAGTAGACGTAAATAAATGCCTATGAATTATTCACTTGTTATTGAGCCATTTGATGTTTGGGGCTTTCATTATATGGGACCTTTTCCTGCCTCTAATGGTTACACTCATATTCTAGTTGCTGTTGATTACGTTACTAAGTGGGTAGAAGCTATTCCAACTAGTAGTGCTGATCACAACACTTCTATTAAAATGCTTAAGGAAGTTATTTTTCCGAGGTTTGGAGTCCCTAGATACTTAATGACTGATGGTGGTTCACACTTTATTCATGGTGCTTTCCGTAAGATGCTTGCTAAATACGACGTTAATCATAGGATTGCATCTCCTTATCACCCTCAGTCTAGTGGTCAAGTAGAATTGAGCAATAGGGAGCTCAAATTAATTTTACAAAAGACTGTTAATAGGTCTAGAAAGAATTGGTCCAAGAAACTTGATGATGCATTATGGGCCTATAGAACTGCATATAAAAATCCTATGGGTATGTCTCCGTACAAAATGGTCTATGGAAAATCTTGTCATTTACCTCTCGAACTAGAACATAAGGCATATTGGGCTATTAAAGAGCTCAACTATGATTTCAAACTTTCCGGTGAGAAGAGGTTATTTGATATTAGCTCACTTGATGAATGGAGAGCCCAAGCATATGAAAATGCCAAGTTGTTTAAAGAAAAAGTTAAAAGATGGCATGACAAAAGGATACAAAAGCGTGAGTTTAATGTAGGTGATTATGTATTCCTATACAACTCTCTTTTAAGATTTTTTGCAGGAAAACTTCTCTCTAAATAGGAAGGTCCCTACGTTATCGAGGAGGTCTATCATTCTGGTGCCATAAAAATCAACAACTTCGCAGGCACAAATCCGAAGGTGGTAAACGGTCAAAGGATCAAACACTATATCTCAGGTAATCCTATAAATGTTGAAACTAATATTATTGAAACCGTGACCCCGGAGGAGTACATAAAGGACACTTACCAGAATGTTCCAGACGCCGAAAAGGAATAGGTAAGTGGTACGGTAAGTAAACCGACTCCAAAACAATTTTTAAGGTAATATTTCTCCGTTTTGGAATATTTAGAAAAATAGAAAAATAAATAGCAGTCCGGGGAGGACACGAGGCCTCCACGAGGGTGGAGGGCGCGCCCTACCCCCATGGGTGCGCCCCCCTACCTCGTGAGCAGCCCGTGTGCCCTCCGGACTCCGTTTCCTTGCTCGATACATATTTTGGTCGGTAAAAATTCGTTATATATACTCTCGAAGGTTTTGACCACCGTATCACGCAAATATCTTCTGTTTTCGTTTCGAGCTGTTGCTGCTGCAGATTAAAGCAAGATGTCTTCCCAAGAGTCAGTCGGAGAAAGCCGGGTATCTAACCCGGCACCGAAACCAACGGTAAACAGCGATGCTGACCACTTTGGGCCGGCAACGGAGGAAGATATGGAGGCTGACCTGATGAGAGTAGATGCCATGGAAGATTAAGAAGTCACCTCTCGCCTCCGAGCTGGATTTACAATGGGGGAACTACAGAGCTCAGCTATTCCAAACTCGGTTGTCCCTTACAATGTTAAATTTCTTTCCTATGAAAATATGAGGAGGAGTGTCTCTTGTTCTCCCGCAGCTATGCAACACCCTTGGGTGCAAGGAGCTTTAGCCGTTACAGGAAAGTTTCGCAAGGAAATAATGGACCTCAAGCATCAAGTCAATAAGCTCGAGGAGGAAAACCGTATTCTGAGGGGAATTATCGCCAAAAATATTACACCTACAACAAAGAAGGAGAAATAATCACATGGGTATGGGCAGTCCCCTTGGCGACTGCCAAGCTTGGGGGAGGTGCCCTGGTATCGTATCACCATCACAACTCCTATCTTTACAGTTTTTCTTAGTTCGATCCTATTAGTAGTATCTTGATTTAGTAGAATAAAGTCGTGGCATGATCTAGTTTTGAGTTTTGCTTTATGATCTTTCCTTGTAATCGAGTCCGTGAGCTTTATAATAAAGATTAGTGTTGAGTCAAGGGCTTGATTGTTTTGCCATGATCTAGGGAAAGTAGAAGAAAAAGAATAAAAAGAATCAAGAGTTCATATTGATCTTATTGAAAGTAGTGACTTCACATAGAAAGAGTATGATGATTTAAAGTTGTTGGGAGTTGGAAAATATAGCTTTGGTCATCGTTGAAATTAATAGGAAGTAATAAGGAAAGAGAGGTTTCACATATAGATATATTATCATTGACATCTTTTATGGTTGGGAGCACTCATTAAAATATGACATGCTAAAGAGTTGAGGTTGGACAAGGAAGACAACATAATGAGTTATGTTTTCTTACATTCGAGATAAAGTATGTTGTCATGGATCCTCTACCGTGTTGAGCTTGCCTTTCCCCCCTAATGCTATCCAAATTCTTAGCACCAAGTAGAAATACTACTTGTGCTTCCAAACACCCTTAAACCAGTTTTGCCATGAGAGTCCACCATATCTACCTATGGATTTAGTAAGATCCTTCAAGTAAGTTGTCATTGGTGCAAGCAATAAAAATTGCTCTCTAAATATGTGTGACGCCCGGGTAATTACGCTACAGTAATCCCCGCTAATGATGCCACGTCACCTCGGATACTGTGGATAACCTCGCGCTAGTTCGAAACCTGTTCGAATTCAAATTCAAAATCAAGCAAACAATAAAAGTTTTCAAATATTGAAACTAAAATGTTCGGAGTGAGCCAGATATTGCATAGGTAATTGTGGTGACGAAACCACATTTTTATAAAAGGTTTAAATGCACTTAAGTAATTAAGGTAGTAGGTAAAACAATTACTTAAATGCTTTTAAAAATAATAAACTATTACAAACCATTTTATTTTTGAAGAGTTAAATTATTGGTGGCAAAGGCACAATTTGTAACACTAAATTAGGTGCCACTTTTGTAATTTTGTAAAGCTATAATAAAAGGGAACTTAAAATAAAATAGAAAACTAGTAAAAAGAAAACAAACAAATACAAAAAAAAGAGAAACAACCCCCCCTTCATTGGGCCGAGCGGCCCATTTAGCCAGACCACCGTGCCGCCCACCAGTGCCCAGCCTGGCCTCCATAACCCCCCCACCGATGTAAACCCTAATCCCGACCCCCCTCATTCCTCTCGCCCCCCTCCCGACTGGATCGGGCGCTTGTTTCGACGATCCCGGCCGACGCGCCATGATGACCCTGTCGTCGCGGACTCCCCCCCCGTCGACCAGCCCCCCACTCCCCACGACTTCCCACTCCCCGATCCCCTTCGGATCGGGCAATCAGCGAACCACGGCCGACCCCGCCGTCCTCGCCCGCAACCGCTTCACCGACCCCGCCCCGCCCCGGACGAACCTCCGCCCGACGCCACCACCCGTCGCCTCCATCTCGCCCTCGTCCGCCGCTCGCCGCCCGAACACCAACGCTTCCCGGAGCTACCTCGCCCCCGCCGCGCGAGGACCGCGCCGCCGGAGCCCCTCACCGTCTTCCCCGAATCGCCGTCGCCTCGCCGGACCTCCTCGCCGGTCGGCTTCCACCACGACGCGTCGTCCCCGACGTCCTCCTCACCCCCCCCCCTCCACTGCCTAGACCCTACGCGCCCCTCCCCGTGAGCATCTCTCCTTCTCCTCCCCGGCGCGCGCCTAGCTCCGTCCCGGCCCCGACCACGACCACCCCCGGCCACCGGCGCAAGCCGTGTGCCTTCTTCAGACGCCATCCTGTTGTCGCCCACGCGCTACCGGCCGCAGCACTTGTTGCCGCCCGGACGCTGCCTCCTCGGCGCCCTCCTCCGTGACCGTCCGCCTGCTAGTGGCGGCGCCTCGCCCAGGCCACCGGCCTCCCTTCCCTCGCCTGCCGGCTCCGCCCAACCCCACAGGCGTCGCCCGACACGACGGTGCGGGTGGCGCCGAACCCGCACCGCCTGTGCCCGCTAGCCCCCAGGGCCATCGACTAGGGGCCCCGCCCATAACGTTTTATTTAAAAAATTAAAGGAAAAATAAATAATTAAAATAATAATTAAAATGTTAATTAATTAATTAGAGAATTAATTAACTTAATTAAACCTGATTAATTAAACCTAATCACTAATTAACCTAATTAACTAAAGTTAATTAAATTTGATTAGGTTAATTAGATAATGAGAGAATGACATACGGGACCCACATGTCAGGTTGACTCGATCAACCCTGTTGATCGCCGACGTCAAGATGACATCATCTTGACGTCATAAATACATTTCGAATTAATTAAATAATTAATTAAATTCCGAAATTAATAAAATCTTTAGAAAATCATATCTTTTAATCCGTAACTTCGGATTAAAATATTTTCAACATGAAAGTTGCTCGAACGACGAGGCGAATCCGGATACGCAGTCCGTTCGTCCACCACACACCCCTAACCTATCGAACCTGCAAACTTTCCTCTCCGGTTCATCTGTCTGACAGACGTCCGGAACCGGGAAAACTTCCCGGATGTTTCCCCCCTTAACCGGTACCCCATACCACGTTAGGGCACGCCTAGCATCGCTTCTTGGCTTGTCATGCATCGATATGCATCTGTTTACTCTGTATTCATTGTTTCTTCCCCCTCTTCTCTCCGGTAGACTACGAGACCGACGCTGCAGCTGGCCAGTTCGACTACGGTGTTGACGACCCCTCTCTCTTGCCGGAGCAACCAGGCAAGCCCCCCCCTTGATCACCAGATATCGCCTACTCTTCTCTATACTGCTTGCAATAGAGTAGTGTAGCATGTTATCGCTTTCAGATACTCCTATCCGCTGCATAGCTTTGTCCTTGTTACTATGTTGTTACCTTACCTGCAATCCTATATGCTTAGTATAGGTTGCTAGTACTTTCATCTGTGGCCCTACACTCTTGTCCGTCTGCTATGCTATACTACCGGTCTGTGATCACCTCGGGAGGTGATCACGGGTATATACTATATACTTTACACTATTACATTACCTGTGGTACTGTTCGGAGATGGGGGCTGAAAGGACAGGTGGTTCCATCCCGGTAGAGGTGGGCCTGGGTTCCCGACGGCCCCCGACTGTTACTTTGTGGCGGAGCGGCAGGGCAGGTTGAGACCGCCTAGGAGAGAGGTGGGCCTGGCCCTGTTCGGCGTTCGTGGATACTTAACACGCTTAACGAGGTCTTGGTATTTGATCTGAGTTGGCTACGAGCTTATACGCACTAACCATCTACGCGGGAGTAGTTATGGGTATCCCGGCGTCGTGGTATCAGCCGAAGTACTTCAGACGTCAGCGACGGGCGGCTAGGCCGGATTGGACTGGAACGCTGTTGGGCTAGGTCTGCTTCGTCACAGACATAACGTCTTGAGTGTGCTCGAGGCGATGGGCCCGGACCCTGCTGGCAGCTTAGGTTTAGACCAGCGTGTTGGCCTCTGTTGTGCCTAGGTGGGGCTGCGGCGTGTTGATCTTCCGCGGCGGGCATGACCCAGAAAGTGTGTCCGCCAAATGGGATCAAGCGTCTTTGGGTAAGATGGTGCACCCTGCAGGAAGTTAATCTATTCGGATAGCCGTGATCTTGATAATAGGACGACTTGGAGTTGTACCTTGAGCTTATGACAACTAGAACCGGATACTTGATAAAACACACCCTTCCAAGTGCGGATACAACCGGTGGTCGCTCTCGCTCGGGGATATGAGCAGGGATTGCGGGTAGGATTATTGCTATATGATGTTACTTGGAGGACTTTCGTTGTCCTCTTACATGCATGCAAGGCAGGTGTCGAGCGTAGTCTTCGTTAAGACTAGCTATCCCCTCTTATTACGGCATTCGCAGATTCGGTCCACCGATATGGCCCTTTACACATATATCCATGCATATGTAGTGTAGCTCCTTGCTTGTAGTACTTTGGATGAGTACTCACGGTTGCCTTGTTCCCCTTTTCCCCTATCTCTACTCGATTGCTGCAACTGACGATGGAGCCGGGGCGACGCCACCGCCTATGACGACTACTACTGGAGGTGCCTACTACTACGTGCAGCCGGCCGGCGGCGACCGGGAGTGACCTAGGAGGATCCAGGCGGGAGGCCTGCTCCTCTTCGATCTGTATCCCGGTTTGTGCTAGCCATCTTATGGCACCTTGTTTAACTTATGTGCGTACTCAGATATTGTTGCTTCCGCTGACTCGTCTATGATCGAGCACTTGTATTCGAGCCCTCGAGGCCCTGGCTTGTATTATGATGCTTGTATGACTTATTTTATTTGTAGAGTTGTGTTGTGATATCTTCCGTGAGTCCTTGATCTTGATCGTACACATTTGCGTGCATGATTAGTGTACGATTGAATCGGCGTCACAAGTTGGTATCGAGCCGATCATCTGTAGGAATCCCCTTCCAACTCCTTGGTCGAAGTCGAGTCTAGACATTGCAAAACTTTTACTAACATGGCTGTGTGTCTTATGGACACACGTCGCCATTGGGTGGTAGTAGGATCTTTTACTCCTCGACCTATACTCTGGGACTCTGATCTCTCTACTAATCGGGTTAAATGAATTTGCTAACTCTAAGATTAGGATCTCGTGATCGCATCCACCCGGAGAGCCCCTTACTTCAGATGATCGTCTGCTAATCAGAAGATTCCGAAGATACTCTCTGATGATCTCTCGAGACTTTGTGCCCATCACTTTTGCTATTCCTGGCCACCGATAAATCCGTATGGATAACTACTTACACTTGCCATTCATACGATCATCCCCCATTGATCTTGTTATTACAAGATACCCCGAAGTTTTCTCTATTGTTCCGAGAATACTTTGTGCCTTCTGCCTAGCAGTTCTTTGCCACATGAATACCCCTTCAAATGAATCCTCGCACTCGTCGAGTATCCGCTCAACCCTAGTTGTTCATGTGTTTCGCAAAATTCTTCAAATTACTATTCGATCTTCCGGAAATCCTCTGGAGCCTTTGGCTCTTGAAATCCTTGCTTGCTTACATTATGGTTAATCCCATAAGTCTCGTAGTCATATTGACACTCCTTGTCATTATCATTTTGAGTCTGTTGACTCAATATGTTTGCAAATACACGCAATCATCATTAATCCTTATAAATTACTTTTCCGGCTGAACTGCCATTCATTTATCTGGAATTGGTTCTCGACCAATCCAATTATCGTTGATTGTGCCCTAAGTCTATTCAACTTATCCATCCTTGATCAGAGCATTGCTACTGATCCCTTGATTTGGAAATCATAATTCCTTTGCATTTGACAATTGAGTTAGTCAGCTGTTTCTATAATCTGCTTCCTCTAGTTGAGTACCGATGCTCACGTCTGATTCCTTGTGGACCACCAGATCCTTTGTTGGATTTTATCTGACAACGCCCTTCATATTCAATAACCTGGTGAGCCTTTCCTCTGATACATAATGCCTTTGGTAAATTGTATCCTCTGCTTTCTCAACCATGCTCTGCCTTCGAGCTTGAGTTAATTATTTCTAAAGATTCTGGTATATGATTCCAAGAAGCTCCTATGGTTAGAACATATGCCTTCACTAAACCGTGTGAACCCGAAAGTTTTCACGAATCATACTCTTCTGGTGCTTCGCCAGATAAAAATTTCAACACTGCAACTTCATCGAACGCGAGAAGTGAATGAAGGGTTATGCATTGGAGAAGTGGGAGTCGACCTTGAACTTGTGTTCGTGCCCATGGACACGATGTAGATCTTATCATTAAAGCTTCTCTTAAATTAATTATTCCTTTGGTATAAGATCATCTTATATCAGGGATCTGGCCATTTGCAAACGTGGTTCCGACCATGTTCTCTTTTTAAATACCATTTCTCGTGCAAGTTTTAGCACTTGTCTTCTGTAGAGCAATAACCCCCGTCCAACCTCTACTTTGATATGTCATCGAGTATTACCCCTGGTATCTCGAGATTATCATGGAACTGCATAACCTCTTATGAGTTCTTCATCAAGTGCTACCTTCCCACTGTTTCCAAATTTTCACGGGCTCTGAGTTATTGAACACTCAATGACACCGATAACTGAACCGAGTCCGCACTAGGGTTCAACAACTCTTCAGTAAGCTTCTATAAGTACGAGTTTGTACCCGACCACGCCATCCCTAGCCTGTTTGGCTATATCATTGTGGTGATGTTTTTAACTGTGCTAACCGGTCCTTCTTCTCGGAGCACAATTTTCGACGATGAACTAACCTTACGTCGATCCTCGTCGTCATATCATTACTCCTAGAACAACAAGCTTGGTTTCGAGTTTGTATCGTACCCATGGATTCCAATACCCCTTTCACTTCATCATTACTTTGAATTGATGTCGTCGCCGCCCGATTACATCTTCATGAACTCTCGCGACAAAGGTGTCGTGATCATCAACATTCTGAGCTCATCCAGGATATCAATTAAATTCATGATGATAAATACCATCCTTGCCCTCGATGAATTGTATTATCATCGACCACTTTATTGCCTTCCCACCAACACCAGCTGGTTCTTGTTTGGTGTTATACCTTGAGTTCCTTGCTACCCAGCAATTGTTCTTCTTTACCTTGGAGTATTACCATCCTTTATGTCAAGAATGATCTGAGATTTGTTCCACCTCTTGAGGATTCTTGACATAGAAATACTTCTCACCATCACCCTTCTTTCTTGGTCCCCGTGTTAATACCATCAAGTGAACGGTGTTGTTTGAGTTCTGGACTTCTAGCAACCCTATTGCTTTGAAGTTAACGATCGAAAGTTCATTCTTAGGTTCTTGATTATTGAATCACCCTTCCGACATTGGTCATGCAACCCAACCCATATTTGGCGCCCTTTCAACCAATGTTTAATTGTGTATGTTTTCCTCGAGCATACTTCCTTATATCATTTGAGTGACAAATGTTATCTCCTTGTTCACTTAATTGTGGAAATCCATCTTTGGGAATCTCGATGAATTACCGTTGAGTTCACGAAACCTCCTTGTCCTCTCCTTGGGTTAATGATGGACTCGTTAACGGAAATCACTTCATAGTTCCTTTCCACCGAGAATCTTACATTGTCATCTCGTCAATTTGTGTTGCACCTTTTCTTCTCGGTATCCTAAGTCCGAGGTATCCCGACACCAATCGGATCTGAATCTCGGTCGGATATGATGGTTGGGACAACTTCTAAGAGTTATGATGTTGATCCTTTGATGAACCGGTAGTATGATGTCATGCCTAGCACCCAATTTGGAGGACCTATCATTATAGTTTCCTTTTCAGCAAGGTTATCCGCTCATCCATGAGGAAATTGTAAGACTTATTCTACAAGTTATTCTGATGAATCCTTCGTGATTCCAAGTCTGATCTTCACCGAAGACCATGTCAATGCTATCTCGAAACATGTACGTGGTATTCTGATTTTCAACAAGAACATTGAAGCCCAATGCTAAATGTTTCGGCTCAATTATCCAAATACCGTTGTATGGGTAATGTCATGAAATTTCTCTCCCTTACCTAAAGGGTTTTCTACATTATCTCCTATCGTGGATATCTTGCTCGCTTGTCCTCGGTAAGGATATACCCTGAAATATGTGTTTAAACACATTTTTCCTTTCCATTGTTCGCTTAACCTAATGATCACATTTTCCTTCCATGGGTCTGTTTGACCCTCCTTGGGATATATATAATCTAAGCAGTGATAATCCCCTGCTTAGGTAAGCACCTCGTTGTACCACTCTGTAAGTAAGACCCTATTACTATTGTTGATGACATTCCGGTAACCACCGATGGACGAGAACCTTGCCTATTGGTCCGCCTCGTTCAACGAGCAGGAAAATGGTTCTCTTCGTCCCTCGCCCTTGGTACCTATGTTGTTGCCGACATGACCCTCAGACTCTCCTCTGACTTGCCTTGCTTACATGATCGTGCAAGATGGCACCTACCTTCTAATTTTAACAACATGGTGGGCCCATAACCCACAGGTCACAGGATCGAAACCTGACTGTCCTGTACACCCCCGATTTCCAAAGTTATTCCTCGCACGTGGCCTTGTATGTAATTCACGGGCCACCGTCATAGTGATCTATTCTGGTATCAGACGCGATACTTACTCTCGCTACTCTGAACCCCCTTCTCACCCGCTTGGAGCCTATTATGGTACCTTCGTACCTTACTCTCGAGGTATTTCAAATGTTCAACTCGAGAGCTAATCTTATACTAATTCATGGGTTAGCCCCAGATTGTTTCCCTTAAAAGCATTATGTCGAAGTGAGCTGCCCTTTACCTTTCGCAAGTACGATGGAGTTCCCGAAGAAATGAAGACCAGTTTATCATGATGCATCGGAATAAAGGATTGAAGACATCAACGAAAGGAATTAACTTCTTCGAGAAGATCCGTCAGAATATCGTAACCAGGACTTTCCCCTTACTCCCCTCTTAAATCTCGGGACGAGATTTCTTGTAGTGGAGGAGAATTGTGACGCCCGGGTAATTACGCTACAGTAATCCCCGCTAATGATGCCACGTCACCTCGGATACTGTGGATAACCTCGCGCTAGTTCGAAACCTGTTCGAATTCAAATTCAAAATCAAGCAAACAATAAAAGTTTTCAAATATTGAAACTAAAATGTTCGGAGTGAGCCAGATATTGCATAGGTAATTGTGGTGACGAAACCACATTTTTATAAAAGGTTTAAATGCACTTAAGTAATTAAGGTAGTAGGTAAAACAATTACTTAAATGCTTTTAAAAATAATGAACTATTACAAACCATTTTATTTTTGAAGAGTTAAATTATTGGTGGCAAAGGCACAATTTGTAACACTAAATTAGGTGCCACTTTTGTAATTTTGTAAAGCTATAATAAAAGGGAACTTAAAATAAAATAGAAAACTAGTAAAAGAAAACAAACAAATACAAAAAAGAGAAACAACCCCCCTTCATTGGGCGAACAGCTCGGTGGCCGCCAGACCGCCGCCACCACCAGCCCAAATGGCCTCCATAACCCCCCCACCGAATCAAACCCTAATCCCCGACCCCCCTCATTCCTCTCGCCTCCCGACTGGATCGGGCGCTTGTCTCGACGATCAGGTCGACGCGCCTTGATGACCCGTCGACCAGCCCCCACTCCCCACGACTCCCCCCTCCCCGATCCCCTTCGGATCGGGGCAATCAGCAGAACCACGGCCGACCCGCCGTCCTCGCCGGCGCCGCTTCGTCGACCCGCCCGCCCGGACGAACCTCCGCCCGACGCCACCACCCGTCGCCTCCATCTCGCCCTCGTCCGCCGCTCGCCGCCCGAACACCGACGCTTCCCGGAGCTACCTCGCCCCCGCCGCGCGAGGACCGCGCCGCCGGAGCCCCTCACCGTCTTCCCCGAATCGCCGTCGCCTCGCCGGACCTCCTCGCGGTCGGCTTCCTCACGACGCGTCGCCCCCGACGTCCTCCTCACCCCCCATCGCTTAGACCCTACGCGCCCCTCCCGTGAGCATCTCTCCTTCTCCTCCGGCGCGCTTAGCTCGTCCGGCCCGACCACGACCACCCCGGCCACCGGCGCAAGCGTGTGCCCGCCTTCAGACGCCATCCTGTTGCCGCCCACGCGCGCCGGCCGCACTTGTTGCCGCCCGGCGCGGCCTCCTCTCGGCGCCCTCCTCCGGCGACCGTCCGCCCTGCCGTGGCCGGCGCCTCGCCGTGGCCACCGGCCTCCCTCGCCTCGCCTGCCGGGCCCCGCCTAACCCCAAGGCAGCGCCGAACGACGGGTGCGGGTGGCGCCCGAACCCGCACCGCCCTGTGCCCGCTAGCCCCCCCCCCCCGGGGCCACTGACTAGGGGGCCCCGCCCCATAACGTTTTATTTAAAAAATTAAAGGAAAAATAAATAATTAAAATAATAATTAAAATGTTAATTAATTAATTAATTAATTAGAGAATTAATTAACTTAATTAAACTCGATTAATTAAACCTAATCACTAATTAACCTAATTAACTAAAGTTAATTAAATTTGATTAGGTTAATTAGATATGAGAGAATGACATGCGGGACCCACATGTCAGGTTGACTCACCAACCCTGTTGATCGCCGACGTCGGCATGACATCATCTCGACGTCATAAATACATTTCGAATTAATTAAATAATTAATTAAATTCCGGAAATTAATAAAATCTTTAGAAAATCATATCTTTTAATCCGTAACTCGGATTAAAATATTTTCAACATGAAAGTTGCTCAGAACGACGAGACGAATCCGGATACGCAGTCCGTTCGTCCACCACACACCCTAACCTATCGAACCTGCAAACTTTCCTCTCCGGTTCATCACATCGACAGACGTCCGGCAGGAAAACTTCCGGATGTTTCCCCTTAACGGTACCCCATACCACGTTAGGGCACGCCTAGCATCGCTTCTTGGCTTGTCATGCATCGATATGCATCTGTTTACTTTGTATTCATTGTTTCTTCCCCCTCTTCTCTCCGGTAGACTACGAGACCGACGCTGCTGGTGGCGGTTCGACTACGGTGTTGTGACCCTCTCTCTTGCCGGAGCAACCAGCAAGCCCCCCCTTGATCACCGGATATCGCCTACTCTTCTCTATCTGCTTGCATTAGAGTAGTGTAGCATGTTCTCGCTTTCAGATACTCCTATCTTCTTTGCATAGCTTTGTCCTTGTTACTATTGTTGTTACCTTACGCAATCCTATATGCTTAGTATAGGTTGCTAGTACTTTCATCTGTGGCCCTACACTCTTGTCCGTCTGCTATGCTATACTACCGGGCTGTGATCACCTCGGGAGGTGATCACGGGTATATACTATATACTTTACACTATTACATTACCTGTGGTACTGTTAGGAGATGGGGCTGAAAGGACGGTGGTTCCATCCGGTAGAGGTGGGCCTGGGTTCCCACGGCCCCGATTGTTACTTTGTGGCGGAGCGGCAGGCAGGTTGAGACCGCCTAGGAGAGAGGTGGGTCTGGCCTGCTCGGCGTTCGCGGATACTTAACACGCTTAACGAGGTATTGGTATTTGATCTGAGTTGGCTACGAGCTTATACGCACTAACCATCTACGCGGGAGTAGTTATGGGTATCCCGCGCCGTGGTATCACCGAAATACTTCAGACGTCAATGACGGAGCGGCGCGCCCGGATTGGACTGGAACGCTGTTGGGCTAGGTCTCGCTTCGCCACAGACGCAACGCTTGGTGTGTGCTTTCGAGGCGATGGGCCCGCACCCTGGCGCTTAGGTTTAGACCGCGTGTTGGCCTCTCTGTTGTGCCTAGGTGGGGCTGCGGCGTGTTGATCTTCCGCGGCGGGCATGACCCAGAAAGTGTGTCCGCCAAATGGGATCAAGCGTCTTTGGGTAAGATGGTGCACCCCGCAGGAAGTTAATCTATTCGGATAGCCGTGATCTTGATAACAGGACGACTTGGAGTTGTACCTTGAGCTTATGACAACTAGAACCGGATACTTGATAAAACACACCCTTCCAAGTGCCGATACAACCGGTGGTCGCTCTCGCTCGGGGATATGAGCAGGGATTGCGGGTAGGATTATTGCTATATGATGTTACTTGGAGGACTTTCGTTGTCCTCTTACATGCATGCAAGACAGTGTCCGAGCGTAGTCTTCGTTAAGACTAGCTATCCCCTCTTATTCGGCATTCTGCAGATTCAGTCCACCGATATGGCCCTTTACACATATATCCATGCATATGTAGTGTAGCTCCTTGCTTGCAGTACTTTGGATGAGTACTCACGGTTGCCTTGTTCCCCTTTTCCCCTATCTCTACTCGATTGCTGCAACAGCACGATGGAGCCAGGAGGCGACGCCACCGCCTATGACGACTACTACTCTGGAGGTGCCTACTACTACGTGCAGCCCGGCGACGACCACTGGGAGTGACCTAGGAGGATCCCGGCGCAGGAGGCCTGCTCCTCTTCGATCAGATCCCGCTTTGTGCTAGCCATCTTATGGCACCTTGTTTAACTTATGTCCGTACTCAGATATTGTTGCTTCGCTGACTTCGTCTATGATCGAGCACTTGTATTCGAGCCCTCGAGGCCCTGGCTTGTATTATGATGCTTGTATGACTTATTTTATTTGTAGAGTTGTGTTGTGATATCTTCCCGTGAGTCCTTGATCTTGATCGTACACATTTGCGTGCATGATTAGTGTACGATTGAATCGAGGGCGTCACAATATGCATGACTTATTAATGTAGAGAAATAAGCTTTGTACGAACTTGTTGTGGACGCAATAAAAGCGACGGACTGCATAATAAAGGTTCACATACAAGGGGCAATATAAAGTGACGTTCTTTTGCATTAAGATTTTGTGCATCAACCCTAAACGCGCATGACAACCTCTGCTTCCCTCTGCAAAGGGCCTATCTTTTATTATCCTCTACCTTACAAGATTCACGGTGATCCGCACCATTCCTTTTTCATTTTATCCTTTGGCAAGCTCAGCATGTTGGAAAGAGTATGATATACATACCTAATTGGATGTGGGGGAGCATGAATTGTTATTGTTGACATTACCCTTGAGGTAAAAGGTTGTGGGGCAAAACTATAAGCCTCTATCTTTCTCTGTGTCCGATTAAAACTCCGTAACCACAAGTATCGCGTGAGTGCTAGCAATTATGAAGGACTAAATGATAGTTGAATATGTGGACTTGCTTTTAAGCTCTGACATAGACTCTTTCCGATGTTATGATAAATTGCAATTGCTTCAATGACTGAGATTATAATTGTTAGTGCCCAATAATGTTTCTGATTCATGCTTTGGCTTTGTGAATAGATCACTACTTGAACATGAGTAATCATATGACAAAATTTATTTATGTTGCTGTTATTAAATAATCATGATGCCTTCATGTCCGTATTTTATTTTTATCAACGCATCTACCTCTAAACATGAGGACATATTTATTGTTATCGGCTTTTCGCTTCAGGACAAGCGAGGTCTAAGCTTGGGGCAGTTGATACGTCCATTTTGCATCATGCTTTTATGATCATATTTATTGCATTATGGGCTGTTATTTCACGTTATGTCACGATACTTATGGCTATTCTCTCTTATTTTACGAGGTTTACATGAAGAGGGAGAATGCCGGCAGCTGGAATTCTGGGCTGGAAAAGGAGCAAATATTGAAGGACTATTCTGCGCAACTCCAAAAGTCCTGAAACTCCACGGAATACCTTAGAATAAATAAAGAAAAATTGTCTCCAAACATGAAGACCAGGGGGCCCACACCCTGCTCACGAGGGTGGGGGGCGCCCCCCTACCTCGTGGGCCCCCTGGTGGCTCTCCGACGCCCATCTTCTCCTATATGAATTCTTTCATGAGAAAAAAACCAGAGAGAACCTTTCGGGACGAGACTCCGCCGCCACGAGGCGGAACCTTGGCGGAACCAATCTAGGGCTCTGGCGGAGCTTTTCTGCCGGGGACACTTCCCTCCGGGAGGGGGAAATCATCACCATCGTCATCACCAACGCTCCTCTCATCGGGAGAGGGCAATCTCCATCAACATCTTCACCAGCACCATCTCATCTCCAAACCCTAGTTCATCTCTTGTATCCAATTCTTGTCTCCAAGTCCGGGATTGGTGCTAGTAGTTTGCTAGTAGTGTTGATTACTCTTTGTAGTTGATGCTAGTTGGTTTACTTGGTGGAAGATCATATGTTCAGATCCTATATGCACATTATTACCCCTCTGATTATGAACATGAATATGCTTTGTAAGTAGTTACGTTTGTTCCTGAGGACAAGGGAGAAGTCTTGCTATTAGTAGTCATGTGAATTTGGTATTCGTTTGATATTTTGATAAGATGTATGTTGTCTAACCTCTAGTGGTGTTATGTGAACGTCGACTACATGACACTTCACCATTATTTGGGCCTAGAGGAAGGCATTGGGAAGTAATAAGTAGATGATGGGTTGCTAGAGTGACAGAAGCTTAAACCCTAGTTTATGCGTTGCTTCGTAAGGGGCTGATTTGGATCCACATGTTTCATGCTATGGTTAGGTTTACCTTAATACTTTTGTTGTAGTTGCGGATGCTTGCAATAGAGGTTAATCATAAGTGGGATGCTTGTCCAAGTAAGGGCAGTACCCAAGCACCGGTCCACCCACATATCACATTATCAAAGTACCGAACGCGAATCATATGAGCGTGATGAAAACTAGCTTGACGATATTCCCATGTGTCCTCGGGAGCGCTTTTCCTATTATAAGAGTTTGTCCAGGCTTGTCCTTTGCTACAAAAAGGATTGGGCCACCTTGCTGCACTTTATTTACTTTTGTTACTTGTTCCTCGTTACAATTTATCTTATCACAAAACTATCTGTTACCACTTATTTCAGTACTTGCAGAGAATACCTTGCTGAAAACCGCTTATCATTTCCTTCTGCTCCTCGTTGGGTTCGACACTCTTACTTATCGAAAGGACTACGATAGATCCCCTATACTTTTGGGTCATCAAGAAGCCGCCCGAGGGCGCTTTGACGACTGCACAACAGGCGCGGCCGCTTTGCCACGCTCACTCGCGGGGACGTGGGCGAGCTTGGATCGCCTTTCCGTGCGAGGAGGATCGACTTCCTCCTCCTCCTCCTCGTTGGAGCCGTCTTCAACCTCTTCCCCCTCGCCATCAGATTGCCACTCCTCCTCCTCACTTTCACCTTTGCTCGCCTCTCCCTCCTCGGCTTGTTCTTGCGCCCTGTTGGGCGTCGAGTACATCTCAGTCGTGGCCTAGAAGACAACAAACAAGAAAAAAGTCAGTCGACTGATTTTAAGCAAACAGAATGGAGAAAAGCAGAATCACAGTCAGAAATGCAGAATTGGACCTTGTCTACTTCGTATGATTGGTCGAGTGGAGGAATCCTCCTGGCTCCTCGGGGGTTGTCTTTGTTCCCTGTGATGCTGGCCAGCCACTGCTCCAGTGTGGTGTCGTCAATCTCCTCCGGGGTGGATCCGTGTGGTGTCCTCAGTGCCAGAATACAACCACATCGGATGGTCTCGAGCTTGAAGCGGCTGGATGCGTCATCGGAGGAAGACCTCCAAGAGGTCCATGCCAGTCACCCCGTCACGGATAAGCTGGACGACACGCTCGACCAGCACCTTAACCTGCGCCTTATCTTCCGGGACCACCTTCAAAGAGGAAGGCTTCCTCACTCATTCCATGGAAAAAGGAGGGAGCCCAGTCGACTGCCCTGGCGTCGGCTGGTCTTTGCAGTAGAACCAGGTCGACTGCCATCCATGGACCGAGTCGGGTAAGATCATGGTCGGAAAGGAGCTTTTTCCTCTCAACTGAACCCCAAGACCCCCACACATCTGAATCACTTGTGTTCTCTCGTCACTCGGATTGGCCTTTTTCACCGTCTGAGAGCGACAGGTGAAGATGTGCTTGAAAAGACCCCAATGAGGTCGGCAACCCAAGAAATTCTCGCACAAAGACACGAAAGCAGCGAGGTACACGATGGTGTTGGGTGTGAAGTGGTGGAGTTGCGCCCCAAAGAAATTCAGAAATCCCTGAAAGAAAGGGTGAGGCGGCAAAGAAAACCCATGATCGACATGGGTGGCCAAGAGAACGCACTCACCCTCCTGAGGTTGCGGCTCAGACTCCTACCCCGGGAGCCGCGCCGATCCATGGGGGATCAGTCCTCCGTCGGCCAGGTCGTCAAGATCTGCTTGACTAATCGTCGAGCGGATCCAGTCGCCCTGGATCCAGCCCGACGGCAGGCCGGGCCTCGATGAAGATCCACCCGACCGGTCGCCCTTCCCTTCGCCTTCACCGTCGCTTTCTTCACCCACTCCAGGGCCGCTGTCTTCTCCTTCACCATCGTCGCCGGCGGGACGTGCACGGGGCAGCGGCTTTGAGGTGGAAGCGAACGCGGCGGATAAGTCTGGAGAAGAGAGGAGGAAATGAGAACGCACTGTTCAAAAACCCCCGTCCGGCGCCTTATATGAGGTTGCTTCCGAGTGACTGACATGTAGGCCCGGACGATCCTGTCAAATCCTGCAACAGTCGCACGCGTGATACGTGGCGAAAAAGGTGGCGCGGAGGTCGAGGCAGCCCTGCCTTATCCCATCTGATTACTGCGGCCTCGCTCCGCCCCGCACGCTTCCCAAAATTCGAGTCCCACAAAATCCGCGGGTTGCAGAACAACTCGTCAGACGAAAGATCTCCTCCGCTCTGTCGCTCGGAGGTCTCCAAGTGAAAACTTCACTCGACGGATACAAAGAATGGATCAAGGCGACTGAAAAAGAAGTTGGTGCCGTCACCTAAAGTTCATTGATCCAGAACAAGACATACTCATAGTATGAAAAATGGGTCGGAAGAATTCTCAACTCCTTCCCCACTCAAACCTCGATCCATTCGAGGGCTAATGATGAAGTTATGTACCTAGGGTAGGGTCATGGACCTGTCCAAACTACCCTATCCAAGGACATCTCTAGAAGAAACCACCTGTCAATCGACTCAGAAGTGTTCCACTCGACGGAATCGAAGACACTCGACCATGAAGCCAACCACTCAACCATGAAGCCATCCACTCGACAGTGAGGAGACCTAAAGTCACTCTGCACGCCAACGGTCGGTCATTAAGTAGCTTTTATGGTCATCATATCACTTTATGTGTAGCGTTACCAGTAACGCCCAACCTTAATGTATCTTAAACCCTGCATAACTGAGGGCCGGAGGGGTCTGGCGGACTATATATAAGCCACCCCCCTCCTCAGTGTAAAGGGTTCGCACCCCTGTAACTCATACGCATATAATCCAGTCAACCGCCTCCGGGCTCTGAGACGTAGGGCTGATACTTCCTCCGAGAAGGGCCTGAACTCGTAAATCCCTTGCGTATACAACTACTCCATAGCTTGGATCTTGCCTCTCCATTAGTACCCCCGTACACTACTGCCAGACTAAGAACCACGACAGAATCCACATCGTGTGTAAGTGTGTTGCGATCCGCAGCTAAAGTAGCGAATTAGGAAATACGGGAGTAGCGAATTAGGAAATATGGGCAGGCTCCTGCTG
The DNA here is from genome assembly GCA_021605205.1 of Aegilops longissima. Taxonomy (NCBI): domain Eukaryota; kingdom Viridiplantae; phylum Streptophyta; class Magnoliopsida; order Poales; family Poaceae; genus Aegilops; species Aegilops longissima. The sequence continues at coordinate 644,210,855 of CM038680.1, forward strand.
TGCCAATACGCGTTATACACAACTGCCAAAGTGTATACTGTTAGAAGGACAAGCTTGGACAGCATCTGGTACAATGTTTTCACGCAATAATCCATTATGTCGATGCATAAATGCTGCTCTACTGACACACACACCTCGTCCTGTTCTAAGGTGGCTACTGTCAGGGGCGTGTCCCTCCGGAATTCTGAACGTTGGTAAGAAAAAACAAACTTTTTAAGCTCAATTAAATCATTTTCGGTAGTAAAGCCATATCAAAATGGTTAGTTGTTGATGTGATTTTTATTAATATTTCCTACCTATCATTCGATCCCAACAATGTAAACTATCTATATTTTTAGTGGCACAGCTGGAAGTTGTCTATTTAGTGATTACCAAAAAAGTAAAAAACTGAAACTTTTTGAAAATAATCTTGACTTTCTTTCATACTCGTATAAATAGTTTCAAGAAGGAAGAACAACCATTGACTTTAGTGAAACAAAATTCAAGGACAAAAAGTATGAATAGTAACTTGTATATATTCAAATATTCAAAAGTTGTTCATTTAAAGTGTATATACATGTGACATGGAAATTTTTAGTAACTTAAAAAGTCAAAAAATGTGAAACTTTTTTAAAATAAACTTGACCTTATTTCACTCGTATAAAAAGTTTCGCAAAGGAAAAACTCCCATCAGCATTAGAGAAAGAATATCAATATTTCTAGTACAGAACGTGTGAATGGTAACTTGTATATTGTGTTAAATTTGTTTCGTTCCACCAAGAATATCATGAAAAGTCACTCCAGCAAAAATATTTTGTGATCCCAATTATTTGAAGTCAGGTAATAATGTCTAGAAAAATACTCGCAAAAGAATGTCTAAAAAACAGGAGTGGTAAAAAGACTTGGGTGCTTAGAGAATTGAGTGAGCGTGCATGTTGTAGTTAAGCCACTAATCAAGACTTGTAATACATGCATCCATGAATTAAAGAAAAGGTGTCAGCGTTGGCGGTGTAATTGCCTGAGGCAGTTGTCACTTGTCACCTACCAGGAGCATTTAATGAGATTGTGGGGTCACGCCTGCAGAACAGGTCAGAGAGCATCTTATACTAGGGGATACAAAGCAGAAAAGACATGATACATATAGCAGGGGGTTGATCAAGCCGCAAATGAATGATGAGATTCAAGGGACATATGTCCCCATAGACCATTGGGTATTTCCCTGGAGTCGTACTAGAAGCTGAGGCGCGTCCATGGCGCGCATCCTGAGGAGTACCCTCTGTGGTGTCAGATAGGCATCCGCCCCTTGCATTGCCTTTTTTGCTAATTGTTGGCAGCCGTGCAGATATAAGTTATAACCCTCCTAAGACGTGCATGTGCATATGGGGTGCCAGGCACAGGCAAACGCCCATTGCTTTGCCCCTTTTGCTAGCGTGTGACATAGTAATGCATGGAACTCCCTTGCTTTCGATATGTAATGAAAAGTCACTGAGCAGTACAAATGCATTACTTGTAGCCTTGCATTATAAAAAGTACACAAGTGAGACTTGCTCAATTTGTGTGATATGCTTGGCGACACTATCTCGATGTTGTAGTTCCGACCAATGCACACAAAACATTTGATGTGCATAAGATGGTAATGTCATATGGAGAACAGATAGCTGCCAACTTTTTAATCCCATGCCGCTTGGATGCCTTCAATCAGCGCTTCTCAAATTCTGCGAATATTAGAGTGTTCGCCTGGAATGTAAGTCATGCCACGGTACCCTTGGGTCAGGGGCATACTGCAAGCAGATGATAAGAACAATACTTTTGGAACAACAACAAAATAAACTAAGAATATGAGGTAGAGTCGGCTTCTTTCTTTGAGAAAATTCAAATGAGCTAAATCTGAATATGGATATTCCAAGAGACTTCTCTTGCTACAATAACTACAGGCTGACTATGACTAGCAACTTTTAAGTCATTAAAAAATGGAGAACCATAGTTAATGAGGTTAAAAAGTATTCCTATAATTCAAACCAGCTTTAGTAGCAACTTATCAAATGCACCAGCTGACTATGGCAGGGCAAGAGCTCCAGGAATCCTGGCCAAGCATAGAGAAAGCAAAAGAACATCTAAATATACAGTGAACGTCACCTTCGGTGCAACAAATGGCATTGGTAAGGATACACAACTGCAATATACTGAAATTGGAATAACTAAGTTTCTCCCATCAAGGGCAGTGTAACTTCAAATTTGAATTAACTTCATTTTCTAGCAAATAGTTTTCAAGTGTAGGAAGAAAATAAATCCTCCAGTTACTTACAAAGAAAATTACTCTTAGTTTCTTCCCCTACTATTTTATGAAACTGAGGTAATCCGTAATTTCTTCTCAGTCACACAATGGAGGGAGGATTCTAGTCAAGAAAATAAATATTGTTCTTGGTTCAAAATAAGGCTTGTGTGCATTGCTACTTTGTTCCATAATTACACGCTGCCATGACACACACCGCCACACCTATATTCTTAGTGTGCTCGTCATTGAATTAGTGGATGAGGACATAGGAGGGAGATCTAGGTGGTGGCAGCATCGTGGTATGTTCGGCATCAGCTACACTACGACGGCACGGCACCCGACCATGCATGCCAAAACTCATTGCCACCTTACTGCACTATAGTAGAAGGCAATTACTAATAAGATGACAGAACTTTCTTGCAACCTTTATCACAAATACATAGAGAAGGCGAAATTATGAAACAAAATGGTAACAAAAATATAGGAGTACCTAAACTGACAAAGCAAGCTTATAGAAGAAAATATTTATTAGGCGAAATTGGAAGTTTTTTCACAAAAAACACAAAACTCAGATCTTTTGAAAGGAAATACTAACTAAATATATGAGGGTGTCAAGTAAAGAAGAAATACTAACTAAATATATGAGGGTGTCAAGTAAAGAAGAAATCTATTCATGTAGTGTATAGAAAAAGGAACCTACAATATTGACACATACTACTAATGCCATAGAATGATATATGATCATTAGGTGAAATTCAGAATATTCATGTGGTTTCTTTTCCTGCATTGAACTAGATATCAGCACCAGAAACACAAATCATGATCCCAAGAGGCCAACAACGAGATGACAGGGGATGTTGCGCTAGAATCATACCTTTCATGGGACCAAAAACTCGATGCATAGTTTGTGTATCCATTGTTCACCCTCTCCACCTAGTAGTCGCTCGTCGTCCTGCAACAATAGCCACATATGGCGAGATGAGATAGAAAATGGTAACATCCCTTAATAACCAAATAAGTGTGTTTCTATCAAAGCTATCCAGTTATATGAGAGGAAAAGGAGGTCAACGTAAACTATTGAATCAATTTTATCAAATACAAACCTGAACTTGGAGTACTTAACTAGATATTATATAACTCTGAAAAATCATTGGAAAGTATTATAAAGGCACACAAAAAGTTTAAACCAACAATAGAGACTCAATAGCATAAATTGAGATGGAAAAGAAGACAAGATATGCAATTGGTGATCATTGTACTATTACCATTCAACCGACAATTTAAAATGTAAAATTTCAGGTATGCACAATCCCTCTATGTATGCCATATGCATTTCAATAGGCTAGAAAAATATGGAGGCAGCCACATAATGGAACTTGATTGCCTTATATACCCAACGTAAAGCGGCAAGCCAAGTCTCCAAGCTCTCAAGCTCCTAGCAGCGATGAATCACCATCCCTACAAAATTGTACCAAAGAGACAAATGAAACAACTATATCTAGATTTATGCATGTCCTCTTTGCTTCTATATCAAAGAAGATAAGACAATAGGAAGCTTTGATGTTACTCATCTCGTTGTTGCTGTCATGGGTCTGAAGCTTCGGGCGGGGGCTCTGGGGCACGACGCCATCGCAAGCCTCTTGAGAAGTTCATGTGTGTTGCTTTCTTGAGGAGCAGCTCTCATCACAAGTGATTGTATATTTTCACATGCCTTGGAACATTCCACACTACCAAGCACCATCAGCATGATAGCACATGTTAGACCTCTATTTTATAAGTAAAGTTTCACATGTAGCAATTTTTTGCATCAAAATCTTGAGGAGAATTGCATTATTAGGAGTGTGATTATAGATCACTTGTGAGATAACGTATTAAGCACTCGAGAGATGGAGATCCAGAAAAATGATCTAGACCAAGATGTTCCATTCGTTAGTGATACACAATTTCGCATCAGTGCTAAGAAGAGTTTTACCATCCAATCGAACATCTTTGCTGCACAATTTTAAAAAAGATAATTTCACATTATCTTCATCTCGATTCAATGCTACTTACAATTCAAATAAGTTTTGAGGCAGACAACAATTTTTGTTGGTCTAAATGCCAATTTTTTTATCTAACACCATGAAGCTCGAAAGATGAGAGCCATCCAACACAATTCTAAACTTAATTAGCACGACTACTTGTTGGAAAGAGATGCCAAAACAAGCACCCAAAACACATGTGCCCACCATGCCAATCAGAAGTGGACGACTATAAGTTATTGCCTAGAATCAGTGAATGTATATCCTTTGCATGTAACAAGAACAATACCTACTATTCTTCATCCATTATAGCCTCCGGAGCGACATAGAGACCAAAATATCTTGTGTATTTGCAATCACTTTTCTCAATAGGGGGTCTATCGTGGTTTTGTCACGTCAGATGCCCTAGTGAAAGGACTTAGGTGTGAGGCCATCGCTATGGTGATTAGCTTGTCGGGATTGAGCGGGACGAGAGACACGAGTTTACCCAGGTTCGGCCCCTCACGGCAAAGGTAAAAACCTACTCCTGCTCTTGTTGCTTATTGCTTGAGTATTGATTACAAGGGAGTGGATTCGCTTGACCTAGATATCGATTGATTGTAACCTACCTCTATTATGCCGGGGACTCGCCTTTATGTACAGGTCAAGGCTGCCGACTTATAAGAGTCCGCGTCGGGTTATGACCCATGACCGAGTCATACTCTAATTCACCTTTCCTTATAAGACAAGTCATCATGTCGGGGCTTACGCCTCTGGGCCGTCTTCTGGACTCAGGTTTTAAGTTGGCCCATCTTGTGACTCTCCCTTCTGGACTTGTGTCTTGATCGTCTCGGGCCCGTCCAAATCCTGGCTTGTGAGTCGCTAGCGGCCTAACTCGAACCTTTCAGGGCGGGTTATATCACGGGGTTATATCCCCAAAAATAGGCCCCAAATTGATTTGAACCTGTTCATGACAATCTTCAATCCATCCGTCAGGAGAGTCTTCTCTTTATCCTTTTTTAATCTTAGTCTTGAAAAGTCTTTATAGCCCTCCATGAGAAAATATGATGTCACCTCCGTAATTTTGGGAAAACCTTCATGATGTCATAACGAATCTTTGTATAAATCCATCATTCTGAAAATCGAGGCGTCCCCTTGTTGTAAAATTTACTGCGCCTCCTCAATCTTCGCACCGGCCATTCACTATTTCTTTTTTCATTATGAATAGGAACGGGATCCTTCTTTTTACCTTTACCTCGTCTCCTCCACTTCTTCTTCCTCGCGAGACCCTTCGCAACCGGAGCCGTGCTGTGCCATCGACCTGCGCCAACCATCTCGTTCGAGTCCACCATGCCACCCCACCTTCATTGGAACTAAGAGGAGCTCCGCCGATTCTCACTACCACTTCCAGGTATCCCTTTTATTCCTCTTCAGATCAACATTAGATTAATCGAGTTCATGGTGTTCGTCGGTGTTCATCCCTTTCTTAGTTCATCATAGCATGAGTAGAAAACTTGTTTTTGATCTGAAAAATGCCATGGTAATACCGCGGTTATAGATTTGACATCCATCTTGCATCTTGAACAAACTGTATTCTTCCTTGAATCCACGGTTAGTCCATTAGCACCACTGTCACCACTGTTTAGGTTTAGCAATTATTTTTCTTTTTTGAACTACTCATAGATCCATAAATATAGCAGTTCGATATTGAAACTTGTTTGCTCCATACTTAGTAGAATTTAGCAATCATGAACCATAGATGACCACCCCTTACCTCTTGGGCGGCTTACCAATATATACATAACCCACCAGCGTTCTAGAGACTGCCTCTTTTACATAACTTACCTCTATTAGGGCGACTTATCTTTGTACTGCTTTACTCATATGATAGTGATGGCAAGTCATTACTTCCTTTAAGTAACCCATGATACGTCTCCAACATATCTATAATTTTTGATTGTTTCATGATGTTATATTATCATTCTTGGATGTTTTTCAATCATTTATAGCAACTTTATATCATTTTTTTGGACTAACCTTTTGACATAGTGCCTAGTGCCAGTTGCTATTTTTTCTTGTTTTTTACTACATAATATCAGTACCAAACGGAGTCCAAACGCAGCGAAATGTTTTGGAGAGTTTTTTGGACTAGAAGACACAAGATGGGCCAAAGAAGTACCAAAGAGGGGGCCCTAGGTGAGCACAAGACACCTGGGCGCGCCCAGTGGGTTGTGCCCACCTCGGTGACCTCCCGCACCGCCTCTTCGCCCTGTAAATACCCCAATATTTTAGAAACCCTAGGGAAGTCGACGAAAAACATTTCCAGCCGCCGGAAGTTCCAGAACCACGAGATCCAATCTAGACACCATTACAGAGGGGTTCATCATCCTCATTGGTGCCTCTCTGATGATGCGTGAGTAGTTCATCATAGACCTACAGGTCCTTAGGCAGTAGCTAGATGGCTTCCTCTCTCTCTTTGTATTCTTAGTACAATGGTCTCTTGAGATCTATTTGATGTAACTCTTTTTGCGGTGTGTTTGTTGGGATCCGATAAACTTTGAGTTTATGATCAGATCTATATCCATGAAAGTTATTTGAGTTCTTTGATCTCTTTTATGCATGATTACTTATAGCCTTGTATTTCTTCTTCGAATCTTTGGTTTAGTTAGGCCAACTAGATCATTTTTTCTTGCCATGGGAAGAGGTGCTTTGTGATGGGTTCGATCGTGCGGTGTTCTTTCCCAGTGACAGAAGTGAAGGAAATATGCCCTAGAGGCAATAATAAAGTTGTTATTTTATATTTCCTTATATCATGATAAATGTTTATTATTCATGCTAGAATTGTATTAACCGAAAACTTGATACATGTGTGAATACATAGACAAAACACCGTGTCCCTAGTATGCCTCTACTTGACTAGCTCGTTGATCAAAGATGGTTAAGTTTCCAGGCCATGGACATGTGTTGTCATTTGATGAATGGGTTCACTCATTAGGAGAATGATTTGATGTACAAAACCCATCCATTAGCTTAGCATTATGATCATTCAATTTTATTGCTACTACTTTCTTTGTATCAAATATATATTCCTCCGACTATGAGATTATGCAACTCCCGGACACCGGAGGAATACCTTGTGTGCTATCAAATGTCACAACGTAACTGGGTGATTATAAAGATGCTCTACATGTATCTCCGAAGGTGTTTGTTGGGTTGGCATAGATCGAGATTAGGATTTGTCACTCCGAGTATCGGAGAGGTATCTCTGGGCCCTCCCGGTAATGCACATCATATGAAGCCTTGCAAGCAATGTGACTAATGAGTTAGTTGCGGGATGATGCATTACGGAACAAGTAAAGAGACTTGTCAGTAACGAGATTAGATACCGACGATCGAATCTCGGGCAAGTAACATACCGATGACAAAGGGAATAACGTATGTTGACATTGCGGTTCGACTGATAAAGATCTTCGTAGAATATGTGGGAGCCAATATGAGTATCCAGGTTCCGCTATTGGTTATTGACCGGAGAGGTGTCTCAGTCATGTCTACATAGTTCTCGAACCCGTAGGGTCAGCACGCTTAACGTTCAGTGACGATTTGTATTATGAGTTATGTGTTTTGGTGACCGAAGTTTGTTCAGAGTCCCGGATGAGATCACGGACATGACGAGGAGTCTCGAAATGGTCGAGAGGTAAAGATTCAGATATTGGAAGGTAGTATTCGGACATCGGAATGGTTTCGAGTGGTTCAGGTACTTTACCGGAGTACCGAGGGGTTACCGGAACCCCCCGGGGAAGTATTGGGCCTACATGGCCCTTAGTGGAGAGAGAGGAGGGCCGCCCCCCCATGGCAGTCCGAATTGGACTAGGGGAGGGGGCGGAGCCCCCCTTTCCCTCTCCCTCTCCCTCTCCTTCCTTTTCCCTCTGGTGCAAGAAAGGAAATGGGGGCGAATCCTACTAGGAGTGGAGTCCTGGTAGGACTCCCCCCAGGTGCCCCCCTCCTGGCTGTCGGCCTCCTCCTCCCCTCCTTTATATACGGGGGTGGGGGCACCCTAAAGGCACATCAATTTGTTTAGACGTGTGCGGTGCCCCCTCCAGCGTTTACTCCTTCGGTCATATTGTCGTAGTGCTTAGGCGAAGCCCTGCACGGATCACTTCACCAACACCGTCATCACACCGTCGTGCTGATGGAACTCATCGATTCCATCGACACTCTGCTGGACCAAGAGTTCGAGGGACGTCATCGAGCTGAACGTGTGCAGAACTCGAAGGTTACGTACGTTCGGTACTTGATTGGTTGATTCGAGAAGACGTTCGACTACATCAACCGAGATAAGTTAACGTTTCCGCTTTTGGTCTACGAGGGTATGTGGACACACTCTCCCCCTCTCGTTCTATGCATCTCCTAGATAAATCTTGCGTGAGCGTAGGAATTTTTTGAAATTGCATGCTACGTTTCTCAATGAGAAGGGGCAGCAAGACACACATGTATTTGTTGCTATTAAGGATAACAAGATGGGGGCTATTCCTACATGAATAAATCTCGTCTACATCGTGTCATCGTTCTTATTGCATTACTCTGTTTCCCCATGAACTTAATACACTAGATGCATGCTGGATAGCGGTCGATGTGTGGATTAATGGTAGTAGATGCAGGCAGGAGTCGGTCTACTAGTCTTGGACGTGATGCCTATATAATGATCATTGCCTGGATATCGTCATAATTATTCGATGTTCTATCAATTGCCCAATAATAATTTGTTTACCCACCATGTGCTATTTTCTCGAGAGAAGCCACTAGTGAAATCTATGCCGCCCGGGGGTCTATTCTCTATCATATTTGCTTTGAGATCTATTTTTATTCGCTTTTATTTTCATATCTATTATTCCAAAAACCCAAAAATACTTTGTTGCACTTTTTTATTACTTATTTTATTTCGTGTTTTATTGAGATATACTTTTCCAATCTTTCGTAATTTTTATCCCATCAACTTGACAATTTCTGGCGCCGTTATCCGAAGAGGGATTAACAACCCCTCCTAAGCCTCAGGTTGCAAGTATTTGTTCTTTGTGTGCAGGTACCATTTACATACTGTTTCTTGGTTCCCCTACTGGATTGATACCTTTGTTTCTTAACTGAGAGAAATACCTACCATAGTTGTGCTACATCATCCCTTCCAATTTGGGGAAATATTGACGTAGTTCAAGTGACATCAACCCACCATACTCTGATTCTGTAATTTGCGTCATCCTTAAGCAACTCAATATGACGAAAACCAGTCTCTCAAACAATGGTCCTTCCCTAGTTACTAAAGAAATCCTTAAAGATTATGTGGGCCAAGTTCTCTTGGCGACTCGCGAAGAGATTGGCTAGCGAGTTAGTCCAGGAGAAAATGTCCCCAATCCTGGTGAAGGAGAAGTGATAGTTTCTACTGATCATATTCTCAGAGGCTTTACACCATCCGGGTCGAAATTTTTTCGGGACGTCTTGCACTATTTCAATCTTCATCCTCAAGACATAGGCCAAAGTCGGTGTCAAACATTTGCCACTTTCAAATCTTCTATGCAGTTTATTTGCAAGTGGATCCCACTGTTGCTCTCTTCAAAGAATTCTTCTACATAAACCACTACACTGAATGTACAAATGGTATGAGTCAAGAATTGTGCGGAGTCTCAATCCAAAGACGGAGATATGGCGGCTTTCCTGCAGCCACCTTATCAAACCACCCCAAAGGATGGACAAAAACTTGGTTTTATTATAAGAACACTGCCCCACCTAATGAGAACCCTTAGCCGGGTTAAAGGGCTGACCGCCTTCCTTATTTTGACCCGCCAAGCAAGCTTCTGCCAGATGAACATACTGAAGCACTCCAATACTATCCAAAAGTAAAAGCTTTATTAGCCAATGTCTTAAGTGGAGTTGACTTAGCCCGTTGTTGGATCTCGTGGAGAATTCTTCCCTCAAGTTGTCGGTCCCGGCTTAATGTGTGAATATTCAGGTGTGTCAGATGAACCTCAGTGGTATAGCTCAAATAACTTTAATGCCGAGGAGATCTTTCAAACTGTGAACTCTTTGCTTGGAGAGTCTCAAGAAAACTGCAATAACATAGGACGGTTACCGTTCTTCAAACTCAACCCGGCCCTAGCTATAAGTACTAGTTTATGTCCAGCCTAAATATCCTTTATTTATTTTGTGTCTCATTTGTTAACCCCTCTTCATTACACTATCCGGCTCTGCTTTCTAGAAAAGAAAGATAAAGACTGCTGCTACCTCTTGAGCTTTTGTTGGTTTTTCCTTTGAAGAGGAAAGGGTGATGCAGCAAAGTAGCGTAAGTATTTCCCTCAGTTTTGAGAACCAAGGTATCAATCCAGTAGGAGACGACACACAAGTCACCTAGTACCTGCACAAACAATCAAGAACCTTGCAACCAACGCGATAAAGGGGTTGTCAATCCCTTAATGGTCACTTGCAAAAGTGAGATCTAATAAAGATAGTAAAGTAAATATTTTTGGTATTTTTGTTGTATAAATCGGAAAGTATAGATTGCAAAATAGTAAACGAGATGCGATGTAAATAAAAGAGATGTAATATAATAAGAAAGAGACCCGAGGGCCATAGGTTTCACTAGTGGCTTCTCTCAAGATAGCATGTATTACGGTGGGTGAACAAATTACTGCCGAGCAATTGATAGAAAAGCGCATAATTATGAAGACATCTAAGGTAATGATCATGAATATAGGCATCACGTCTGTGTCAAGTAGACCGAAACGATTCTGCATCTACTAATATTACTCCACACATCGACCGCTATCCAGCATGCATCTAGAGTATTAAGTTCATAAGAACAGAGTAACGCATTAAGCAAGATGACATGATGTAGAGGGATAAACTCAAGCAATATGATATAAACCCCATCTTTTTATCCTTGATGGCAACAATACAATACGTGCCTTGCTGCCCCTACTGCCACTGGGAAAGGACACTGCAAGATTGAACCCAAAGCTAAGCACTTCTCCCATTGCAAGAAAGATCAATCTAGTAGGCCAAACTAAACCGATAATTCGAAGAGACTTGCAAAGATATCAAATCATGCATATAAGAATTCAGAGAAGAACCAAATAATATTCATAAATAATCGTGTTCATAAATCCATAATTCATCGGATCTCGGCAAACACACCGCAAAAGGATATTACATCGAATGGATCTCCAAGAACATCGAGGAGAACTTTGTATTGAGAATCAAAGAGAGAGAAGAAGCCATCTAGCTAATATCTATGGACCCGAAGGTCTGTGGTGAACTAGTCACGCTTCATCAGAGAGGCAATGGTGTTGATGTAGAAGCCCTCCGTGATTGATTCCCCCTCCGGCAAATTGTCGGAAAAGGCCCCAAGATGGCATCTCACGGGTACAGAAGGTTCCGGCGGTCGAAAAGTGGTTTCATGGCTCCCCCTGATGTTTCTAGGGTATAAGAGTATATATAGGCAAAAGAAGTATGTAGGTATAGCTATGAGGGGCCCACGAGGGTGGGGGCACGCCTACCCCCCTGGGCACACCCTCCTGCCTCGTGGCCTCCTCGTGGAGTCCCAGACTTCAACTCCAAGTCTTCCGGATTGCTTTTGGTCCAAGAAATATCCTCGCGAAGGTTTCATTCCGTTTGGACTCCGTTTGGTATTCCTTTTCTGGAAAACTCTAAAATAGGGAAAAAACAGAAACTGACACTGGGCCTCCGGTTAATAGGTTAGTCCCAAAAATAATATAAAATAGCATATTAAAGCCCATTAAACATCCAAAACAGATAATATAATAGCATGGAACAATCAAAAATTATAGATACGTTGGAGACGTATCAACTGCCGTGGCCAAAGCCAAGACTGGCCCAAAATCAAAGAAGAACAAGCGAGCTGTTGTAGTTGAAATGGCTGTTGTAGGCGAGTCAGCTGATGTCGATGATCATTCAAAGGTAGAACTCAATTCTCTTGGTCGAATCTTTGTTGAAATAACTGACACCTCTTGATCTTAGGATGAGGATACCACATGTCGAGCTGACGACATTGAGGTAATTCCTATCTCTTCCGGCTCAGACTCCGCACCTCTAGAGAGAATACGATAGGCCGTCCGGAAAGTAAAGTTTTCTCATCCAGATGCTCACTTAGATCCACACTTTATTTTGAAGAAAACTCAGCATGAGCTAAGATGCCGAACTCGAAGTGGTGGCTCAGGAGATTAATGGTCGGTTAACTCATGAACCTTCTGCTCATAAGCGGCCTGTTGAGGTGCCACACAGTCCGACTCTTTCTTTCACCAAGGCTGGTCTTATGAGACATCCTCTTAACCCTTCATACTCCAATTACCAGGAGTCACCACCGTATTCAGGCGGCTCATCTCAAACCCAGCTGCATGTCTTCATTGTAAACTGAGGGTGACTACTTGCATTTATTCATAACTTAAAACTTATTGCCATATACATCTTAATACTTCAATATGGTCATAGGGTCAAAGCCAAGGATAAGAAAAGAGAAGTTGGCAACTCTTCCAAGCCCTCCAAAGCCCCTGAGTTGGAGGAACAGGTGCTGGTCACCCCTGAGGCTAACACCGAAAATCCCGAAGAGCATCACAACAAGCAACATGACCTGCCTCCACAAACTGACGCAACAGCCTCTGAAGCCATGGATGTTGAAGCTAACTTGGCTGATAATCGTGACCTGCCAAGTCGAATTCCTTCTTCAACTCCTGTCAAGTCAACTGAAGAAGCCCCTCGTAAAGAGAATACCGATGATATTGATATTATTGGGGCGAGTCAGAAAACACCCAAGACCTCCACCGTGCTAGCTAAGCACTCGGCCAAAGAAGAGTCGCCCTTGCTGGAAAAGGGAAAAACAAAACTTGAACTGCCGAACTATGAGGCACTTAGCGCAGAAGAGGTGTATGCAGGTTGTTTGAGCCGCTTAACTACAAGCCGAGGCATGGAGGCCAGCTTGGTGCGTATAATGAAGAAAAAGTATGATATGCAATTTTTTCTCCTATAATGTCCTTGTATGTAGCCCCCAAGTCTTGATCATAGGATAATCTTTGAATATGGTAAAGACTTGAAGAATGATCTGTAGATTCCAAATTGTAGCCCCCAAGGGTCGGGTTATCATGGAAATGATAAGCCGGTTCTTTCAAGGATAATTACTTTGAAGAATCAAATGTAGCCCCCAAGGGCCGGGTTATCATGTCAATGATAAGCCGGTTCTTTCAAGGATAATTACTTTGAAGAATCACTTGTAGCCCCCAAGGGTGTAACATCCCAAAATTCTAAATTTTGGAATGTTATATTAAATAAATAGTTTTGATTGTTTGTTTGATTGTTGTCTGAATGATTGAGTGAAATTCGAAACTTTTTGAAGGTTAAATGAGAGGAATTAAAGGACTTTCCCAAACTTTCATTTTTCTTTTATGATCTCCGGAATTCAAATTCTTTTCATCACAAAACCACGGAGAGAAGATGACATGACTTCTTCCATTTATTTAAATGACAAGGGTATTGAAAATATTTTCCAATTCTGAAACTTTATGCAACTCAATGATTTTCACGGCGAAGATAAAATGACTTCTTCAAAACATATGAAATATGAGTTGGGAGTTTTAAAAGAATTAAATTCAAAGTTCTTTTGAATTTATTTCCAATTTGGAGTTATTTGAGTTTTATTCAAATTATTTTCTCCAAAAACAAAATATATGGAAAATAGGGTAACATGATTCCCTACATCAGAAAATTGAGAGAAATTAATTTGAAGTCATTTTGGTATTTTAAAATGATTTTATTGGATTTTATTGGACCAGTAGCACTGTGTGAATTATTAAAATTTGTGTGGATTTTATTTGACATTAGAATAATGTTTATCTTGTAGGAAATATTTTTCTGCAAATTTTGATATATTATATGCCTATATAAAAGTTTTAATTATTTTGTTTTTGTTTTAGTTATGTGAAATTTTGTTAAAAAAAATATGCAGCGCCTTGGGCCAAAGGCCCAAGCCGCCGACCAACCACGGCCAAGGCCAAGGCCAAGGCCATCATGCACGCACACACCTAGGGGCCAGGAGCCCAGGTTTCCTATTCTTTTACAAATCCTAGTAGGATTTGATCCCATTCGTTATTCCGCTTATTCCGATTTGTTTCTAGATCTTTTCCTCTTTGTTTCCTAATCCTAGTCTATTTCTTGTCCCTACCCCAAGCAAAGCCCTCCCTCCCCAATATAAATACCCAAGCACCCCCTCCAACACATCAAACCAACACCTCTCCTCTCCTCTCCTCTCCTCTCCGCAGCAGCAGAAGCAGCACCACCACCGCCGCCAAGTGCCGCCGCCGCACCTCGACCTCTCCTGAGGTTTATATGATCTCCTCTCCACCGCCCCGTGATCTCCTTTCCTCTAGGAGCAACGCAACATCGGATCCGATCTTCTTCCCCAACTCCGACAACTACTCCGTGAGATCCACGAAATCCCGTAATTCATTTTTTTAGAAAATAGCAATCTTAGAAAATTCATATCTTTTAGAGTTTTTAGTATTTTGAGTGATTCCAATTGCTATGTGTCAAAAATTTGCTGAAGTTTCTGTTAGTTCAATTTTATTTCACATTTGAGCAGTTTAAATTTGTGTTTGTATGAATTTTCTCAAATCACTAGATTTGAGCTATTTTGAGTTAGGAATATTATTTTTGACCGATTCTTTTTGCTCCTGGTCTCTAGGACCTTTGTTTATCCAGTAGTATTTAGTATTTTATTTCTAGGTTAATTTAAATTAGGTATTTAGCAAAATAGTACTGTTTTATTATTAGTTCTGTTTTAGCTTTTTCTTTATTGTTTTATTAGTTTTAAATTATTTCTTTTTGTCACTTTTGACAAAATTAGTTGTGTTTCTGTTAGAAAACAGGAGAAAAATTTATTTTATTTTAAAAATTTATTTTCCTTAGTTTTATATGAAACCTTCTATAGGTCATAGTTAGAGTTCTATAAAAGCTTTTTATTTGTTTCTTTTTGCAAATAAAATTTTATGAAAAAATATTTTCTGTTAACTTAGTTGTTTTACTTTTTATTTTCTGTTAAATTATTAGTTTAGTGTTTTAATTGCTGTTAAGTTTTTTTTACTTAGGGCAAAACTATGTTAGATGCTTGTAGCAAAGTCATAGATTTTCGTTAGTAGTTTTTCTTTCTAGTTTTATTTGAAGCTTCTTTGGACTTTGTTGGAGTTTTATTATTGAGTTTTTTTTGTTTTAATTGTTATTATGAGTGTTAAAATTGTTTGCTAGGATGTTTGCTTATATGAATGCTATGTTTGACTATATAGATTTTCAACGGAGTGACGATTAGTTCTACCAAGTCATTTTCTGACAGCGTTGTTATCTTCATCAAGTATTACCAGGCAAGTTCACTTTGACCATGTTTTTCATACCTATGTGTTTTATTGCATCTAGTGTCATCTTCGCAACAATCCCTCCAGTAGTGATATTGAATCCTTGTAGTTGAGTAGTATGCATGAGGTAGGAACCCATCACCTGTTACCAAGCCGGGACATTATTTATTTTAATGCTACGCTATAGTAGACGGGGTTGGTATGAGTGCTTCGGGAGTGGTGTGAGAATGGAGGATCTCGTCAATGACGACAACTCCATGATGGAATCTGCAAGGACTGCATCTTCAAGGCCTCAAGACTTCAAGACTCGAGACAAGAATTCAATACACACTCTTGGGTGAAGGACGGTTGACGGGCACCTGGAGAAACCAGTGGTTGGCAGGATGCATGGAGAAGCGCCATGACATCTTGCGGAAAGCTTCACCCAGACTCAAAGAGACGGAAGAATACTTCATGCCGGAAGCTTACTGTGCAACCGCAAGTCACTATTGGCTCGCTTGGTTGACCTTAGTTGTGACTCTGGCTGGGGCGGTGCTAGCAGATGTAGAACTACGGTAGGGTTGGATGAGCACCGGACGGTGGTCGAGGAACTCTTCGAAGACCATGTTTGATCGTCTTGTTCTCAAACACCACGAAGTGCGAGAGCGTAAAAGAGGATCGAATCTTGCGGGTAAAGTGTACAAACCTCTGCAGAGGGTTTAAACCTAATCGATTAGCCGTGTCCCGATTACGGACAATTTGAGCATCTGGACTTGGATCTATCTGGAACTCTCAACACGGATTGATAACTTAATTGTGGGCAACATATGATGATTTTGGGCTATGATACATCGGTTGGCGGAACCATGTCATGATAGAAAACTCCATAGTACAGACTTCATTTATTCCTTTGATGTAGGGAAAATAAAATCAGCTTTTACGCAAACAAAACTCAATCTGAGCCACAAAGCCAAATTGCATATAGTATAGTTTTACCATCTGTTTATTCATGTTGTGATCTTGCGGTACATTCAATGTACTGACCTACACGGCTGCAACGTATCATGTTGCAGGATTTTCTTCGACGAGTAAGAGTTACGATACAGGGTTACGGTCTACACTCAACCTGCCGATGGCGTTGATGGGACTCCACACCCGTTTGATTGTTTCCGCTGAGTATTATGAGGTATATATCATTTTACGTTATTTATACATGTGATTGCACTTTGATATATACATTGATGTCTTGTGTGTGCCAAAGATATCTTGATCCGAGGATGGCACAGATACACAGAGGCTTGACCGTCTGAGGTCGGGTCGCTACAAAGGGCCAGGTTATCATGTCAATGATAAGCCGGTTCTTTAAACTTGTTATAAAGGATAACATCATGTAGCCCCCAAGGTCCGGCTTATCATCCTGAGATGAACCGGGTCTTCTTCAGTATAAATGGAAAATAGCGACATACATTGGACCCAAACTGCCAAGGATATTGCTTGAAGCCGACTTAACCAAGCCAAAAAAATCACACTGCTATTTTTGGATGATAACCCTCTGTTTAATTTTTGCAAGAAGCATTAAGTCCGGGCGAGTCGGATCTGGCCGGCTGAACAAGAGGAATGCGCCAAAGCTGAATCAAGCTTGAAGTCTTCTTTGGAGGACTCAGAAAAAAGTGAAGGCCAATTTTGACGCTGAAATATCTACTTTGGAAACTGAAAAGGCCTCCTTACTGAAGCGCGCAGAAGATGTTGAGAACCAACTTAAGCCGGTGGCTGCAGAGTTGGTTGGCTTAAAACATCATGTCTCTCTAGTGACTACCACCATCTTTGATAAGTAAGATTTGTAATTACTTGAAATAACTCGCCCAATGACTTAAGAAATATGATACTAACCCGCCTGGCGACTCTTTTTCTGAATGCATAATAGGTGCCAGCAGTGCCAGCCTCGGGCAAAGTGTCGTCACAAAGCTGAAAGCCATCTACTCTTTAATAGAGAAGTTATACACTGGCAGCCTTCGGGCGCTTGTAGCTGTATCCAATGTCAAGAATCCACCACCACTCATAAAAGATGTGATGGATCAATTGTCCACAATGTTAAAGCAAGTTGAAGAACTGAAGCTGTCAGCCGCCCATGCAGGCGCAATCACCGCACTAAGCCGGGCAAAAGCTTATCAATTAGAGCTGAACCTAACAGAGATGGCTGGTGGGTGTCCCGAATATAATGATGATGGGCCTACCTTGAGTGAAGCAGACTTCGGTCAAGGAAATGCGGCCTTTGGCGTGTCAAATTGCACGAGAGTTGGATCTGAAGAAGTACCAGCCGGCTTATGACAGCAGCAACACTCGAATCAAGGCGCCTTCTTTTGACGTTCTTGATCTGACTCCTCAAAGGCGTAAGCATATCGTTGCCCCTGATATTGACCCTTCTCCTATCATGAATGATGAAGCAATCTTCGAAGCCTTAACTGGTACCAACTAGACGTCGGACAATCTTCATATTGCAAGCGAAGAAGAGCCAGCACAGGATAACCTGGAAGCTTCCACTGCAAGATGCCGGGATAATGTTAACTCGGCAGGGCATAACCCGGATGGCATAGAGGCTGGGTCAAAGGAGTGATATAACTCCTAAAAAACTAGTTTGAATCACTTTTGGGCTCAACTTTAGCCTTGTAATAGCCTTAGCTTTCCTTGCCATGCCTTCATGCATGTTCTTGAACTGATAATCCAACAGTTGTATGATCATGCTTCTTTGCATGGCTGATCAAATCATCACTACCTGGGAAAACCTTATACACAGAACTTTAGCAGTAGCGCGGGTCAAAAACGCACGCAGGTGCTAAGTAGCAGTAGTGCGCTTGTGTAAACGGCGCTATAGATAAAATAATAGAAGTAGGGCACCTGATGCTAAAAGCGCTACTACTAAAATTCCCACGGCTTAGCCGACAGGCTACACATAGTAGTAGCGATCTACATCGAACCGTGCTATCGCTGATTGCTTTGTAGCAGCGCGTTTACGCTAAAAGGCGCTACTGCTAAAGGATATAAAATTAAATGGAAAGCAAATAGAAAAGTAAATGAAAATGAAAGAAATAGAAGAAGGTGAAAGAAAAAAATGAAAAAAAAATGAAAAAGGGGAAAAAAAGAGAGAAAGGAGTAGTAGTAGCACGTATAGCGGAATGTGTTGTAGCTAAATTAGCAGTAGCGCGCTTCCGGTAACGCGCTACTGCTACTTCTGACTTAACCATGGGGTTCGTTCTTCCCCACGGCCACTTCCCCGAAATCCAACTCCTCCGTTGTCGCAGCCGCCGTTGCCCGCCGGCCACCGAGCGCTCTCCGCACACCCTCGATGCTGCCCCCGGCCCCGGATTCAACACCGCCCCCTCCTCCGACCTCGACGCCGCCCCCCGACGCTGCCCCCGACCCCAACGCCGCCCTCCGCCGCTCGCTCGAGCCCCGACCCCGACCTCGACGCCGCCTGCCCCTCCCTCGCCGTAGGCACCCGAGGTGAGCACGCCTACTCCTCCCCCTCCCCTACCTCTGCCTAAGGTTCTTCAAATTTTAGTTGCATCAAATTAGTTAGGGTTCATGTAAGGGTGGAAACGAATCGGGTGTGGATGTATCGGATACGGATGCGGCTCGGATTTTTTCTTAGATGATGTTTTCTTAGATGATGAATAAACACTATTGTAATGCACAATAATTTCTAAGATTAATCATAAAACGAGTAAAATTTGACCACTTATTTCACTTTTAAGTTGGATAATTGGAATATCCGCTACCACTTTCCACCCCTAGGTTCATGAAATTAGATGGTAATTAGGGCAGTAGTTCCTAGGTACTAATTAGTTAGTAAGAACTAGGTACTAATTAGGTACTAGTTTATTTTTATTTATAGTAAATTTATTTTTAGTAAGAACTAATTGAATTAATAGAACTAGTTGAAGATGTCACATTTGTTGTTATTTTTTTAGTTAAAGCATTTTTCCCGCATCGACGTCGACGATGCCTATCCCGCATCCTTGTTGTCAACTCGGTGGAGGACACCTGCTTGACCAGATGGGCTGTGTCCAGGACTGGGCTCCGCCGGGTTGTACTGGGAGGCGCTACCTACCGGAGGCGCAGCTTGGTGAGGAGTTAGCCCGTTGTTGACCCGAACCTTCTTTGGTGGCGGTCGCGCGGCCAGTGACGGTCAAGAGGCTTGAGGACCCCACGGAGGTGGTACGTCACCGTGTCAGCGAGGAGGACGCGCACGTCCGTCGCTACTTGTTTGCGCTGGAGCACAGGTTCTCTAATACCTGGCAGGTTCTCCGAGGATCTCTTGGAGCTATGATCTGTGATGGTTCCTTCTCTTTGGGTGTCCACCGCCTGCGCCGATACCCGTCGTTCGCTAGGGTTTTAGTTGTATTAGTGATGTTATATGTATGATACTATTCAGGATGTATTAGTGATAATATTCGACGATGTACGGACGCAAGAGATGATTTACTTTTGCTTATTGGATGCATGCTAATTTGAATACTTATTTATTTTATGAATTGGTTTTGCTTATTGAATGCTCATGTCAATATGAGTCCTATAAGATATTTTGAAATGTATACCTTGTGTTTCTCAAATAGGATATGTGCTTGCCCAAGTGGCCTGTCATGTTTGCAAGTTACACCTCCGAGTGGCCTATGTTTTGCCGGATTCATTTTCGTTCCGGCAAATTTCAGGCGCTCGATATGTCCTATTTTAGCAAAGGTCATGCCGGATTTTTCCGTGAATTTTGGCATGACTTGTGCCAGAATATGTAGGAAATACCGAGTGCCCTGGATTTGTGTGTTGAGTATCCTGGTGGTCGTCTTCGATCGATTTTCAATTAATGTTTCAATTATGAACATAGGAAATGTCTGATGACGAAAAGGATTTCAGTATTTGCAAATACTTCGAAGACGAGTGTGACCTGTGCGACAGAATCTTCCAAGATGATGATAGGTGCTTCAACATCAAGCTGGATGAGAACTTCCAAGTGGATACAATAAGTCACAACGACAAGTCTTTTTTCGTAATTAAGCATGACATCTGCTTCATTTGCTTCAACTTATAATTTAATTTTTTTACTATTCTACTAGCGTATCCCCTGCCATGCAAAAGTTTTTGTCTTGGATAAGATAGGTTTCAGTCCTATGAAAACTACTATGGTGGTAAAGAGAGTTTACTTGAAGACCGAGCATGGTTGTATTTTCCACGCAAATTATGCAACGCAGACACCTACACCTATTTTGGATGCAAAACTTGGCAAGCACTATGCAAGACTTATGCATTTGAGCCTGATATGGTTATCACCTTTGATATTCGTCCAGAAGATGATATTGAAGGTAATATCGACATCTGGGTCGATGTGCAGACGCCTCCAGTTATATTATTATGTGAGTTTCTCAACCATATTTATGTCTTTGATATTGTTTATTCAAAAATAGTTGACAACTAATTTCTATTGACAACTTATTTCCATTCAAGCAAACATGTCCAGTGCTTGGAAGACAAGACGTACTACTGTCCCGGGGCTGAACTAAACTACGAGGAGATAAGTCATTATGTTTCATGGCTTGAGGATCTTCATACTGTTAAGACAAATTATTTTTCTGGACCTGAAAATCTTAGTATTCAAAACGTGCGGCCAATAGTGTTCGTACTTAACTACTGTCACATCTATTTAGGAAAGATGGTAAGATTTTTACTATTTTTCCTCAGTGCATCTTTTGCATACATTATTTTTTAAGCTAAACTTCATTGCTAAGTATGTTACTATACGATTTTCTTCAACAGGGACTCCCGATGAATGTTGTGCCTCACTGGATCAAGACTAAAGGTCGCATGAGAATTGTTAGCTTACGGCCAAGATATCCTACAATGCACTTTAGTGCATACAGGATTTCTAATAGCGTGGAATGCTTAATAGTGAAAGACTGGAGCAAAATTGTGAACGATCGCAGAGAAGTACTAGGGGGCAGCAATCAGAAGCGCAGTCCACAATTAGGAGACAGGTTCATCTGCATGCTCCAACTTGATGAAGCAGGAGTGCCACACATGTTTTATGTTATTTTACCTCAGAGAGAGTAGCGGGAGTGATTAATTAGCTAGCTAGAAATGAGTTTGAAGATGATGATGTGCTACACTATGACTATGATGATTACATAGCTAGTGTTGGTGGTAATGACTATGATGATTATTATTAGCTAGTGTTGGTGGTGATTAGATAGCTACCGCAGCTAGTGTTGGTGGTGATTATCTAGCTAGAATGAGTTTGAAGATGATGATGTGCTACACTATGACTATGATGATTAAATAACTACTGTTGGTGGTAATGACTATGATGATGATTAAATAGCTTGTGCTGGCAGATTAGTTTCAAGTGGAGGCAACATGTGGTGCACATCGAAAGTACTACTGGTCCAAACTAGATCAAGTTTGGATTAGTAGTATACTTTTGACATGCACCACATATTGCCTCCACTTGAACCTAATCCACATTTATTTGACACACTGTTATGGACATAATCAAATAAACCTCATAATTGGTATTGTACCAAATTTTGTATAACGGCGTATAAATACACTCAAAATAAAAAAATGAAAAAAGAATACTAGTAGAGATGGATAGAAAACACGCTGCTGCTAGCTAGATTAGCAGCAGCGCGAGAAAGAACACACGCTGCGGCTATGTGTATTAGCAGTAGCGCACGTCACACGCGGGGCACTAAACCCGCGCTACTACTAGGGTTTTCCCTAGTAGTGCATATATGCATCTGTTATATAAACTATAAGGGGTCCATCAATTCAAGTACTGGCGACTTATAATTCAAATGCCAGGGCGGGTTAATAACCCAATGACCCCTGTCATGAAAAAGCCGGAGTGGATCACCTTGCGGATCATGGCCATAATAAGCTCAATTGTGAGCAATCCTAACCCGGACCCTCTTTGATCCAGGGACTTGTAGTCTGCATATACATATGAGTAAACATAAACAATATATTTGTGAAGAAAGAAACGGAGAATATAAACATGTATATCTCAATATTGATAAGTTGGCTTTTAAGACACGACCAAAAAAGATTTGCCTTTTAAGGCTCAAATCTTGCTTTCATGAAGCATGTCTTAATAGCCTTTCTTCCCGTGAGCGGCTCTCGCGTGACATAATCCGTTGTTTTAACCTTAACTAGTTCAGGGTCATAGAGATTGCCTATTAAGAGTACGGCGGGTCACATATTGCAGTAGCAACAAGCAGACACGTGAGTTTATCCTTGCTTTCTATAAGCCGGCTCTCTCATGACATAAGCCGCCGTTTTAACCTTGACTAGTTCAGGGTCATAAAAGATTGCCTGTCAAGTACGACGGGTCATCTATTGGAGTAGCATCAGGCATACAGGCCCGTTTAACCCATAATATGGAGTTTATTTGCCGGTCAAGAGGGTAAGAAATCTAAAATCAATGAGTTGGAAGCCCCCAAGTGACTTTATGATCAATTAATAAAGGCCCATGCACAAAAAATATGAGGTGAAACGACAGAGGCCCTGAATTTTGGGGATGTCGGCTTTATTATGTTGATCATAAAAAGATATATACATTGACAAACTTATGTATAATGACGAGCGCCAGTGGTTCAAGTGTAGTAAGGCGAAAGATGAGCAATGTTCCAAGGCCTATTAGTCTCCTCCTCAGAATTACATGATTTATTGTGTTCACGTACGTTAATGAGATAATATGACCCATTGTTGAGGTTTTTGCTGACCACAGAAGGTCCTTCCCGAGGCGGTGATAACATATGCATGCCTGTCTGATCTTGAATCAAATGGAGCACTAAGTCGCCCTCTTGGAACGTCCGGCTTTGAATTCTGCGTGTATGATAGACACAGGTCTTGTTGGTAAATAGCCGATCGGTCTACTGCGAAATCACGTTCTTCATCAAAGGCATCGAGGGAATTCTGACGGGCCGTCTCATTATCCGCTTCAACGTAAGCCGCCACCCTGGGCGAGTGATGACGAATATCACTTGGGAGAACTGCATCAGCACCATAAACCATGAAGAAGGGCGTGTAGCCTGTTGAGCTATTGGGGGTGGTCCTGATACTCCAAAGTAAGGAAGGAAGCTCTTCAACCAAACAACCCGGCGTGCGTTCCAAAGGGACCAAAAGTCGGGGTTTGATCCCTCGTAGTATCTCTTGGTTAGCATGTTCTGCCTGACCATTGTACTATGGATGAACCACCGAAGACACATCAAGACGGATATGTTCTCTTTGACAGAATTCCTTCATAGCACCTTTGGACAAATTTGTCCCATTATCAGTGATGATACTATGAGGATAACCAAACCGGAAGATCAGGTTTTTGATAAACAGAACTGCAGCCGTTGCTTCACAATTAATTGCTAATTGGCTCTGCTTCACAGTTTATTTTTGGACACGATTCGATCATGAAACAAATTGCATTGGAGATTTAAATGACCGTGTTCATTGCAAAGTTCACAAGGACGGAGAGAAAAAATAAACCTTTCAGCACAAATCTAGCCTCTCTTGCAACCATTTAGTTTCTAAATACTTATGCCTCTTGCAAAATCTATCTTCCCTTTTTGGTGTGTAATTTCAAACTCTTTGCCCTCCACAAAAATTAACATGCTTATAAGAAACAGTTTTATCATGACTAGTGCAATCATCATTAGTGCTATGGATATTCAAAGAATTCATACTAACAACATTGCAATCATGCTCATCATTCACATATTTTATGCCAAACATTTTATTGCATTCTTCCTCTAGCAATTGAGCACAATTTTGCTTTCCATCATTTTCACGAAAGACATTAAAAAGATGAAGCATATGAGGCAACCTCAATTCCATTTGTAGTTTTATTTTATAGACTAAACTAGTGATAAAACAAGAAACTAAAAGATTGGATTGCAAGATCTAAAGATATACCTTCGAGCACTCACCTCCCCGGCAACGGCGCCAATAAAGAGCTTGATGTCTACTACGCAACTTTATCCTTGTAAAAGTTGTTGGGCCTCCAAGTGCAGAGTTTTGTAGGAAAATATCAAATTTCCCTCAAGTGGATGACCTAAGGTTTATCAATCCGTGGGAGGCGTAGGATGAAGATGGTATCTCTCAAACAACCCTGCAACCAAATAACAAAGAGTCTCTTGTGTCCCCAACACACACAATACAATGGTAAATAGTATAGGTGCACTAGTTCGGCGAAGATATGGTGATACACGTGTAATATGTATAGTAGATATAGGTTTTTGTAATATGAAAATATAAAAACAGCAAGGTAACTAGTAACAAAATTTATGCTGCATGAATCGCAGTTGTTCACCACTGAGGCAAGCGATCACCCTTTTGGCATTGGCATCTTTGGATTTGTTGATTCCTTTGCGAGAGATACGGCAGTAGCGACTCCTTTAGAGCTTGAAGATGAAGATCTCCTCATAACTTTCGTCCCACATAATGCTGCTCTGAATAGGCGTACCACCACTTTTGGCCCGCAAGTCTGGTTGCTGTACTTTGGATTTCCTTATGACTATCAGACAGAGTTTTACATCAACAAATCTGTTGGGGGTTTTGGTGGTCTGGTCTCCTGGTATAACCCAAGACAAGACCGCAGGTACGTCATGGTCCATGTGCAACTGATCCACATGAGATTGATACCCAAGAGCTTCGTGGTTCGTCAACTTGGAGGGGCATGCGGTTGTTGGACTGTTCAAGTCACCATACTCCGCAGTAGTGACTGGAATGTGCATCTACCTGAAGTCCCACCTTCTGGAGAAGAGCCACCGCCGCCAGACCCGCATCCCCAGTTCGGCCCTGATATGACTGCAGAGCAGCTCTACCAGCAGCAAGTGCACAACAGGTTCACGCAGAACGGAGCTCCACCTGCTATGGGACAGCCTGGAAACCTTGAGGGCTATTCTAATTCTGATACTGTTGACATCCAGATTCATGCTGGTTGGGGTGAGTGGCCGGCTACTCCTGCCCCGCAGCCGCAGTTACCTCCTTACCTGATGAATTTTCAGGCATGGCTAGCGACGCAGGGCCTGACTGTTCAAGATGGTCTCGTTCCTGAGAACAACATCTCGGACAATGCCGCCCAAGCCTGGAATGACTCCATCACGATGTCTGACGACTCCAGTACTAACCAGGAGGAACTAGCTATGGTTGTTTTTGAATCTAATGGGGTTGATCATCCCTTCAATGCCATGGACACAGTTCATGAACAAAATGCTGAAACCATTACCCTGTCTGTTCAATTGCATAACAATGGGATACAGCTTAGCTTGTCTGCACAAGGAAATGAAGTGATGAATTCCCCCCCCCCCTCCCACTTGCATCTCAATACTTTCCTCTCTGCTGCCATCCGCCCAATCCTAGCATCCTTCGGTCCTTGGAGTATGGGCTATGGCATCCGGAATCGGTCTGAACAGCATCAAGTGCAAATTTCAGTTACACCGGAGGGCCTTGGCATTTTGCAACTCCCCAGCACCAACTCTGCAACCCACTCTTCAGGAACAAACACTGTGGTTATTCAGGAGCTCGCTGAGACACAGACTGTCCAAACTGATGATTTTCAGAACACTGACTGGGCCATCGCTGCAGTTCAGGGTCACGAGATTCAGCCTTCTGAAGTTCAGTCTACCGTGGTTCTCAATGTTGAGATGCAGAGCCATGTGATTCAACTCTCTCATGCTGTTTCAGATGATCTCCTCGCTGGGCATGATGGAGAACTGATTGATGGTTCCTCCACACATCCTGATGAAGTTGCCCTTCCCATCATGGCGACTCAACCCATGTCTGCGGGACGAATTAACATCTCTCCATCCAAGAATTCTGTGACAGCCAGCATCACTCCACCATCTTTACTGAATATCCTTGAATCGGCTAACATTGAGGTGGCTAGCTCTGAGGACTCCGGCTCTTCTATGCAAGCTCCTTCTGATAGTAATTCTTCTGACTCCACGTCCCTGCTTGCTGATCAGTTGCGCAAAGATAGAAAGAAGAAACCCATTGTTATTGATGATTCCACTCTGCGTCGCAGTACCTGCTCCAATAAGTATGATGGCTTCAAAGCCCCGTCAATGGCTGATGGCAGATCCACTAGAAGCAAGGTCAAAGCTCGACAAGTGCCCGAAGCCCCCAACCACAGCTCCACCACCTCTGTTGCACCAATCTTTGCGCCTCCACCAACACCAGTTCCTGTGCTTCAGATGATCGGCACTGTCAGATGTGGCGTTCCTACGGTTGGACTCTCCGAAGATATCCTTATGGCTGAGCAGGAGAACTCAACCTCGTCCTCCTCTTAAGCCACAGCTCCATGCCCCCAAGCAGCAGTGGAATGTTCTGGTCTGGAACATTCGAGGAATAAATTCCTACGACAAATTACTAGCTATTAGAAATGCTATCGAGACCTGTGGTTGTGATGTAATTTGCCTGCAAGAGACCAAGCGCATGCATTTTGATTTGGCTTTCCTTAAAACCTTTTATCCTAAACGCTTTGATCAATTTGCTTATGTTCCTTCCCGTGGGGCTTCTGGGGGAATTATTACTATTTGGAATGGCTCGGCGTTTACTGGATCAGCCTGTTACTCTGAAATTCATGCTCTTGGGGTTACTCTGACCTCCAAAGTTTCTGGCAATGTTTGGACCTTATATAATATCTATGGGCCTTTCCATGGCACTGATCGTGTCCTTTTCACCGATTGGCTGTATGATTTGGATATACCTGACTATGATGATTGGTTGCTAGTGGGAGACTATAACTTTATACGATCATCTGCAAATAGAAATAAGGCGGGAGGTGATCCAAATGACATCTTAATGTTCAACGACATTATCCGAACGCAAGCACTTATTGAAATACCTCTCAAAGGCCGCTCTTACACATGGAGTAACATGTAGGACGATCCACTACTCGAGCAACTAGATTGGTTTTTCTCATCCTGCCACTGGACTCAAACTTTCCCAAACACTTTAGTTTCCACCCTGGGGAAACCAACATCTGACCACACACCATGTGTCGTACACATTGAAACAACCATCCCCAAAAGCAAGATTTTTAGATTTGAAAACTATTGGACCAACCACTCGAACTTCCTAGAAGTCGTGGCAACATCTTGGAACAAGCAATGCCATGCCAAAAATGCTGCGGCCACCATCTGCAAAAAAATGAATAACCTTTGATATGATTTGAAATCCTGGAGCAAGAACATATCCGAGCTTTCTATTCTCATTCAGAACTGCAACCAGGCCCTCCTTGAGCTCGATGGGCTTGAAGATCAGCGTCCCCTGTCCCTTCCTGAAGCTAATTTCAGACACATCATTAAAACCCACCTTATGAAGCTCTTGCATTTTCAGAACCAGTACTGGAGGAAGCGGTGCACGATCAGGTATATCAAGTTTGGCTCTGAAAACACAAAGTTATTTCATACACTTGCCACAGAACGATACAGGAAGAACTTCATAGCCACACTGAAAACACCTGATGGAGAAACAGTCAGTGACCACACGTCCAAAGAGGCGCTTCTGTTTAACACCTATAAGCAAAGATTGGGTGAATAATCCCCACCTGAAATGAAATTTGATCTACCTAGCATCATCAAGAGAATTGACGGACTCGAGGCCTTATCAACACCGTTTACACACAAAGAAATCGATGAGGTAGTCAGAACCATGCCCAATGATAGAGCTCCCGGACCTGACGGATTCAATGGCCAGTTCTTGAAATCTTGCTGGCATATAATCAAAAATGACTTCTACAGACTTTGTGAGGAATTCTATAGTGGCAACCTAGACCTCACCAACATTAACTCTGGGTTCATCACCCTCATCCCTAAGATCAACTCCCCCGAGACTGCGAATGACTTCAGACCGATCACGCTCCTTAACTGCTGTCTGAAGATCATAACAAAGATCTTGGCCAATAGGCTGCAGAAAATTGTTCTCAAAATCGTGCACAGAAACCAATAAGGTTTTCTTCGCACACGCACCATTCAAGATTGTCTCGCTTGGGCCTTCGAGTACATATATCAGTGCAAACAATCAAGCGCCCCAATCATTCTGCTCAAGCTCGATTTTGCAAAAGCGTTCGTCACCATAGAACACCCTGCCATGCTTGCTATCATGAAGAAAATGGGATTTGATGATAGATGGCTCAATTGGATCAAGAAGATTTTCGAGTCAGGTACTTCATCCGTGCTTCTGAATGGTGTCCCGGGCCGCAAATTTTGCTGCAGACGTGGCGTTCGTCAGGGAGACCCACTGTCTCCTCTAATTTTCGTCCTTGCTTCCGACCTCCTCCAAGCTGCAATTAATGATGCGTACAAACAGCACAAGATCCAGCTCCCGATCCCTTGCAATCAACCAAGGGATTATCCTGTGGTCCAATATGCCGACGACACCATTTTGCTGATGTCTGCATGTCCAGAACAAGTGAAAATCATGAAAGAACTGCTGTTGGATTATGCTGATTCCATCGGTCTGAAGATAAACTTCCAAAAATCATTGCTCATACCACTCAATGTTCAGGAGGACATGGTTAGTCAACTAGCTCAAATTTGGGGTTGCACTACGGGTAAAATGCCCTTCACCTACCTCGGTCTGCCAATGGGCACCACCAAGCCGACCATGGTGGATCTGATGCCACTGGTGGAAAGAACTGAAAGAAGGCTATCCTCCTCCCTATGTATGCTGGATCATGGTTCTAAGCTGACCCTCCTAAATTCACTCATAACATTCATGTTGATATACCCAATGTGCACGCTAAGGTTCCCTCCCAAACTGATTGAACATCTTAACAAAATCCGAAGACGTTGCTTGTGGCGCAAGAAAACTGACCAAGGAGAAAAGGCAACCTCCCTAGCTGCTTGGGACCTTGTCTACCGCCCCAAGAATCATGGAGGCCTCGGGATCCTCGATATCAAAACCCAAAACACGGCTCTCCTTCTTAAGTTTCTGCACAGCTTCTACAACAAGCATGACATCCCTTGGGTCCATCTGACCTGGAACACATACTACAACAACAAGGTGCCCCATGCCACGGATGCTTCTGGCTCTTTCTGGTGGAAAGATGTCATAATCTTGAGTGACATTTATCGTGGGATCACTACGGTAAAAATTGGCACATGCGACACCGCGCTGTTCTGGAAAGATCTTTGGAGTGATCAGCTCAATGCTGAAGCCTTCCCCCGGGCTTTCTCTTTCACCAAACTTGAGGATGCTTTGGTTGCTGACTTCTTGGCGATAACCAATATCCACACTGGCTTTCACCTTCCCCTGTCTCCGCTGGCTAGACAAGAACTTCAACAACTACAAGCCCAAACTGCTGACACAACCCCTGATGGCGACACACCTGACCAGTGGACCTATTCCTGGGGAGCCAAATACACTTCGGCCAGATACTATAAATTCTTCTTCAAGAATTTTTCGGCTGATCCTGCCTTTGCTTGAATTCAGGACTCTAAATGCACGACCAAGATCAAAGTGTTCGCGTGGCTACTCCTAGCAGATAGAGTAAACATGAGAAACATGCTGAAAAGGAGGCACTACAACATTGGAAACAATGTCAACTGTGCTATTTGCAGCTGCAATGTGGAAGAAACTTTTGAACACCTTTTCTTAAACTGCCCATTTAGCCAAACATGCTGGATTGCACTTGGTATTTCTTGGCCAAACAATGGAAACAGATTACAGCTTGTCCGAGGAGGAAGACTTCGTTGGCTCTCGCCCCTGTACATGGAAATCTTCATGTTATCCGCTTGGAGCATCTGGAAAGAACGCAATGGAATTATCTTTAGAGGCATCCCCCCACCTTCACCTCTTGGAGGGCCAGACTACGCAACGACCTGGATTTATTACGCCATAGAGTCAAGCCCCCCTGGTAGAGTTTATCTCTGCCTTCCTTGTAACAAACTTGTAACCCCCCACCCCCCACACACACACTACTCTCTCTTAGGGTGCTGGCTCACCCCCATACTTGTACTGACCCACCTTGTAATCATGTAAACTAACACTTTGACAAAAGTGATATAATATATGTGTCAGTAGGATCCTTTCCTACTGTCTTTGACCCTTCAAAAAAAACTAGTAACAAAAGTGAGCAAAAACAGTATTGCAATGCTTGAAAACAATGCCTAGGGTTCATACTTTCACTAGTGCAAGTTCTCTCAACAATGATAACATAATTAGATCATATCACAATCCCTCAACATGCAACAAAAGTCACTCCAAAGTTCCTATCACGGAGAACATAAGATGAAATTTCTTGTAGGGTACGAAACCACCTCAAAGTTATTCTTTCCCATCAGTCCATTGAGCTATTCCTATAAGTGTCACAAACAACCCTAGAGTTCGTAGTAAAATAACACCATATGACACACATCAATCAACCCTAATGTCACCTAGATACTCCAATGTCACCATAAGTATCCGTGGGTCATACGAAATGCATCAAACAACTTCAGATTCATAATATTCAATCCAACACAAAGAACCTCAAAGAGTGTCCCAAGATTTCTACCGGAGAAACAAGCACGAAAATGTGCATCAACCCCTATGCATAGATTACCCCAATGTCACCTCGGGAATCCGCGAGTTGAGTGCCAAAACATACATCAAGTGACTCAATAGAACACCCCATTGTCACCACGGGTATCTCATGAAAGACATACATCAAGTGTTCTTGAATCCAAAATAGTATTCAATCCGATAATAGTGAAACCTCAAAGGTAAACTCAATTCATCAAAAGAAGGTAGAGGGGAGAAACACCATATGATCCAACTATAGTAGCAAAGCTCGCGGTATGTCAAAATCGTGCCAAATCACGAACACGAGAGAGAGAGAGAGAGAGAGAGAGAGAGAGAGATTCGGTGGAAAATGACACCTATGGGATCACTGGAACACCTACTACGGCCGTGGGCGCGAGGCTGTGGAAAGAGCGGGTTTAGGAGCCAGCACAAAGATCGTTTACCCAGGTTCAGGCCACGAGGATGCGTAATACCCTAGTCCTGCTTTGGTGTATATTTGAGTGTTCTTGAGTTCTTGAACTAGCTACGGTCTATGACTAGTACAAAAGATCTGAATCCCTCTCCAGTATGCTTCAGGCCTCCTGTCGGTGTCAAAACCGGCGGATCTCGGGTAGGGGGTCCCGGACTGTGCGTCTAGGTGGATGGTAACAGGAGACAAGGGACACGATGTTTTTACCCAGGTTCGGGCCCTCTCGATGGAGGTAAAACCCTACTCCTGCTTGATTAATATTGATGATATGGGTAGTACAAGAGTAGATCTACCACGAGATCAGAGAGGCTAAACCCGAGAAGCTAGCCTATGGTATGATTGTTGTTCGTCCTATGGACTAAAACCCTCCGTTTTATATAGGCACCAAAGAGGGTTAGGGTTACACAGAGTCGGTTACAATGGTAGGAAATCTACATATCCGTATCGCCAAGCTTGCCTTCCACGCCAAGGAAAGTCCCATCCGGACACGGGACGAAGTCTACAATCTTGTATCTTCAAAGTCCAGGAGTCCGGCCAAAGGCTATAGTCCGGCTATCCGGGAACCCCCTAATCTAGGACTCCCTCAGTAGCCCCTGAACCAGGCTTCAATGATGACGAGTCCGGCGCGCATATTGTCTTCGGCATTGCAAGGTGGGTTCCTCCTCTGAATACTTCATAGAAGATTTTGAACACAAGGATAGTGTCCGGCTCTACAAAATAAGTTCCACATACCACCGTAGAGAGAATAATATTTACACAAGTTCAACCTGCTGACGTATTCCGCAGCGTGACATCACACCACGGCCAAGCCTTTATTCGAATCGTTTTTACTGTCCCACCTTAGCGCGTTTAGCGAGGCGGTTTCTTGGCACGTCTTGTCAAAGCAGAGATCGTGTCCCTTATTCCGGATTCTCATCAATACGGGCGTGGGTAACCCAACGCGCCATTGATTATGGTGCTTGGGAGATAAGCGAGTTTTATCGGGCGGTGGGGACGCATAGCTTTGTCCGTCCATATAAGGGATAAGGATCCACTTTTTCACACGCCTTCTTCCTCCTTTGCTTATCCATTTCCTTTTCGAGCTCCAGCGCCCAAGTCTGCACATCCCACCTCAACCTTCTCCAACTATGTCCGGAGCGGGAGGCAAGTGGATGGCCTCTTACATCACGGAGGGCACATCAAAAGCTGCGGAAGGCCGGATACTTGTCCGACGACATCGCGATCGGCTCCCGACAAGGGGCAGCTCATCCCCACCCCAGGCCCCATGAGAGGTGGTGTTCCTCCCCCACTTCCTCCACGGACTAGGGTTTCCACTTCACCCATTTGTCCGAGGGGCTCATGTTCTACTACGGCCTAGATTTCCATGATCTGGCCCCGAATTTCGTCCTCAACATCTCGGCGTTCATCGTCGTGTGCGAGGCCTTCCTCTGCATCCAGCCCCACTTCGGCTTATGGATGAAGACCTTCAATGTCAAGCCGAAGGTAGTGGGCGGCTGCCAAGCGGAGTGCGGAGGTGCCATGGTGGGCAAGATGGCCAACGTCCTATGGCTCGAGGGCTCCTTGTGGAGACCATAAAGGGGTGGCAATCGGGGTGGTTCTACATCACTGAGCCGCGCGACTCCAAATGGGCGACGGCCCCCGAATTCCGATCTGACTTCCCTACACAGCTCACCTCATGGAAAGAGACGGGCCTGACGTGGGGTAATTCGGAAGAGCTGACCGGACTCCAAACCTGCATCCGAAACCTGGTGGACAAGAAGCTCAAGCTTGTCAACGTAGTCCTGGTTATGCTCATCCGCCGGATCCTCCCATGCCAGCAACGGGCCTTCAACTTGTGGGAGTTTGATCCAGCACAGCACCGAACCTTGAGCCGGCTCTTCGAAACTTCGTACGAAGATGCCTGGAAGGTGCTGTTCAAGGGCGCCGAGGCTCCCGCATCCGCTACCGAAGATCGCGGATTCAGCTCGCGGCATCAAGCCAGCGAGGTAAGCTATTTTACCCTTTACAGGACTATTTTTTTCATAGTTTGACTCTATGCGGGATCTAAAACTCCCTCACCTTTGACAGATGGCAGAAGACGTCCGGACAGGTTGATTGTCCGGCTCCCTTGCCGAAGACCAGCGGACGCCCGCTGACGGGCTGCTGGTTCTGCACCCACGTGGTGCCGGAGAAGAAGGCCAGGAAGAAGGCCACGGGAACTAGGAGGAGTTCCCGGCGCCAGGTGTTGTCGGACTCATCGTCCGATGACTCCAAGGCGGACTCCTCCCGTGAAGATGAGGAGGAGGAAAAAGAGGCCTCTCCCCCAGCGGGGGGAGAGAAGAAAAGGAAGGCCGCCCCAACTGGGGAGGCCGGAGGGCCCAATAAGGGAAGGACCCTCCCTTCGGACTACACCACCAACACCGACGACGGCGGAGAGGAGTGGCCACCAAGGACCAAGCCCCTGGCGAAATCGTAAGTGTCCGGACACCAGAATAACTCATGGCATTCCATTTGTCGCACAGCATCTTCTAACGCTAGAGTATAACCATGCAGCCCGCCCAAAGACGGGCTCGACGCTTCGTCGATTGGCTCCCTGGATTCGTCGGATGTGAATAGCACCTCACTTCCGTCCGCCTCGTCTCCTCCCACCGCGGATGACGCCGGGGTGGAGTCCCAAAAGGGGCCCAGCCAGGAGGAGGTGGCCCAGGAGGCGCCGCAAGGCGACCTCCCGGACTCCGGGCGCAAAGGGGATAAAACCCCGAAGGGCTTCAAGTCCGGCCCTGTGCGGACTCCGTCGAACCGGTGGTTCCGAGTCCGCTGGCGACCCTTTGTAAGAAGGGCAATACTGCGACGCCGGTGACCTCCGTCCAACCGGAGGCACCGGATGATTTGATGGAGGCGATTAACGGCGCTTCCATCAACGAGGAGCACCGCACTGTTATGAGTGTGGTGATCCAGAAAGTTCAGTCCGACAAGAGCGGGCTGGTGAAACTGTGCCAGCCTTCTAACGAGCTTTGAGGTATGTATTTAAGATATGCAAAATATTACCGCATAGACGGTAGCTCTCGATGCTCAGTTTGGTGTTCGGAAAGAAATAGCGAGGCGAGGATCTAAAAGATATACGCAGGAGTCTAACATAAGTATGTCAATATGGGAATGCAGGCTGCGCTGCTGACCTCCGCCCGCCTTGACTGCGGAGGTTGATGCATTAAAGCGAGCCTCGGCGGCCCGAGAACGAGCTCGGACTTGCCAAAAGAAGCTCGAGGACAAGGAAGGTAAGTAATACCTTATGGGAGTATTTAAAAGATGTGGTTGCAAAGATGGCAGGAATAACGTGAATCTGCGGGGGCCACGAGCGAGGTGGTGACCACGAAGGAAGCGGTGTCAAGGCAAAGCAATGCGGCCGCTGAGCGCACCGAGCGAGAGAAGCAGGAGGCGCGGGTGGCGGAGGTGCGGCAAGACCTCCAGGCTCGTGGAAAAACATGAGAGTTTGGGCGTGACTCAAAGACTCGAGTCGAGCTCGCCTCGGCCCTTGAGAGTGCCAAAGCCGCTAAGGCGAAGCCCAAAAAGCCCTCCAGAAATTGAGGGATGAAGAAGATAGCGGCGGGTAAGGCATTCTATATGCAAAGCAAGCATGTGAAAGTGAATTATCATTACTTACCGAATCCGGAGCTCTCCGGGAGCATTCGCAGATCTACCCCAGTGTGTGTCGATGTTGCCGCATTCTACCGAGCCGAGGAGGAAGCTCGACGAAGAAGGTGTTCTGGTCTCAATATCTTTGAGGCGGACACCAGTGCCCTTGGCGACCAGTTGAAGCAGCTGGTCGAGCTCCATAAGGTGGCGAACAAGCCATGAAAGGCCTCATAGTTGGCTGTGGCCTAAGGAAGCCATGCACAGGAGCTACTTGGGCTGGTGAGGCGGTGGTGGGCCTTTGTCCATGGGTTGAAGTCGTCAAGCGCTCCGTCTGCATCGAAGGTGCCCGTTGGGCCCTTGCCCGTGCTAAGGTGCACTGGGGCAAGATGGACGCTGAGAAGCTTGTGACGGACAGACCATCACCGCGCAAGGAGCATCGCAAGCCTGAAATGTATTATGAGGGTGTCCTGAAGGGTGCCCGCCTTATAGCGGATGAATGCTCCAAGGATGTAATTTTTTAGTAGACTCGCATTTGTTATCCTGTACGCTGAAAACTTGTTCATATGCGCTAAGCAACACTTTTGAATTTAAAATATTACCTTATGTGCAGCCGTGTATTAAATTTGAGAGATGGCGAGTCGTCGGCTTCAGCCCCCATGCCACGAGTGCTGGGGTATTCGGGATAAACTTGAGCGCTATTGTTCCCATTCTTGGGTCCTTCGAGGGAGGCGCTCAACCCAACGAACAAGGCAACCGAACTATAATACTTGAACACTCTCACTTAGCCATAGAATTCTATAATTTTAAATTTCGGCGAAGCCCCTGGTATTCGGAAGACCGAGTTCGGGGCGCTATCCACGCCTAGGCCGGACAATGTCGACTCCTCGCTCTAAGCGGCATAAGTCTTTAGGGACTCGAAAACCTCTCGAACAGCAACCGGCTCTCGCCCTATCATGACGGTCAGTTTTAGCTTTCTCCACTGAGGTGCTTAACCGAGCTCAACCGGGGCACAATCGCAGTGGTTCTCCCAGCGCTACCTTAGCCGATATAATGGAACATAAGGTACCAAAACATGGGAGCCGGGCAAACCCAACTATTGACCCAAGACATGATTCGAAGCCGATGCATATAATGATATAAGTTCGGGGTGTCGCACTTGTGAAAGTGTTCGGACTTATCACACCATGTTGTGGGGTACTTAAGCCCCTGGTGTATTGCCCGTACCAAAATGTACGGTTGCACAATGTCATAAATGAACATATATATATATATATATATATATATATATATATATATATATATATATATATATATATATATATATAAAGGAATTCAATAATAGGCAGAAGCTATGTATTGTTTATTCAAAAGGGCTGCAATAAGAGCGAACGATACAAATAGTCACGATAAGCAAGGGACGGACTTTTGACATGTCCCCCTCGAGGGTAAGCTGCGGGATGGTGTGTAAAACAGGTATACTACTCGTAATAGAGACCACTGGACACTCGGCGTAACTACGCTTCCTGGCTGTTGCATCGTGTGTTCGGTGATTCTCTACCGGACACGGCTTCGTGAGAGCGGAGTCCTGGAAAAAAGAAGAAAAGAATGACACAATCGGGGCCCTGGTGCGGTTGAGCGCATTCGGGCATGCCGTGGCCGTGCCCTCCCCTATGCCCATGGTATTTCCGGGCGTAATTATGTACGCGTAGTACTGGTTTCGCAATTTCACGAGGGCTGGGGTTTGGGCCGCATTGCTATGCGTGCTCGGAATGTGCCAGGCGGTCGTGTTGTAGGTTACTCCAGTCGCGCTTGACGGTGTCCGGACGTTTAACAGTCGGACTCGAGAATTGCCTTAAGAGGCTGCTTTGTACTTCCGCCGCGAGGGCCGCCGTATGCTCCTCCGTCCGGAGAGAGCGTTCGGTGTTTCCATTGACCGTAATGACTTCTTAAGGACCTGGCATCTTGAGCTTGAGATATGCGTAGTGCGGCACCGCATTGAACTTTGCAAATGTGGTTCGTCCAAGCAGTGCGTGATAGCTGCTGCGGAACGGGACTATGTCAAAGATTAACTCCTCGCTTCGGAAGTTATCCGGGGATCCGAATACCACTTCAAGTGTAACTGAGCTTGTACAGTTGGCCTCTACACCTAGTATGAAGCCTTTGAAGGTCGTCTTCGTGGGTTTAATCCTTGATGGGTCTATGCCCATTTTGCGCACTGTATCCTGATAAAGCAGGTTCAGGCTGCTGCCGCCGTCCATTAGGACTCTAGTGAGGTGAAATCCGTCAATGATTGGGTCTAGAACCAATGCGGCAAATCCGCCATGGCGGATGCTAGTGGGGTGGTCCCTTCGATCAAAAGTGATCGGGCAGGAAGACCACGGGTTGAACATTGGGCGTGGCTCCATCGCATATCGTCCCTTAGTGCACGCTTCGCTCCCTTTTGGGTATGTGGGTTGCGTATATCATATTCACCGTCCGCACTTGTGGGGAAGCCCTTCATCCTCTATTGTTCGTGGCGGTGCTCCTCCTCGTCATCGCTATGCAGCCCCTTGTCATTGTTTTCGGCATTTAACTTCCCTGCCTGCTTGAACACCCAACAATCCCTGTTGGTGTGGTTGGCTGGTTTTTCGGGGGTGCCGTGTACCTGGCACGAGCGATCGAGTATTCGGTCCAAATTGGACGGGCCCAAAGTATTTCTTTTAAATGGCTTTTTCCGTTGACCGG
Organism: Aegilops longissima; assembly: GCA_021605205.1. Taxonomy (NCBI): domain Eukaryota; kingdom Viridiplantae; phylum Streptophyta; class Magnoliopsida; order Poales; family Poaceae; genus Aegilops; species Aegilops longissima. Next base: position 644,248,844 of record CM038680.1, read on the forward strand.
GTTTAGAGCCTCTGAATCCGGCATTGACTGCCGTATCATCAGCATTATCGCCGCTAATGCGGCGCTTGTGCTTGTTGCGACGCGACCTGCCATTGCTGTCCTTGGTATCCGAATTACCAGGGCTCTTGGTCATGTTGTTACTACGAGCTAGCCAGCTGTCCTCTCCCACGCAAAAGCGGCTTATGAGTGTTGTGAGGGATGCCATGGATTTCGGCTTTTCCTGTCCTAGGTGCCTTGCAAGCCACTCGTCGTGGATGTTGTGTTTGAAGGCTGCAAGGGCCTCTGCATCCGGACAATCGACAATTTGATTTTTCTTGGTTAGGAACCGTGTCCAAAATTGTCTAGCCGATTCCTCTGGCTGCTGAATTATGTGGCTTAGGTCATCAGCGTCTGGTGGTCGCACATATGTGCCCTGGAAATTGTCGAGGAATGCGGCTTCCAGGTCTTCCCAACAACCAATTGACTCTCTTTGGCAAGCTGTTAAGCCAATGACGGGCTGGTCCTTTAAGCTTGAGTGGGAGGTATTTGATGGCGTGTAGATCATCACCGCGGGCCATGTGGATGTGAAGGAGATAGTCCTCGATCCAAACCGCAGGATCTGTTGTGCCATCGTATGATTCAATGTTTACGGGTTTGAAACCCTTAGGGATTTGATGATCCATCACTTCATCGTGAAGCATAGTGGGTGTCTTGGCGCCTCTGATTGGGCTATATCATGGCGCAGCTCAAATGAGCTTTGTCTCTGTGTTCGCCCGGCGGAGTTGCCATATCCGGCGTGGCGGTTATAAATCACGTGTCGCTGGGCGCCCACGCGATCCGTGAATCGATCTTGTTTGCCTCGCCTTGTCCTCCAATATATCTCGCAGTCTGGAGCATTTCCAGCGCCTTGGTATTTTTTGAGCGGCGTCGAGTGCGGCTTGAGTTGAGGCGAGGCCTCTCTGCCGCGACCACGAGGTGGTCGGTCAGCCGTTCATGCAATTGGTGATGTAGGTTTGGGTGCTTCCTCCTCTAATCGGGTAGCAGCCTGCGTTTTAGAGTAGCTCTTGGAGGGCGCTCGAGTTCATACTCTTCGGCCGCAAGGACTTCAGTCCATCTGTCAGCTAGCAAGTCTTGGACAGCTCTTAAGCTGTTGCTGCTTTTTCTTGAGGCTGCTTGCCGTGGCCATGAGCCTGCGTTTGAAACGCTCTTGTTCGACTGGATCCTCGAGCACGATGAATTCATCGTCGTCGAGGCTTGCCTCATCTTCGGAGGGAGGCATGTAATTATCGTCCTCTACCTCTCTTTCGCCGCTCTCTCATGAGGCTGGCTTCTCCATCCTCTGCGCTGAATCCTGCTGGGCGGTTGTCTTCGATCTTATGCAGGGTGTTATTGTCTCCGTGCGGAATCACAGTTTTCTTGTGGCGGGATTTAAGCGGCGCCACCGACGCCGGCGCTTAGGCTGTTTCTTGGAGGGTCATCCTCCGCTGTTCCATCGCCATTCCCATCTTTTGGGATGTCCACCATGTATATGTCGTATGACGAGGTGGCCTTCCGGTGCCACGTGGGCGCTGGTTCTTAATCGTCTCTGCATAAATCGTCCATACCGTCGATGTCTTCGGAGTCGAAGTCTAGCATGTCAGTTAAATCATCGACAGTGGCTACGAAGTGGGTGGTGGGTGGGCTTTGAATTTCTTTGCCGTCCGCATCTCAACCTTCCTGACCATAATCCGGCCAGGGCTCTCCTGATAAAGAGAGAGCCTTTAGTGAGTTCAGGATGTCGCCGAAGGGCGAGTGCTGAAAGATGTCCGTGGCAGTGAATTCCATGATCGGCGCCCAATCGGATTCGATTGGCGGGGGCGCGGAAGGTTCGGAGTCCGGAGAGGAGTCCGGTACCTTGGAGTCACGAGCTTCGCAAAGGACGGGGTAGGTGTATGGCTCAATCGCCGTAGAGATCGCAGCCCCCGAGGTGGTGTCCAACCACCCGTCCTCGTCGGCGCGATCGGCTCGAGCTAAAGGTCGGGCGGACACTCGCGTCCTCGAGGACACTATTGGCAGCAGAGCTAGATCATGCCCTCGTGACGGTCGGCGTGGCGCTTGGCTATGGCTCGAACCCGTCGAAGATCAAGTCTCCGCGGACGTCGGCCGTGTAGTTCAAACTTCAAATCGGACCTGGTGGCGGGCGTAGCTTTCAATCTGCTCCGGATGGCTGCGAATTGGCCCTTGATGCAAAGCCGCCGAATATGAAGATCTGTCCGGGGAGAAAAGTCTCACCCTGGAGCGCATCGCCGTTGATGATCGGAGGAGCCGTCGGGCCTAAAGATGACGACACAGAGGAACTCTCAATGAAAGCACCAATGTCGGTGTCAAAACCGGCGGATCTCGGGTAGGGGGTCCCGGACTGTGCGTCTAGGCGGATGGTAACAGGAGACAAGGGACACGATGTTTTTACCCAGGTTCGGGCCCTCTCGATGGAGGTAAAACCCTACTCATGCTTGATTAATATTGATGATATGGGTAGTACAAGAGTAGATCTACCACGAGATCAGAGAGGCTAAACCCTAGAAGCTAGCCTATGGTATGATTGTTGTTCGTCCTATGGACTAAAACCCTCCGGTTTATATAGGCACCGAAGAGGGTTAGGGTTACACGGAGTCGGTTACAATGGTAGGAAATCTACATATCCGTATCGCCAAGCTTGCCTTCCACGCCAAGGAAAGTCCCATCCGGACACGGGACGAAGTCTTCAATCTTGTATCTTCAAAGTCCAGGAGTCCGGCCAAAGGCTATAGTCCGGCTATCCGGACACCCCCTAATCCAGGACTCCCCCGCCTCCTTTTATAGCCAAAGGGGATGCCACAGTGGCACACATGAGGTGGAAAGGTGTATAGTGTACAAGCTTATCGCCTGTCATTACGGGACAAGAACGAATTAAATGCGCTCCTGAGGTATCCCCTTGTTTTATTGGGGGACGGTAACGAGGCCCGTCTCGTCCGTCGCCGCTCCGTCTTGCTTCGACACGCGTCTAGGCCAACGAGGCGTGCAGTGCCATGTAGGCTGGTAGGCTGCTGAGTTGGCGTGGTGGTAGAGTCTTCATGAAGATCTAGATGCCACCATGCAGGTACTTGCTGAGTTGGCCTAGAGGCCACACGTCGCCATGCAGGTGCTCGCCTAGTTGGTGGGCTGATAGTTGCATGGGAACAGCGGTGGAGTCTTGGTAGATGTGGGCCTGGCTGCGGCCCCGCGGATGTCCCCGGCAAGAGTCTTGCCGCGGCCGGCAAGGGTCTTGCCGTGGCATCGCGGTCGTCCCCGGCAAGGATCTTGCCGGAGGTCTCGTGGATTTCCTCGGCAATGATCTTGCCGAGGATCGTCGTCTTATGGTCCTCATCTGATCTTGTGTGCGTATGATCTTCACGAAGATCTGCATGCCACCACGGAGGCGCCCCCCAAGCCTTGGTTACGATGTGGTTGAGGGCGTCGGAACTCTCAGGCTCAAAGGTGGCAGCTCCGCTGGCGTTTGGGCAAGTTGCCCCAGCAAGGTTCTTGCCGGGGCTGTGGAGGCTGCCCAGGAAAGAGCCTTTCCGGGGGCGTTCACCTCACCCCTCTGCTCTTTGCGTCTCTGTTTTTGGTGTTGCTTTGATTGTCTTGTGCCTTCGGCTTCCCTTCTCTGCCCTGCTAAGTGTGGCCGTGGTCGCGGCTCTGCCTGCCCGTGCACAAGTAAAGGGGTACAAAAGAGAACCCCTACTTTTGTACACCGACAGGAGCCCTCGGTCCTGGGCCACACATAAGCGCGACGTGTTGTTGGGCTAGGCCCAGAACGGTGCGCGGGCAGGCGGGGCGGATTTTTATTGTGATAACTTCTATCGCCCACTGCGCTTCCCAACGACCCACGTTGAATGCGCGATGTGGAGGGTCGTGCGTGACGTGGAGGGTCGTGCGTGACATGGGGGTCATGCATGGGGCGCTCGTTGCACGCATGCGTCACATCATAGTAAATGGTAAAGAGGCGGCCCACGCCTTCGCATAAAAAGGAATAACCGCAGGCGCGCTGCTCATTTACCCTCTGCGCCTCTCCAATCTCAGGACCATCGCTCCTTTCTTCTTCCTCAGGCGAAAGATTCAAAGCTCTTGCCTCTGCTTGCTGCCGCTGTGCCCCCATTGCTCTTGATCCTCCGCCTCCTTCCAGCTGCCATGGCGCCCAAAACCAGCAGGGGCAAGCGAGCGGCCAAGGATGCCTGGGAGAGAGAGGTGCCGGAGAGCAAGGCGGCGGTGCGGCGGACGCAGTTCGCCTGCTTCCCGTCGACGGTTGATGCGGTCCACCTCAAGAACTTCTTCTTGCACCTCTGGGGGAGGAAGACGATGGGGCACCCTGCCACGCGTGTCGTCCCCGCCGATTGTGCCGAGGCTGGCCCAAATCGGTAACCCTTTTTCGTCGATTTCTTCTCCTGCGGGCTCTTCCCCCCTTTCTCTGACTTCTTCAATGATGTCATGTACACCTATGGCTTCCATCTTTTGGATCTCACGACGAATGCCGTGGCGTGCATGGCTCTCTTTGCCCACCTCTGTGAGGGCTTTGCCGGGGTGCTCTCCAGCACGGTGCTCTTCCGTCACTACTTCTCCCCTCGCATCCAACCAGGGGGCGCCATCTCTGGGAGCATCTCCTGGATCCTGAGGGCCCAAGAGAAAGGCACGTATCCAGAGGGTGCCCAAAAGGAGAGGTGGGAGGAGTGGCGGGGCCGGTGGTGCTGGATCGAGGAGGAGGACTCGCAGTTGTTCTGCCGGGTTCGTCAGGGCCCGCTGAACTGCCACGCGGACTGGAGCGAACTCGACGGCAATTACGAGAAGCTTTCGATCGCCACCACCAGGATCCATTGCCTCACCACGGTCGGGCTCACCCATGTGATGATTGGGGCAGACTTCATCCGTCGCTGAATCGCCCCACTGCACAACAAAGGGAGGCCGTCCTGGGATTTCAGGAATGCGGCCGACATCATGAGGCTCCGCCCTGGCCTGAAGCATAACTTCACGGTGATGGGGCACGCCTATTACAGTCAAAGGATCTTCCAGCTCGACGTGTACAGCGACGGCAAGGCAGAGAGGACCGGCAGGGCCGCGAAGGCCAGCAAGGCCTTCAAGGGGGGCCCTGTTTGGGTTGCCGGCGGGAGTGGTCCTGCTGAGCAACAACTCTCGCTGGTTCGACATTATTTCCATGATGCCATACTTCAATGCGCACGGCCTCGACCCGGCCTGGGCCGAGCCCCCGGCACACGAAGTGTAGGAATTCTTCGACAACTTGGCAGAGGTCTATGTCCACACCGAGCCGCTACTCATCCAGGACACCACCAAGGCGGAGCTGGACTACATTGCCGCCAGGGTGGCAGAGGCGGAGCTTGCCAGGGAGGCCAGCAACGCTGGCGGCATGGAGGACGAGGCCGACGCGGCCGCGGAGGAGAGGGAGCTCGCCTAGTGGGCGAATTCTGCCGGGGAGGCCAGCGGCGTCAACACGGAGGCCCTCCTTGTTGAGGATGTGGTCGAGGAGTCGACCGAGGAGGAGGCCGAGGCTGAAAACCCTCCGGCAACGGGGAAAAGGTGTGTCTTGCGGCAGGCCAGCTCTGGCGAGCTGGTCTGGCCTGGCAGGACTGGGCAGTGGCAAGAGGTCCAGGGGGAGTCCGCGCGCCTGACGAGGGCCGCGGCAGCGAAGAAGGCGGTGAAGGCCGCGGTGGCGAAGAGGAAAACGACTGCCTCTTCTTCATCCAAGTGTTGCCGGACTCCATCCCCTTCTCCTCCTCCTGCAGATGTCGACATAGAGGTCACCTTCGATTTTGGGTCCCTCAGCCCAAGGAGGAAGAGGAAGGCAATGGAAGAGGAGGTGGAGGACGAGTAAGTATCTTGCCCTTCATCATCTCCGTCCTTTTAGACCGCGCCACTTTTCTTGACTTGTTTTCATCTTCACAGGGATGGGGAGATGATACGTCTCCAATGTATCTATAATTTTTTATTGTTCCATGCTATTATATTACCTGTTTTGGATGTTTATGGGCTTTATTTTACACATTTATATCATTTTTGGGACTAACCTACTAACCGGAGGCCCGGCCCGTATTGCTGTTTTTTTTTTGCCTATTTTAGTATTTCGAAGAAAAGGAATATCAAACGGAGTCCAAACGGAATGAAACCTTCGGGAGCGTGATTTTTGGAACAAACGTGATCCAGAGGACTTGGAGTGCAAGCCAAGAAGCAGCCGAGGCAGCCACGAGGGTGGAGGGCGCGCCCCCCTGTCTCATGGGCCCCTTGGGCGGCCACCGACGTACTTCTTCCTCCTATATATACCCATGTACCCCGAAAACATCCAGGGAGCCAAGAAACACAATTTCCACCGCCGTAACTTTCTGTATCCGCGAGATCCCATCTTGGAGCCTTCGTCGGCGCTCCGTCGGAGGGGGAATCGGCCATGGAGGGCTTCTACATCAACACCATAGCCCCTCCGATGAGTTGTGAGTAGTTTACCACAGACCTTCATGTCCATAGTTATTATCTAGATGGCTTCTTCTCTCTTTTTGGATCTCAATACCATGTTCTCCCCCTCTCTTGTGGAGATCTATTTGATGTAACTCTTTTTGCGGTGTGTTTGTCGAGATCCAATGAATTGTGGGTTTATGATCAAGTTTATCTATGAGAAATATTTGGATCTTCTCTGAATTATTTTATGTATGATTGAGTTATCTTTGCAAGTCTCTTCGAATTATCAGTTTGGTTTGGCCTACTAGATTGATCTTTCTTGCAATGGGAGAAGTGCTTAGCTTTGGGTTCAATCTTGCGGTGTCCTTTCCCAGTGACAGCAGGGGCAGCAAGGCACGTATTGTATTGTTGCCATCAAGGATAAAAAGATGGGGTTTATATCATATTGCATGAGTTTATCCCTCTACATCATGTCATCTTTCTTAATGCGTTACTCTGTTCTTTATGAACTTAATACTCTAGATGCATGCTGGATAGCGGTTGATGTGTGGAGTAATAGTAGTAGATGCAGGCAGGAGTCGGTCTACTTGTCGCGGACGTGATGCCTATATACATGATCATGCCTATATAATCTCATAATTGTTCGCTTTTCTATCAATTGATCGACAGTAATTTGTTCACCCACCGTAATACTTATACTATCTTGAGAGAAGCCACTAGTGAAACCTGTGGCCCCGGGTCTATCTTTTATCATATAAGCTTTCAATCTACTTTGATTTGCATCTTTACTTTTCCAATCTATATCATAAAATACCAAAAATATATTTATCTTATCTCTATCAGATCTCACTTTCGCTAGTGGCCGTAAAGGGATTGACAACCCCTTTATTGCGTTGGTTGCGAGTTCTTTGTTTGTTTGTGTAGGTGCGTGGGACTTTTGAGGATACTCCTGCTGGATTGATACCTTGGTTCTCAAAAACTGAGGGAAATACTTATGCTACTATTGATGCATCACCCTTTCCTCTTCAAGGAAAACCAACGCAAGCTCAAGACGTAGCAGGAGATGTTGGCCCAGAGGGTGGCGAAGAGGGTCAGGGCCTCGACGGGCGACCAGCCCCCGGCGTGCATTTCGCGCACGCCGGTGGTGGAGATCAGCCCAGACAGCAGTCCCCCGGTGCAGCCCCTGTCTCAGCCCCCGCGTGCGTTCACCACTCACTCCTCATAATCGTGTGTTGGGGTACGATCCCTTGGCACTGACCTTGCCATGGCTGCAGGAGGAGGACGGCAGCAGGAGGAGCCACTGAGGGCCACAACCCACACGCCGCCCCCATCAACCACACCGCCCCGAGAGGCGTCCCCGGCAAGGGCGCCAAGCACCGAGCTCATGCGCTCTGAGGAGGAGGAAGTGAACTAGTGTGTTGGTGGCTCCGTCTCGGCGACGGATGATGGAGGGGAGGCGGCCACTTCTTCCCAGCCCGGCACGGGTAAGTTATTCGCTTTTTGTTTATTTCTTCTTCTTCTTTTTGAGTTTTGATCTTGGCTCCGTCTCACTCTCCTTCTTGGTATCCAAATCCTTCCTCGGCGGACCGGGGGGATATCGAAACCATCGTCGAGGAGGTCGCCAAGGACGCCGAGGCCGAGGCCCATAGGATCGCCACCGAGGAGGCCGCCAACACCACCGCCGAAGAGGCCGGCAAGGGGCCTGCCGGAGGGACCGGTAGGGTTGCTGCCGAAGAGGCTGGCAAGGGCGCCACCAAGGAAGCCGGCAAGGGGCCTGCCGGGGAGGCCGGCAAGGCTGCTTCCAAGGAGGGGGTGGTCGACGATCAACCCTCCTCCTCTGCCACCTCTGGCTCGAGCAGATACTTGAAGGTGGGTGACGATCTGTTCGTCCACCTTCCAGGGACGGCGGGCACCGGGGCGCCAGCCGAGGGGGAGGTATTTGACGACGAGGCGCTCGCCTCCGCCGAGCTCCAGGTTGTTGACGAACCGAGCGCCGGTGGTGGCAGTTCTCAAGAGGAGCGGCTTCTTCGGGCCATGAGCGCCGACTTCCAGAAGCTCCAGGCGCTTCACCGTGCCCGCCTAGACAAGGAAAAATCCAGGATGGCGGTGGTGGACAAGGCGGAGGCGGACCTCGAGGAGCACGTCGCTGAGGCGTAGGCCTTGTTCCGCCAGGCCCACGAAGAGCTGAAGGCTGCCCAAGATCTGCTGGCCGAGCGCAAGCAAGAGCTCATCTTGAAGCAGGCCGACGTCGAGAATGCCCAGGAGGCGGCGAGGGAACAGGCTGCCAAGGACGAGGCCGCCCGGCGCCAGCACCAGGCCGAGCTGAACTCCAAGGAGAAGGACCTCGCCGCCACACTCCGCAGCAAGGATGAGGAGGTCGAGAGACTCACCGCGCAGCAGACCAAGGGGCTGGAGCAGAGGCACAGGGAGGCACTCGATGCTCAAGCCCTGGTCCACAACGACAAGGTGAAGGAGCTGGAGGTGGCCCTGGAGCTGGCGAAGGAGAAGGACACAATCAGCAGCGCCTTGGCGGAGGCGCAGTCCACAGTCCTTGGCAAGGCCGAGCTACTCTCCCAAGCCAACGACTCCATCAAAGACCTGAAGCTGAAGCTGGAAGGTCTTGAGGGGATGCTTTCGGAGGTCATGGCCCGGGAGGAGACCCTCACCAAGAATCTGGAGGAGGAGAGACAACTGCGGAGGAATGACGCCGCCAACCACGAGGATTATGTGAAGGGCGAAAACCTCTGGATCAGCCGCCTCGCCGACGTCGCCGGCAGGATCACCATGAAACTGGTTACCATGGGGATGCCGAACGTGAGGTACGCCCAGGAGCCGAATGTGAGTCCCAACGCCAAGCTGACCTTGTTCTTCGAGGGTGTTCTTGGAGCCTTGGAGCAGTTTCGTTGTAACAGAGCGAGTTCTCTGGCCAATGAGGCCCGGCTGCTTTGCTGGGGTGCCCTGACCAAGGTCCTCACCAAGGTGGCGTACTGGAACCCCAACCTCGGCTTGACGCCGTGCTGGAGAGCTTGCCGGAGGATGTGGACCTCGTGATGCTTGAGGAGCGTATCAAGCCCATCATCAGCCGCGTTGACGGAATTCAGAGGATAGAAGGTCAGCGTCGGGACTAGGCACCCCGTTTCTCATTGCCGCTGCAGGTTCACGACCAAGACAATTTTTATCTTTAGTTAGAACCGCAGCAACAATTGATGCAATATAACTCTGCAGTACTTTGAAACGATGCATGTTATTTTCCAGTTTGATCTCTCTTTGTATGTCCACCCTACGTTAATTGGGTAGGCTTGCCGGCGCGTAACCCAAGTCGCGGCGCCTCGAGGACGGATCCCCAATAGCCTGTCGGGTGTGCTTGCTGCGAGGCGAACCACCTTATTGAAGGAAATATGCCCTAGAGGCAATAATAAAGTTATTATTTATTTCCTTATATCATGATAAATGTTTATTATTCATGCTAGAATTGTATTAACTGAAAACATAATACATGTGTGAATACATACACAAACATAGTGTCACTAGTAAGCCTCTACTTGACTAGCTCGTTGATCAAAGATGGTTGTGTTTCCTAACCATAGACATGAGTTGCGATGCTTATGTGAAAAAGTTTTCAACCTGATAAGCTCGAACCCAAATCGGAGAAATGCGTCTTCATAGGATACTCAAAGGAGACTGTTGGGTACACGTTCTAATCACAGATCCGAAGGCAAAATATTCGTTGCTAAGAATGGATCCTTTCTAGAGAAGGAGTTTCTCTCGAAAGAAGTGAGTGGGAGAAAAGTAGAACTTGATGAGGTAATAGTACCTTCTCCCGAATTGAAAAATAGCTCATCACTGAAATCAGTTCCAGTGATGCCTACACCAATTAGTGAGGAAGCTAATGATAATGATCATGAAACTTCAAATCAAGTTACTACAGAACCTCGTAGGTCTTCCATAGTACGGTCCACACCAGAGCGGTACGGTAATCCTATTCTGGAAGTCATATTACTAGACCATGATAAACCTATGAACTATGAGGAAGCGATGATGAGCCCAGATTCTGCGAAATGGTTTGAGGCCATGAAATCCGAGATGGGATCCATGTATGAGAACAAAGTGTGGACTTTGGTGGACTTGCCTGATGATCGGCAAGCCATAGAAAATAAATGGATCTTCAAGAGGAAGACAGACGCTGATAGTATTGTTACTATCTACAAAGCTCGACTTGTCGCAAAAGGTTTTTTGACAAGTTCAAGGGGTTGAATACAATGAGATTTTCTCACTCGTATCGATGCTTAAGTCTGTCCGAATCATGTTAGCAATTGCCGCATTTTATGATTATGAAATTTGGCAAATGGATGTCAAAACTGCATTCCTGAATGGATTTCTGGAAGAAGAGTTGTATAAGATGCAACCAGAAGGTTTTGTCGATCCGAAAGGTGCTAACAAAGTGTGCAAGCTCCAGCGATCCATTTATGGACTGGTGCAAGCCTCTCGGAGTTGGAATAAACTCTTTGATAGTTTGATCAAAGCATATGGTTTTATACAGACTTCTGGAGAAGCCTGTAATTACAAGAAAGTGAGTGGGAGCTCTGTAGCATTTCTGATATTATATGTGGATGACATATTGTTGATTGGAAATGATATAGAATTTTTGGATAGCATAAAAGGATAATTGAATAAAAGTTTTTCAATGAAAGACCTCGATGAAGCTGCTTACACATTGAGCAGCAAGATCTATAGAGATAGATCAAGACGCTTGATAAGATTTTTCAATGAGTACATACCTTGATAAGTTTTTGAAGTAGTTCAAAATGGAACAGTCAAAGAAGGAGTTCTTGCCTGTGTTGCAAGGTGTGAAGTGGAGTAAGACTCAAAACCCGACCATGGTAGAAAATAGAAAGAGAATGAAAATTAATTCCCAATGCCACAGTCATAGGTTCTATAAAGTATGCTATGTTGTGTATCAAACCTATTGTATACTTTGTTCTGAGTTTGGCAAGGGAGTACAATTTTGATCTAAGAGTGGATCACTAGACAGCGGTCAAGAATATCCTTAGTGAGGACTAAGGAAATATTTCTCGATTATGGAGGTGATAAAAGATCCCATCGTAAAGAGTTAAATCGATGCAAGATTTTACACCGATCCAGATGACTCTAAGTCTCAATCTGGATACATATTGAAAATGGGAGCGATTAGCTAGAGTAGCTCCGTGCAGAGCATTGTAGACATAGAATATTTGCAAAATACATATGGCTAAACTTCTCTCACGAGCAAAACACGATCATACCTTAGTACTCTTCGGGTGTTAATCACATAGCGATATGAACTAGATTATTGACTCTAGTAAACCCTTTGGGTGTTGATCACATGACGATGTGAACTATGGGTATTAATCACATACAGATGTAAATATTGGTGTTAAATCACATGGTGGTGTGAACTAGATTCTTGACTCTAGTGCAAGTGGGAGACTGAAGGAAATATGCCCTAGAGGCAATAATAAAGTTATTATTTATTTCCTTATATCATGATAAATGTTTATTATTCATGCTAGAATTGTATTAACCGGAAACATAATACATGTGTGAATACATAGACAAACATAGTGTCACTAGTAAACCTCTACTTGATTAGCTCGTTGATCAAAGATGGTTTTGTTTCCTAACCATAGACATGAGTTGTCATTTGATTAACGGGATCACATCATTAGGAGAATGATGTGATTGACTTGACACATTCCGTTAGCTTAGCACTTGATCGTTTAGTATGTTGCTATTGCTTTCTTCATGACTTATACATGTTCCTATGATTATAAGATTATGCAACTCCCGTTTAACGGAGGAACACTTTGTGTGCTACCAAACGTCACAACGTAACTGGGTGATTATAAAGGAGCTCTACAGGTGTCTCCAAAGGTACATGTTGAGTTGGCGTATTTCGAGATTAGGATTTGTCACTCCGATTGTCGGAGAGGTATCTCTGGGCCCTCTCGGTAATGCACATCACTGTAAGCCTTGCAAGCAAATGTAGCTAATGAGTTAGTTGCGGGATGATGCATCACATAACGAGTAAAGAGACTTGCCGGTAACGAGATTGAACTAGGTATTGAGATACCGACGATCGAATCTCGGGCAAGTAACATAACGATGAAAAAGGGAACAAACGTATGTTTTTATGTGGTTCGACCGATAAATATCTTCGTAGAATATGTAGGAGCCAATATGGGCATCAAGGTTCCACTATTGGTTATTGACCAGAGAAATGTCTTGGTCATGTCTACATAGTTCTCGAACCCGTAGGGTCCACACGCTTAAGGTTCGCTGACGATATAGTATTATATGAGTTATGTATGTTGGTGACCGCATGTTGTTCGGAGTCCCGGATGAGATCACGGACATGACGAGGAACTACGGAATGGTCCGGAGATGAAGTTTAATATATGGGATAATGTTGTTTGGTCTCCAGAAGGGTTCTGGAATTCACCGGAAGGGGTTCCGGATGTTTCCCGAAATGTTTGGGTACGAGAACACATTATTTGGGCCAAAGGGGAAAGCCCACAAGGTTTTTGGAAAGTGCAAAAGGAAGTTTTATGAGTCGAGGCGACGCCGAGGTCCTGGCGTGCAGGTCATAATCGGAACCTGGCGTCGCCCAGAGTCGAGAAGGACTCTTGCCTTTCGGGTGAAACCGACTTTGTGGAGGCTTTTACTCCAAGTTTCGACCCCGAGGCTCAACATATAAATAGAGGGGCATGGCTAGCACCAAAGAGAGATCAAGAAACACCAAGCCGTGCGCCGACAACCCCGTCCCCTCTAGTTTATCCTCTGTCATAGTTTCCGTAGTGCTTAGGCGAAGCCCTGCGGAGATTGTTCTTCACCAACACTTTCACCACGCCGCCGTGCTGCCGGAACTCATCTACTACTTCGCCCGTCTTGCTGGATCAAGAAGGCAAGGACGTCATCGAGCTGAACACGTGCAGAACTCGGAGGTGCCGTGCGTTCGGTACTTGGATCAGTCGATTGTGAAGACGTACGACTACATCAATCGCGTTGATAAACTCTTCCGCTTAGCGATCTTCAAGGGTATGAAGATACATTCCCCTTCTCGTTTCTATGCATCACCATGATCTTGCATGTGCGTAGGAACTTTTGAAATTACTACGTTCCCCAACACTTACCGTTCTCAGCGCGGCCGCTCGAACTGTTCAACAGACTCGAAAGAGAACGGGAGCGTTGCCAATAGCAGAAGGCCACCCTGTCATTTTCGATGCAGCCGCTGGAACCATTGAGTGGACTCGAAACAGAACAAGGGCATTTCCAACAGTGGAAGGTCCCCATTGCGTGCAGGTTTCTCATACAGAGGGAAAGATCTCCAAGGAGAATAATCTTATATAAAAAGAATTGCTCAAAGTTTTGCGTGATTTAGCTTTTCTGTCGCTGCGCGAGCGTTTCACTGCATTCGCAGATGATGTCGCTCGTTCTGTCGCCTTCTTCCTTGGAAGCCATGGCGATGAAGAACTGCTAAACTGACTGCTAAACCGAATTTTCACAACTGCGCCCCCTACCTGGCGCACCAAAGATGTCGGTGGAAAATGACACCTATGGGATCACTGGAATCCCTACTACGGTCGGCGGGCGCGAGGTTGTGGAAAGAGCGAGTTTAGGAGCCAACACAAGATCGTTTACCCAGGTTCGGGCTGCGAGGATGCGTAATACCCTAGTCCTGCTTTGGTGTATATTTGAGTGTTCTTGAGTTCTTGAACTAGCTACGGCCTGTGACTAGTCCAAAAGATCTGAATCCCTCTCCAGTATGCTTCGGGGCTCCTTTTATAGTCAAAGGGGACGCCACAGTGGCACACAGGAGGTGGAAAGGTGTACAGTGTACAAGTTTATCGCCTGTCATTACGGGACAAGAATGCATTAAATGCACTCCATAGGTGTCTCCTTGCTTTATTGGGGGACAGTAACGAGGCCCGTCCTGTCCGTCGCCGCTCCGTCTTGCTTCGACACGCGTCTAGGCCAATGAGGCGTGCAGTGCCATGTAGGCTGGCAGGCCGCTGAGTTGGCGTGGTGGTAGAGTCTTCATGAAGATCTGCATGCCACCACACAGGTGCTTGCTGAGTTGGCCTAGAGGCCGCACGTCGCCACGCAGGTGCTCGCCTAGTTGGTGGGCTGGCAGCTGCATTGGAACGGCGGTGGAGTCTTGACAGATGAGGGCCTGGCTGCGGCCCCGCGAATGTCCCCGGCAAGGGTCTTGCCGTGGCATCGCGGTCGTCCCCGGCAAGGATCTTGCCGGAGGTCTCGTGGATTTCCTCGGCAAGGATCTTGCCGAGGATCGTCGTCTTCTGGTCCTCATATGATCTTGTGTGCTTATGATCTTCACGAAGATCCGCATGCCACCACGGAGCCCCCCCCCCCAAGCCTTGGTTCCGATGTGGTTGAGGGCGTCAGAACTCTCAGGCTCGAAGGTGGCAGCTCCGCTGGCGTTTGGGAAAGTTGCCCCGGCAAGGTTCTTGCCTGGCCTGTGGAGGCTTCTGGCCCCGGCAAGAGCCATGGCGGGGGAGTTCACCTCACCCCTCTACTCTTCGTGTCTCTGGTCTTGGCGTTGTTTTGATTGTCTTGTGCCTTCGACTTCCCTCCTCTGCCCTGCTAAGTGTGGCGGGCGCGGCTCTGACTGCCCGTGCACAAGTAAAGGGGTACAAAAGAGAACCCCTACTTTTCTACACCAACAGAGAGAGAGATCAAACACATAGCTACTGGTACATACCCTCAGCCCTGAGGGTGAACTACTCCCTCCTCATCATGGAGAGCGACGAAATGATGAAGATGGCCACTGGTGACGGATTCCCCCTCCGGTAGGGTGCCGGAACGGGCTCCCGATTGGTTTTTCGTGGCTACAGAGGCTTGTGGCGGTGGAACTCCCGATCTTGGTTTCTTTTGGGGGGTTTCTGAGTTTATAGGAATTTTTGGCGTCGGTTTCATGCTAGGGGGGGGGGGTCCATGAGTCAGCGACAAGGCAGGCGGCGTGCCCTTGGGGGGTGGGCGCGCCCTCCACCCTTGTCATTGACACAGGACTCTTCTGGCCCAACTCTTGTGCTTTGGGGCTTCTTCTTGTCCATAAAAATTCACCATAAATTTTCAGCTCGTTTGGACTCCATTTGATATTCCTTTTCTGCAAAACTCCAAAACAAGGAAAAAACAGAAACTGGCACTGGGCTCTAGGTTAATAGGTTAGTCCCAAAAACAACATAAAATAGCATGTAAATGCATATAAAACATCCAAGATGGATAATATAATAGCACGGAACAATCAACAATTATAGATACATTGGAGACGTGTCAGTGGAGAACCCTAGAACTTAAGGCCGTGACCATGGGGAGTTCACTTCCCTTAATCATCTTGTGATAACCGGAGTGGGGAAGCATGGTGGTGGCACGAGTGTACGTGGTAACCTTAGTGGGGATGTGTACTTTAGTGGCTCCGCCCATGCGAGATCATATACAAGTGGCTTAGTGATACAATTAGAGAGTCATGTTTATCATGTGTTTGTTCAGCACCATACTTGTGGTGATGACTTCGATTCCCTCAAGAACGTTTACTACTCAAGCACCGTTTCATGTGGTTTAGTATATTTACTTTTCTGCATTTTATTTCTTGTTAGTAGTTTAGTAAACACTATCCCTTTTGTTTGTGTTCCTAGCAACTTACTAAAGTAGGCTATATCGAAACTACGGTTTGAGTGCGTATGTAGCTTATTAAGTTACAGTGTAGCTGTAGGGTTTGTAGTGCCTTTCTATTCGCACCATGTGGGTTCGACACTCTATTTATCACGAAAGTGCTACAACGGCCCTATGCACTTGTAGGTCATCAATTATCATGGAGCTTAGTTGTAGGAGCAGAGTGAGGTTGTTTCATTTCTTCCTTTGTTATCTTTCGGTTGCGTAGTCACGTGTGTTTGCGTGATCTGGTTACCCTGGGACTGGCTTTCTAATAGGGCTTCCTCTCCACCTTGTATCATTCGCTCGTGTACTTTTTTTGGTTTGCTTCATATATAAAGTGGGGTGAAAGCCTGTTTTGAGAGATGTAGCGAAAAGGAGGGGTGGGAAGTTAGGGTTTAGGGCGGGAAACGGCTGACCTTGAGGGCGGCGAGATACACGATGGAGGAATAGTGTTGGGGGAATGACCCCCGGGTACCACAAAGACGGCGAAACAATGCTTCAAGACATCAGGGTGCCAACGACCCTCAGTCCGACTGCTCCGGCCGGTCCAGATGGCCCCCTATTCGACTACCCCGTCCGGCTCGCCACCCCGGCCGCCCGCCCGACTCCCCGTCCGGCTGCTCCAGCCGGTCTGCTATACGAAGTCAACTATGGCGTCCCATCCGACAAGACACCGACAAGACGGCTGTACCCGACCTATTGAGCAACAGTGCCGCACTGTAGCCTGCATCACACATAGCTTAGCTCTCAACCTACATATGGCTTAAGATGTAAGCTACTCACTGTAGCTTACATCTCAAGCCACCCATGCCCACCACCTAGCTTACGTCCAAAGCTAGCTCACACTATATAAAGTCAACCATCCATCCATCCAAGAGGATGGACAAGCCCCACCACGCCACAAGCCAATCGGCCACAAGGCACCAAGGCCACTCACGCCACATACATGAAGCTAGTAGCATATAACATTCATTCGCATACAGCTCCAGCAGCAACTCTGTACTTCAGATATATCACATATATACAGACTTGCAGGAGGAGGGGTATTATCTCTTTGTAGAGCCCTGAATCTGGGTAAACCTGAAGGAAATATGCCCTAGAGGCAATAATAAAGTTATTATTTATTTCCTCATATCATGATAAATGTTTATTATTCATGCTAGAATTGTATTAACCGGAAACATAATACATGTGTGAATACATAGACAAACATACAGTCACTAGTATGCCTCTACTTGACTAGCTCATTAATCAAAGATGGTTATGTTTCCTAACCATAGACATGTGTTGTTATTTGATTAATGGGATCACATCATTAGGAGAATGATGTGATTGACATGACCCATTCTGTTAGCTTAGCACTTGATCGTTTAGTATATTGCTATTGCTTTCTTCATGACCTATACATGTTCTGTAACTATGAGATTATGCAACTCCGTTTACGGAGGAACACTTTGGTGCTACCAAGCGTCACAGCGAATCGGGTGATTATAAAGGAGTACTACAGGTGTCTCCAAAGGTACATGTTGGGTTGGCGATTTCGAGATTAGGTTTTGTCACTCCGATTGTCGGAGAGGTATCTCTAGGCCTTCTCGGTAATACACATCACATAAGCCTTGCAAGCATTGCAACTAATAAGTTAGTTGTGAGATGACGTACACGGAACGAGTAAAGAGACTTGCGGTAACGAGATTGAACTAGGTATTGGATACCGACGATCGAATCTCGGGTAAGTAACATACCGATGACAAAGGGAACAACGTATGTCATTATGCGGTTTGACCGATAAAGATCTTCGAAGAATATGTAGGAACCAATATGGGCATCCAGGTTCCGCTATTGGTTATTGACCGAGAATAGTTCTAGGTCATGTCTACATAGTTCTCGAACCC
The DNA here is from genome assembly GCA_021605205.1 of Aegilops longissima. NCBI lineage: Eukaryota > Viridiplantae > Streptophyta > Magnoliopsida > Poales > Poaceae > Aegilops > Aegilops longissima. Next base: position 644,266,882 of record CM038680.1, read on the forward strand.
GTAGGGTCCGCACGCTTAACGTTACGATGACAGTTTATTATGAGTTTATAAGTTTTGATGTACCGAAGTTTGTTCGGAGTCCTGAATGTGATCACGGACATGACGAGGAGTCTCGAAATGGTCGAGACATAAAGATTGATATATTGGAAGCCTATGTTTGGACTTCGGAATAGTTCCGGGTGAAATCGGATTTTACGTAACACCGGGGTTACGGAACCCTCCCGGGGGTTGATGGGCCTTAGTGGGCCATAAAGGAGAAGAGGAGGGCCGGCCAGGGCAGGCCGCGCGCCCCCTCCCCCCTAGTCCGAATAGGACAAGGAGAGGGGGCGGCGCCTTCCTCTTCCCCTCCCCAAGTCCTAACCCAACTAGGAAGGGGGAGTCCTACTCCGGTGGGAGTAGGACTCCTCGGCGCCGCCTCCTAGGGCTGGCCGCCCCCCATTGCTCCTTTATATACGGGCAGGGGGCACCCCATGACACACAAGTTGATCTACGGATCGTTCCTTAGCCGTGTCTGTGTGCCCCCTCCACCATATTCCACTTCGGTCATATCGTCGCGGAACTTAGGCGAAGCCCGCGCCGTGGAGCATCATCATTGTCGCCACGCCGTCGTGCTGACGGAACTCATCCCCGACACTTTGCTGGATCGAGTCCGGGATCGTCATCGAGCTGAACGTGTGCTGAACTCGGAGGTGCCGTCGTTCAGATTACTTGGATCGGTCGGATCGTGAAGACGCGTCGACTACATCAACAGCGTTGTTATAACGCTTCGCTTACGGTCTCACGAGGGCGTGGACATACACTCTCCTCTCGTTGCTATGCCATCACCATGATCTTGCGTGTGCGTAGGAAAATTTTGAAATTACTACGTTCCCCAACAGTGGCATCCGAGCCAGGTTTTATGCGTTGATGTCATATGCACGAGTAGAACACAAGTGAGTTGTGGGCGATATAAGTCATACTGCTTACCAGCATGTCATACTTTGGTTCAGGGTATTGTGAGATGAAGCGGCCGGACCGACATTACGCCAGACGCTTACGCGAGACTGGTTTCACCGCTTCAACACTCGTTGCTTAAAGGTGACCGGCGGTGTCTCTTTCTCTCACTTTAGTTGAACGAGTGTGGCTACGCCCGGTCCTTGCGAAGGTTAAAACAGCACCAACTTGACAAACTATCGTTGTGGTTTTGATGCGAGGTAAGAACGGTTCTTGCTCAGCCCGTAGCAGCCACGTAAAACTTGCAACAACAAAGTAGAGGACGTCTAACTTGTTTTTGCAGGGCATGTTGTGATGTGATATGGTCAAGACGTGATGCTATATTTTATTGTATGAGATGATCATGTTTTGTAACCGAGTTATCGGCAATCGGCAGGAGCCATATGGTTGTCGCTTATTGTATGAAATGCAACGCCATGTAATTGCTTTACTTTATCACTAAGCGGTAGCGATAGTCGAGAAGCAATAGTTGGCGAGACGACAACGATGCTACGATGGAGATCAAGGTGTCACGCTGGTGACGATGGTGATCATGACGATTGCTTCGAGATGGAGATCACAAGCACAAGATGATGATGGCCATATCATATCACTTATATTGATTGCATGTGATGTTTATCCTTTATGCATCTTATCTTGCTTTGATTGACGGTAGCATTATAAGATGATCTCTCACTAAAATTATCAAGAAGTGTTCTCCCGAGTATGCACCGTTGCTAAAGTTCTTCGTCTTTGAGACACCACGTGATGATCGGTGTGATAGGCTCTACGTTAAAATACAACGGGTGCAAAACAGTTGCGCACGCGAATACTCAAGTTAAACTTGACGAGCCTAGCATATAACAGATATGGCCTCGGAACACGGAGACCGAAAGGTCGGCGTGAATCATATAGTAGATATGATCAACATATTGATGTTCACCGTTGAAACTACTCCATCTCACGTGACGATCGGACATGGTGTAGTTAATATGGATCACGTAATCACTTAGAAGATTAGAGGATGTCTATCTAAGTGGGAGTTCTAAAGTAATATGATTAATTGAACTTAAATTTATCATGAACTTAGTACCGATAGTATTTTGCTTGTCTATGTTTCTTGTAGATAGATGGCTCGTCTTTGTTGTTCCGTTAAATTTTAATGCGTTCCTTGAGAAAGCAAAGTTGAAAGATGATGGTAGCAATTACACGGACTGGGTCCGTAATCTCGAGGATTATCCTCATTGCTGCACGGAAGAATTACGCCTGGAAGCACCGCTGGGTGCGAGCCTGCTGCTTGATGCAACCGGCGACGTTAAGAACGTCTGGCGAGCAAAGCTGATGACTACTCGATAGTTCGAGTGTGCCATGCTTTACGGCTTAGAACGGGTCTTCAACGGCGTTTTGAGCGTCATGGAGCATATGAGATGTTCCAGAGTTGAAGTTAATATTTCAAGCAAATGCCCGGATTGAGAGATATGAAGTCTCCAATAAGTTCTATAGCTGCAAGATGGAGGAAAATAGTTACGTCGGTGAACACATACTCAAAATGTCTGGGTATAATAATCACTTGATTCAAGCGGGAGTTAATCTTCCGATGATAGTGTCATTGATGAATTCTTCAATCACGCCACCAAGCTACAAGAGCTTCGTGATGAACTATAATATGCAAGGGATGGGCAAGTCTATTTCGAGCTCTTCGCAATGCTAAAAGCAGCGGAGGTAGAAATCAAAAAGGAGCATCAAGTGTTGATGGTTAACAAGACCACCAGTTTCAAGAAAAGGGCAAAGGGAAGAAGAGGGAACTTCAAGAAGAACAGCAAACAAGTTGCTGCTCAAGAGAAGAAACCCAAGTCTGGACCTAAGCCTGAAACTGAGTGCTTCTACCGCAAGCGCATCGACCCGGAAGCGGAACTGCCCCAAGTATTTGGCGGATAAGAAGGATGGCAAGGTGAACAAAGGTATATGTGATATACATGTTATTGATGTGTACCTTACTAAAACTCGCATAGTACTGGTATTTGATACTGGTTACATTGCTAATATTTGCAACTCGAAGCAGAACTACGGATTGCGAAGATTGGCTAAGGACGAGGTGACGATCTGGCGTGGGAAATGGTTCCAAAGTCGATGTGATCGCGGTCGGCATGCTACCTCTACATCTACCATCGAGGATTAGTTTTAAACCTAAATAATTGTTATTTGGTGCCGCGTTAAGCATGAACATTATATCTGGATCTTGTTTGATGCAAAACGGTTATTCATTTAAGTCAGAGAATAATGGTTGTTCTATTTATATGAATAATATCTTTTATGGTCATGCACCCTTGAAGAGTGGTCTATTTTTATTAAATCTCGATGGTAGTAATACACATATTCATAGTGTTGAAACCAAAAGATGCAGAGTTGATAATGATAGTGCAAACTAATTTGTGGCACTGCCGTTTGGGTCATATCGGAGTAAAACGCATGAAGAAACTCCATACTGATGGGCTTTTGGAATCACTTGATTATGAATCACTTGGTACTTGCGAACCGTGCCTCATGGGCAAGATGACTAAAACGCCGTTCTCCGGAACTATGGAGCGAGCAACTGATTTGTTGGAAATCATACATACTTGATGTTTGTGGTCCAATGAATGTTGAGGCACGCTTGGCGGTATCGTTATTTTCTCACCTTCACAGATGATTTGAGCAGATATGGGTATATCTACTTAATGAAACACAAATCTGAAACATTTGAAAAGTTCAAAGAATTTCAGAGTGAAGTGGAAAATCATCGTAACAAGAAAATAAAATTTCTACGATCTGATCGTGGAGGAGAATATTTGAGTTACGAGTTTGGTTTACATTTGAAACAATGCGGAATAGTTTAGTGTAGCGACCTGACCCAAAATCGGTCAAATCTACGTATGCATGCCATCCCAAGATCATCTTTGGTACTCACATTACATCGATAAAGTAATCAAAGTTCAATCACACCTGAATATCATTAATCGGTTCTCATATAGAGTCTTTATTACAAGGGAATAAATTCGGCTCAAGGCCAACTCATGAGAAATAAACTAAAATGCTGCGGAAGCGTCGAAGGTAAGCGAGTCCATCCGACTCAAAGGGCAATCGCCAAGCGCGGGCGTAGCCTCACTCGATCGGAATATATCTACGCAACATAATACTTTGCAGCCATGTAGGTCAGCTTTTGGAATAAGCTGGCAAGTCATGAAGAATAACAATAATAAAGTTACTAACTCTATATGCATTCTGGCTGTGGAGCTCTAAGTTTCATCATTTTGCGTAAAGCCAATTTTATCCTACTACAGTGGACTTATTTGCAAATTACTACAAATTGTTGGTAGTTATTGAGATGGTTCCGCCAACCAATATCTCGTTCCCAAATTATTATTAAGTCATAAACCCATCAAATTAATCCATTAGTTTTAGTGTTGAGATATCCGAATACTTCCAAGGTCCAGAGGCTCAAATGTCCGTGAATCGGGACACGGCTAATCGATTAGGTTATAACACTCTGCAGAGGTTTGCGACTTTCCCGCAAGAATCATTCCCTCCTTTAAAGTCTTAGCACTTCATGATGTTTGAAGGCGGACGAATAAACAGGTCTTCCAAAGAGTTCTTCGGCCACCGCCGTACCCATCAATCCTACCGTTCGTCTACTTCTCGTAGTACCGTCCAGCCGACTTCACTACAAGGGTCAACCCAGCCGAGCCCATAATGGCTTGCGGCTGCTGGTAAGCTTCGGTCATGGGGCATCCATCCTTCTCTTCGTGGCTGGGTGAAGCTTTCGCAGGATGTCATGGCGCTTCTCCATGCATCCCGCCACCACTGGGTGCTCCAGGTGCCCGTCAACCAATCCTCCACCCAGTAGTGATTTTCCAAGTCCATCTTGATCATTGTAGTCCATGGGTTGTCATCATCATTGACTCTCACATCTTGCTTATGAATTTCACTCATCCCAAATCCGTCTCTGAGCATAGCAAAATAACTACTACGTCCGGGGCCATGGTAACAAGGGATTGGTTCATCCTACCACATGATACTACTCAAGTTTAATGACTTCAAGATTTCACTACTGCATGCAATGGTGGGGTGGTGACAACTACTAATGCACAAAAACATAGGTATAGAAATAACATGATCAAAACTTGCCTTGCTGATGATCCTCGTAAGCTAAAGGAGTGTAGTAGCAAGCTTCGCACTCCGGGAACTCTACCGAGACAAACAATAACATAATAAGCACAAAGCAAGAGGATCACACAAGATAACAAAAGTAACATAGCACAACAAAACAATCAAAACCAAATCAAAAGGAAAACTCAAAGAAATCAAATTCAAAGTTTTTCCCTATTCCAAACAATATCAAAAATAGTTTTATATAACAAAATTCCTAATATAACCTAATCATGGTTTTAGGTTAACTTAACAGAAAAGGATTAACTAAGCAACTAGGTGCAAAAAGAATTAATTAAAAGCTATTATAAAACTCATTTTAGGCCTAATCCAATTTCTATTAAGAAAATTAATTTAAAACTTTTATTAATTATAAATAAAAGTTCATCTAATGGAATGACAGAAACTAACCTAGAATAACTAATCACAAGTTAAAAATAAATTAATTTACTAATTAATTAATTAGGAAAACAGGAACTAATCAATTAATTAGGATTAATAGGATTCTGCCTAGAATTAATTATTTATTAATCCTAAAATACCAAAGTTAATTTCTAGGGTTTGGCAATATCAAAATAAAGTGATGGCAAAAGAATCATGCAAAAATAATTTTTTAACTAAAACTATAGCAGATTTGCTATTCTGACTAAAACAATATTAAAGCATTTTTAATTATTTTTAACATAGCTAAATATATGTTTTCAGAAACTACATAAAATTTGCAATCCAACAAAAAAGAATCACTCAAAAATATTAAACAGAATAAAAGATATACATTTTGAAATTTGAAACAATTCGCTAAAACAGAAAATCAAAATAAAAGAAAAAGCCCAATGGGCCTATCTTGTGCACTAGGCGTAGTTTAGTCTAAGCAGGCCTAGGGTTAACTAAAACGAACGGCCTAAATAAATAAACCTAACTAAAATAAACCGCTCGGGCGGCGGTTTTCTAATAAAACATACCCCTTGGGGCTTCTAATCCTAACCTAGGTTTAGGATCGAGCAGTGGAGGCGTTTTCGGGACTCACGGACTCGACGGCGGCGGCGGCGGCGGCGAGAGTGCTCGAGGCTCGGCGTCGGCGAGCCGGTGAGACGTCGGGAGGCAGGGGAGCTCGGGAGGGTTCGGTGGTGTCGGGAAGGTCGGGGTGCACCAGTATGGCGGCGGCGAGGGTTTTGGCGGAGGTGAGCTCGGTGCTCAGTGACGTCGAGCAGGAGGTGAGGGGTCGGCGAGCTCTCGGGGGAATGGGGTGCGGGGCTTGGCTCTTTATAGCCAGGGCCTCGGCTCCTCTTCGGAAGGGATCGGGGCTTGGGAATCCGGATCCTTGAGATCGGTGGATCTCAGCGAGTCCGTGGCGTGGGCGAGGAAAGACGACGGGTGGGGGCCACGGTCGAGAGAGAGAGAGGGGAGTTTTGGTGGTGGCGAAGCCAACAGGTTTCGGCGGAGGAGGTGGGAGGGCTATGGGCTCGGCTCGGCTGGCACTGGCCGATTAGGCGGTCTTGGTTGGGCTCAGTCTTGGGGGTGAGGGGTCTTGGCTGGGCACAGGGTGCTTTGGCTGGCGCCCACAGGTCTTTTTTCCTTTTATTTTTTATTTTTTTAATAAAACAAAACCAAAATAAAACCTAAACTATAAATATTTTATATAGGGTATATATATACCAAAATGATCGGGAATATTCCTTTCATTTGAACATTTTTCCAAAGGCAAAATCAAACTTTATGAAAATCCATTTTTTCAAATTCAAATAAAATTTCAGATTTGAATCCAATTCTTTTGGCATTGTTTCCTCGATATTTTTGGAGTGTCATGTTTGCTCCTCTCATACTTTTGATCAAGTATTTATCGGGCTTAGTTTTTGAATTGTTTCCCACATGCCAAAGTTTGGAATTCAAATTCAAATAACTCTGAAACTTCAAATGGCATTCAAATTCAAACAGGATGCATAGGATGCTTAGCTATAATTGTAAAACATTCCAAATAGGAAATTTGGGATGTTACAAACCTACCACCTTAAGATGAATCTAGCCCTCGAGATTGGGTTAACTAACAAATAGGTGCGGATGGTCTCGACGAAGATCTTCTTGGCGTTCCTGTGTGGCTTCTTCCTCGGTGTGGTGACTCCACGGCACCTTGCAAAACTTGATGACTTTGCTGCGGGTGACTCTGCTTGCAGTCTCGAGAATTTTGACGGGTTTCTCCTTGTAAGTCAAATCACTTTGTCAAGCTGTATGGCCTCTAGGGGCCTTTGTGTCTCTCAACGGAACATCGGCCATATCGGCATGGCACTTCTTCAAGCGAGAAGCGTGAAAGACATCATGAACTCCGGACAATCCTTCCGCAATTCCAACTTGTATGCAACTTCTCCACGACGTTCGAGGATTTTGTAGGGCCAATGAATCGGGTGCTAACTTTCCTTGACTCCAAACCTCTTGATTCCACGAAGTGAGACACACGAAGGTATGCTCGATCTCCCACTTCGTAAGTCACCTCCTTGCGCTTCTTGTCGGCATAACTCTTCCGTCTCGATTGTGCTATCTTGAGCCGGTCTCGAATTAGCTTGACTTTCTCTCGAATCCTTGATAAGATCGGAACGAAAAGTGATCGATCTCAACACTATCCCACAACAATGGTGTTCTCGCACCTCCTTCCGTATAGAGCTTGAAAGGGCCATCTTCAAACTGGATTGATAAGCTGTTGTTGTACGAGAACTCTGCGTCGGCAAATTGTCATCCCAGCTAGATCCATAGTCTAGCACACAAGCTCTCAACATGTCCTCCGAATCTGATTGACTCTCTCGGTGCGTCCATCATCTGCGGATGAAAGGCATCTTGAATTCCAGCCTCGTACCCAAAGTTTCATGCAATTGCTTCCAAAACTTTGAGGTAAACTGCGTTCCTCTATCGACACGATTTTCCTCGGAACTCCATGCGACATACGATCCTGGTCATGTATATCTTGGCCAACTTGGCACTGGTATAGGTAGTCTTCACGGGAATGAAGTGAGCTACCTTAGTCAAACGATCAACCACTACCCGGATAGAATCATAACTGAGCGGGTCTGGGTAATCTGTGATGAAATCCATACCAAGTTTCTCCCATTTCCAATCGGGGAATCGGCAAAGGTTGAAGTAACCTGCTGGCTTCGATGTTCGCCTTTACGTTGGCAAACATCGACACTGCTACGTACTCGGCAATGTCCTTCTTCATACGGTCCACGAAACTTTGCTTCAAATCCGGTACATCTTGGTGTTGCGGGGTGAATCGAGTACGGTGAATCATGAGCCTCTGAAGAATTAGCTTCTGAGCTCGGGATCATTGGGCACATAAATCGATCCTCAAACCAAATAGTTCCATGTTCATCCTTTCGGAATCCTTTAGCTTTTCCTTCCTCCATCTTTTGCTTAATCTCATCGATTTCCTTGTCCGACTTCTGGGCTTCACGAATCCTTTCGGTCAAGGTGGACTGAACTTCGAGTTGCGACAAATCCTTTGGAACTATCTCCGATCGAAGATCTCTCGAGGTCATCGACCAACTCCGGGTAATCCTCCTGCGGTAAGAGTGTTCACATAACTCTTACGGCTCAAAGCATCTGCTACAACATTGGCTTTACGGGGTGGTAATGCAGCCTCATGTCATAGTCCTTTATCAACTCTAGCCATCTCCTCTGCACGAGGTTCAATTCCTTCTGCGTGAAGATATACTTCAGACTCTTGTGATCCGTATAGACGTCACAACGATTTCCAATGAGGAAATGTCTCCTGTGTCTTGAGTGCATGCACAATACATTTGCTAACTCCAAATCATGCGTGGCATAATTCATCTCATGAGGCCGTAGCTGTGCGGAGGCATAAGCTACAACCTTGCCTTCTGCATCAATACTCCTCCGAGTCCTTGACGAAGCGTCTAATAGACCTGGTATTCCTTATGTATGTCCGGCAATATCAACTTTGGGCTGTGACCAACCGTTTCTTCAACTCCTGAAAACTGGCTTCACATTCCTCGGTCCAAACATACTTGGCTTCCTTCTTCAACAGCTCAGTCATGGGCTTGGCAATCTTCGAAGTTCTCAATGAACCTCCGATAATATCCTGCGAGTCCGAGAAAACTGCGGATCTCCTTGGTCGAGGTGGGTGATCGCCAATCGGTGGTGATTCAACCTTGGCGGGATCAACTGCTATTCCTTCTCCTGAAATAACATGTCGAGGAATCCAACTTCCTTCAACCAAAATTCACATTTGCTGAATTTGGCATACAAGTGATGTTCTCGAAGTTTCTCGAACTAGGCGCAAATGTTCCTTATGCTCTTCCTCGCTCTTGGAGAATATCAATATGTCATCGATGAACACCACGACAAACTTGTCCAAATACTCCATGAACACCTTGTTCATCAAATTCATAAGTATGCAGGAGCATTAGTCAATCAAATGACATGACGGTATACTCGTATAAACCATACACAGTAGTGAATGCTGTTTTGGGTATATCCTTTTCACGAATTTTCAATCGGTGATACCACGATGAAGATCGATCTTAGAGAATACCTTGGCTCCAACAAGCTGATCAAACAAGTCATTGATCATGGGCAGAGGGTACTTGTTCTTGATGGTTACTTCGTTCAAAGCACGATAATCCACAACCATCCTCAAGCTTCCATCCTTCTTCTCTACCAAAAGAACTGGGGCTCCCCAAGGTGATGAGCTTGGGCGAATATATCCCTTCTCCAATAACTCATTGATTTGATCCTTGATTTCCTTCAACTCATTCGGTGGCATCCGATAAGGTCTCTTGGATATTGGGGCTGTGCTTGGGCAATAACTCAATCGAAACTCAATGTCTCGTCGGTGGCATTCTGGTAATTCCTCAGGGAACACATCGGAAATTCTTGCACTCATGGCACTTCCTCTGAACAACTCCGTGAGGGAATGCACTGATTCTTCATCTGGCTGTGCTGGCTACATACTTGATCCTCTTACGCTCCGGGGTGGTGAGCAGAATAGACTTCTTGCACAGTCAATGTTCCTTCATACTTTGACAACCAATCCATGCCTAGGATTACATCCAAGGTCTGAGTTTCCAACACTATGAGTTCTACGGAAATTTGTGGTTCCCGATGTTGAGGTTGCAGGACAGCTTAAACCTGCCATCATTTCTCCTCTGCTGGCCGACGCGGAGGGGGCTTCTAAGGGTTCTAGTCGTAATCCGTACTTTTCCACAACTACCCTTGATATGAATGAATCGTTGCACCGAATCAAAGAGAACCAAAACTGAGCGTGAATTCAATAAAACTTACCAACCACGATTGTCGGCTGATCATAGGCGTCCTCCACGTTGATGTGATTCACTTGAGCACGAGGGAAAGGATTGGGCTTCTTCGCTGAGCCTCCATTGCCATTCCCGTTCCTCTGCTTGGCCTCCGGGCAGTCGGTGGCATAGTGCCCTGTCTTCTGGCACTTGAAGCAGGTGATGTGGCTCAGATCCTTCGGAGCCGGGGCAGAACGGTGCTGATTGCCATTACCATTGCCATTGCCATGACCTGACTTGTTGTCCTGGCTGCGGTTGTTTCCATTTCCACCATGGTTATGACCTCCATGGTTATGATGGGTGTGTCCTCCTGAGTACGGTGCATAGCGGGGCTTCTGCTGAGCTCCTGAATTGTGCTTCCCCTGGCTGTACTTCCGCTTGCGGCTTTCTATCTGCTGCTGCTTGCCTTCCAGGATGGTGGCCTTGTCTACCAGCTCCGGTAGTTGTTGAAAGTAGCCACAATAAGCTGCATGCTCAATTCATCATTGAGTCCCTCAAGGAACTTCTCTGCTGGCGGCATCTGTGGCCACATCATCAGGGCATAGCGAGCAAGCTTGCTGAATTCCTCCACGTCTTGTGCCACGAGACGATTTCCTGGCGTAAGTTGCGGAACTCACGCTTCTTGAGACTCATGGCTCCAGATGAGACATGAGCGGTCTGAAGGCCTGCTGGAATTGATCCCAAGTGATGCCACCCAAGGGAAAAGTGGCGGTGTAATTCTCCCACCAAGAAGCTGCAGGTCCATCCGGTTGATCGTGCAAAGCGCACCTTCTCAAACATCGGTGCATCCAACGGTGACTAGCTCTCTTCCAATCTTGCGGAGCTACCGTCACCACAATCGGCTCGGTGCTACTAGAGAACACTGGCGGATTCAACCTCGAAATCGAGTCAAGTTGTCCACGGTGGGTGGTGGTGGTGGCGGTGGATTGTTGGCGTGTTGTTCGTTACGGATCGAAGCTGCATCGGTGCATTCGCTGCTTTGGAGCAGCTGGGTGAGCTCGGCGGGAAACCGATTGTCACGTCTCGGAGGCATCTGGTGTTTGGAGTGGGTGAGAAAATTAGAATAGAACAATGGTCTATGAGAAATACACTACCCATATGAATGCACAATCATAACACACCAAACATTTATTCATTCCACTCAAACATGGTTCAAACTCGATTACAAAAGCTCATGACTAATCGAAGGAAAACATCGGCCTAACGATCGGCGAAAAGAAATAAAAGATAACATGGTGGTCGACTAAAAGTCTTCATCGATGGCGCCTCCTCTTGGGGTTTCCTTGGTGGTACTCCTTCAAATCCTGATCATTGCTCACGAGGGTGCTTCATCTCCACTCGGGTAAAGGTCCTCACCCAAGTCCATCTTTTCCTCAATCGCGGCAAGCTTCATCTTGGTCGTCGACTATCTCCATGAAGTCCGTGATTTCTTCCTCATGGCCAAGGAAGTCTGCGTGCCTTCTCCTCCAGTTCGATTCGCGGAACAAAAGCTTCGGTGTGTCTTGAGTTCTGGCGAGCCTGAATCTCCGTTTCGAGAAGACACTCCAAGTCTGGATGTAGAGAGAGTGGAATCGTCCTCGATGGTACGGATGATATCTCCATTCCTTGCCTGCGAGAAATCATGGCGAGTCTCGAGTGATCGAGCTCAGTCCTGTACTCCTCTCGGAGATGTCCAAGTGCTCGGTAGATCGCCACGCCCTTCCGATGATCCAGTTGAACTCGGTGAACTCAAAGTTGATAGGCTCGTCGTCCTCCAAAGGTCCTCCACAGGATATGCACCTCAATCTGTAGCGGGTGTCCGTCGGAAGTGCATTAGTGGGTTTCCCGGTGATCGAGGGCGAGCAATCTTCAGCAGCTTCACCATCTGGACCAGCTTCCTTCGAAGGGCATCGTCTCATCGGGTGGCAGAACTCCGGTAGCAAAACTGGGTTGAACTCGCGCCATCTAGAATGTTGCAAAGGGAGAAGAGTCGAATAGATCGGGGAAGGATATAGAATGAAAAGGGTTCAAAGTAAATGGTCTCGCTTATGGCTTTCCGATCCTAGGGGTTACGATCCTCACGGTCAGCGCGTGTTTCTCGATACCATCTCTCAGAGCGACTGACCCAAAATCGGTCAAATCTACGTATGCATACCATCCCAAGATCATCTTTGGTACTCACAAATTACATCGATAAAGTAATCAAAGTTCAATCACACTGAATATCATTAATCGGTTCTCATATAGAGTCTTTATTACAAGGGAATAAATTGGCTCAAGGCCAACTCATGAGAAATAAACTAAAATGCTGCGGAGCGTCGAAGGTAAGCGAGTCCATCCGACTCAAAGGGCAATCGCCAAGCGCGGAGCGTAGCCTCACTCTGATCGAATATATCTACGCAACATAATACGTTGCAGCCATGTAGGTCAGCTTTTGGAATAAGCTGGCAAGTCATGAAGAATAACAATAATAAAGTTACTAACTCTATATGCATTTTGGCTGTGGAGCTCTAAGTTTCATCATTTTGCGTAAAGCCAATTTTATCCTACTACAGTGGACTTATTTGCAAATTACTACAAATTGTTGGTAGTTATTGAGATGGTTCCGCCAACCAATATCTCGTTCCCAAATTATTATTAAGTCATAAACCCATCAAATTAATCCATTAGTTTTAGTGTTGAGATATCCGAATACTTCCAAGGTCCAGAGGCTCAAATGTCCGTGAATCGGGACACGGCTAATCGATTAGGTTATAACACTCTGCAGAGGTTTGCGACTTTCCCGCAAGAATCATTCCCTCCTTTAAAGTCTTAGCACTTCATGATGTTTGAAGGCGGACGAATAAACAGGGTCTTCCAAAGAGTTCTTACGGCCCTTTGCGGTACCCATCCAATCCTACCGTTCGTCTACTTCTCGTAGTACCGTCCAGCCAGCTTCACTACAAGGGTCAACCCAGCCAGAGCCCATAATGGCTTGCGGCTGCATGGTAGCTTCGGTCATGGGGCATCCATCCTTCTCTTCGTGGCTGGGTGAAGCTTTCCGCAGGATGTCATGGCGCTTCTCCATGCATCCCGCCACCACTGGGTGCTCCAGGTGCCCGTCAACCGTCCTCCACCCAGTAGTGATTTTCGAAGTCCATCTTGATCATTGTAGTCCATGGGTTGTCATCATCATTGACTCTCACATCTTGCTTATGAATTTCACTCATCCCAAATCCGTCTCTGAGCATAGCAAAATAACTACTACGTCCGGGGCCATGGTAACAAGGGATTGGTTCATCCTACCACATGATACTACTCAAGTTTAATGACTTCAAGATTTCACTACTGCATGCAATGGTGGGGTGGTGACAACTACTAATGCACAAAAACATAGGTATAGAAATAACATGATCAAAACTTGCCTTGTCGATGATCCTCGTAAGCTAAAAAGTAAGTAGTAGCAAGCTTCAGCACTCAGGAACTCTACCGAGACAAACAATAACATAATAAGCACAAAGCAAGAGGATCACACAAGATAACAAAAGTAACATAGCACAACAAAACAATCAAAACCAAATCAAAAGGAAAACTCAAAGAAATCAAATTCAAAGTTTTCCCTATTCCAAACAATATCAAAAATAGTTTTTATATAACAAAATTCCTAATATAACCTAATCATGGTTTTAGGTTAACTTAACAGAAAAGGATTAACTAAGCAACTAGGAGCAAAAAGAATTAATTAAAAAGCTATTATAAAACTCATTTTAGGCCTAATCCAATTTTTATTAAGAAAATTAATTTAAAACTTTTATTAATTATAAATAAAAGTTCATCTAATGGAATGACAGAAACTAACCTAGAATAACTAATCACAAGTTAAAATAAATTAATTTACTAATTAATTAATTAGGAAAACAGGAACTAATCAATTAATTAGGATTAATAGGATTCTGCCTAGAATTAATTATTTATTAATCCTAAAATACCAAAGTTAATTTCTAGGGTTTGGCAATATCAAAATAAAGTGATGGCAAAAGAATCATGCAAAAATAATTTTTTAACTAAAACTATAGCAGATTTGCTATTCTGACTAAAACAATATTAAAGCATTTTTAATTATTTTAACATAGCTAAATATATGTTTTCAGAAACTACATAAAATTTGCAATCCAACAAAAAAGAATCACTCAAAAATATTAAACAGAATAAAAGATATACATTTTGAAATTTGAAACAATTCGCTAAAACAGAAAATCAAAATAAAAGAAAAAGCCCAATGGGCCTATCATGCACTAGGCGTAGTTTAGTCTAAACGGGCCTAGGGTTAACTAAAACGAACCGCCTAAATAAATAAACCTAACTAAAATAAACCGCTCGGGCGGCGGTTTTCTAATAAAACATACCCCTTGGGCTTCTAATCTAACCCTAGGTTTAGGATCGAGCAGTGGAGGCGTTTTCGGGACTCACGGACTCGGCGGCAGGGCGGCGGCGAGAGTGCTCGAGGGCTCGGCGTCGGCGAGCCGGTGAGACGTCGGGGAGGCGCGGGAGCTCGGGAGGTTCGGTGGTGTCGGGAAGGTCGGGGTGCACCAGGCGGCGACGGCGAGGTTTTGGCGGCGGAGGTGAGCTCGGTGCTCGGTGACGTCGAAGGAGGGAGGTGAGGGTGCGCGAGCTCTGGGGGAATGGGGTGCGGGGCTTGGCTCTTTATAGCAGGGCCTCGGCTCCTCTTCGGAAGGGATCGGGCTTGGGAATCCGGATCCTTGGGATCCGGTGGATCTCAGCGAGTCCGTGGCGTGGGCGAGGGAAAGACGACGGGGTGGGGCCACGGGTCGAGAGAGAGAGAGGGAGTTTTGGCGGGTGGCGAAGCCAACAGGTTTCAGGCGGGGGGTGGTGGTTGGGCGGCTCGGCTCGGCTGGCTGGCTTTGGCCGATTGGGCAGTCTTGGTGGGCTGGTCTTGAGGTGAGGGGGTCTTGGCTGGGCTGGGTGGCTTTGGCTGGGCGCCTGGTCTTTTTTTCCTTTATTTTTTATTTTTTTTAATAAAACAAAACCAAAATAAAACCTAAACTATAAATATTTTATATAGGGTATATATATACCAAAATGATCAGGGAATATTCCTTTCATTTGAACATTTTCCAAAGGCAAAATCAAACTTTATGAAAATCCATTTTTTCAAATTCAAATAAAATTTCAGATTTGAATCCAATTCTTTTGGCATTGTTTCCTCTGATATTTTTGGAGTGTCATGTTTGCTCCTCTCATACTTTTGATCAAGTATCTATCAGGCTTAGTTTTTTGAATTGTTTCCCACATGCCAAAGTTTGGAATTCAAATTCAAATAACTCTGAAACTTCAAATGGCATTCAAATTCAAACAGGATGCATAGGATGCTTAGCTATAATTGTAAAACATTCCAAATAGGAAATTTGGGATGTTACATTTCGCAACTCACGCCACCCGGAACACCACAACTAAATGGTGTGTCCGAACGTCGTAATCGTACTTTACTAGATATGGTGCGATCTATGATGTCTCTTACTGATTTACCGCTATCGTTTTGGGGTTATGCTTTAGAGGCGGCCGCCTTCACGTTAAATAGGGCACCATCAAAATCCGTTGAGGCGACACCTCATGAAGCGTGGTTTGGCAAGAAACCAAAGTTGTCGTTTCTTAAAGTTTGGGGCTGCGATGCTTATGTGAAGAAACTTCAACCAGATAAGCTCGAACCCAAATCGGAGAAATGTGTCTTCATAGGATACCCAAAGGAGACTGTTGGGTACACCTTCTATCACAGATCCTAAGGCAAGATTTTCGTTGCTAAATTCGGATCCTTTCTAGAAAAAGAGTTTCTCTCGAAAGAAGTGAGTGGGAGGAAAGTAGAACTTGATGAGATAACTATATCTGCTCCCTTATTGGAAAGTAGTTCATCACAAGAAACGGTTCCTATGACAACTACACCAATTAGTGAGGAAACTAATGATATTGATCATGAAACTTCAGATCAAGTTTCTACTGAACTTCGTAGGTCAACCAGAGTAAGATCCGCACCAGAGTGGTACGGTAATCCTATTCTGGAAGTCATGTTACTTGACCATGGCGAACCTACAAACTATGAAGAAGCGATGATGAGCCCAGATTCCACAAAATGGCTGGAAGCCATGAAATCTGAGATGGGATCCATGTATGAGAACAAAGTATGGACTTTGGTTGACTTGCCCGATGATCGGCAAGCCATTGAGAAAAATGGATCTTTAAGAAGAAGATCGACGCTGATGGTAATGTAGCTGTCTATAAAGCTCGACTTGTCGCAAAAGGTTTCGACAAGTTCAAGGGGTTGACTACGATGAGACTTTCTCACCCGAAGCGATGCTTAAGTCTGTCCGAATCATGTTAGCAATTGCTGCATTTTATGATTATGAAATTTGGCAAATGGATGTAAAACTGCATTCTTGAATGGATTTCTAGAAGAAGAGTTGTATATGATGCAACAGAAGGTTTTGTTGATCCAAAAGGTGCTAACAAAGTGTGCAAGCTCCAGCGATCAATTTATGGTCAGTGCAAGCCTCTCGGAGTTGGAATAAACGCTTTGATAGTGTGATCAAAGCATATGGTTTTATCTGAGACTTTTGGAGAAGCTTTGTATTTACAAGAAAGTGAGTGGGAGCTCTGTAGCATTTCGATATTATATGTGGATGACATATTATTGATTGGAAATGATATAGAATTTCTGGATAGCATAAAAGGATACTTGAATAAAAGTTTTTCAATGAAACACCTCGGTGAAGCTGCTTACATATTGGGCATCAAGATCTATAGAGATAGATCAAGGCGCTTAATTGGACTTTCACAAAGCACATACCTTGATAAAGTTTTGAAAAGTTCAAAATGGATCGAGCAAAGAAAGGTTTTTGCCTGTGTTACAAGGTGTGAAATTGAGTCGGACTCAATGCCCGACCACAGCAGAAGATAGAGAAAATGAAAGATGTTCCTATGCTTCGCCATAGGCTCTATCATGTATGCAATGTTGTGTACCAGACCGACGTATGCTTAGCAATAAGCTTGGCGGGGAAGGTACGAAAGTAATCCAGAGTGGATCTTTGGACAGCGGTCAAGAACATCTGAAATACACGAAAAGGACTAAGGATATGTTTCTCGTATATGGAGGTGACAAAGAGCTAGTCGTAAATGGTTACGTCGATGCAAGCTTTGACAGCGATCCGGTCGATTCTAAATCGCAAACCAGATCGTGTTTTTATTAAGCGGTGGAGCTGTCGGTTGGTGCAGTTCTAAACAAAGCGTCGTGGCGGGATCTACATGTGAAGCGGAGTACATAGCTGCTTGGAAGCAGCAAATGAAGGAGTGCGGATGAAAGAGTTCATTTCGGTCTAGGTGTCATACCTAGTGCATCGGGACCAATGAAGATCTTACGTGACAATATTGGTGCAATTGCCTTGGCAAAGGAATCCAGATTTCACAAGAGGACCAAGCATATCAAGAGACGCTTCAATTCCATTCGAGACCAAGTCCAAGTGGGAGACATAAAGATTTGCAAGATACATACGGATCTGAATGTTGCAGACCCGTTGACTAAGCCTCTTCCACGAGCAAAACATGATCAGCACCAAGACTCCATGGGTGTTAGAATCATTACTGTGTAATCTAGATTATTGACTCTAGTGCAAGTGGTAGACTGAAGGAAATATGCCCTAGAGGCAATAATAAAGTTATTATTTATTTCCTCATATCATGATAAATGTTTATTATTCATGCTAGAATTGTATTAACCGGAAACATAATACATGTGTGAATACATAGACAAACATACAGTCACTAGTATGCCTCTACTTGACTAGCTCATTAATCAAAGATGGTTATGTTTCCTAACCATAGACATGTGTTGTTATTTGATTAATGGGATCACATCATTAGGAGAATGATGTGATTGACATGACCCATTCCGTTAGCTTAGCACTTGATCGTTTAGTATATTGCTATTGCTTTCTTCATGACCTATACATGTTCCTGTAACTATGAGATTATGCAACTCCGTTTACGGAGGAACACTTTGGTGCTACCAAAGCGTCACAACGAATCGGGTGATTATAAAGGAGTACTACAGGTGTCTCCAAAGGTACATGTTGGGTTGGCGTATTTCGAGATTAGGTTTTGTCACTCCGATTGTCGGAGAGGTATCTCTAGGCCTTCTCGGTAATACACATCACATAAGCCTTGCAAGCATTGCAACTAATAAGTTAGTTGTGAGATGACGTATTACGGAACGAGTAAAGAGACTTGCGTAGCGAGATTGAACTAGGTATTGGATACCGACGATCGAATCTCGGGTAAGTAACATACCGATGACAAAGGAACAACGATGTCGTTATGCGGTTTGACCGATAAAGATCTTGAAGAATATGTAGGAACCAATATGGGCATCCAGGATCCGCTATTGGTTATTGACCGAGAATAGTTCTAGGTCATGTCTACATAGTTCTCGAACTGTAGGGTCCGTGACGCTTAACGTTACGATGACAGTTTATTATGAGTTTATAAGTTTTGATGTACCGAAGTTTGTTGGTGTCCCGGATGTGATCACGGACATGACGAGGAGTCTCGAAATGGTCGAGACATAAAATTGATATATTGGAAGCCTATGTTTGGACTTGAATAGTTCCGGTGAAATCGGATTTTTAGGAACACCGGGGTTACTGGAACCTCCCGGGGTTGATGGGCCTTAGTGGGCCATAAGGGAGAAGAGGAGGGCGGCCAGGGGCAGGCGCGCCCCTCCCCTAGTCCGAATAGGACAAGGAGAGGCGGCGCCCTTCCTCTTCCCTCCCCCAAGTCCTAATCCAACTAGGAAGGGGGAGTCCTACTCCCGATGGGAGTAGGACTCCTCCGCGCGCCTCCTCCTAGGGCTGGCCGCGCCCCCTTGCTCCTTTATATACGGGGCAGGGGGCACCCCATGACACACAAGTTGATCTACGGATCGTTCCTTAGCCGTGTCGGTGCCCCTCCACCATATTCCACTTCGGTCATATCGTCATGAACTTAGGCGAAGCCTGCGCCGGTGGAGCATCATCATCGCCACCACGCCGTCGTCTTGACGGAACTCATCCCCGACACTTTGCTGGATCGAGTCCGGGATCGTCATCGAGCTGAACGTGCTGAACTCGGAGGTGCCGTACGTTCGGTACTTGGATCGGTCGGATCGTGAAGACGTACGACTACATCAACCGCGTTGTTATAACACTTCCGCTTACGGTCTACGAGGGTACGTGGACATACACTCTCCCCTCTCGTTGCTATGCCATCACCATGATCTTGCGTGTGCGTAGGAAATTTTTTGAAATTACTACGTTCCCCAACAAAACCACTATGTGCTATTTCGCATACCCGTCCCAGATATTCCACTGCAGTCTTACACTCACCTCAAGCCACCCCGTGGCATCTGCAGTGACGCGGTACCCCCTGCATGCTCCTGCGAAAATACCACGACAGTTGGCGCCCACCATGGGGCAAGCTGCTGCTGGAACCGTGGTCCAGGCGGGAGCATCTTTGTCATCTCCGCCGCGCCGTCGCCGCCGTCTCTCCAGCCGCGCTCGAGGGCTCGACATCAACTCGCCCCCGGAGCGGCCACGCAGAGTGGCGCGTCCTCGTCATTGGACTCGCCATCTTCATCATCTCCGTCGTAGCGCCGCCGCCGTCTCTCTGGTGGCGCTCGGGAGCCCGGCATCGACACGCCCCTAGAGCGTCCGCGTACGCCCTTTTCGTCACCATCGCCACGACGTTGTTACTGTCTCTCCGGCCGTGCCCGAGGGCCCGACATCAACACGGCCCCGAGGGCGGCCGCGCGGGACAGCGTCCTTGCCGTCGGCCTCGTCACCGAGCGCCTTCGCCACGCACGTCGTGCCCGCTACTTGAGCGCTACTGCTCCCTCCATTGCTGCTGCGGCTACCTCTACTGCATTCACTGTCGCCCGCTTGAGCATCGTTGCTGGCTCTGCTTGCCGAATACCTATGTTCCCTACTGCCTCTGCCTTTATGTTGCCTGCTCGGGCTTCATCTGCCCACACCACTGCCGAAACCGCACCTCACCACCGTCACGCAGCGGCCCCTCACAGCGCGTGTCCTGCCGGCGTGCCGCGCCTGGCTCCTCTGCGGCGAGCTCCTCGCTGGCCGGTGCGCAGCCCGCTCCTCTCTCTCACCTCGCTCGCTCACAGCCGGGGGAGGATCCCCTCGCGCGGTGCCTTCACCCTGCTCCTCGTCCGAGCGCAAGAGGTGGCCTCGCGCCCGCGCCTTGCCGGCCTGCCTCCGCTTGCTCCTCGATTCCAGAGCGGCCCCAGCCTCGCGCCTCCCCTCTACGGCCGCCTTTGCCTCCGCCCGTGGCCAGGCCGCCTGCGCTGTTGCCCTCCCGCATGCGAGGCCCCCGCCGTGCGGCTGGGCGCCCCAAGCCACACCGGGCCACTCGCTCTGACTCCCGCTGCACTACACAGATGCGGTGCAGGCCTTCACATACCGGCAGCAGCTGGCTGCCCGAGCTGCTTGAGCGCCTTTGTCCCCACGCGCCGCTCCGGCTCTCGCGGCTCCGCACGCGCCGACTCTGCTGACGCCTTTGCTCCGCCCCCCCCAGCGAGCCTGCTGACCCGACCGGCGCGTCGGCTGGCCGCTGCAGCGCCGCTGCCTCCGCTCCTCCCGCCGCCTTGCGCTGGCCCATAGCCATCGCGCCTCCGGCCGGCGCCCGCCGACGCTCTCGCGACCAGCGGCGCGTCCCCCGCCCGCAGTCGGCTCCGCCAACCGGCCTTCTCCGCCTCCGCCCGCCGCTTTGTTCCCTTGCTGCCACCACGCGACGCCCGCGGTGCACCCATAACCGCTGCTCGCAGCCGGCGGCTGGCTCCCAGCGCCCGGCTGACCCGGCGCGGGTCACCGACTCGCTCTGCTGCCTCTGGGCTCTCCTGCGGCCTTGCATCAAACTCCGGCTGTCGGGTTGCTGGAGCCGCCGCCGACTTCTGCGCGCGCCGCTCCAGCCGGTTCCGCGCACGCCGGCTAGCCCCCACTTTAGCCGCATGCAGCGGCCGAGTTCCTGTGTTAAAAGAAAGAAAAAGAAGTTGGGGCCGTCCAAAAGAGAGAGCCGGCTGAAAAAAAAAAGCTTGTGTCCGGCTGCCAGCAGCCGGCCGAAGAGAAAAAGAAAAAAGTTTGCCTCCGGCTGCCAACAGCCGGCCAAAGAGAAAAAGAAGAGAACAAAATACGTTCGCCCGTCCGTCCGCCTGCTCCGCCACTCAGACGGCCAGACGTGACCCGGCCTACCTGCCCGCTTTAACACCGGGCCGGCTGGAGAACCTGCCTGACTGCCCGTCCGCCTCGATGCCTGGTCAGTCGGGTCTGATCAGCCGGGACCCCCCTTCGAACTCCTGGAGGCTCGAAGGCTACCCCCAACGGGTGTGCCGGCATGCTCCGCGAGCGCCAAGCCGTGCTGGTTGTCTTCTTCAACCTCCGCCTCATCTGCGTCAAAGCAATGTGAGATTCTCACCCGCATATTTTCACCACGTGCAAACACGGATAACCCCGAGCGAAACCCGGGAACCACCTCTGCTTTTATTACAGTTGCACTACTGTTCGCCCCGGCGCCAGCCAGTGTTGGCCCGGAGGCTGGCCGCTTGGCCTGAGGCGTTCGTTCCCATAGATGGCTTAGTAGCGTGCATGGTACCAAAGGCCCACTCTTCGTCTCAGCTACAGACCGCAACGCGGCTGTCCGGCTAGCAAGAGCAAACGCTAGAGGCCGCCCACGCGAAAAATGTCCGATGAGAAAACGGTTCAGGCGACCCGATCGTTTGCTTCATGAGTATTTTCTCGGTCGAATCTGCTCCCAGAGTCTGAGTATTGTGCGCTTCACTCCGCGGCCCACTCTCAGCCACAGACCGTCACGCGGTTGTCCGGCTAGCGAGAGCACAAGCCAAAGAGCAGAGGGAACATGAAAAAGATTGAAGGGGCTCGGACGGAACCGAGTCGGGACCCTCCGCATAACACTTGCACTGCTAAAAGCAAACAGTTGATATATCCGCGAGGACTAACCTTGTCTTTTTGCGCGATCATCTCCGTGGGGAAACCCTCCTCGCCCGGAGGCTGGTTGCATGCCCGACGCCGGCTGCAACCTGCATTTCCGATGCCACCATCCGCTTCGTCAACAGCAAGACCCTCCGCCCAACTTTTCTAAAGTTGCCGGGAGGCTCGGAGGCTACACCCAGTCGGCGGACCTCGCGTTCGCGCCCAACAGCTCCAGTCGACGGACCTCGCGTCCGCGCCTGACAGCTCCAGTCGGCGGACCTCGCATCCGCGCCCGACAGCTTCAGTCGGCGGACCCCGCGTTCGCGCCCGACAACACTAGTCGGCGGACCTCACGTCTGCGCAAGACAGCATTAGCAGGCGGACCCAGCGTCCGTGCCCGACACCCTCGACGTCGCCGTCAGCTTCATCATGAACAACAAGACCCTCCGCCCAACTTTTCCACGTTGCCCGGAGGCTC
The DNA here is from genome assembly GCA_021605205.1 of Aegilops longissima. Classification (NCBI taxonomy): domain Eukaryota; kingdom Viridiplantae; phylum Streptophyta; class Magnoliopsida; order Poales; family Poaceae; genus Aegilops; species Aegilops longissima. The sequence continues at coordinate 644,289,816 of CM038680.1, forward strand.
GGAGGCTACACCGGGTGCGCTTGCGCGCCCCCACTCGGAACATGTTGGGCATGTTGCACGCCCGGCGCTGGCTGCAACCGGCCCCTCGACGCCATCGTCTGCACCAACAACCGCGAAAACACTCCGCCCAACTTTTCCAAAGTTTTTCGGAGGCTACACCTAGCGGGTGCGCTCGCGCGCCCCTGCCAGAAGCAAGCAGCGCCGGCTGCGGTCCGTAGCTGGCCGTCATCGCCATCCTCTACATCAACGCCCGCTGAAAAACCTCCGCTCAACTTTTTCAAGTTGCCCGGAGGCTCGGAGGCAACTGTCGGTGTAATGACCCCCCGGGTACCCCAAAGACGATGAAACAACGCTTCAAGACATCGGGGCGGCCAACGCCCCTCAATCCGACTACTCTGGCCGCTCTAGACGGCCCCTATCCGACTGCCCCGATCGGCTCGCCACCTGGCCGCCCGGCCGGCTCCACGTCCGGCTGCTCCAGCCGGCCTGCTACGCGAAGTCAACTACGGCGTCCCATCCGACAAGACACTGCCAAGACGGTTGTACCTGGCACTATTGAGCAATAGTGCCACACTGTAGCCTGCATCACACATAGCTTAACTCTCAAGCTACACATGGCTTGAGATGTAAGCTACTCACTGTAGCTTATATCTCAAGCCACCCATGCCCACCACCTAGCTTACATCCAAAGCTAGCTCACACTATATAAAGCGAACCATCCATCGATCCAAGAGGATGGACAAGCCCCACCACGCCACAAGCCATTCGGCCACAAGGCACCAAGGCCACTCAAACCACATACATGAAGCTAGTAGCATATAGCATTCATCCAGATACAGCTCCAGGAGCAACTCTGTACTGCAGATATACCACATATATACAGATATACAGAAGTAGGAATATTATCTCTTCCGAGAGCCACGAGGTAAACCACCGCGTGCTATTTTGCATACCCGTCTCAGATATTACATTGCAGTCTTGTCCTCACCTCAAGCCACCCCATGGCATCTGTCGTGACGCAATACCCCCTGCCTGCTCCGGTGAAAATACCACGACAAATAGCTTAGCGGAGTGGTCGCTGGGGCAGTGCAGGGAAGACGTTTGTGGCCGGAGACGTGCTCCTGCTATCGTGGCCTGAAAATCACAAAAAACAAAGGAGGAGTAAGACCGATTTGGAGTCCAATGACACAAACATAAGACAAGCATTTGACTTTGGGCTCCAAATCACACTCACAAGAGTAACGAAAAGACAAGAAGAACAACAGTTGGCACATCACCCTTTAGCAAAAGGATAATAGTAGTATCCAGATAACGGCGGTAGAGTAGACGAGCTCGCCTGCTTTTGCTTGGCGTATCAATGGGACAAGGACACATTGGTACGTGTGTATTGAATGTGATCGTAGGGAGGAAAAAGGTGCGCAGCGTGCAACAGGATCATACAGTGACTTTGCCATTTGATTTAACAACAGCTTGACGGTACACCGCGCAGTTTGGTACAGGATGCAGCTGTCGGTGCATAACGACTGAGGGCCAGCGGCTTGGAGCGGTGTTGATGCATGCATGCAAGGGTGGATTCCAGTTTTTCCTTCCAGCGATGCTACACACACGACGATGTTGGACGATCACCGAACGATGCTACATATCAAACTGTCCATGCGTTAGAGCAAACGTAACTAGCATCGTTCACTCTCGCATCGTGCGGAGTTTGGCCGGGCAGTGTCGTCTGTGTAGTAGTTTCGTTTTCCTTCAGCGTATGTGGTGAATGTGTGTGCATGCATGGCAGTGGCTGATGCATGTTTTTCTGCCCCTACTTGTACTCGATCTGGTCTTGACAAGCTCAGGTGTTCTTCGCTGAATGGATGGATTTCAGGCACACAAAGTTTGGCCACCGCATACACCACGTACAACCTGAAATAACTGTTCACTTTGGCAACCAACAACAGCTTGAAGTTCAAGGTGAGTATCTCGCCCAAAAATTTATATTTTACATCAGGCTAATTGTGTTCTTAGTTGCTAATGTTTGCACACGAATACGTCATCGTGTACCTCCAACACCGAGGATGATGCGGCGGTACGCAAGCAATTCAGCGGGTGCTTGTGAGGACCCACCACCTCCACCCCCCCCACACACACACACACACACCCGGGATGAACCCCGTCGAGGCACGCGGCAGCTATAGGCTGCCCTAGATCGACTTGATCGCCCCTAGGCCTCGGGGTTCATGCCCTGCAACAAGAAGAACAAACAAAGAATGAGGAAGAAGAAGAACAAGAGAGAGATAAAAAAAGGTAAAAGTGGTAAGTGATTGTTCGATTGTGTGTTGTTCAATCAGCCGTCACCTCTTTGGTATATAAGAGGCGGCTGGACTTACCATGCAAGGAAAATGTTTGGATTCACGTCCAAAACCCTAGTACAATCTAGATGGTTTGGTTCGAACTTTCCAAAATTGTTCGGTTTAAAACTGGCTGCAGCTTGCGCGTCATTTTCGAGCCGGTAAACAACCTCAGATGAAAATGCGACCAAAAGCAATTTTCACTATTTTGACGAGACGGACAACTTTCTTGTTCAATGTTTTTCGATTAGAGGCCGTCTTGTGGGCCAAATCGCTCGCGCAACTAATCAGACATCACGCACATGGGTGCCTGATGCCCCGTGGCAGTTTTTACTCATGATCGATCCGCAGTGCATCGGCTCCAACTTTTGCATACAACCTCGGATTGGGACAATTTATATATCAAAATTGATTAGCTCGACAAGAAGATGATAATACATATAGAATACTTCTTAATTTGAGGTCGTCTTGGAGGCGTAATCGGCCGAACAGTATTCTGAATACAAAATTTTGGCACTTCGAGTACAGTTTCAGCCCTCGAGATGAGACCATGGTGATGACCTAGAAATCAAAGTTTCTCATTTTGACGATACCGAAATTTGTCATGTCGAAAACTTTTCCATTCGATGCTATCTTAATTAAGTTTTTGACAATGCCAAAATTTGGTGTCAACAACTAACTATAGTTACACATCTTTTGCGCGCATGAAAAAAAAAGACAAATCCCATAGAACCAGTCTGCAACTGCTTGGGACATCCATCCAACACTGCTCCCAGGCTACTCATATTCAGTTGATGCAGTGAAGTTTACTGCCGAACAGTTTATTAATTAAGAAGTATGCTCAAAGATTCCCAATGTTGTACTGTATTTTGCATTTTTGTTACAAATCGCACACCAGTAGGCCTGAAGTTGTCTCATGAACACTAAGTTCAGTGCAGTGCAGCGATCTTGTGCATCAGATATTTGGCACCGTTGATGAAGATGCTGGAGTCCTGTACACTAAGTTCATTGACAGGCTTGTTGTTGTGCAAGGAGCCAGCCCAGACACACATGATGTGCCTGTTGTTACAAGTCCATTTCGCCAAGACAAACTTGATCTCTTCAGGTCTGCACGGGTCGCCCCATTGTCCGCCAAAGCCTTTCCACATGCAAACTCGCAGCTACATGACAGACACAACGGATCAACCTATCTGGACAAAAAAACGTCAGCATATTGATTTGCTAGAACAGCGTCATCCCTATGCATATACGGATTCGCTAGAACCACCGCCACGAGTGGGATAGACTGACCCGCCGTGGTACATAGAAGCGGAGTTTAAAAGGAGTTGGTGGGCTGACCCCAGCCGTTTTCAATCCACCAGCCGGCATTACGCCCTCTCTGCACCTCCGCTACAAACGTGTCACTTCCCATTCGCAAACGCATTAAATATTCGTCGTCCGTTCCATATCTCAATAGAAGCGACGCCCAGCGATACCATGAGCATGCGATCTCGTCCACACGTGCGAATTTTCGTAGCAGGCTTGGAGTACATTGGTAGGCTAGGCCTGCTTGCCTCCGGAGTTAGTGGCGTACACATACCCGAACTTGTCCCCGTTGACAGAGCCGATCCAAAAATGTAAAACAATTTTTTAAACTAAACATTTATACTTATTTTAAACTAATAGTAGCATGTTAAAAAAATTAAAATATTTTTTGTATTACTTAGCCATTGTACTTAGCCGCATAACCATGTTTGTAGACAACAGTTACAATATTTCTGGTTATATGGTTGTAATATATATTATTGGAAAAAGTCTGCAAAATTTAAATTGTAACCAAAATTCTCTTTCTAGTTTATTTTTTCCATTAATTTAATTTTTCAATATTGCATAAACTATATAGTACATACACATATTTTCAATATATATACATGTGTTCATATATCTTTTAATATTATTGAATATAATGGTAGAGATTTTCTAAATCATACATACTAACAAATATCTTAGCAGAGGTTTCTAGTGTATATTAGGCAATCATATTGATAGAATTTTCTAGGGCATGGCAAATATTATTTGCAACTTGGGTTCACTAACATGTTGACAACATGTGCATGCTTTGTACCTGTATTTAAATTAGCATCATTATTGTAATCATGAAAGAACATAAAATGTAGTCAATTCTACTCTTGCATATGATTAAATTATCTGACTTGCTCGTCTATATTCACTTGGTTTATTTGGTGGATACGAGGTCTTCTATCCATTTCTCAAACAAAAATTGTGTATTGGTTTAAACTTGAAAATCTAGTTATCATAAATTTCATTATGATATTGAGACGACCATTGCTAGTTGGATTAGTTTGTCCCCTACTATATAACTATTAAGTATTTATTAAAAAGGGCCCGTGTGTTGCAACGGGAGAAAACAAAATCATCATCTCCAATGGCCATGACCATATTCTGTTGCATCACCGATACACTATCACTCTCAATTTCGTAAAATCGTGAACAATTTTTGAAATCATGAATACTTTTATAAACTCCTTTACATATTAGAAATCGCGAACATTTTCAAACTCGTGAACACTTTTAAATAACTTCTAACATTTGCAAAAAAAAATAACATTTTTTCAATTCTTGAACATTTTATAGTATTTGCAAACATTTTTTAAACAATATTTTTGAATCAAAAAACATTTCAAGAATTGATGAACATTTTTTTGGAAATTGGTGGAACAATTTTTGAAATTCATGAACATTTTTATGATTTAGTGAACATTTTTGAATCAACGAACGTTTTATGAATGAATAAACTACTTTGTAAGCCACAAATAGTTTTTGAATTTTAAGAATATTTTTCCATTAATGAAATTTTTTTGCACTGGCAAAATTTTATTCTATTTTGTTAACGTTTTTAATACGTGAGCTTCTTAAAACATTATGAACATTTTCTGATTTCCCTGCTAATTATTTTTCAAATTTTCGAACATTTTTTGAGAAACGTTTTATGATTCATTAGGCATTTTATTTCTAAATTATCTTTTTTAATTTTAGGAATTTTCTGAAGCCCCAAATTATTTAATATAGAAAACGTAAAAACAAAAAGAAGAAGAAAAAAAGAAAAAATAAATTTTCAAAATCAGGATGCCCGCACTTAAGCCGGCCCAAAAAGGGCACGCTGCGTGTTTTCGCAGCGCGCGAGAGCACAGTATAGAAGGTCCCTACTGCATGGGCCGGCACAGGCGGAGGATTCCCTTGTGTGAATTATTTTTATCACTTATAGATAGCATTGGTGGGTAATACTTTACAACTTCAGGGGCAATTTTCGCGACATATCGCCAGAAACAATAGCCCCTTTTTTATTATGTAGTATAAATTAGTATGCATTGTGAACCTGCACTATAGCAAATTGAGGCTCATTTTTATGTATTCAATAATCTTTTTGTGTGTATATATAATTGTACAGTTTGGTTACTAGTATAGCATGAATATGGCAAATTAGCTAGGCTATGATTGACAAGTACAGTTTTCTCAGATTTTAGAAAACCAAAAGTATAGTGTTTCACTACTTTCACAGAAGAAAAAAAAACCCAAGAGCTTCACTATCACAGAAGAGAAAAACACAAAGTCGATGCAACAAATCAGTAATGGCGGCAAGGCCGGCGAGATGGGAACGTACAACATGATGTATGGCCACGAACCATGCTACGTATCAGGTTTGGAGCCATGATACTGACAGAGAGCACGAGCGTGGCTTGGCATCCACCGAGTCTTTTCTGTCCCCGAGATGCAAAAAGAAAGTTTTTTTTACTCATTTTACACTTTTCTCAGAGAACAGCGACGTACAATTAAATTCCATGGCTGTCGTACCAGCAAAAGATCGCCAGCGGATCTAGCGGCCATTAACGCACCGTCGTACCAGCCCATCAGCTGGCCTGGATGTCTTCTCCAACCTCGACGGAGCTCCGGCGGGCCGTCAGGACGTCCATCAGCCGGCCAACGTCATCGTACGAAGACCCGCCCTTCTCCACCGCGCTCCTTGCCTTCGCGCCGAGGTCCTTGGCCTTCTTCCGGATGGCGTCGCTCTCCATCAACCTCTGGATGGACTCGGCGATCACCTCGGCGGCGATCACCTCGTGGGCCTCGATGCCCGACGCGTTATCCTTGGCCCCGATGCTGACGCCCACCTTGAGCAGCTCCACGACGAGCTTCTCGTTGTTGAACTGGTCCTCGTACCGCGGCCACGTCACCATCGGAACGCCGGCGGTCACGGCCTCCAGCACTGAGTTCCAGCCGCAGTGCGTCATGAACCCGCCGAGGGCGGGGTAGCTCAGGATCAGCATCTGCGGTGCCCAGCCTCGGACCATGAAGCCGCGGTCGCCGCGCGCTATGAGCTCGGCGAAGCCTTCGGGCATCCACTCAGCAGAGTCTTGGCCCTCGGCGGCGGCGATCACCCACACAAAGTTCACGCCTGATACGTCGAGGGCGCGGGCGAGCTGGTTCAGCTCCGCCGGTGCGAACTTGGTCAGTGTGCCGAAGGAGACGTACACCACCGAGCCGGCCGGCCTCGCGTCAAGCCACTGGATGCAGCTGTCCGCGTCCGGCGAGGGCGCGTCGGTGCCTCTCACAGCCATGTCCTTGCTGGCGAGCGCCACCGGCCCGACGAGCCACACGCGCCGGGCGAGCGTCTTGTGGAAGTGCTCGACGTAATCCGGCTCCAGCTCGTGGAAGCTGTTGAACACCTCGCCGAAGCTCCTCTGGTCGGCGGCGTTCACGCTCTTGGAGAACTCCCAGTGCCACGGCTTCTTTGCCGGGTCCATCATCTGGCTCCGCCTCAGCTCGACGCGATGCGGCAGCCCCGGCAGGGCGACGAGGGCGTCGGGGTCGTCGGGGGTGTTCTCCAGCGGGTTGTGGCGCAGCATGCTGTCGCTGCAGGAGCGCGCGAACATGCTGCTGCCGAGGAACGCGATCCGCGGGACGCCGCGCTCTGCCGCGGCGTCCACGGACCAGTGGAAGAAGCTGTCGGACACGACCGCGTCGGTGTGGTGGTCGGCCAGGAACCGGTCGAAGGGCTCCCGCAGCAGCTGCGCGGCCTGGAAGAACTTGTCGCGGTCGTCCACGGACGTGAGCGCCGTGCGGTTCTCCACACCCGGCGGGAGCCCGACGTCGGGGAAGGGCACGACCGCGATGTCGATGGCCGGGGAGCCGGTGCCGGTGAAGGCATCGTTGGCGCGGCCGACGGCGGAGCGGATGATGGCGGCGTTGACGGGCGTGGTGAGGATGGTGCACCTGACGCCGCGGCCGGCGAAGAGCGCGGCCATGTCGGCGATAGGGATGAGGTGGCCGGAGGCCAGGAACGGGAAGAAGAGGATGTGCAGCGGCTCGTCCTGGACAGCCATGGCTGGCTTAGCTAACCGCGTCCTGTGAGCGTGACCGACAGAAAGTACTACGGCCGGCGTGGAGGGGGAGATCGAGTACAAATGCAGATCAGACGCAAGCCTCGGTGCGATTAAAGAGAGCCGTGCAGAGGACTATTTATTTAGGACCCACAATTGTGGCATATAGCGGGGTTGTGCACAAACCCGCCTGCACGACGGCGTTTGGGCGCACACAGCCACAGGCCGCACGTTCGGTGTGTGGCACAATCGCTCACACACGTTCGGGCGCTCGACCGCGCTGCCCGCACGACCTAACGCGCCCGTCGTCCCGGCCTGCCTTTGAACCCCAGTGCGACCTGCTGTCGTCGTCTCCTACCTCTCGATCCCCTACTTTCATGGTCTTTCTTCTCTAGTTTGCCATGGCAACTAGACCACATCTCTAGCGCCTCCCCAACCCCACCCCCACCGCCACCCCCACCCACCCCCACCCCGCGACGCCGAGCTAACAGGTTGATCTTCGATCTCCTTCTATTTTCTCTTCCTTCTCCTGTCCTGAAATTTGAAATTCCAAATTGCCCATGAAGATGGCGACTAGTCCACACTGTCATGACAAACACATCACAGATTTGTGTGTATTGCCCTTTGCCAAGCAACATACGCCAGATCTGCCATATTCTATCCTAGATTTGTACTAAGCTTCTGGGTTGGGTTGTTGCGAATAGTTGATCCAAAAAGATGTGTAGGATTCGCTAAAATCAGGGGAAGAGAGCAGGAATTTGGGTGGTGCACAGGGAGGGAGAAAATTAATTGCCACCTATATCTGACGTTAGTTGCCACCTATATCTGACGTTAGTTGCCACCATGTTATGTTGTTACTTGCCATCATATTATCTTGGCTGTTGCCATCGGTTCAAAATGATAGTGGGCATCCAGATTTTAGAAAAAGATAATGAATGTGCATGTCCTACTTGCCATGATGTATTGGTTGTCCATGTAAGAAATGTGATAAAGATTGCCGTGTTTTCTTGTATGTGCAAACAACAAGAATGCATTTTCGAATGTTCATGCGTTCTTGTTCATGCAGTGACTGAAAACACAGTGGGATAAAAGGTGGAAAAATGAATCATGAAGACGACACTAATCCTTGGTTTTCTCAAAGGCCGGAACGCCCCCTTGGGATGCAGTAGAGTACAATCAACTCATTTTCACAGGGTCGTTGCTGCCACTACTAGAGCAGTACGCGAGCATTGCTACGATGCATGATCAAAAAAGGGACAGTTGTCATGTTGATTGAACTCTGCTGCATCCCAAGGGAAGAAAAGGAGCTTTTCTTGCATGGACGGAAATTTACGTGGAGCAACGAGCGCGAGGTGCCCACGCTCACAAAAATTGATAGAGCTTTTGTCTCGGTGGATTGGGAGCTAGATCACCCTGATTGCTTGCTACAAGCTCTGTCTACCTCGACCTCAGATCACTGCCCATTGTATCTATCGCTGGAAGAACATATGCAGCCAGGAAGCGATTCAGATTCGAGCTTTTCTGTGTCAAACTTGACGGATTCTTGGACCGGGTGAAGGATGCTTGGGTATGTGATGAGGCGATCACGGATCCCTTCCACAGATTGGACGTTCTGCTGCGTAACACGGCCAAGTTCCTCACGGCCTGGGGTCAACGAAAATTAGGTAATATCAAACTGCAAATTGCATGCGAGAACTTGGTCATTCTGCGAATTGACTGCGCACAGGAGATCCGGATTCTTACGGAGGGGGAGAGATGGCTGCGGGCTACCTTGAAGCATGTGGTGTTGGGGCTTGCATCCTTGGAGAGAACCATAGCAAGGCAAAGATCGCGCGTCAAATGGCTCCAAGAAGGGGACGCGAACACTAAGTTGTTTCATCTGATCGCGAACGAAAGAAAAGCAAAAAATTTCACCCCTGCTTTACAGAAAGATGGTGTCATGATTACGGATCAGAAAGGGAAAGAGGAGGCATTCTTCCATGTGTTCTCGGCTATCATGTGAAGGGACTCCGCGCTTGCACACGGTGGATTTGGAGTACCTAAACATTGAGGCCTGGATCTCTCGGAGCAAGATTTGATCTTCCAGGAGGAGGAAGTTTGGAAGGTTATCAAGGAAATGCCTTCGTACAGGGCGCTGGGGCCGGATGGATTCATCGGGATCTTTTTCCAAACGGCCTGGAGCGTGGTGAATGGAGATGCCATGGCTGCTTTGCACAAATTATTCCTGGACAATGGCCGCGGCTTTGGAAGATTGAATCAAGCCTTAATCTCGCTCATCCCGAAGGCGCCATATGCGTGCACAGTCAAAGATTTCCGCCCCATCTGCTTGGTTCACAGCATTCCAAAGCTCGCATCCAAACTTCTTGCTAACAGATTGTGCCGACGTATGCCTGAGCTGGTTAATGTCAACCAATATGCATTCATAAAGGGCCGTAGTATCCATGATAATTTCCTTCTGGTCAAACAAATGGCGAGACGGCTGCATAAGAGGAAGGCAAAAGGGGTTTTCGGACAGGTGGATGTGCTCTATCGTATCCCTTATGTCTACTGCCAGCTCCCGGATTGTGGTAGATGGCTGTGTTGGAGATAAATTTAGGCATGCTTGCGGCTTATGGCAGGGTGAATCTCTCTCACCTCTGTTCTTCGTTATTGCCATGGATGTGCTAATGGCGATCATTGTCAAGGCACATAACTCACAGATCTTGGGGAAGTTAAATGGGTGTGGACCGCTACAAAGATTGTCACTATATGCAGACGATGTGGTCTTATTCATCAAGCCGACTCTAGCAGACCTGTCCTTTGTTGTTGAGGCCTTGATGATTTTTGGAGAAGCATCCGGCCTAAAAGTGAACTTCGCCAAGTCGTCTGCCATTCTCATCAGGAGAAACGAAGAAGATGAGGCCCTGGTTCGGAGCATGGTGCCATGGCAGATCGCCAAGTTCTCGTGCAAATACTTGGGTTTGCAGCTCAGCATTAAACATCTGACAAGGTCCAACTGGCAGCCTATTGTTGACGCGGCATTGAAGATTTTACCGAGATGGCAGAGAGGTCTGGTGACACGGCCTGGTAGGCTGATCCTCGTCAACCAGGTAATGCGCGCGAGACCCACACACCACTTGCTTGTGGCCGAGGCGCCAAAGTGGGCTCTGGAGTGGACAATGGATGCCGAGCATTTTTTTGGGCTGGCTCCGATCAAATCCATGGAGGAAAGTGTGCGGTTGCGTGGCAGAGGTTGTGCAGGCCGAAACAGATGGGAGGACTGGGCGTGATTGATCTTCATCGTCACGGTATTGCCCTCAGGATGAGGTAGGAGTGGCTTAAGAGATCTGATGACAATAGACCGTGGCAAGGACTTAATGTACTCGTGGACAAGGATGTAAGCTCGGCCTTCTCGAGTCTGGTTCATTAGCAGGTAGGTGATGGCACTAAGGCTCTCTTCTGGAAGGATAGATGGGTGAGGGGATCGACGGTAGACGAGCTGGCACCCATGCTTGTGGCCAAGGTTAAAACTCAGGTGATCAATAGACGGTCGGTCAAGGATGGATGTATCTTCATAACTGGATGAACGATATAAGTGGAGAGATGCGCACGGAGGGGCTCGCCCAGCTCATCAGGCTTTGCGAGGCGATTATGAACTTTGAGCTACACATGGGAGAGGAGGACAGAATGATCTGGAGGTGGAACGCTGCGGGCACCTACTCGGCTGCCTCGGCATACGCGATGATGTGTGAAGGAGGAGTAAGGTTTCAGCTTGCGAACGCGATTTGGAAGAGTGGGGCTCCTCTCTCCTGCAAGCTTTTTATGTGGCTGGCCGTCCAATACATGATTTGGACGTCGGATAGACGAGTACGACACGGTCTGCAGGACACGATATCCCCATGTTTTTTGTGTGAACAGGAGCAGGACACGGTGGATCACATCCTCACACAATGTGTCTATGCAAGGCAGGTCTGGTTTCAATGCTTCTCCAAGGTTGAGATACCTTTGGAGCTGATGCCAAATGGACATGAAAGGGTGGAAGACTGGTGGGTAGCTTCGAGGAAGAGGGTGCCCAAGACACAGCGGAAGGACTTTGATTCCTTTGTCATGTTGATTTGTTGGAGTTTATGGAAGCAAAGGAATGGTAGGGTCTTTGGTAGAAACAACTTGTGTAATGAGCTAGAGTTGGTCGGGAACATTTTCAGGGAGCGCCATCTATGGGCGCTAGCGAGAGGGAGTGGAGTACTACACTTTTGTGAGTAGCTGCTTAGGCGGTGATTGAGGAGATGGTAGGCACGCCTCGATGATGCTTGCGGCCCTGTAAACCTTGTAGATATTTTTTTCCTTTCTATAAAGGTAAGGCACGCCATTCGCGTGCTTTCGAAAAAAAAACAGAAGAAAAAAAAACAATGAGCTTCACTATCACGAAGGAAAAACATCTCGACCTCCGCCGACGCCGCCAGCGCCTGCGTGCCGCTTCGCCGCCAGACGTCGTCGCCGTCCCCCGCCTCGCCGCCGCCGCCGCCCTTCGTCGTCGTCGCGTCGCCCTTGCCGCCCGTCGTCGTTGCCGCCCCGCCGCCTCGTCACCGACACGCCGCCCGTCTCGTCGCCCGTCTCGCCATCCCGGCCGCCGCCCCTCGCCGTCGTTGCCCTGCCACCACCTGTACGCGCCCGCTCCATACACACACGCATACACACACATACACACACATATGCACACACACACACACACACACACACACACACACACACACACACACACACACACACACACATGCACACACACACACATATTTTTTTACTTATTTTCTGTTTTCTATTGTTTAGATGAATTAATTAATATAACTAGTTTATTTTTAGAATGTTAGAAATGTTAATGCATGTTAGATGAATTAGAACTAGTTTATTTTTAGTAAGAAAAGAAATATATATGAGATTATTTGAACTAGTTGAATTAATAGAACTAGTTTATTTTTAGTAAATTTTAGTTGAACTAATTGAATTAATATAACTAGTTTATTTTTAGTAAATGTTTAGTTGAACTAGTTGAATTAATAGAAATAGTTTATTTTAGTAAGAAAATTTAGGTACGTATATGAGATTATTATTTGAACTAGTTGAATTAATAGAACTAGTTATATTATTTGAACTAGTTGAATTAATAGAACTAGTTATATTATTTGAGCTAGTTGAATTAATAGAACTAATTTATTTTTAGTAAATGCATAGTTGAACTAATTGAATTAATAGAAGTAGTTTATTTTAGTAAATGCTTAGTTGAACTAATTGAATTAATATAACTAGTTTATTTTTAGTAAATGCTTAGTTGAACTAGTTAAATTAATAGAACTAGTTTATTTTTAGTAAATGCTTAGTTGAACTAATTGAATTAATATAACTAGTTTATTTTTAGTAAATGTTTAGTTGAACTAGTTGAATTAATATAACTAGTTTATTTTTAGTAAATGCTTAGTTGAATTAATTGAATTAGTAAGTGTTTAATGTTTCGCCTAACATGAACATAGGAAATGTCGTCTGACGACGGAAAAAATTTCATTATGTGCAAATACTGTGAAGACGAGCGCGGCCAGTGCAACAGAAATTTCCTTGTTGATGATAGGCGATTCAGCATCAAGCTGGATGAGAACTTCGAATTCGATACAGTAAGTCACAATGACAAGTCTATTTTCATAATTAAGCATGACTTATATATGCTTAATTTGCCTGACTTATAATTTTTAATTTTCACTATTCTACTAGCGCATCCCTGCCATGCAAGAATTTTTGTCTTGGATAAGATAGGTTTCAATGATATGGAAACTATGGAGGTAAAGAGAGTTTACCTGAAAACTGAGCATGGTTATACTTTCAACGTCAAAGTATATAATGCACACACGTACACCTATTTTAAATGCAAAACTTGGCAAGCATTATGCAAGGCTTATGCATTTGAGCCTGGTATGGTTATCACCTTTGATATTTGTCCGGAAGATGATATTGAAGGTAATAGAGACATATGGGTCGATGTGCAGACGTCTCCAATTCTACCATTATGTGAGTTCTTCTCAACTATATTTTTGTCTTTGATATTGCTTATTCAAAAATAATTGACAACTAATTTCTATTGACAGCTTATCTCCATTCAAGCAAACATGTCCGGCGCTTGGTAGACAGGACCTACTACTGTCCCGGAGCTGAACTAAACTGCGAGGAGATAAGTCATTATGTTTCATGGTTTGAGGATCTTCATACTGTCAAGACAAATTTTCTTCCTGCACTTAGAAATGTTAGTACTCAAAACGTGCGACCAATAGTGATCGTATTGAACTACGGTCATATCTATTTGCGAAAGATGGTAATATGTTTACTATTTGTCCTCAGTGCATCTTTTGCATACATTATTTTTTGCTAAACTTTCATTGCTAAGTATATTAATTATTATACGATATTCTTCAACAGGGACTCCCGATGACAGTTGTCCCTTAATGGATCGAGACTAAAGGTCACATGTCAATGGTTAGCTTACGGCCAAGATATCCTACATTGCACATGAGTGCATTCAGGATTTCTAAAAGCGATGAATGCTTAATAGTGAAAGATTGGAGCAAAATTGTTAACGATCGCAGAGAAGTACTAGGGGGCAGCAATGAGAAGCGCATCCCACGATTAGGAGACAGGTTCATCTGCATGCTCCAAAGATGATGAATCGGAGAGCTATACATGTTCTATGCTATTTTACCAGAGAGAGAGTAGCTAGCAGGAGTGATTTAGCTAGTTCATGCTGCTCTTAGTACTTGTCCTTTCATGTCCGTGTTCTTCGTTCTCAACTTAATCTCAAAGAGTGATTTGCTTTTGTGGTGTTATATATGAACGCTTATAATATCATGACAATCATGTTGAACTCGATGATATTTTTGCTTCTGGTACAAGTGAATGTTTCTTCTTTAAGCTACTGCTGGTGGTGATTAGATAGCGGTAATGACTATGATGATTAAATAGTGATAATGACGACTACGATGTTTTTTAGCTAGCTAGCTAGAGTATGTATATATTATATCATTTAATAAAAGAAACCACAGATTAGTTTCAGCTGGATGGATCCTACCTAAGTGATCAAGTATATATATATATATGCCATATCCATATATATTAAACTTGATCACCTAATTAGGTGATCAAGTATAATATCGACATGGCATATATATACTTGATCACTTAGCTAGCTAGATCCTCCAGTCGAAACTAATCCGCGGTACTTTCACGGTTTCACCTAATGATTTAACAACTCATTATAATGTAAAACAATCACTAAATTAAATTGAAAACACAAAACTAAAGCAAAAATAAAAAAACACCCAAACAAGTTACCAACCGGTACTAAAGACCTACGCGCACACGGGCCTGGCTCGTGTCACGTGTTTGCACTTTAGCGCCGGTTCGTGACGAACCGGTACTAAAGGGGGGGGGGCCTTTAGTCCCCACTCTTTAGTGCCGGTTTGCGAACCGGCACTAAAGGCCGTCACGAACCGACACTAAAGGCCGGTTTTGCACTAGTGTTCACACAAATGTTACCCCCCACCCTCCTCATGCCAAAGCTATCAGGACTAGGGTACATAAGTCATCAGGTGTGCGATGTGTGAGTTACTATACTATTCACGCAAAAAGTTACCGAGGGGATGTTTCGTTAACTCCCCCCCCCCACCCCCGCATTAAAGTTATCGGGACTGGGGTCCATAAGTTATCAGGTATACGATGTGTGACTTATCATGGTATCGACACAAAAATCTACCGAGGGGATATTTCATCAACTCCCCCCCCCCCCTCCCCCGGCATTCGTTGCCAAAGTTACCAGAATGGGTGCAAAAGTTATCAGGTCTGCGTTGTGTGAGTTACCATGCTATTCATACAAAAGTTCGTCAACCCTCCCCCCCCCCCCCTTCGGTCGCCAAAGTTACCAGGACAGGGGTACATAAGTTATCAGGTCTGCAATGTGTGAGTTATCATACTATTACCGGGGTATATTTGATCAACCCCCCACCCCCCTCGGTCGCTGAAGGTACCAGGGCCCTGGTGCATAAGTTATCAGATGTGCGATGTGTAAGTTACCATACTATTCATACAAAAAAGTTATCGAGTGTATGTTTACATTAGTTTTTTTTCATAAAAAGAGCTACGACGATATTTGTACATAAGCTATCAGGTTTGTGGTACATATAATTATCAATCTCATTACAAAAGAATTTACCGAGATATCACAAATGAGAAAAAGACCGTTGTTTGAATTCTATAGGAGTGAAACATTTATTTCTCTAGAAAACATTCATCACTACAAAAAAGAGACAAGTGGAGTACAAAATACGTTGCATCGGCCCTTTAAAAAACTTAGAGCAAATGGTTTTGTCTCCTCATCAAAGGTGTTGTGGTCTTTCTTTCTCGTTCTCATTTACTAAGGTAGATATACAAATTAACCCGCAAATGAAACAAAAATAGGTGGTCAGCTCAGCTGGTAATGTGTCGTGGCCGCAACCGACAGGTCGTGTGTTCGAATCCTAGCAGTGTACGTGTCTATCACTAACCGACAGTCGGCAGTAAAATAGCTTTTCCGTTTACACTTTTCTCATAAAATAGCTACGTACGATTAAATTCCATGGCGTCATGGCTGTCGTACTAGCAAAGATCGCCAGCGGATCTAGCGGCCATTAATAATCAGCAAAAGGAAAGTTCGAAGCTGCCCAAATTAATACACCGTCCTAGAGGCCCATCAGTTGGCCTGGATGTCTTCTCCAACCTTGACGGAGCTCCGGCGGGCCGTCAGCTCGTCCATCAGCCGGCCAACGTCATCATACGAAGACCCGCCCTTCTCCACCGCGCGCCTTGCCTTCACGCCGAGGTCCTTGGCCTTCTTCTGGATGGCGTCGCTCTCCATCAGCCTCTGGATGGCCTCGGCGATCACCTCGCCGGCGATCACCTCGTGGGTCTCGACGCCAGAAGCGTAGTCCTTGGCGCCGATGCTGACGCCCACCTTCAGCAGCTCCACCACGAGCTTCTCGTTGTTGAACTGGTCCGCGTACCGCGGCCACGTCACCATCGGCACGCCGGCGCCCACGGCCTCCAGCACCGAGTTCCAGCCGCAGTGCGTCACGAACCCGCCGAGGGCGGCGTGGCTCAGGATCAGCATCTGCGGCGCCCAGCCTCGGATTAGGAAGCCGCGGTCGCCGTGCGCTATGAGGTCCGCGAAGCCTTCGGGCATCCATTCAGCACAGTCTTGGCCTGTGGCGGCGCCGATCACCCACACGAAGTTCACGCCTGAGAGGTCGAGGGCGCGGGCGAGCTGCTGCAGCTCCGCCGGTGCGAATTTGGTTAGTGTGCCGAAGGAGACGTACACCACCGAGCCGGCTGGCTTCGCGTCCAGCCACCGGACGCAGCTGTCCGCGTCCGGCGAGGGCGCGTCTGTGCCTCTCACAGCCATGTCCTTGCTGGTGAGCGCCACCGGCCCGACAAGCCACACGCGCCGGCCGAGGGTCTTGTGGAAGTGCTCGACGTAATCCGGCTCCAGCTCGTGGAAGCTGTTGAACACCTCGCCGAAGCTCCTCTGGTCCGCGGCGTTCACGCTCTTGAAGAACTCCCACTGCAACGTCATCTTCGCCGGGTCTATCATCTGGCTCCGCCTCAGCTCGATGCGGTGCGGCAGCCCCGGCAGCAGAACGAGGGCGTCGGGGTCGTCGGGGGCGTTCTCCAGCGGGTTGTGCCGCAGCATGCTGTCGCTGCAGGAGCGCGCGAACATGCTGCTGCCGAGGAAGGCGATCCGCGGGACGCCGCGCTCAGCGGCGGCGTCCACGGACCAATTGAAGAAGCTGTCTGACACGACCGCGTCGGTGCGGTGGTCGGCCAGGAACCGGTTGAAGGGCTCCCGGAGCAGCTGCGCCGCGTGGAAGAACTTGTCGCGGTCGTCCTGGGACGCGAGGGCCGTGGCGTTCTCCACCCCCGGCGGGAGACCGACGTCTGGAAAGGGCACGATGGCGATGTCGATGGCCGGAGAGCCGGTGCCGGCGAAGGCATCGTTGGCGCGGTCGACGGCTGAGCGGATGATGGCGGCGTTGACGGGCGTGGTGAGGATGGTGCACCTGACGCCGCGGCCGGCGAAGAGCGCGGCCATGTCGGTGATAGGGATGAGGTGGCCGGAGGCCAGGAACGGGAAGAAGAGGATGTGCAGCGGCTCGTCCTGGACAGCCATGGCTGGCTTAGCTAACCGCGTCCTGTGAGTGTGACCGACAGAAAGTACTACGGCCGGCGTGGAGGAGGAGATCGAGTACAAATGCAGATCAGACGCAAGCCACAGTGCGATTAAATAAAGAGAGCCGTGCAGAGGACTATTTATATGGTCATAATTGTCTGTGATCTCGTTGTCTGATCGAAGCACCGAGGAAGGGGAACACGAGAAGTGGCTTCGGACTTGGTGACTCCATCTTCTAGAACGAAGCTTTTAGAGTGGCATGTAGGGGTTCGAACAGAGGTTTGCATCACTTGTTTGATGATCTGGTTAGAATATACTCTATCCATTTTGATAACAAGTATTTCCCGATGAAAGGAATACTACTACAACGTTGACAGATGATAAATCCACTCAATCTGAATGGTTCAGATGTATCATAATGATTAATTTTACAAATCAATTAGTCACTGTCTGTTTGACTCAACGAAAGAAAAATCTACTAACTGCCGTGAGTGGCAATGTTCCCCAAGCAAACATAACTGATGTGAAAAAAACATCCATCGTGATAATTCCTTTTTAGACCGCAAACCATATATAGCAATGTTGACTGTAATTGTGGCTTCAAAAGTGTTCACTGTCCCCCGCAAAAAAAAAAAAAGTGTTCACTGTCATTTTCTTCAAGACATCGCCATCGAATGGAATTGTAAAAAAAAAAAAAATTGAGGGTTAAATGGAATTGGAATTAATTATATGCAGCATTCAGTAAGCTTGAACAATATATGTAGACAAACCATCAGAGTATCTACAGACGTAAACAGCTTTTTTTGTGAGGCCGGAAAACAACACATGTTTGAAGCTTTTGGATGAAATACTTGCTCATATAAAGTAGGAGTACTGCAGTTTGTAGATTTTGGGCGTTTCCGCATTTTTTTGCACACTTGAAACCATAAACATAATAAAGATTTGTAACGCGAATGTGTACAAAAAATTGTCTTAACTATCTTATTTTTCTATCGATCCATTTGGAATTCCATCAAAAGCAAATCTTATACGCAGGGTCACATGCCAAACATGAAGTTATCTATGCCAAGACCATAGATGTTGTATTGCAGTTATCTGTGCAAATCTTTATTTTATTTCCTTCCTCCCTTGGTTCCGATGGAGAACATATGGAGGATACACAAAAAGTTTGACTTGTCTGCTTGCTTACCTCATTAGTGACTTCATCATATTGATTCTACTGACAATCTCATGCATATTCCAACCACCTGAACCGTATTTAAAGAATCCAATCCACACATGGCAACTTGAAAAGAAAATAGAAATTACAAACAGGTCCTTAGGGGAGCCAAGGATATCTTTGTCCTGCACACATCCAGGATGCGTCGGGCGCCATGCTCAATGCTGCGACCTACGACCAGCAAGACTTTGAATCTGAAGTCAGGAAGTTATCAGACTATTCCAAAAGATGCACAACTGGGAAAATTCTTATGGATGGAGTCATATGAGTGGCAAACATGCACACTTGTAATCTGGCCAGATACCAGTGGCAGGCGGTTCGGCCTACCCGCCACCGATATAACTGGTCCCAGGTTAGCCGTGGGTCAAACTTACTAGTGGCGGTCTTAACACGAAGCCCACCACTCATACATCATATACCAATGGCGGTCTGTTTATCGCCCCCACTATAGGTAGTCTGGGCCCAAGTTTTGTGCAGATTAGCTATGGCCAAGTCTTACCAGTGGCAAACACACTGGGTTGGCCCCGCCAAAGGTTGTGATTGTTTCGGGAGATTCATCCTACGGTAATGGTGCAAGAAAAAGGTAAGGGGTAAAGGCTTTTACTATCAAGTCAAATTACCCTCACATCCTTCCCTTTACAATGACAGTGATGTAATTCGTGGCTAAATGGCAATAATGTGGAGTGGGGCCCCTTCACAACATTCACGAAGTTATTAAACTAAGCATTCAACAGAGAATCTCATATCCAAAATAAGGTTCAGATCCTATACATACCAAGGTTCATTCATATCTCTGAGAACTAGCAGGGGTCTAATCACACATGGGGAGAACGATCATTATGAAGGTAGTGAAGGTGAACATGAATGAATCACAAATGTAACGATCACAACACGATCCACTAGGGTTCTTGATGTTATAGTGAGATGGATGTGGATGATGATGACAGTGGTGACGATGTTGACGATGACAGTGATGATGATGTTGTTGCCCCCGCGTGCTTGTTGGTGAAGATGGCGATCTCCTCTTGGTCAATCCCTCCTCCAGATGTGTCTGGGATATACCCCGCGGTGTAACCCGGCCGGACTTGGCGACTCACTAATGACCCGCCCTGGCTGGACGACACACGAAGTGACCCGCCCAATCCTGGCGACTTATGGGTGACCTGGCAAGCGGATCAGAGGAGCGACAAAACCCGGGGGCCCAGGAGGCTCAAGGCCCAGAAGGCCGGCTTATGTTATGGTAGGACGGCTCAAGAGGAAAGACGTGAGGAATATCTTCCTCACAAGGAATCAAGACCCGGACTTGTATCCGGCTTGTAGTAGAAGATAGGCTAGTCCTAATCCTATTTGGACTCCACATGTAACCCGCCCCTCTAACTTATATAAGGAGGGGCAGGGCACCCCAAAGAGGGACAAGAAACAATATCTAGGGCTAGACACAAGGAGGAGAGCCGGCTTACGGCGACTCCCTCATGATCATAATGAGACCTAGCAACAAACAGCATGTAGGGTTATTACGGGATGATGTTTCCCGGGGCCCGAAGCTGTCTAAATCCTTGTCTTGTGTTGCGTCTCTCGATTCCGCCCAACCCCTCTCAAGCTACCACATAGATGCGTTGGCCTCGCGACTAAGTCCTGATACTAAGGACATCTGACGTGACAATTCCACGACAAGATGGACTCCGTAGGCTAGGGTTCTACCTTCTAGACGAATTTCTGGTCTCTCTGGGCGTCTGATCCCTGATCCGATTTCACGGGGTGATAATAATGGACGAGGCGGCAAGGATGGCACTCCATACGACCCCTCATACGAGCGGACGAGGTGATATGATCCGACGTCTTCAGCTCTAGAGGTTGCGCGGATGCTCCTCCTTCAGCCCCTTTGCCCCCTTCATGTATGGTAGGTGATTATCACATTAAATACGGGATTTCACTACCATTCTTTGGGAATTCTTCCACAAAGTATTATTTGGTCCAAAAAGCGTTACCTGAGAAATATCAACAAAAAGAGGTGCGCGGGCACGGTATAATTCCACAAAGCCAACAGTGTAGGCACAAAATAAGTATCAAAATCATCGCGTAATTTGGACTCATCATGTTTGTCGTGGTAATCTCACGTCAGATGCGAGGGGGTGGTTTATCATGGATGGGGCCAGAAGTAGGTCGTCGGGTCCTGGAAGCGGGAGTGAGCACAAGCTCGGACGGACATGAGATGTACCTAGGTTCAGGGATCTCCGGAGAGATGAAACCCCTACTCTTGCTCTGCGGGGTCTCCACATGATCACTATATCACAAAGAGTACAATGGTGCTCCTAGAGCTGTTTGGCTAGAGGAGGAAGAAGGGCAATGCTAGCTCTCTTCTCTCCCTAGTTGTGTTGTGTGTGGAATGAGGTTGGAACCCTTTGCATGGGTGAGGCCTGGGGGGTTTTATAGGCCAACCCCCAGGGGTACAATGGTAATGTGGTCGGGTGGTAGGTCCCGGCTGTCAGTGTCTATGGCGGCCGGGTTCTCCGCCGTGCTGGGGCCCGCCTCTGGTGGGCCCTGCAGGCTGTCGAGGAACCGACCGACTGGTGAGGCCTGCCGCCTGCGGGCCCCATCGACGGCTCTTCATTGTAGCACCACCTATGCTGACGGAGGCCGTGTCGGGCGCGCCATGGCTACAGTGCCGCGCCGTGCGGGTCGGCGGCCGCCTGGCGGTGCGTACTATAGCCACGATCGTCGGGATTTGGGGGAGGCATGGCGCACTGTTGCCATGCCCCAGCTTGTTGCTTGGTCGGGCTCAGACTCCGAGGGAGGGGGCGGGCCGCCTGCTAGAGGTCGGCCCGTACACACGTCACCTTTTGGGAGCAAGCCGTCTTCTGGTGGCCGGCTAAATGGCACCAGCCGACTCCGGAAGCCGGCCGTGAGACCTGTCGGCCTTAGGGGGCTTGTCTTGGCCCAATGTCTTGAAATGTTGTTTAGAGTGGATGAAGCTACCCGGGGTCTATCCCCACAACAGTAGTCCCCGAAGCTGATGAGGTTCCATGGCTAGCCGCCGAAGTGCCTCAGCAATTTCCCCTTCGAGGGATCTTCCGCCTTCTGCTCCATCCGGCTGGGAGGAGCCGGGTGCCAGGAGCTGGCCGCGGCTGCGGCCGCCTGGTGGAATTTGAATCGACAAGGCAGGAGCGGGGGAGGTGCCGCCCGTCATACGCGTGCCACGCGGCGCCAGGCCGGCCTGCCAGCCCACGTGTGCGACGGGACGTCACCGCAGGCTAGGGCCCGCCACTACATGCATGGCCTCAGCCCGCGCATGGATCCGCTGCGACCGAGGGAGGCAGTTGCCCTTCCGTGGCATAATTCAAACGCCTTTACCGCGCGGAATACGCGGGGGCGTGGGGCGCAGTTAATCCCGCGCCCCCACGTCGCCTCGGCTTCGCCAAGCCAGCTATAAAGAGGGGGAGGAGGATGAGGGGCGGCAGAACACACGCGCGCACCCTCCTACTCTCTCTTCTTCCTCTCGTCGCCGCTGCTGCTGCGCTGCTCCATTGATGTCACCATGATGCTGCGACCGCTGCATCTCTGCCGTCGCCGCCTTGCTGCAGCAGCCGCTTCACCTCAGCCGCCTCATGCCTCTGCAGCGCCGTTCATTGTCGGCGTCTTCGAGCTTCTCCGAGCCATCCTCAAGCCATGGGGAAGAGCGGCTGGCTGGGATCCAACATACACGAAGACCACATCGACTTCCTCTGCGCAACGCGGAGGCTTCCCCACGCCGACAACGTGGGCGTGCATCTCCCCCCTGAGCGGGAGATCTCGCCGCGGCCACAGCCCGGTAAGTTTGTGGTCTTCCGCACACATTTTCTTCGCGGGTCCGGGCTTCTGGCTAGCAGCTTCTTCTGGGCCTTCCTCGACTTCTACCGCCTGCAACCGCATCACCTCACCCCTAACACGGTGGTGCCCATGGCGACCTTCGTCACGTTCTGTAAGGGATACCTCTACGTCTTGCCCATGATCGAGATCTGGGTAGATTCTTCTACCTCAAGCTGGGCACATCGACGAAGGATGAGCCGGCCCAGTGCGGGGTGTGCATCGCCGTGAGGCGCTCAGGAGGCGGCACCCGCTTCCCGGCCATCCCTCTGCACGAGTCGGCCAAGCAATCTTCACCGAGTCAACGACTACATCAACCCGCCGGCCTTCGTGCCCGGGCTGCCTGATGAGCCGCAGGACAACTGGCAACCACAGCCGCCCAAGCGCCTGCCAGCCCACATCGTTAGTGTCCTTGCCCGGCTGCAAGAGATGACGAACCAGGAGGAGCTCAAGTCGGCCGACCTGCTGGCTGGTGATACGTCTCCAACGTATCTATAATTTTTGAGTGCTCCATGCTACTTTATCTACTGTTTTAGGCTTTATTAGGCTTTATTTTCCACTTTTATATCATTTTTGGGACTAACTATTAACCGGAGGCCTAGCCCATATTGCTGTTTTTTGCCTATTTCAGTATTTCGAGGAAAAGGAATATCAAACGGAGTCCAAACGGAATGAAACCTTCGGGAATGTGATTTTCTCACCGAACGTGATCCAGAGAACTTGGAGTGCAAGTCAAGAAGCAACCGGAGCCTCCACGAGATAGGAAGGCGCCCCCTATAGGGCGCGCCCCCTGTCTCGTGGGCCCCTCGAGCGGCCACCGATGTACTTCTTCTTCCTATATATACCCACGCACCCGAAAACATCCAGGGCACCACGAAACACAATTTCCACCACCGTAACCTTCAGATCCATGAGATCCCATCTTGGAGCCTTCGCAGGCACTCGCCAGAGGGGAATCAAGCACGAGGGCCTCTACATCAACATCCTTGCCCTCCGATGAGTTGTGAGTAGTTTACCACAGACCCACGGGTCCATAGTTATTAGCTAGATGGCTTCTTCTCTCTTTTGGATCTCAATACAATGTTCTCCCTCTCTTGTGGAGATCTATTCGATGTAATCTCTTTTTGCGGTGTGTTTGTCGAGATCCGATGAATTGTGGGTTTATGATCAAGTTTATCTATGAATAATATTTGAATCTTCTCTGAATTATTTTATGTATGATTAAGTTATCTTTGCAAGTCTCTTTGAATTATCAGTTTGGTTTGGCCTACTAGATTGATCTTTCTTGCCATGGGAGAAGTGCTTAGCTTTGGGTTCAATCTTGCGGTGTCCTTACCAAAGGATGTAAAGGGTTGCAAGGCACGATTGTATTGTTGCCATCGAGGATAACAAGATGGGGTTTATATCATATTGCATGAGTTTATCCTCTACATCATGTCATCCTTCTTAATCGCTACTCTGTTCTTATGAACTTAATACTCTAGATGCATCTTTGGATAGCGGTCGATGTGTGGAGTAATAGTAGTAGATGCAGGCAGGAGTCGGTCTACTTGTTATGGACGTGATGCCTATATACATGATCATGCCTAGATAATCTCATAACTATGCGCTTTTCTATCAATTGCTCGACATTAATTTGTAGCATGTTTGGTTTCTGTCCTCCCCATCGTGCTTGGGAAAAATCACTGCCCGAGATGTGCCAGAGAACACCCGCCTTCTAGGCCTAGTCAGGCCAGCCTCATAGAAGTATGTTTGGTTGGTGCCTTGGCGTGACAAAGTACTAGAGAATATTTTACAGAATTAATAGTACATATAGATATGGAGCCCACAGTAGCAGCAGAATATTTTAGCTCTAATCTATAGCCGTGCATGCACCGTGCATGTGGAATCGGACGCCTGCTCCAGCTAATGATGATACCTGGATTGGCCTGTGCTAATGAGGGTGATTGGGTTTCTTAGGCTAGGCAGCCACCAATTGCTCAGACACCAACCAAACGAATCTCGTGCAGGTTTCAGCACGCCGTGGCTGTGCACGAGATTGCGAGGAAGGCAACCGAACTGACCCTTGTTCACCCACCGTAATACTTATGCTATCTTGAGAGAAGCCACTAGTTAAACCTATGGCCCCCGGGTCTATCTCTTATCATATTTACTTCCAATCTACTTTTATTTGCATCTTTACTTTTTGCATCTGTATTATAAAATACCAAAAATATATTTATCTTATCATACTTTCTTTATTAGATCTCACTTTTGAAGTGGCCGTGAAGGGATTGACAACCCTTTATTGCGTTGGTTGCGAGTTCTCGCTTGTTTGTGTAGGTGCATGGGACTTTTGAGGAGCCTCCTCATGGATTGATACCTTGGTTCTCAAACTGAGGGAAATACTTACGCTACACTTTGTTGCATCACCCTCTCCTCTTCAAGGAAAACCAACACAAGCTCAAGACGTAGCAAGAAGAATTTCTGGCGCCATTGCCGGGGAGGTCTTCGCTCAAGTCAGGACATACCAAGTACCCATCACAAACCTATCTCCCTCGCATTTACATTATTTACCATTTGCCTCTCGTTTTCCTCTCCCCCACTTCACCCTTGCCGATTTATTTTCCCTCTCTTTCCCAATCTCCTCCTCTCTTTTTTGCTCGTCGTTTTTCTGTTTGCTTGTGTGTTGGATTACTTGTTTCCATGGCGCAAGATAATACCAAATTGTGTGACTTCTCGAATACGAATAATAATGATTTCCTTAGTACTCCGTTTTTCTGTTTGCTTGTGTGTTGGATTACTTGTTTCCATGGCGCAAGATAATACCAAATTGTGTGACTTCTCGAATACGAATAATAATGATTTCCTTAGTACTCCGATTGCTCCTCTTAATAATGATGAGTCTTGTGAAATCAATACCGCTTTGCTGAATCTTGTTATGAAATATCAATTCGCCGGCCTTCCTTGCGAAGATGCCGCTACTCATCTAAACAACTTTGTTGATTTGTGTGATATGCAAAAGAAGAAAGATACGGATAACAATGTTGTCAAACTGAAGTTATTTCCATTTTCACTTAGAGATCGCGCTAAAGTTTGGTTTTCGTCTTTGCCTAAAAATAGTATTGATTCTTGGAAAAGTGCAAAGATGCTTTTATCTCTAAGTATTTTCCTCCCGCTAAGATCATCATTCTTAGGAATGATATTATGAATTTTAAACAACTTGATCATGAGCATGTTTCCCAATCTTGGGAAAGAATGAAATTGATGCTTCGCAATTGCCCTACTCATGGTTTGAACTTATGGATGATCATACAAATTTTTTATGCCGGTTTGAACTTTGCTTCTAGAAATCTCTTAGATTCGGCAGCGGGAGGCACCTTTATGGAAATCAGGTTACGAGATGCTACAAAGTTACTTGATAATATTATGGCTAATTATTCTCAATGGCACACCGAAAGATCTTCTAGTAAAAAAGTGCATGCTATAGAAGAAGTCAATGTTTTGAGTGGAAAGATGGATGAACTTATGAAGATGCTTGCTACTAAAAATACTCCTCTTGATCCCAATGATATGCCTTTGTCTTCCTTGATTGAGAATAATAATGAATCTATGGATGTGAATTTTGTTGGTAGGAATAGTTTTGGAAACAATGCTTATAGAGGAAATTTTAATGCTAGACCGTTCCCTAGTAATCCCTCCAATAATTATGGAAATTCCTACAATAATTCTTATGGTAATTTTAATAAGATGCCCTCTTATTTTTAGAATAGGGTGAAAGAATTTATGGTCTCTCAAAAGAATTTTAATGCTATGCTTTAAGAAAAATTGCTCAAAGTTGATGATTTGGCTAGGAACGTTGATAGACTTTCGCTTGATGTTAATTCTCTTAAACTTGGATCTTCTTCTCCTAAGCATGATACCAATGAGTCTCTCAAAGTAATGAGAATTTCCATTGATGAGTGCAAGGAAAGAACCGCTAGATTGCGTGCTAAGAAAGAAAGCTTTATAAAAGCGTGTTCGTCTAGTTTCTGTGAAAATAATGACGAGGATCTTAAAGTTATTGATGCATCTCCAATTAGATCTATGTTTTGCAATTTGAACTTTGATAATTATGGGACTGATGATGAATCAACTTTTCCTAGAAGGCGTCCCAAGAATTCGGAGTCTTTAGATCTTAATGCTAAATTTGGTAAAAGTGAGATTGGAGAATCCTCAACTTTTAATAATGTTGAACCCACTATCTCGGACTTCAAGGAATTTAATTATGATAATTGCTCTTTAAAAGGTTGTATTTCCTTGTTGCAAGCCGTTGTTAATTCTCCTCATGCTTATAGTCAAAATAAAGCTTTTACCAAGCATATTGTTGATGCCTTGATGCAATCTTATGATGAGAAACTTAATTTGGAAGTTTCTATACCTAGAAAACTTAATGATGAGTGGGAACCTACTATAAAGATTAGAATTAAAGATTATGAGTGTTTTGCTTTGTGTGATTTGGGTGCTAGTGTTTCCACGATTCCGAAAACTTTATGCGATATTCTAGGTTTCCATGATCTTGATGATTGTTCTTTAAATTTGCACCTTGCAGATTCCACCATTAAAAAGCCTACGGGAAGGATCAATGATGTTCTTATCATTGCAAATAGAAATTTGGTGCCTGTAGATTTTATCGTTCTTGATATAGATTGCAATCTTTCATGTCCTATTATTCTTGGTAGATCTTTCCTTAGAAAGATTGGTGCGATTATTGATATGAAGGAAGGGAATATTAGATTCCAATTTCCCTTAAAGAAAGGCATGGAGAACTTTCTAAGAAATAAAGTTAAATTAACTTATGAATCTATCATGCGTGCTACTTATGAGTTTAGTGCCAAAGATGGCACTCGTTAGATCTATCCTCGCTTTAATGCCTAGTTAGGGGCGTTAACCGATAGCGCTAGTTGGGAGGCAACCCAATTTTCTTTATATTTTTTGTTTTTTTTCTGTTTAGGAATAAATAATCCATCTACCCTCTGTTTAGATGTGGTTTTATATTTTAATTAGTGTTTGTGCCAAGTTAAACCTATTGGATCTTCTTGGATGATAGTTATTTGATCTTGCTGTAATTTCCAGAAACTTTGCGCTCAGTGTCCGAATTGTTAAAAATCACCAGAACGTGATAAAATAGTGATTCCAATTGCTGCTGATCAATAAAAAAATTGTCTAGGTCTTCTAATTTTGGTAGATTTTGTGGAGTTCCAGAAGTGTGCATTAGTTACATATTACTACAGACTGTTCTGTTTTTGACAGATTCTGTTTTTCGTGTGTTGTTTGCTTATTTTGATGAATCTATGGCTAGTAAAATAGTTTATAATCCATAGAGAAGTTGGAATACAGTAGGTTTAACACCAATCCAAATAAAGAATGAGTTCATTACAGTACCTTAAAGTAGTCTTTTGTTTTCTTTCTCTAAAGGAGCTCACGAGATTTCTATTGAGTTTTGTGTTGTGAAGTTTTCAAGTTTTGGGTAAAGATTTTATGGACTATGGAATAAAGGGTGGCAAGAGCCTAAGCTTGGGGATGCCCATGCCACCCCAAGATATTGAAGAATAGCCAAAAGCCTAAGCTTGGGGATGCCCCGGGAAGGCATCCCCTCTTTCGTCTTCGTTCATTGGTAACTTTACTTGGGGCTATATTTTTATTCACCACATGATAAGTGTTTTGCTTGGAGCGTCGTGTGTTATATTAGTTTTTGCTTTTTAGTTTACCACAATCATCCTTGCTTTACACACTTTTGAGAGAGCCATACATAAATTGGAATTTGATAGAATACTCTATGTGCTTCACTTATATCTTTTGAGCTTGATAGTTTTGCTCATAGTGCTTCACTTATATCTTTTGAGCATGATAATTTTTGCTCTAGTGCTTCACTTAGATCTTTTAGAGCACGGTGGTATATTTGTTTTAAAGAAACTATTGATCTCTCATGCTTCACTTAGATTATTTTGAGAGTCGTTAATAGCATGGTAATTTGCTTAAATAGTAATATACTTGGTATTCAAGATATGTGAAACTTTCTTTTGAGTGCGTTGAATACTAAGAAAAGTTTGATGCTTGATAATTATTTTGAGATATGAAGATGGTGATATTAGAGTCATGCTAGTTGAGTAGTTGTGAATTTAAAGAATACTTGTGTTGAAGTTTGTGATTCCCGTAGCATGCACGTATGGTGAACCGTTATGTGATGAACTCGGAGCATGATTTATTTATTGATTGTATTCCTTATGAGTGGCAGTCGGGGACAAGCGATGGTATTTTCCTACCAATCTATCCCCCTAGGAGCATGCGCGTAATACTTTGCTTTGATAACTTGTAGATTTTTGCAATAAGTATATGAGTTCTTTATGACTAATGTTGAGTCCATGGATTATACGCACTTTTTCCCATCCTTCCACCATTGCTAGCCTCTCTAATACCGCGCACTTTTCGCCGGTATCATACACCCACCATATATCTTCCTCAAAACAGCCGCCATACCTACCTATTATGGCATTTCCATAGCCATTCCGAGATACATTTCCATGCAACTTTCCACTGTTCCATTTATTATGACACGCTCCATCATTGTCATATTGCTAGCATGATCATGTAGTTGACATCGTATTTGTGGCAAAGCCACCGTTCATAATTCTTTCATACATGTCACTCTTGATTCATTGCATATACCGATACACCGCCGGAGGCATTCATATAGTCATATTTTGTTCTAAGTATTGACTTGTAATTGTTGAGTTGTAAGTAAATAAAAGTGTGATGATCATCATTATTAGAGCATTGTCCCAGTGAGGAAAGGATGATGGAGACTATGATTCCCCCACAAGTCGGGATGAGACTCCGGACGAAAAAAAAGAAAAAAAGAAAAAAAAGAGGCCATAAAAAAAGAGAAAAGGCCCAAAGAAAAAAAATTAAAAAAAAATGAGAGAATAAGAGAGAAGGGGCAATGCTACTATCCTTTTACCACACTTGTGCTTCAAAGTAGCACCATAATCTTCATGATAGAGAGTCTCTCATTTTGTCACTTTCATATACTAGTGGGAATTTTTCATTATAGAACTTGGCTTGTATATTCCAATGACGGGCTTCCTCGAATGCCCTAGGTCTTCGTGAGCAAGCGAGTTGGATGCACACCCACTTAGTTTCTTTTGTTGAGCTTTCATATACTTATAGCTCTAGTGCATCTGTTGCATGGCAATCCCTACTCACTCACATTGATATCTATTGATGGGCATCTCCATAGCCCGTTGATACGCCTAGTTGATGTGAGACTATCTTCTCCCTTTTTGTCTTCTCCACAACCACCATTCTATTCCACATATAGTGCTATATCCATGGCTCACGTTCATGTATTGCGTGAAGATTGATTTTTTTTCAAAATGTTAAAGTATGAAACAATTGCTTGGCTTGTCATCGGGGTTGTGCATGATTTAAATATTTTGTGTGGGGAAGATGGAGCATAGCCAGACTATATGATTTTGTAGGGATAAATTTCTTTGGCCATGTTATTTTGAGAAGACATAATTGCTTAGTTAGTATTCTTGAATAATTATTATTTTTATGTCAATATAAACTTTTGTCTTGAATCTTTCGGATCTGAATATTCATACCACAATTAAGAAGATTTACATTGAAATTATGCCAAAGTATTACTCCACATCAAAAATTCTCTTTTTATCATTTACCTACTCGAGGACGAGCAGGAATTAAGCTTGGGGATGCCTGATACGTCTCCAACGTATCTATAATTTTTGATTGCTCCATGCTACTTTATCTACTGTTTTAGGCTTTATTTGGCTTTATTTTCCACTTTTATATCATTTTTGGGACTAACCTTTTAACCGGAGGCCCAGCCCATATTGCTGTTTTTTTTGCCTATTTCAGTATTTCGAAGAAAAGGAATATCAAATGGAGTCCAAACGGAATGAAACCTTCGGGAACGTGATTTTCTCACTGAACGTGATCCAGAGAACTTGGAGTGCAAGTCAAGAAGCAACCGGAGCCTCCACGAGATAGGAGGGCGCCCCCCCTATAGGGCGCCCCCTGTCTCGTGGGCCCCTCGGGCGGCCACCGACGTACTTCTTCTTCCTATATATACCTACGCACCCTGAAAACATCCAGGGGCACCACAAAACACAATTTCCACCACCGTAACCTTTCAGATCCGCGAGATCCCATCTTGGAGCCTTCACGGCACACTCTGGAGGGGGAATCAAGCACTGAGGGCCTCTACATCAACATCCTTGCCCCTCCGTTGAGTTGTGAGTAGTTTACCACAGACCTACGGGTCCATAGTTATTAGCTAGATGGCTTCTTCTCTCTTTTTGGATCTCAATACAATGTTCTCCCCCTCTCTTGTGGAGATCTATTCGATGTAATCTCTTTTTCGGTGTGTTTGTCGAGATCCGATGAATTGTGGGTTTATGATCAAGTTTATCTATGAGCAATATTTGAATCTTCTCTGAATTATTTTATGTATGATTAAGTTATCTTTGCAAGTCTCTTCGAATCATCAGTTTGGTTTGGCCTACTAGATTGATCTTTCTTGCCATGGAAGAAGTGCTTAGCTTTGGGTTCAATCTTGCGGTGTCCTTACCCAGTGACAGAAAGGGTTGCAAGGCACGTATTGTATTGTTGCCATCGAGGATAACAAGATGGGGTTTATATCATATTGTATGAGTTTATCCCTCTACATCATGTCATCTTGCTTAATGCGTTACTCTGTTCTTATGAACTTAATACTCTAGATGCATGCTGGATAGCGGTCGATGTGTGGAGTAATAGTAGTAGATGCAGGCAGGAGTCGGTCTACTTGTTATGGACGTGATGCCTATATACATGATTATGCCTAGATAATCTCATAACTATGCGCTTTTCTATCAATTGCTCGACAGTAATTTGTTCACCCACCGTAATACTTATGCTATCTTGAGAGAAGCCACTAGTGAAACCTATGGCCCCCGGGTCTATCTCTTATCATATTTACTTCCAATCTACTTTTATTTGCATCTTTACTTTTTGCATCTATATTATAAAATACCAAAATATATTTATCTTATCATACTATCTTTATTAGATCTCACTTTCGAAGTGGCCGTGAAGGATTGACAACCCCTTTATTGCGTTGGTTGCGAGTTCTCAGTTTGTTTGTGTAGGTGCGTGGGACTTTTGAGGAGCCTCCTACTGGATTGATACCTTGGTTCTCAAAACTGAGGGGGAAATACTTACGCTGCACTGCTGCATCACCCTCTCCTCTTCGAGGAAAACCAACGCAAGCTCAAGACGTAGCAGCTGGCTTCGTCATGCGCCGGGTGTCGCCTCTCCAACTTCGGCCGCATCTCATCAGCGAGATGAGCGGCCGCCGGAATCCCCGCCGGATGTCCACCAAGGAGATGCTGGAGGTGGAGGTAGCCCGGCATGTTAACTACTTCTCCAACTGCAAGCTCTGAGGAGGAGTGGCACATAGGCAAGGAGCCCTACTGCCGTGCCAGCCTGCCCCCAACGTTAAGTAAGAGGTCTGGCTGCTTTACTTATATTGTTCTTTTTTCCTTCGTCCTGACCAGCCGGCATTGTGGCAGCGCTTCTCGGGCTAAGGCGGGCCGACTGCGGACCGGTAGTGGATACCGGACCGCAGGAGAGCGACGTGGGCGACCCCGAGCTGGGGGCGGCCGCCATGGAGGAAAGCGGCGAGGACGAGGCCACTGGAGGAGGCGGCGCTGGAGCAGGCGGCTCCTCGGGTGGCGGAGGAGGAGGAGTCGGCGGCGTCCGGTCTTGGCCGGACGACGATGAGGATGACGAAGAGCAGCGCCGACCTGGCGGAGGCGCGGGGACAGGAGGCGGCCCTTCTACATCGTGGCCGGCTGCTGCACCCGGCGGACAGAATCTCCGCCTTGCGGGGAGGTTTAGCAGCCACCCGGCAAAGAAGGCCAAGTAGGCAGACGCGACCAGGCGGCAGGAGGCGCTGAAGGTGGCTGCTGCCCGGAAGAGGCCCAAGCCCATGTCGTACATGTCCAGGTAAGCGCGCTGCTACTTGTTGAGCTTGCGTTGGTTTTTTCCTTGAAGAGGAAAGGGTGATGCAGCAAAGTAGAATAAGTATTTCCCTCAGTTTGGGAACCAAGGTATCAATCCAGTAGGAGACAACACACATGTCACCGAATACCTGTACAAACAATCAACAAACTTGCACCCAACGTGACAAAGGGGTTGTCAATCCCTTAGCTGTTACTTGCAAAAGTGATATGTGATAGAGATAGATAAACGGTAAAGTAAATACTTTTGGTATTTCTGATTTATAGATCGGTAAGTAGAAGATTGCAAAATAGTAGATCGGAAACTAGTATGATGTAAAATAGAACTTATATGATGGAAAAGAGACCCGGGGGCCATAGGTTTCACTAGTGGCTTCTCTCAAGATAGCAAATATTACGGTGGGTGAACAAATTACTGTCGAGCAATTGATAGAAGAGCACATAATTATGACGATATATAAGGCAATGCTCATGAATATAGGCATCACGTCCGTGTCAAGTAGACCGAAATGATTCTGCATCTACTACTATTACTCCACACATCGATTGCTATCCAGCATGCATCTAGAGTATTAAGTTCATAAAGAACGGAGTAATGCGTTAAGTAGGATGACATGATGTAGAGGGATTAACTCAAGCAATATGATGAAAACCCCATCTTTTTATCCTCGATGGAAACAATACAATATGTGCCTTGCTGCCCCTACTGTCACTGGGAAAGGACACCGCTAGATTGAACCCAAAGAAAAGCATTTCTCCCATTGCAAGAAAAACCAATCTAGTAGGCCAAACTAAACCGATAATTCGAAGAGACTTGCAAAGATATCAAAACATGCATATAAGAATTCAGAAAAGACTCAAATAATATTCATAGATAATCCGATCATAAATCCACAATTCATCGGATCTTGGCAAACACACCGCAGAAGAATATTCATCGAATAGATCTCCAAGAACATTGAGGAGAACATGGTATTGAGAATCAAAGAGAGAGAAGAAGCCATCTAGCTACTAGTGCAGGACCCGTAGGTCTGAGGTAAACTACCCACGCTTCATTAGAAGGGCAATGTTGTTGATGTAGAAGCCCTCCATGATCGAATCCCCCTCCGGCAGGACCCCGGAAAAGGCCCCTAGATGGGATCTCCCCGGTATAGAAGGTTGCGGCGGTGGAAAAGTGTTTTCGTGGCTCCCCCTGATGTTTTTGGGGTATAAGAGTATATATAGGCAAAGGAACTAGGTCAGGAGATCTCCGACGGGCCCACGAGGTAGGGAGCGCGCCCTCCACCCTCGTGGCCGCCTCGTTGCCTCTCCAACTTCATCTCCAAGTCTCCTGGTTTGCTTCTGGTCCAAGAAAGATCATCGTGAAAGTTTTATTCCGTTTGGTATTCCTTTTCGACATAATTCTAAAACAGGCAAAAAACAGAAACTGGCACTGGGCTCTCGGTTAATAGGTTAGTCCCAAAAATAATATAAAATAGCATATAAATGCATATTAAACATCCAAAAAAGATAATATAATAGCATGGAATAATCAAAAATTATAGATACGTTGGAGACGTATCAAGCATCCCCAAGCTTAATTCCTGCTTGTCCTCGAGTAGGTAAATGATAAAAACAGAATTTTCGATGTGGAATGCTACCTAACATATTTATCCATATAATTTTGTTTATTTGGCATGAATGTTCAGATCCGAAAGATTCAAAACAAAAGTTTAATATTGACATAAAAACAATAATACTTCAAGCATACTAACAAGGCAATTATGTCTTCTCAAAATAACATGGCCAAAGAAAGCTTATCCCTACAAAATCATATAGTCTGGCTATGCTCCATCTTCGTCACACAAAATATTCAAATCATGCACAACCCAGGTTTCAGCCAAGCAATTTTTTCATACTTTATCATTCTCAATCTTTTTCAACTTTCACGCAATACATGAGCGTGAGCCATGGACATAGAACTATAGGTGTAATAGAATGGTGGTTGTGGAGAAGAGAAAAAGAGGAGGATAGTCTCACATCAACTAGGCGTATCAACGGGATATGGAGATGCACATCAATCGATATCAATGTGAGTGAGTAGGGATTGCCATGCAACGGATGCACTAGAGTTATAAGTGTATGAAAGCTCGA
This sequence comes from Aegilops longissima, assembly GCA_021605205.1. Lineage (NCBI taxonomy): Eukaryota > Viridiplantae > Streptophyta > Magnoliopsida > Poales > Poaceae > Aegilops > Aegilops longissima. The sequence goes on from CM038680.1 coordinate 644,324,978, forward strand.
AAAGAAACTAAGTGGGTGTGCATCCAACTTGCTTTCTCATGAAGACCTAGGGCATTTGAGGAAGCCCATCGTTGGAATATACAAGCCAAGTTATATAATGAAAAATTCCCACTAGTATATGTAAGTGACAAAATAGGAGACTCTCTATCATGAAGATCATGGTGCTATTTTGAAGCACAAGTGTGGAAAACGGATAGTAACATTTCCCCTTCTCTCTTTTTCACTATTTTTTTTTCTTTTTCTCTTTTTTTTCTTGGCTTCTTTGCTCTCTTTTTTATTTTGGCTTCTTTGGCCTCGTTTTTTCTTTTTTTATTTCCTCACATGGAACAATGCTCTAATAATGATGATCATCACACTTCTATTTACTTACAACTTGAAAAATTACAACTCAATGCTTAGAACAAAAATATGACTCTGTGTGAATGCCTCCGGCGGTGTACCGGGATGTGCAATGAATCAAGAGTGACATGTATGAAAGAATTATGAAGGGTGGCTTTTCCACAAATACGATGTCAACTACATGATCATGCAAAGCAATATGACAATGACGAAACGTGTCATAATAAACGGAATGGTGGAAAGTTGCATGGCAATATATCTCGGAATGGCTATGGAAATGCCATAATAGGTAGGTATGCCGGCTGTTTTGAGGAAGGTATATGGTGGGTGTATGGTACCGGCGAAATTTGCGCGGTACAAGATAGGCTAGCAATGGTGGAAGGGTGAGAGTGCGTATAATCCATGGACTCAACATTAGTCATAAAGAACTCAAATACTTATTGCAAAAATCTATAAGTCATCGAAACCAAGCACTATGCGCATGCTCCTAGGGGAAGGGTTGGTAGGAGTTAACCATCGCACGATCCCGACCTCCACACAAAGGATGACAATCAAAAAATACTTCATGCTCCAACTTCGTTACCTAACGGTTCAGCATACGAGCATGGTACGGGACTCACAAACCCCAACACAAGTATTTCTCAAATTCACAATTACTCCACTAGCATGACTCTAATATCACCATCTTCATATCTCAAAACATTCATAAAGAATCAAACTTCTCATAGTATTCAATGCACTCTATATGAATGTTTTTATTATATCCCTCTTGGATGCCTGTCATATTAGGACTAAATTTATAACCAAATAAAAATACCATGCTGTTCTAAAAGACTCTCAAAATAATATAAGTGAAGCATGAGAGTTCATCAATTTCTATAAAATAAAGCCACCGCCGTGCTCTAAAAAGATATAAGTGAAGTACTAGAGCAATATTGCCTAGCTCAAAAGATATAAGTGAAGCACATAGATTATTCTAATAAATCACGATTCATGCGTGTCTCTCCCAAAAGGTGTGTACAGCAAGGATTATTGTGGAAAACTAAAAAGCGAAGACTCAAATCATGCAAGACGCTCCAAGCAAAACACATGTCATGTGGTGAATAAAAATATAGCCTCAAGTAAAGTTACTGATGGACGAAGACGAAAGAGGGGATGCCTGCCGGGGCATCCCCAAGCTTAGGCTTTCGGTTGTCCTTGAATATTACCTTGGGGTGCCTTGGGCCTTGATACGTCTCCAACATATCTATACTTTTTGACTATTCCATGCTATTATATTATCTGTTTGGATGTTTAATGGGCTTTAATATGATCTTTTATATTATTTTTGGGACTAACCTATTAAGCGGAGGCCCAGTGCCAGTTTCTGTTTTTTTTCCTATTTTAGAGTTTTGCAGAAAAGGAATACCAAATGGAGTCCAAACGTAATGAAACCTTCGCGATGATCTTTCTTGGACCAAAAGCAAACTAGAAGACTTGCAGTTGAAGTCAGAGACGCAACAAGGCGTCCACGAGGCAAAAGGGCACGCCCAGGGGGGTAGGCGCGCCCACACCCTCGTGGGCCCCTCGTAGCTCCACCGACCTACTTCTTTCGCCTATATACACTCTTATACCCTAAAAACATCAGGGGGAGCCATGAAACCACTTTCCACCGCCGCAACCTTCTGTACCCGTGAGATCCCATCTTGGGGCCTTTTCCGGTGATATGCCGGAGGGGGAATCGATCACGGAGGGCTTCTACATCAACACCATTGCCTCTCCGGTGAAGCGTGAGTAGTTTACCAGAAACCTTCGAGTCCATAGTTATTAGCCAGATGGCTTCTTCTCTCTCTTTGATTCTAAATACAAAGTTCTCCTCGATGTTCTTGGAGATCTATTCGATGCAATATTCTTTTGCGGTGTGTTTGCCAAGATCCGATGGATTGTCGATTTATGATCAAGATTATCTATGAATATTATTTGGTTCTTCTCTGAATTCTTATATGCATGATTTGATATCTTTGCAAGTCTCTTCGAATTATCGGTTTAGTTTGGCCTACTAGATTGATGTTTCTTGCCATGGGAGAAGTGCTTAGCTTTGGGTTCAATCTTGCGGTGTACTTTCCCTGTGACAGTAGGGGCAGCAAGGCACGTATTGTTGCCATCGAGGATAAAAAGATGGGGTTTATATCATATTGCCTGAGTTTATCCATCTACATCATGTCATGTTGCTTATTGCGTTACTCCGTTCTTATGAACTTAATACTCTAGATGCATGCTGGATAGCGGTCGATGTGTGGAGTAATAGTATTAGATGCAGGCAGGAGTCGGTCTACTTGACACGGACGTGATGCCTATACTCATGATAATTTCCTTAGATGTCATCATAATTATGCGCTTTTCTATCAACTGCTCGGCAGTAATTTGTTCACCCACCGTAATACATGTTATACCGAGAGAAGCCACTAGTGAAACCTATGGCCCCCGGGTCTCTTTTCCATTATATTGCATCTCTTTTCCATATTGTTGAATCTCGTTTACTATTTTGCAATCTTTACTTTCCAATCTATACACCCAAAAATACCAAAAATATTTACTTTGTTATCTCTATCAGATTTCACTTTTGCGAGTGGCCGTGAAGGGATTGACAACCCCTTTATCGCGTTGGTTGGAAGTTCTTGATTGTTTGTGCAGGTATTCGGTGACTTGTGCATCATCTCCTAATGGATTGATACCTTGGTTCTCAAAACTGAGGTAAATACTTACGCTACTTTGTTGCATCACCCTTTCCTCTTTAAGGGAAAACCAACGCAAGGTCAAGAGGTAGCAAGAAGGATTTCTGACGCTGTTGCCGGGGAGATCTACGCCAAGTCAAGCCATACCAAGTACTCATCATAAAATCTTCTCCCTTGCATTACATTATTTGCCATTCGCCTCTCGTTTTCCTCTCCCCACTTCTAAAACGATTTTCGAAAACCTTTATCTTTTCTTCACCCTTCTTTTGTTCGATCTTATGTTTGCTTGTGTTTCCATGTGCGTTATATTCTACTTGCATCTTTGCTTGCTAAAAATCTATTGTTATGGATCCACTTAAAGTGTTCTACTTGGATCATCTTCGATCCTTTTGCGCTCGTGCTGAAACCCCAACTAGCCTAGTTGATGGGAAATCTTTAGATGAGCATGATCATTTTGTGCGTCATCGTGTGTCTAAAAAAGGGAGACTCTTATCGGATCAAATAAACAGATTGCTGTGTTATGCTTGGAATATTTGTGAAATTTATGATTTTACTTGTTGCTCTAAGAACCCTAAAAAACACCTCCCCTACCTATGTGAGTTTAATGATAATGAAATCTTATGTTCTTATGCAAAGGGTGTTTATAGTTACTATGATATCAAACAAATTGAAGAATTTGTTGCTTTTAAGGGTGCTTATGAAGTTGCTTCTTTGATTGAAAAGTATGATATTACTCTCTACGAATCTGAAAATGTTGACATACTTAAATATTGCTATGAAAACTATGCGCATGATGTCTATGCCAAATAATTTATTGAAAGAATGACCGTTGCTTTGAAAGAACATAATGATATGCATGAATCTATAGATAATTATGATTCCGATGATTTGATTGAAATATCCCTTGATGAACATGATGCTTGCTATTCTTGTGGCCATGATGCCAACATTTATGGAGATGAATTTGCTATAGTCCCTTATGTTAAACATGAGATTGTTACTATTGCACCCATACTTGATAGTTCCTTCGATGAAAAGCATGATTGCAATGATGTTATTATAAATTCTACTAATGTCAATTGTGCTAGTAATATGCAAAACCCTAAGCTTGGGGATGCTAGTTTTGCTATGTCTACTATTTGTTGCAATGATCATGATTGGGGTGATTCTTTTTATGATCTTGAAATTTTATTTAAGCCCCATGATGAATATGAGATTGATAATAGTGTTTCCAATATTATTGAAAGTGGGTTTAGAAGAGTGTCAACTTTATATCCCACATATTTGGATAATGTTCAATCTTATGAAATTTTTGATAAAAGTGGGTTTGGAGAGGTCATGGCTTTAGTTAATGTTAATCCCACTATTTTGGAAGAGCTTCAACGTCGCATGCATGTGGATCGTGTTGAAAATATTTTATGTAATAGTTATTTTGTTGAATTTTCTTATGATCCCACATGTAATTATTATGAGATAGGAAAATATGGTTGTAGAAATTTTCATGTTACTAACTTACCTCTCGTTATGTTGAGATTGCTACAGTCTCTTTCTTTTTCCTTGCATATGCTAGTTTTTGCTTGCCTTGATAATTTGTTTGATTATAAAATGCCTATGCATAGGAAGTATGTTAGACTTAGATGTGTTTGTTACATGTTTTATGATGCTCTATTTGTGCTTCAATTCTTGTCTTTTATGTGAGCATCATTGAAATTATGCCTAGCTAAGGGCGTTAAACGATAGCGCTTGTTGGGAGGCAACCCAATTTTATTGCTTTTTTCTCTTGTTTAGTAATAAATAATTCATCTAGCTTCTGTTTAAATGTGGTTTTATGTTTTAATTAGTGTTTGTGCCAAGTAGAATCTTTGGGAAGACTTGGGTGAAGTCTTTGCGATCTTGCTGTAAAAAACAGAAACGTTTGCGCTCACGAGAATAGCTGTCATTTTTTACAGAAGGGTGATTTTAGGTTGATTATTTTTGAATATGATTAATGGAAAATTTCTCACGTCCACCAATTTATTTCATAATTTTTGGAGTTACAGATTGCTACAAACTATTCTGTTTTTGACAGATTCTGTTTTTCGTGTGTTGTTTGCCTATTTTGATGAATCTATGAGTAGTATCGGGGGGTATGAACCATAGAGAAGTTGGAATACAGTAGGTTTAACACCAATATAAATAAATAATGAGTTCATTACAGTACCTTAAAGTGGTGGTTTATTTTCTTATACTAACGGAGCTCATGAGATTTTCCGTTGAAGTTTTGTGTTGTGAAGTTTTCAAGTTTTGGGTTAAGATTTGATGGATTTTGGAATAAGGAGTGGCAAGAGCCTAAGCTAGGGGATGCCCAAGGCACCCCAAGGTAAAATTCAAGGACAACCAAAAGCCTAAGTTTGGGGATGCCCCGAAAGGCATCCCCTCTTTCGTCTTCGTCTATCGGTAACTTTACTTGAGGCTATATTTTTATTCACCACATGATATGTATTTTGCTTGAAGCTCTTGTATGATTTGAGTCTTTGATTTTTAGTTTACCACAATCATCCTTGCTGTACACACCTTTTGGGAGAAACACGCATGAATCGGAATTTATTAGAATACTCTATGAGCTTCACTTATATGTTTTGAGCTAGATAATATTGCTCTAGTGCTTCACTTATATCTTTTAGAGCACGGCGGTGGTTTTATTTTATAGAAATTGTTGATCTCCCATGCTTCACTTATATTATTTTTAGAGTCTTTTAGAACAGCATGGTAATTTGCTTTGGTTGTAAAATTAGTCCTAATATGATGGGCATCCAAGATGGGTATAATAAAAACTTTCATATAAAGTGCATTGAATACTATGAGAAGTTTGGTTCTTTATGATTGTTGTGAATTTGAGATATACTTGTGTGAAAGTCTGTGATTCCCGTAGCATGCACGTATGGTGAACCGTTATGTGATGAAGTTTGAGCATGATTTATTTATTGATTGTCTTCCTTATGAGTGGCGGTCGGGGACGAGCGATGGTGTTTTCCTACCAATCTATCCCCCTAGGAGCATGCGCGTAGTACTTCGTTTCAATAACTAATAATTTTTTGCAATAAGTATGTGATTTCTTTATGACTAATGTTGAGTCCATGGATTATACGCACTCTCACCCTTTCACCATTGCTAGCCTCTCTAGTACCGCACAAATTTCGCCGGTACCATACACCCATCATATACCTTCCTCAAAACAGCCACCATACCTACCTACTATGGCATTTCCATAGCCATTCCGAGATATATTGCCATGAAACTTTTCACCGTTCCGTTTATTATGACACGCTCCATCATTGTCATATTGCCTTGCATGATCATGTAGTTGACATCGTATTTGTGGCAAAGTCACCGTTCATAATTTTTTCATACATGTCACTCTTGAATCATTGCACATCCCGGTACACTGCCAGAGCCATTCACATAGAGTCCTAATTTGTTTCTAAGTATCGAGTTGTAATTCTTGAGTTGTAATTAAATAAAAGTGTGATGATCTTCATTATTAGAGCATTGTCCTAGTGAGGAAAGGATGATGAGGACTATGGTTCCCCCACAAGTCGGGATGAGACTCCGGACTAAAAAAAAGAGGCCATAAAAAAGAGATAAGGCCCAAAAAATATATATAAAAAATGAGAGAAAAAGAGAGAAGGGGCAATGCTACTATCCTTTTTCCACACTTGTGCTTCAAAGTAGCACGATGATCTTCATGATAGAGAGTCTCCTATGTTGTCACTTTCATATACTAGTGGGAATTTTTCATTATAGAACTTGGCTTGTATATTTTAATGATGGGCTTCCTCAAAGTGCCCTAGGTCTTCATGAGCAAGCAAGCTGGATGCACACCCACTTAGTTTCTTTTGTTGAGCTTTCATACACTTATAGCTCTAGTGCATCCGTTGCATGGCAATCCCAACTCACTCACATTGATATCTATTGATAGGAATCTCCATAGCCCGTTGATACGCCTAGTTGATGTGAGACTATCTTATCCTTTTTGTCTTCTCCACAATCACCATTCTATTCCACCTATAGTGCTATGTCCATGGCTCACGCTCATGTACTGCGTGAAGATTGAAAAGGTTTGAGAACAATAAAAGTATGAAACAATTGCTTGGCTTGTCATCGGGGTTGTGCATGATTAAATACTTTGTGTGATGAAGATAGAGCATAACCAGACTATATGATTTTGTAGGGATAGCTTTCTTTGGCCAAGTTATTTTGAGAAGACATGATTGCTTTGTTAGTATGCTTGAAGTATTATTATTTTTATGTCGATATTAAACTTTTGTCTTGAATCTTTCGGATCTGAACATTCATGCCACAATAAAGAAATTACATTGATAAATATGATAGGTAGCATTCCACATCAAAAATTCTGTTTTTACCAATTACCTACTCGGGGACAAGCAAGAATTAAGCTTGGGGATGCTTGATACGTCTCCAATGTATCTATAATTTTTGATTGTTCCATGCTATTATATTATCTGTTTTGGATGTTTAATGGGATTTAGTATGCTCTTTTATATTATTTTTGGGACTAACCTATTAACCGGAGGCCCAGTGCCAGATTCTGTTTTTTTGCCTATTTTAGAGTTTTGTAGAAAAGGAATACCAAATAGAGTCCAAATGGAATGAAACCTTCGCGATGATCTTTCTTGGACCGAAAGCAAACCAGAAGACTTGGAGTTGAAGTCAGAGACGCAATGTGGCGTCCATGAGGTAGGAGGGCGCGCCCAGGGGTTAGGTGCGCCCCCACCCTCATGGGCCCCTCGTAGCTCCACCGACCTGCTTCTTTCGCCTATATATACTCTTATATCCTAAAAACATCAGGGGGAGCCACGAAACCACTTTTCCACTGCCGCAACCTTGTGTACCCATGAGATCCCATCTTGGGGCCTTTTCCGGCTATCTGCCGGAGGGGGAATCGATCATGGAGGGCTTCTACATCAACACCATTGCCTCTCCGATGAAGCGTGATTAGTTTACCACAGACCTTTGGGTCCATAGTTATTAGCTAGATGGCTTCTTCTCCCTCTTTGATTCTCAATACAAAGTTCTCCTCGATGTTCTTGGAGATCTATTCGATGTAATATTCTTTTGCAGTGTGTTTGCCGAGATCCGATGAATTGTTGATTTATGATCAATATTATATATGAATATCATTTGGTTCTTCTCTGAATTCTTATATGCATGATTTGATATCTTTGCAAGTCCCTTCGAATTATCGGTTTAGTTTGGCCTACTAGATTGATCTTTCTTGCCATGGGAGAAGTGCTTAGCTTTGGGTTCAATCTTGCGGTGTCCTTTCCCGGTGACGGTAGGGGCAGCAAGGCACGTATTGTATTGTTGCCATCAAGGATTAAAAGATGGGGTTTATATCATATTGCTTGAGTTTATCCCTCTACATCATGTCATCTTGCTTAATGCGTTACTCCATTCTTATGAACTTAATACTCTAGATGCATGCTGTATAGCGGTTGATGTGTGCAGTAATAGTAGTAGATGCAGGCAGGAGTCGGTCTACTTGACACGAACGTGATGCCTATACTCATGATCATTGCCTTAGATGTCATCATAATTATGCACTTTTTTATCAATTGCTCGGCAGTAATTTGTTCACCCACCGTAATACATGCTATCTCGAGAGAAGCCACTAGTGAAACCTATGGCCCCCGGGTCTCTTTTCCATTATATTGCATCTCTTTTCCATATTGTTGAATCTAGTTTACTATTTTGCAATCTTTACTTTCCAATCTATACACCCAAAAATACCAAAAATATTTACTTTATTATCTCTATCAGATTTCACTTTTGCGAGTGACCGTGAAGGGATTGTCAACCCCTTTATCGCGTTAGTTGCAACTTCTTGATTGTTTGTGCAGGTATTCGGTGGCTTGTGCGTCGTCTCCTACTGGATTCATACCTTGGTTCTCAAAACTGAGGGAAATACTTACGCTACTTTGCTGCATCACCCTTTCCGCTTCAAGGGAAAACCAACACAAGCTCAAGAGGTAGTAGGCATCCCCAAGCTTAGGCTCTTGCCACTCCTTATTCCATAGTCCATCAAATCCTGACCCAAAACTTGAAAACTTCACAACACAAAACTCAACAGAAAATCTCGTGAGCTCCGTTAGTATAAGAAAATAAATCACCACTTTAAAGTACTGTTGCAAACTCATTCTTTATTTATATTGGTGTAATATCTACTGTATTCCAAATTTTCCATGGTTCATACACCCCGATACTACCCATAGATTAATCAAAATAAGCAAACAACACGCAAAAAACTGAATCTGTCAAAAACAGAACAGTCTGTAGCAATCTCCACTACTAGAAAAAGGCCTGTTAGTGGCACACCTATTTTTGCCATTAATGGCGCACTATAGGTGCGCCACTATTACAACGTGATACGTCTCCGTCGTATCTATAATTTTTGATTGTTCCATGCCAATATTATTCACTTTCATATACTTTTTGGCAACTTTTTATATTATTTTTGGGACTAACATATTGATCCGATTGCCAGTGCGGTTCATATGCATTGCGTGTTTTATGTTTCGCAGAATATCCATATCAAACGGAATCCAAACGGGTTAAAAACGGACGGAGCTTATTTTTGGAAAATATGGAAAATTCAGAAGAAAAATCCACGCGAGACGGTGCCGAGGTGGTCACGAGGCAGGGGCGCGCCTCCCAGGGCGCCGCCTACCTCGTGAGCCCACCGTAAGGCGGTTGATGCTCTTCTTTTGCCGCAAGAAAGATAACATTCGGAAAAAAAATCTGGGCGAAGGTTTCAGGCCGATCGGAGTTATGGATCTCCATGTATACGCGAAACGGTGAAACAGAGCCATGACAGAACGCAGAAACAGAGAGATAGATCCAATCTCGGAGGGGCTCTCTCCCCTCCCAAGCCATGGGAGCCAAGGAACAGAGGGGAAACCCTCCTCCCATCTAGGGAGGAGGTCAAGGAAGAAGAAGAAGAAGGGGGGCTCTCTCCCCCTTGCTTCCGGTGGCGCCGGAACGCCGCCGGGGGCCATCATCATCACCACGATCTTCACCAACACCTCCATCATCTTCACCAACATCTCCATCACTTTCCCCCTTCTATATTCAGCGGTCCACTCTCCCGCAACCCGCTGTACCCCCTACTTGAACATGGTGCTTTATGCTTCATATTATTATCCAATGATGTGCTGCCATCCTATGATGTCTGAGTAGATTTCTATTGTCCTATGGGTGATTGATGAATTGCTATGATTGGTTTGAGTTGCATGTTTTATTATTGGTGCTGTCCTATTGTGCCCTCCATGTCGCGCAAGCGTGAGGGGTTCCCGCCGTAGGGTTTGCAATATGTTTATGATTTGCTTATGGTGGGTGGCGTGAGTGACAGAAGCACATACCCGAGTAAGTAGGTTGTTTGCGTATGGGATAAAGGGGACTTGATACTTTAATGCTATGGCTGGGTTTTACCTTAATGATCTTTAGTAGTTGCGGATGCTTGCTAGAGTTCCAAGCACAAGTGCATATGATCCAAGTAGAGAAAGTATGTTAGCTTATGCATCTCCCTCAAATAGAATTGCAATAACGACTATCGGTCTAGTAACATAGTCAGTTGCCTAGGGACAATTTCGCCACACCTACCATCACTTTTCCACACTTGCTATATTTACTTTAGTTGTGTCTTTACCTTAACAGCCCCTAGTTTATATTTACGTGCTCTTTATTTTCTTGCTAGCCTATCCAAAAACACCTACAAAGTACTTCTAGTTTCATACTTGTTCTAGGTAAAGAGAACGTCAAGCGTACGTAGAGTTGTATCGGTGGTCGATAGAACTTTAGGGAATATTTGTTCTACCTTTAGCTCCTCGTTGGGTTCGACACTCTTACTTATCGAAAACTGTTGCGATCCCCTATTCTTGTGGGTTATCACCACACCACTAGTAACAAATTCTAATGGCGCACCTCTGGTGCGCCATTAGTGTACCAGATAATAGTGGCGCACCAGGTAGTGCGCCATTACTATGTCCAACAGTGCGCCATTACTATGCCTCCCAGGGGGTCATATTTACCTTGTGCTCTGGGTTACTAATGGCGCACTTTTAGATAATGCGCCACTGGTGTGTTTATTTCTATGCGCCACTAAAGTGCAATATGGTGCGCCACTACTATGAATGTTAGGATTTTTTTTTGCTTTTCTGATAATTGCACATGTTACAAAATACATTACAACACAGAATATAAACATCAGATTTGTCGAATACAATAGAAGATTAGTCTCCGAATACAATTCATCATATTAGTCTCTGAATTTAAAATACCGAACAAAGTTAGAACATTACAAGTCTCGAGACCGCGAGTAGCGAGTTTGTCTTCACATTACAAGTCGATATCGATCATCTAAACTACCATCACATAGAAGAGAGCTGCGGTCACGATGAGCATCATCGTGATGAAACTGGTCTTCATCCGGTTCCTCCTCCGCTCCCTCCTCTCTCCCGCTAGATAGCGCGCGTATCTAGCTTCCGCCTCCGCCCTAGTGGTGTAACCTTTGTAACTGTTACCGCTGAAACGGTGAACCTGTCTCCGACACTCCTCCCAGTCGTCGTAGACTCCGGGAACCTTACCCTTGTACACGACATACGACGACATCTCTATGCACTTGACAAACAAAACGTTAGTAGCAATTCACAGACAATACATAAGCAATATATAAGTATGCAACAAAAGGATCGGAAGAGAAGAGCAACACATTAATAACACGATTCATGGTCCTACTAATAAATAGCATCGATTACATATAAGTTGAACGACTGCCCAAACTAAAGAGATATACACGTTCATTAAAGTTTAATTACAACATGAGCTAATTGATATTTCAGAACTACATAGCATCATTACTTTTGACTTGACTCAGGGACTGGAGCGTGGATGAAGCCGCCGTCTTTCGTGATGGTCATGAAATCGCGATCGTTGTCAGCCTGCATTTGTAGCATGTTGTTTCTATTTCACTGTTGGACGGTTGGTATCTGAGGTAGAACTGCCCCGAGGTACGAAGGACATCTTGATGGATGATTTCCGCAAACTCCGACTGGATGCAAAAGAATTCTTGTCTGATGTCCGCGTCCTGGATTGTCGACAAGCGTGCGGCCCAATCTTTGAGATTAGTTGGTAGAAGAAGGTGATTATGGTCCCGTACGATCGCCCGCATGTGATGGAGGGCGTAGTAGCCATCCTTCTGACCGCCAGGCGGCTGCTTGACGCAGGGGAACGTCGTTATGAGGGTGAACACGTGCTTGCCGTACCTACAAATTGGGCTCCTGAAGGTGCCTCCAGATTTGGCGTAGCCGGGGAGAGCATCATCAAGAACTTTCTTGATATTTTTGTAGTCTTTCTTCGACTGACGGTCCGAGTCGAAATACGTGGCCATGGATTATTTCGGGCTTAAGAGGATGAGTGTGCAATGTGTGTCACTGCACAAAACACGGAATGTTAGAAAAAAAAAGAACGATCGAAATCTAAGAAATCATATGTTACGAAGCGGTGAGGGGATGACTTACTCGGGAGAGTAAGGCACGAGGAAGTTATCCTTATCTGGGTTCGCCAGAATGATGCCTTCGAGGTATGAACTCGTGACTTGCCGGTCCCCAGCGCTGCCCAAGATCTTGGCACACATGTAGAAGGGGTCGACTATCACGATGCCCGGGGTCTTGTCTCTAATGATCCGCATCTCCAAACTGAGCAAAAATAGCCGAATGAAGGTGTAGTGCAGCGGATGAAGGTTGAACATAGCGAACATGTCATCAAACCGCAGGACGATCTTCGTGGCCAAGGTTCCAGAGTGCAGCGGATGAAGGTTGAACGATTCTGGCCTTGGCGACATCGATCAACTCACTGCCCACGAACTGCATGAGAGTGCATGGAACGTCGGCGGTGCCCTGCGAAAACATGTAGGGCGTCAGGGATGCCCAGTCAAAGGCAAGGAGATGAAGTCATCGGCTGAGAGGCTTAGTTACCGTGATGGCGTCGAGCTCGGCTAATGTCGAGGCACCGCCAACGGCGGGCGTGCAAGTGACGGAGGGGCCGCTTGCTGCCGAGGTGCCGACCGGCGTATTATTCCCACACCCAGGTGCATTAAGCTCCAATGCTGGCGTCGACGCCGGAGACACCAATGCCGCCGCAGACGCTTGTGCGAGTTGCTGCCCGTGAAGCTAGGAATCTGGGGCGGCCCCTGTTGGCCGCCCGCAATCCACGCCTACAGCCCCTCAATCAAGGTAGGCACAATGGCGGTGATCGTCGCTCCCAGTTGGTCTCACACTTGCTCTTGGACTATCTCCGGAATCCGTGCCACTTTTTCCTTGAGTTCTTGAACCTCGTGCTCCTGGCTATCCGAGCTGGTCTTTCTCTCCTTTCGCCCAGCGGTATAGTATTCCGACCATTTCGTGGACAAGCCTTTGCCAGCCACACGACCAGCTGACGACGGCTTACTGAACTTATCCTTGTGTTTCATTACGTTCAACGCCCTATTTAAAGTGGTGTCCCAAGGGGAGCTCTGAGACGACCCCGCGCTACTGCTTTCAGTGTCCTGCGGAAGGAACGTGAACCATTTAGAAATTTGGCTTCATTAATTAGAATGCAACCATATGGAGCTAATTATGCTGGGGTGTATTCCTTACCAGAACAAGCTCAAGTGCCTTGGTCTTTGGATCCGTGGTAAGCTCCTTTGTTACCGGGTCCACCTTGTACCGGGCCCTGACATAGTGCTGCTTGTCACGGTATTTATCGAAGAGGGGCGGTGGGCCTTGCTCGGCACGCTCCGCGTCCTCCTTGTCCCATATAGGTTCCGCCACTCTGTAACCGCCAGGACCGAGTTTGTGGACCCCTAAGTTCAAGTCCCGCATATCTTTCCCCCACTGACTTGATTCGGCGAACCCCGGGGACTCGCACTTGATCTTGAACTCCAGGTAGTCAGCTTCGCTGATCGAAGGATTTGTCTTCTTGATCTTCTCATAACTATCACCTCTTAGAATCCTTCTCTTCACCGCGGCTCTCCAAGTAGCCAGGGCCGTGCTCATCTTCGTGAGGGCGGCACTGTTCACTTAATTCCCTGAGAGGCGTGTGTTTGCGAAGTCACCGGGGAACTTGTATCGTTCGTGCAACTTCGTGAAGAGGAGGTTGCACAAATTCCCTCGGTCACGATGCCTTAGGTTCTCGGTGTTGATCGAGACGATGCTCCGGAGAATGCACCCGAGTTGTCCCGAGTACCGACTGACTAATTCTTTGGGCGCCATTGGATGCCCACTGGAGGACACTTCAGTAAATTCCTCCTTGACGGTGCCGAGCATGTTCGGGCGCCGGTCCTTCCATTGCCTCTTCAGTTGGCTGCCATCTATGCGTGCGCTGCCATCATCAGTGGTGACATCCTCAGCGGCACCATCAGTGGTGTCATCCCCGACGCCACTAGGGGTTGTGTAGTCGGGATCGGTGTCTTCCGCGGCATCCTCATAGCGGTGAGGTTCTTCCTCCATCTCCTGGGACAGCCCCCATAATGCCTTGCCCAAACCGCCGGCCTCATCGTTGTCGGCCATGTTCGCTCTAAATAGGAAAAAAGTTTGGTCAAGAAGTTGGTTATTGTCAAGGAACAAGATCTCTAAGTTGACCAAATAACCTAATTCTCGCGGAATGTCGCCAAAAAGTTGGTTATTGTCAAGCAACAATTGAGAGATGTTTGTGATATTGCCCAGGTGTTTTGGGATGGAACCTGTTAGTGTGTTGTTGCTAAGGTCAAATTCCACGTTCTCAAGGTAACTTAGTTCTTGAGGGATGTGTCCAGAAAGTTGGTTGCTGCAAAGATACAAGGCTGTGAGTTTGGTCAAATTGCCTATGCTGTTTGTGATATTGCCTTGGATCTTGAAGGCACTGTTGCATGATGCAGTGGTACAGCCAGCATGGGACCTCATCTTTGCAGGCTATTTTTCTAGCTTCTAACACTGGGATTAGTAGCTTAATTAAACGACTAGTCGATCGTATGGTGGTGTAATTAACTTGTTTTAATACTGGCCATTCATGTGGAGTATACTAGCTCACTGGGTGCCCCTAAAGATACCCCGGCCGTATCATTTGATTAATTAGTAAGTAAGCAATTGATCTACCTAGCATTGCCATGCCATGCATCCACCTTTACCAAGTGCAAGCAACTGATATGATACACATACAGATAGATACCAACAATTAGTTATTGTTACCATCTAAGATAATTTAATCAGGGCAGTGGCAGTGGATTTGTGCACAAGCTAAGCTAGCTAAGACAGTAGCTTCCTTGCAACCCACAAAAGACAAAGGAAAAGGGGTGAAAGGGGGAAGATGGCTAGCTTTGATGAGCAGGCAGCATCTTCCTAACCCCCTTCTTCTTGTCTCCTCTCACTATCTCTCTCACACACATGGCAAGCAAGGGTGTCTGAGTGTGTGTAAAAATACTAAACTAATCCAACCACTAAAGCACTAGATCACTACTATTGTATAATATTTTTATAGCTTTGATTAATTTTTGTTTCGGTTGAGAATCGGGCACCTTCTAGGTCAAGAAAATTGGGCATGACCTTTGCTAATTTTCTTGACCTAGGAGTGCCCCATTCTCAACCGAAACGGAAATTAATCAACATTTCAGGAGAAAGGGGTCATTTCAGTAGATCACAAGTAGCAGCAGCATCACAAGTTGACAAAATCACAAGTAGCAGCAGCATCACAGTAGTACAACAGCAGCATCATCACAAGTAGTACAGCAGCAACAGTGAATACAGCAGCAGCAGCAACATCACAAGTATAAACAAGAGAAGTGAGTAATAAATTTACTGCTAGTTACTGTTCAACCTTGCAGATGCAGTTAGAAGGAAAAGCTTGTAGATGATCCTGCAAAACAAAAGAGGAGAAGTCAGTCCAGGAGGAAGGAGCTCAGATGAAGAGCTCTTGTACTTAGGAACAAACTAGGCCTAGCAGGAGGTACTTGGCAGCATGGAAACATCCCATTATGGGCACTGCACACGTCAGTTGGTGTCTCTGTAGTACTAGCAGTTTTGACTAGCAGCATGGAAACAGCCCATTATGGACACGGCACACTGCTCACCTTGATGGTCTCGGGTCGATGCAGATTTGCTTGAGGTTTAGGAAGAGGATGCGAGTTGCCGGTCGTCGTCGCGGTCAGCTGCAAAGGCACACAAAAAAATATTTAGAGATCACAATAGTCACAATAATCAGGAAGCATACACATTCAACAGCAAGATCACATTGCAATATATTTAGATAAAAAGGATATGCAGACTGCTGGATATTTAGATAGTTTTGACATATAATTGATACATACACATTCAATTGTGATAAACCAAAGAAGCACATATAGAGTTAGTAATAAACTTGGATAGATGGTTCAATAGAAGCACATTGCATCAGTATCAGTAATAACTTAGATGACTTCTTACTTCTAAGTACTTAGAGAATTTTCAGAGAAATATAGAAATTCAGAGAAACTTGGAGTATTACAGTGCCAGAAGCTTCAAAATATTCAGATTACTTCACTATTGTCTACATGATCAATAGTGTTCACTATAAATCAATCATGGTCACGAAATTCACAATCTTGTCTACATGATCTTGTCTGAATATTTTCAGAGAAATATAGAAATTCAGACTGAATATTTCAGTTTATATACTCAGAGAATGACTGAATATAAATTCCATGTATTTATTCAGGACCATGTATAAATATAAATTCTATGACTGTCATTATCTTTCAGACAGGACAATGTATTTACACTTCCATGCCCATTTATTAATTAAGGCCCAACTAAGCTGCTTGAGACCATATGGATAGCATAGGAAAATGAGACTGTGCCATAAGTTCAGTTTTCATATACTCCTATATTCTGCAATAAGTTTTGATTGTGTTAAATCTACACTAAGATTCTGTCATAACTTCAGTTTACGGAGTAAATAATCTGCCAAATACAGTGTTATCCTAGTTAGAGTATCTTAACTAGAGTGCTTCTAAAAAATATAGCTACCATGGCAGCATTTCTGGTTTGGCAGCCATTTCTGGTTTTAACCACCAAGGGGCAAGGTGCACAAGAAAATTCAGTTAAATGTTAAATTCAGGACCATTTAGTCAATTCTGGTCCAACGGGCTAAATCAGAAGTCTGTGGAGTCATATCACTTTATTTCACAGTTGCTTGAATAGAAACTTAGAAACCACAAAAAGGATATGCACTCTATATGTACTCTGAAAGGATCGCATTCAAATACCACTCTTTGTGTACCTGCTGCCTGTGGACTGGTCGGCGGTGTAGCTCAGTAGGCGGCGTTCTTGGGGGCGGCTGCTCGAGGACAGGGAGGAGGCGCTGCTGTCTTGGGAGGCGGGGGCATGGAGGGTTCGGCCGGCTGGGCGCACCGCGGTGGCTTGAACCCTAGGTCTCGCGCTTGGGAAGGGCTCCGGTGGTGGGCTCAGGGAGGAGGCGTCGCTCGGGAGGGAGGGGGTGGGTGGGTGCAGCAAGGCGAGGAGGGGGGTGGGTGGGGCGCGAGCCGGGAGCGAGGTCGCCGGTGGGTGGGGGCGGCGGTGGTGGTGGAAGGGGATCGGCGGCGGTGGCGAGAGGGGAGAAGGACGAACGGCTAGGCGAGGGGCGAGATGGGAGAGGCGAGGGACGAGGGGTGGATATTTTAGTGGGTGGGAAGGTTAGCAATGGCGCACGTTCTAGGGGTGCGCCATAAATACCGTGATAGCAATGGCGCACCCTCCCCTGGTGTGCCATTACTAACTTCTTTATTTTTAGTTGCATCTAATAATTTTTTAGAAAATGACGATCAAATTTGAAAACATTTATGAATGTGAAAAAATATCATCAAATTTGAAAACATTTATGAAAAAATATGAATATGAAAAAAATATCATCAAATTTGTTATTTGAAAATATTTTTTTGGATTTTTAGTTGCATCTAATAATTTTTATGAAAACATTTATGAATATGAAAAAATATCATCAAATTTGAAAAATATTCATGAATTCAAAAAGTGCCCATGGAATTTAAAAATATTCATGAGTTCAAAAAATATTAACAAATTCAATATTTTTTGTGAGTTAGAAATTCAATACCAGAATAAACCTAAATAAAAATTGGTATACTAATGGCACACCTCCTAGGGGTGCGCCATAAGTACCTTGATAGCAATGGCGCACCTTCTCCTGGTGCGCCGCACCTTCTCCTGGTGTGCCATTAGTAACTTTTTTTTTGGATTTTTAGTTGCATTCATTTGTGAATTGGTAAAACATTTATGAATATGAAAAAATATCATCAAATTTGAAAAAATATTCATGAATTCAAAAAGTGCCCATGAAATTTAAAAATATTCATGAGTTCAAAAAATATTAACAAATTCAATACTTTTTGTGTGTTAGAAATTGAATACCAGAATAAACATAAATAAAAATTGGTATACCAGAATAAACATAAATTAATAAATATTCATGAGTACTAGAACAAAAGAAATGTCATTTCCATATGTCGAAATACAATCGAGAAATGAAGACTACAATTTAAATACAATCGATCTTAGCTAGCTATCTTTTCACAATCTTCTTGCCCTTCTTTTTCGCAAATGGAGTTCTTCTCTTGAACGAACGTCCTTTAGGTAGGGTGGTCCTGCTTCTTCTTGTGGTGTATGGTACTTCATGGTCGTCGTCATGTTCCATCTTCAGGTCGCCGTACTTGTCGAAGTCTTGCTCATTGGCGACTCCATCCATTCCGATGATCTTTCTTTTGCCTCTCCTCATGACAACACGACTGGGCTTTGACGGGTCGGTAATGAAGAAGCATTGGTCCACTTGGGAAGCCAGTACCCATGGCTCATTTTTAGCGGTGGCGTTTATGCCCATGATCTTGGATTTGGCCGGGTATAACCATGGTGGTGAAACACGGTCTTCTTTTAGGACGCTCTTGTCCCATCTGACACGGAACATCGGGACCTTCTCTCCAGCGTAGCTCAGCTCCCAGATCTCCTCGATCCTTCCATAGTATCTGTCCTTGTCGTTACGGTGTAGGATTCTGTCGGGGGGAAGAACTGATCGTGCCCCACGAGCACCTACGGGACCTGGGTCCCTTTGTGGTTCGGAGGGGGGCGGAGATTGCGCAAAGAGCGGATCGAGGCGATACACGCGAGAGGGTTTTTACCCAGCTTCGGAGCTCTCCGGAGAGATAATACTCCTACTGCTGCTTTGTGGATTATCTCGTGTTCTTGCCAGGGAGCAATGCTGGCTACAAGACCTAGCTTGAGTGTGATGAACTACGCTGGAGCTGGACTGAAAACCAGCCGAGCCGAACCTCCTCTACGTTGCCCTCGGGCCTCCTTTTATAGGCACAAGGGGTTACCACATGTGGCAAGTAGACAAGGTTACAATGGTAAAAACCTAGGTTGGTACACCGCTTTGCACAGTGTACAGTAATCTATACCTAACTCTGACGGCAAGGGACAAGGGTCATCAATGCCCGTCTCGGTCGCCCGAAACGTGTAATGAGGGACCGTTAAGTGCGCCTCCGTCCGCCATGATGGTAGCTTGTCGGCGCCGTCTGTCGCTACTCCCGCTGGCTGCACAGCCCGTCGACCTGCGATTTTGGGAGAGCCCGTGGTGACACGTTGGCGGGTGAGCTGGAGTGGAGATGAAGAGGTCGCCCGCCCGGCAAGTGCCTTGCATGGCCCGGGAACCTTGTCGCGCTTGGGGGTTGGCGCCGCCAAGCCTTCCCGGCAAGCTCCTCTTGCCGGGGCCTCGTTTCCTTTGCGCCCTGGGTGGCCTTCCCGGCAAGCTCCTCTTGCCGGGGTCTTGACTACTTTGTTCTTGAATGGCTCCAAGGGAGCTGCTGAGGATCTTGGCGGCCAACAGGCCGGCCCGGCCGTGGGGCGCTGCAACTGTCCGTGCAGTGCACGGGTACTAGGGTACCCCTATTCTAGTACACCGGACAGAGCCCCGGAACTGGGGCCACCACGGCGTAAGCTCTGTTGGGCGGGCCCAAAACAGTGCACGGGCGCGCATGGTCTTGATTACGCCGTTATTTGCCTTGGACCGCCCGTCTCCCACGAGCAGTGCAGCGTCGTGCGTGGCATCGTGGGGAGATCGTGGGGCTTTCTTTAATGGGAAAAAATCGGGCGCCGTCCCTCTCCCTTTATAAGCGGGGAACAGGGCGGGGCGCCCACTTGCCCTGTTGTCACATCGAAAACCCCGTTGCTTTCCCTTCCTTCTCGAGCCCACAGAGCGACGCTCCGCCCCTCCACTGCCACGGTGCCACCACGCCGTCGGCTTCGCCGCCACGACTCCCTATGGCTCGAAGGCCGATAAGGGAAGGCGTGAAATCGCCGAGGCGCAGCGGCTCGCGGCGCTGCGGAAAGAGCGGGCCCTCTTGACCCCTGCTCAGCGGGGAAGGAGCTGCGGGATATGTACTACCTCTTACGGTCGGCGGTGACCCGGCGCATCCAGCGCACGAGGTCATCTCCGCCGCCACATCTGCCAAGGTCTCCTTGGTACCCCTTCTTGCGATTTTCTTACAGTGCGGGCTCGCCCGCCTTTTCTAATTTTTCTGCGATGTCATGAACACCTATGGCCTCCGCCTTCTTGACTTCACCCCCAACGCCGTCCTCACCTTGGCCGTTTTCGCGCATCTTTGCGAGAACTTTGTCGGGGTCCACCCAAATGTCGCCCTCTTCCGCCATTACTTCTCACCCCGTGTAGAGAGAGGAGAGCCGCTTGCCGGAGGAATTGCATGGACCTCTAGGATCGGCAAGAAGGAGGCGTACCTTGACGGAGAGTTGCGCAGCAAGTGGGAGGAGTGGAGGGCTGACTGGTGCTGGATCTTAGAGGAGGAGCCACAGCCTTTTACCGCCCTGCGCAAGACCCCCATAGTTCACGGCAACGATTGGAGCAACTTGGCGCCGGAGGACGACAAGTTGAAGATTGCCACGACTAGGATTTTGCGCCTCCGGCAAGCAGGGCTTACCGTAGGGGAAGTTGGCGCGGACTTCCTTCACCGCCGCATTGCACCCTTGCAGGAGAAAGGGAGACCTGCTTGGGAATTCGAGCGGCGGATATCATGAGGCTGCGTCAGGCCTAAATTGGAATTTCACCACCACGGAGCTTGGCGGCATCTGCGGGAGCTGTTCAAGCACAAGCGGATAACCTGGATGGTGCATGTTGCGAGGGGGCTGTGCCCTTGTGCAACAACTCGTCGCTTGATCGCATCCAGCGATAATGCCGTTGTGCGATTCCCATGGGATCGCTCCAACTTGGCAGGAACCCGCCGATGACATAGTGCAGCAGTTCTTCGACAACTTATGCGAAGTGCGGTCTGCGCCGACGAGAAGAGGTGGCTCACCGCGACACCACTGCTTTCGGGAGATGGCGCGCATCGCCACAAGGGTGGAGGAGGCTGCGAGAGGCTGCTGCCGCCGCGCGTTTGGGTTCCTGATCGAGGAGGCGAGAGGGCGGCGACAAGCCTTGCCGACCAAGAAGAGTTCATCAGTGAGGAGGAGCAGACCGAGCCCGACAACGACCCAAGTGAGCCTGCCGGGGGCGCCTCTCCTCCGCCGTCGAGTAGCTTGCCGCAAGAGGAGCTCGCTGCCCTGCCAAGGAGACGTCTCCGGAGGACCGGAGAAATGGCGGGGGAACATACGGTTCAACAGCCGCCTCGCCGCCCAGCCGCTCCTCCACCGCGGCAAATCTTTGTTGCTGAGGCGTCCCATTCGCCACAGCGACGGGCTCGAGGCCTTCGAGTCGTGGCCCCGCACCGCTAAGCGCCAGAGGGAGTCTTCTCCCCAATCCGTCGTGGCTGGAGCAGAGTTTGATCTCTCCGCTCTCAGCTCGAGGAAGAAGAGAAAAGTAAGATCTTGCCGCTGCTATTTGTAGTCTTCGATTTATTGCTTTATCTTATATCGATTGGTTCCACTCTGAACTTTCTTCTTGAGCGTCGGCTCGAGGCGCCGAAGAGGGCGAGACGCGGTGGTCGCTCGTTTGAACGACTCCCCAGTAGCAACAGGGGCACGTCAGGACCCCTTGCGGACCAGCAACCCTTCAATGAGCAGCTCGGCAGCCCCCAGCGTAAGTATCGGTATGCTTCCCGTGGTTAGGCGCGCTTGGGTGCTTTTCCGTTACTTATATCTGGTTTGTTGGATTTTGTAGGAGCAGAGCAGCCACATCACGAAGCACCGGAGGCTACCCCCGAGGTCCAGCCTCATCAGGAGGTCCCGGAGGCCGCTCCCGAGATTCTGCTTGCTTCAACTACACCACCAAGGGAGAATTATCCGCCAAGGGAGCGCTCTCCGGCAAGGGAGGCTTCTCCAACAAGGGGAGCTTCCCCGACAAGGACTGGCGCCAACGACCCTCCGGTGGTGGAGGCCGCGACCACAGGCCCCACTGCAGGTAACCTTCTTGTCTTGATAGTTTTCCTTGGGTTCTGCTCTTCCGTCTCTCTCTTTCGAATATCTGTTTGATTTGTGCTTCCCCCTTCTGACCATCAGATCCATCTGCGGAGACCCGATGGAAACCGAGGCTGCCCGGCGAGGGACGCCCGGCGGCGGCGGTGTCGACGCCGCCAACATGGAGGAGGAGGAAGCTGGTCTTGGCTAAGCCCGCCCGAGGAGGCTGCCGAGGCGGCTGGCGCAGAAGCTGGGAGGAACCGGCGATCGTGACCGACGGCCCGGAGGCGCAGGGCGCCAAGCGCTGCGCCGACCGCCGATCCCCGCCACCGATGCCGCACAGACCGAGGAGCCCCAGCCCGGCGCCTACAAAGCCGGTGAGGGTGTCTTCATCAAGCTCCCATGGGCATCAAGCTCCGGCGCCACCGACCGGGGAGACCTTCGATGCGGAGCTGCTTGCCTCCGCCGGGCTGTCGCTGGTTGATGCCCGAGCGATGTGATGGTGAACCTGAGGAGGAGCAGCTGCTAAGGAGGTTCTTTGTCGCTCTACCGCGCCCGACAAGCCATGGCTGGAGTCTGTGGAGGCGCTTGTCGCGAGGGGGAGCTGACTTGGAGAAAGCGTCTTGGAAGAGCTGCAAGCGCCAACAAAGAGGCTCTCCGGGACATAGCGAGGCTCGGGAGCAGCTTGCCGAGGAGCGCACGGCCTTTATCTTGGAGAAAGGCGAGGTTGAGGAGCAGCAGAGGCTTGCGGTGAGAAGCTCTCCGCTAGAGAAGGTGGTGGCGCAGCGGAAGATCAACCTCGGCGGCTTTGAGGAAGATCTTGCAGCTGAAAGCAAGCGATTGGCGGGCCGCCAGGAGGCAAAGATGCTGCTGCTGCCGAGGCCGCCAAAGGGGAACTGGAGACGAGGGTGGCTCAGCTGGAGTCCACCCTCCATAAAAGTACCGAGGAGGTCGCCGGGCTGAAGCGCGAGCGTGAGAAGGACGCTTACACCCTCGGCGAGCTGCAAGGTCGTTTGGCTGAGAAGATCAAGGAGATCGATGCCGCCAAGGATGTCAAGGCGGATCTGGAGCTGAAATTGACCACCTTGAGCGGAGGCGTTGAGCAGCGCGCCGGGAGGCGGGAGGCAGGCCTGCTTTGGAGAAAATCAAGGCCACCGAGGAGTTCTTTGTCGAATGCCGTGACTGCCAGAATAATCTTGGGACAACATAATGCATTGGACGAAGGTCTTGTGGACACCGCCGACATCCACAATGAGCTGATAGAGTTGGGGATGACAGATCTTGGATATTCCACCGGCGAGAACCTCCAACCCAGCGTCAAGCTCAGCCTATTCTTCAAAGGCGTGTTGGCGGGTATCCGCGGCTCCGGGATGAGGTTCCGAAGCAACTGGCGGAGGAATCACGCCAAGTCTGTGCCGAGGCTCTCCAGAAGGTGTTGATGAAGGTGGCCTTCCGCAACCCAGGCGTCGACTTCTCCAAGGCCCTCAAGTCCCTGCCTTCATCCGCCGATGTTGAAGCGCTCAAGACCCTTGTCGCACCCATTGTGGACAGGGTGAGCGGAGTCAAGAGGCTCGAGGGTGACCGCGTGGACTAGGCCGCCAAGTCTATCTTTCCCTTGTTGCTGCATATCATGTTTTAGGAGAAAAACCTATTAGATCTGCGACAAGTTATTATGTAATATACACTATCTTAGGCCATCGAATGCAATGTTATTTCCTTTACTCGATTTTTTCCCTTGTATGTTTTTACCCTAAGCTTTCAGGGAAATTTGCCGGTGCAGGCGCCCTTGCCGCGAGCGCCGAGTGCGGAACTTCAGCAGACTCTTTGGGGGGTCGCTACCGACAAGCAACCTCGTCGCGGACTAGCCGCAGCTCACTTAAGTTGTTGGCGGACTCGAAACAAAGTAAGGGCGCGACCAGTCACGATTTGGTTCCTCCGCGCTGCACAGGTTTTCCATACAAAGTACTATCGTTCGAGGAAGATAACTTCGAAAATTTAAAACTGGTCGCTTAAACTTAGCAACTTAGCTTTTACATTGTCCGTCTTCCGGCAAGGCGACGATCTTCCGGCAAGGCGACAGTTCCTCGGCGGCGCTCGTCGCCCACACCATTATCTCCTCCTCTCCCCGGTTAACTTGTGGGTGGATGAACCTTCTTCTTGTTTGAGAAGAAAGAAGAGAAAAGAAAGTTGTGGAGCCTAATGGCTCATTATAAACTTACGGGTGCGGGTGCTGCACAAGATGTTAGTAAACACATGCATATTTGATTATGAAGGTATGTATTAACAAAAATGTGCGCAACCATAAACTTTTCTTGATGCACGGGTCTGCGCCCGGCTTTGTACAAAGGATTACATGCAACAGCGGCAAGACTTGTACAAAGGGTGGTTCGGAGCAGGTTCCGCAACCGCGCCTCATGGGTAAAACTTGCAAAGATGCTCTATGTTCCAGGAATTGCTCACGGAAAGCCGTCTTGGTCTCAAGGCGGACAGCGCCGGCCTAGTGTCTCGTTTTACCCGATAAGGGCCTTCCCTTCAAGCGTCAACTTGTTGGAATTCTTGGCGGATTGAGCGGCGAAGAACAAGGTCGCCTTCCTCGAAGATTCGGCATTAACTGCGGCTATGGTAGCGGCGCAAAGCTTCTGGTAACGAGCAGCTCGTCTGCAGCTGAAGGCGATCTTCCTCGAGGAGCAGCGTCATCTTGTCGCAGCTGCTCTTGCTCAAACTCATCATAGCGAGCACTCGAGGTGACCCGTATCTGAAGTTCCGTGGGAGAACTGCCTCGCTCCGTAGACTAGAGCAAATGGTGTCGGCGGTGGCTCGATTTGGCGTCGTTCGATCGACCAAAGAACCACTGGCAGCTCCTCGATCCAGTTCCTTCCGCACTTATGCAGCCTGTCGAAAGTTCTGGTCTTGAGTCCTCGCAGCACTTCAGCGTTTGCCCTCTCTAATTGACCGTTGCTTCTCGGATGAGCAACGGAAGCAAAACAGATCTTGGCGCCAAGGTCTTCGGCGTACTGCATGAAGGTGCGACTCGTGAACTGTGTGCCGTTGTCGGTGATTATCCGATTAGGAATCCCAAAACAGCAAACAATTGACCTGAAGAACTTGACGGCTGACTGTGCTGTCACCTTCCTCACTGGTTCCACTTCCGGCCACTTTGTGAACTTGTCGATTGCGACGTACAAGTACTCAAAGCCCCCGACAGCTCGGGGGAAGGGGCCGAGATGTCGAGCCCCAGACGAGAAGGGCCAGGATAAAGGGATCGTCTGGAGAGCTTGAGCTGGCTGGTGTATCTGTCTTGAATGGGCCAGCACGCTTCACACTTGGTTACTTGTGCGGTTGCATCTGGAGGCTTCGGCGAAGAAACCTTCGGAAAGCTTTGCGGCAAGTGCCCTTGCGCCAATGTGGTGACCACATATGCCTCCGTGTATCTCCGCCAACAACTTCATCCATCTTCGGCAAATACACTTCAATTTCACTCCGTTGAGTCTTCTTACATGCAGGATGTTATCAACAAACTGGTACATACTTGACTGCCGGGCTACTTTTCCGCTTCTTCTTGCTCTTGGGAAGTTCTCACGTGCGAAGGAAATGGGCGATCTGCTGTGCCCATGTTGGAGCATGTGGCTCGACAACAAGGACTAAAGGCTCATCTATCACTGCGGGACCATCAGCTTCTACGGCAAGGACCTGCTGGTCTGCCGGAGCTCGATGATCCCCGTCAAGCTTGCTGGAGCTAAGCTTGTCGGGAGCGTTTGCTTCAACGATACAAACTGCATGGTTTGTCGGAGCAGACTGCTCCTCAGTGGTATCTGCATTGGTTTTGGGGACCTTCTTGGCGGCGGCTTCGGAGAGCTCTGCCGGAAAGTAGTCGCCGGAAACCAATTTTCTCTTTTTGCTCTGTCATGTTGATGGTGTCACGGTTGGTTGAGTCAGCTTGAGCACAAAAATCCCTGGTTCCACACGTAACTTAAGTGCGGCACATTTGGAGAGGCCATCAGCTATATCATTACATGCTCTTGGAGCGTGTTCCATTTGCGAGCCTTCAAAGTGCTCTTCCAGCTTCCTCACTTCATCGACGTACGCTTCCATCAACGGACTCTGGTAATCTTTATTTACTTGGCGGACGACAAGTTGTGAGTCTCCCCTGACAATGAGCTTCTTAATCCCAAGGTCCACCGCAATCCTGAGACCGGCAAGCAAGCCTTCGTACTCTGCAGTATTGTTTGTTGCTTGTTCCTTGGGAAAGTGCATTTGGACTATGTATTTGAGGTGCTCCCCGGTGGGTGCGATAAGCAGCACGCCGGCACCGGCGCCTTGCAGTGAGAAGGCACCGTCAAAATACATCAGCCATTCTTTATTTGCCTCCTTGACGGGGATGCTCGTCTCCGGGATCTCTTCATCCTGCGTTGGCGTCCACTCTGCTATGAATTCTGCCAATGCCCTGCTCTGGATAGTTGAAGTGCTTTCGAACTTGAGACCAAAGCAGCGGTTCGGTGCCCACTCAACAATCCTGCTGTTGCTTCGGATTTTGCAAAATCCTCTTCAGTGAAAGCGGTGACAAGCTGTTATCTCGTGTGCTTGGAAGTAATGGCGCAGCTTTCGAGGCCATGAGCAGGCGAAAAGCAGCTTCGCACACCGAGTACCTCGATCTAGCCCCTGCGAAGGGAACCGACAAAGTAGGTAGGCGCTGCACCATCACTTGCCGAATGTTACCGTAGCGTAATCTTCCCCTTGGGCTTGCTCCTTCTGGGTTGATTCCTTGGAAAGTACCAGTTTCTTGAGCTCGTTGTCGGGGATTTGAAGTTTACGGAGAACTGCAGAGGAGATCAAATTCAGGCGGCCCGCCGTCAACCAGCATCTTTGTGACCTTGAGGTTGCGGATGGTTGGTGAGACCAACATCGGCAAACACCCGACCGCGATGATGCGATCGGGGTGATCCTCAATGTCAAAGATGATGGGCGTCTGGACCAGTTCGAGAGGTTTGCGTGACTCTAGGGATGGTTCTGCTGCATTGACCTCGCGCATCCATTGCTTGAGTTGGCGGTGTGAGGTATGCGAGAGGCGCACCACCGTCGGCATAAAGGACCTCTGTTGCCTTTTGAAACTCCTGCTCATCAGCTTCATCATCTTCATAATCCTCGTCATCTTCGTCTTCATCTTCTTCCTTGTCGCGGCCACGGGGAGGTCTGTCTCCTTGCCGCTGCTTGGCCTTGCCGCGGCGTCCTCCCCGACCGGGTCTCTTTTTACTTGCTGCACCTGCACCTTCTTGGGCTTTCTCCTTGTCTCGCCGCTCGTATTCAGCTTTCTGTAGCTCCACAAGCTGCTCGACTTTCTTGCAGCTTTGGAGATCGTGGCCCTTAGTGCGGTGGATTTTACAGTACTGCTTGTTGGAGCTGCCAGGCTTGTCGGCGGCCGCCATGGCTTGGCGGATGGCGTCAACGGCAACCTCCTTGCCGGAGCCACCGGCCTTGGCTTGGTTGGCGGCATCATCCTTGCCGGACTGCTCGACTACTAGCACTTCTTGGTTTTTATTCCTCCTGTTGTTCCGCCGCCGGCTATTCCTTGCCGGGGCGGTCCCTTCACTGTCAGACTCTGCTCCCACACTCTCTCCTGGGAGCCTTCTTCCTTCTTCAGCGCGTGCACACTTGTCGGCCAGGGCGTAGAGCTCGCTGACGTCTTTCACTTTGCACATCGCCATCTCTTCCCTCATCCTGCGGTTTCGTACATTACGATGAAATGCACTAATCACCGCAGCGGGGTGGATGTGCAGGATGTTGTAGTGCACTTGGACTGAATCTCGGGCGAATTGCGCACAGACTCCCCCTCATACAGGCAAGCAGGTGGAGATCACTCTCTTGGCCATGAGGCTTGTGGCCGCTGTGAAGGCGCCAACAAACCGATGGCACAAATCTGCCCAAGAAGAAATAGAGCCATCCGGCAAGTGCATGAGCCAAGATCGGCGTTTGGCTTGAGCACCAAGGGAAGTAGTTGGCGAGGATCTTGTCGTCTCGCCCCCGCAGCTTGCACCGCGATGGTGTATATCTTGAGGAACTCCGATGGGTGTGTCCTGCCGTCGTACTTCTCCGCACATCTGGTTTGAAGTTTTTCTTGTCGGACCCTTTGGACTTGCCGCAGCTCACGAGTGAGCGCAGGGCAACCTACCGCGTCTGACAAGTCACCTGGTTCCCCTGGCGCATGCATATCGACATGGGCCGTAGCGTTAGTCAAATTGACGGGCGCTTCTCTTGGCGCTTCGTACGGGTTGGCGTCCTCTTCTTGTCGTTCGAAGAACTTTGCGCTGGTCGCGGCGAGTTCGCGGATCCGACGATGCGGTGGAGTCGCTGTCGAGGTGGATCCGCGAGTCGGCGATCTTAGCCTTCGGGAAGGGAGTGTCTGGTGGGTGCACCCCGCAAGTCTCGTCGCCATCGGCTCGCGCCTTGTCGCCTCGCCCTGTTGCGGCGCTTCGGTTGCAGCGGGGCGTCGCCGTTAAGCGGCCGATGAGACTTTGAATCGTGGCCCTCCACTGCGTCGACCTTATCGGCCGTCGGAGGGTAATCTAGTAATGCGAGCTCTCGCCAAGGCTTCCGCTGGTGTGGTTGGCGGCAGCGGCGTATGGAGCGAAGATCGGGATGTGCTCGGACTCTAACCAAGTTAGGAGGATCAGCATCCGCCCGGCGACAATACCCCACTCGTACCGGCATGCTGGGGTGCATGTGGGTCTCGAGGGCCTCGGGATCCTCCAGCTTGGCCTTGATCCAATGAGCGTATGGCGCCGCGGGTATCATGACGCTGTTTGTCCCGCGCCTCCTGCGATGGACGCGGTGCAGATTCAGACGCCGACGCCCGCGCCGCGTTGTCCTTGGACCTGGTGGCATCGTGGGCTCTCTCGACGACGCCGGTCCCTCCGCCAGCGTTTCCCCCACCACCTGACGGCTCCGGTGGTGGTGGGTTCGACGTGGACGGCTCAGCTGCTGCCGAAGGCTTCTTCTTCGGCGCCATATCGACGAAGATGTCGATGGAGTTGCTCGTGCGACCGCCGGATCGGGTTCACACAGCCTCGACGCCCCCTACCTGGCGCGCCAAAGATGTCGGGGGGAAGAACTGATCGTGCCCCACGAGCACCTACGGGACCTGGGTCCCTTTGTGGTTCGAAGGGCGGAGATTGCGCAAAAAAGCGGATCGGCGATACACGCGAGAGGGTTTTACCCAGCCGGAGCTCTCGGAGATAATACTCCTACTGCTGCTTTGTGGATTATCTCGTGTTCTTGCCAGGGAGCAATGCTGGCTACAAGACCTAGCTTGAGTGTGATGAACTACGCTGGAGCTGGACTGAAAACCAGCCGAGCCGAACCTCCTCTACGTTGCCCTCGGGCCTCCTTTTATAGGCACAAGGGGTTACCACATGTGGCAAGTAGACAAGGTTACAATGGTAAAAACCTAGGTTGGTACACCGCTTTGCACGGTGTCTGATAATCTATACCTAACTCGGCGGCAAGGGACAAGGGTCATCAATGCCCGTCTCGATCGCCCGAACGAAGGTAACAGGGACCGTTAAGTGCGCCTCCATCCGCCACGATGGTAGCTTGTCGGCGCCGTCTGTCGCTACTCCCGCTGGCTGCACAGCCCGTCGACACGCGTACTTTGGGAGAGCCCGTGGTGACACGTTGGCGGGTGAGCTGGGCGGAGATGAAGAGGTCGCCCGCCCGGCAAGTGCCTTGCATGGCGGGAACCTTGTCGGCAGGGGTTCGCGCCGCCAAGCCTTCCCGGCAAGCTCCTCTTGCCGGGGCCTCGTTTCCTTTGCGCCCTGGGTGGCCTTCCCAGCAAGCTCCTCTTGCCGGGGTCTTGACTACTTTGTTCTTGAATGGCTCCAAGGGAGCTGCTGAGGATCTTGGCGGCCAACAGGCCGGCCCGGCCGTGGGGCGCTGCAACTGTCCGTGCACGAGTTCGGGGTACTAGGGTACCCCTATTCTAGTACACCGACAGATTCCATCGTTACCCCGGAGTTCTGATAATCATTGCTCTTCATGTCCTTTTCCTCGGTGTAGAATGTGTAGCCGTTGATATCGTACGCCTCATAGGTCATCAGGTTGTGCTCGGCGCCCTGTGACAAGGCGAATATGAGTTGTTCTTCCGCGGAAGAATCCTCATGTAAAGGGTACGGCATAAGCTTCCCCTTGAAACAACGCGTGAAACATGAGTTGTGCTCTTTGATTATATCTCCGTCCGTCCTCTGTTGGCCTCGGTCATTGTACGTCTTCTCAATAAAGGTTTTGTGCTCTACCACCCAAGGATCGACCACATCTATGTGTTGTAGCGCGACTAGGTTTGCTCTTTCAAAGTCGGCGAGTCGACCCTTGAAGTCTACATGCATTTCGCAGCGACCCTCGCGGTGACCCCATCCAGCGAGCCTGCCGAGGTGCCTGTTGACGGGCAGACCAACAGGGTTCTCGATGCCTAGATAATTCGTGCAGTAGGAGATGCACTCTTTGTTCAGAAAGCCCTTGGCTATGCTTCCCTCTGGACGTGACATGTTGTGAACTTATCCTTTGATGACACCATTCATCCTTTCAAACGGCATCATGCTGTGCAGGAACTTCAGCCCGAGTTGGATGATATCCTCCACGATATGGACCAGTAGATGCACCATAACATCGAAGAATGCTGGCGGGAAGTACATCTCAAGCTCGCATAGTATCGCCACGATCTCTTCCTATAGCCTTCTGAGTTGCCTCATGCCAACCGACTTCCGAGAGATGACGTCTAAAAAGTTGCATAGGCCAAATAGCGTTTCACGGACGTGCGCGTCCATGATCCCATGGATTGCAACTGGAAGTATCTGCGTCATCAGCACGTAACAGTCGTGAGACTTCATCCAGCTGAATTTATGCTTCGCTGAGTCTAGGTATCTGCTTATCTTCCCCGCGTAACCGTACGGAAGTTTTACTCCTATGAGGCAGGTGAAAAACTGCTCGATCTTCTCCTGACTTAGAGTGAAGCACGCGGGAGGGCAGCCATTTCCGATCTTCTTGGCCTTTTTGCCTTTGCGACAACTTTCCATGTCCTTCGCCTCGTCATCATCATCATCATCATCATTAGCGTGAAGCTCCTCCCTGATGCCCATTGATTTCAAGTCTGCCCTTGCTTTCGGCCCATCTTTGGTCCTCTCTGGCATGTTGAGCAGGGTACCAAGCAGACTCTCGCACACGTTCTTCGTGATATGCATGACACGAAGTCTGTGAGGCACACGGAGGATCTTCCAGTACGGCAAGTCCCAGAAAACAGACCTCGTTTTCCATACCTTCAGCAGCGGCTCTGGCGCCTTTCGCTTATTTCCCGGCTCCGGGCACTCTTTCCAATTTTTCCACAGCTCGTCTATTTCCTCGCTGCTCCTCGTACGCGGGCGTCTTCGGGGTTCGGTTTCACCATCAAACAGATCCTTGTGTTTTCTCCATGAGTCATCATCGCGAAGCCACCTTCGATGTCCCATGAACATGGTTTTCGAAGACCCAGGATCTCTATCTAGCTGGCAATACGTTGTGTCATCCATGCACCTGACGCATCCAGAAAATCCGTGGACCACCTGCCCCGCGACATATCCGTAACCGAGATAGTCGTGCACTATCATGAGCAGTGCGGCTCTCATAGGGAAATATTCTTTCTCTGTGGCGTCCCACGTATTGGCTGGCGTTTTCCACAGCGTGTCTAGCTCCTCTTTCAGCAGCCCCAGATACAGATTGATGTTGTTCCCTATTTGTTTCGGCCCTTCAATTAGCATACTCTTGTGAATGTACTTCCTCTTCATGCACAACCAGGGGGGAAGGTTGTACATCCACACAAACACAGGCCAGGTGCTATGTGTGCTTCTCTGGCAGCCAAACAGATTGACTCCATCGGTGCTAGCGCCCAGCATGATGTTCCTTGGATCGTCCCCAAATTCTGAGTGTTCGAAGTTCAATGTTTGCCACTGGCTCGCATCCTTAGGGTGGCGCAGCATCTTGTCTTTTTTATTTATCTCCGGATCATTTCCGTCATCTTCTCGCTTCTTCTCCTCCCTATCCACGTGCCAACGCAGGAGCTTTGCTACCTTAGGGTCCACGAAATACCGCTGCAGACGAGGAGTGATCGGAAAGTACCACACCACTTTTCGAGGAGCTTTCTTCCTCTTCTTGTATCGAGTGACGCCGCACACCGGACATATGGTAGACTCCGCGTGCTCGTCCCGATAAATGATGCAATTGTTCATGCACACATGGTATTTCATGTGCGGTAAATCCATAGGACACACAATTTTCTTCGCCTCCTCGAAACTGGTCGGGCACTTGTTCCCCTTGGAAAGACGTTCGTGCCAGAATGACATGTTCTCGTCGAAGCATGCGTCTGTCATTTTGTGTTTTACCTTCATCTCCAGATCCATGAGCGTTACTTTCAGGCGGGTATCCTTGGGCCTGCATCCTTCACACAATGGAGTAACCGCATCTATCTCCAGTTGATCCAGCTTGGCTTTCTCTCGGGCGGCAGCTCTTGCGTTATCCGTCTGCTTGAGAAGCAGCTCTTGAATATGAGGGTCCTGCACCCAGCCCATCGATGGTCCATCGTAAATTCGCTCCGCATCTTCATCTTCATGATCATGCCCTTCGTCTTGATCTTCTTCATCATCATGTCCGCATCTTCTACATGATGACTGTGTACTACATCTACTTCGTGATCATGT
This sequence comes from Aegilops longissima, assembly GCA_021605205.1. Lineage (NCBI taxonomy): Eukaryota > Viridiplantae > Streptophyta > Magnoliopsida > Poales > Poaceae > Aegilops > Aegilops longissima. The sequence goes on from CM038680.1 coordinate 644,358,206, forward strand.
CCTGGAGATTCTTCGCCGTCTTCTCGCCCGCCCGCCGCGGTTGTCTTGCTGCCCTTCCTCATTTCTTGCCCGGCCCCATGGACGACTTCATAATCATCTTCATCACCTTGCCACCGATAGCCATCCATGAAACCACACAAGAGCAGGTGGTCCTGCACCTGTACGGAATCCGGGTCCATAAGGCTCTTTAGCTTGCATCTTCGACACAGACATCTTATCCCCGTCTCGTTCTTTTGAAGCATCTCGGCCTTCGCGGAGCTCAAAAACCTATTCACGATGCCTTCAGTCATCATGCGGACCATGGTGGCCTACGGGGTAGAGCAAAACGATATTTTAGAACCAAAAAAAAATTGGCATGACTTTTCCTAAAAATAGGACCAAAAAGAATGCATAGTGCCAAATTCTCGCCGAAACGGAAATGACTCAACATTCCGGCAAAATATTGGCAACTATCGCATTTCAAATACCGGTACCTGCAAACACAAACATATGCAAGTCCACAAACATACGCAACACCACAAACATACGTAGATCTAGGCCATAAAAAGTGCATGTGCACGTTGTTGGAGGGAGAAAAAAGTAGATCTACAACATGAAGAAAGCTTTCCCCTTACTTACCTATATAAAAAAGGAAATTTAACCACTTAATTTGGGTGAATCTATGGTGCAAATGAGGTGAGGAGGAGGAGGTAGCCGAGACAAGCTTGGAGGAGGAGGTGGAGAGAATGAAGTGGGGAAAGTGAGTGTGGTAGGTGGCTGTCCAAAATATCTAGCTGCTCTCAGGTTACCAATGGCGCACCACCTAACAATGCGCCATTAGTAACCTTGGTTACTAATGGCGCACCTGTTATGTGGTGCGCCATTACTAGTTTTGCAAAGAAAATAAAAAAATTGTTAGTAGTGGCGCACCGTGGTTGTGGTGCGCCATTACTAGTTTGAACTAGTAATGGCGCACTATCCCCTGGTGCGCCATTACTAGTTTTGAAAAAAAGTAAAAAAAAAATTGTTAGTAGTGGCGCACAGAGTGTGTGGTGCGCCATTACTAGTTAAAACTAGTAATGGCGCACTATGCCCTGGTGCGCCATTACTAGTTTTGAATAAAAAAATAAAAAAAATTGTTAGTAGTGGCGCACCGTGGGTGTGGTGCGCCATTAGTGATATGGACACTAATGGCGTACCTATACATGGTGCGCCACTGCTATATAGCAGTGGCGCACCACATATGTGGTGCGCCATTAGTGTTCATATTAGCTATAGCCCTTTTTCTAGTAGTGATGTAACCCTCGAATACTTATGTACCTCCAACAATTCTGAAAAATTAGGAAAACCTGAGCAATATGTGTACTAATACATATAAAAAAGAATCAGATCAAAAGCATGTTTCTGTGAATTTTGAAAATTATTTTCCTGGGCGCAAAAGTTTCTAATTTTCAGCAGGATCAACACAACTATCACCGTAAGCTATCCTAAAGGTTTAACTTGGCACAAACACTAACTAAAAGATAAAACCACATCTAACCAGAGGCTAGATGAATTATTTATTACTAAACAGGAACAAAAATAAAAAAATAAAAAATAAAATTGGGTGCCTCCCAACAAGCGCTATTGTTTAACGCCCTTAGTTAGGCATAAACACGAATAGATCTTGGTATTGTCATCTTTGGTATGCAATCCATAAGTGGCTCTCATAATATATTCATATGGTAATTTAATTTTCTTCCTAGGAAAGTGTTCCATGCCTTTCTTAACGGAAATTGGAATCTAATGTTTCCTTCTTTCATATCAATAATTGCACCAATCGTTCTAAGGAAAGGTCTACCAAGAATAATAGGACATGTAAGATTGCAATCTATATCGAGAACAATGAAATCTACGGGCACATAATTCCTATTTGCAACGATAAGAACATCATTAATCCTTCCCATAGGTTTCTTAATAGTGGAATCCGCAAGATGCAAATTTAAAGAACAATCACCAAATTCACATAAACCTAACACATCACACAAAGTTTTTGGAATCGTGGAAACACTAGCACCCAAATCACACAAATCAAGGTATTCATAATCTTTAATCCTAATTTTAATAGTAGGTTCCCACTCATCATAAAGTTCCAAGCTTTTCTTCAAAAGATCGCATCATAGCATCAACGATGTGTTTAGTAAAAGCTTTGTTTTGATTATAAGCATTAGGAGAATTCAAAACGGATTGCAACAAGGAAATGCAATCTATTAAAGAACAGTTATCATAATTAAATTCCTTGAAATCCAAAAGAGTGGGTTCATTGCTACTTAAAGTCTTGACCTCTCCAATCCCACTTTTATCAATTTTTGCATCTAGATCTAAAAACTCCGAATCATTGGGACGCCTTTTAACTAAAGTTGACTCATCTCCAGTCCCATCTTTATCAAGATTAATATTGAAAAACAAAGATTCAATAGGAGTCACATCAATCACTTTTAGATCTTCATCATTATTATCATGAAAACTAGAAGAACACGCTTTTACAAACCAATCCTTTTTTGCACGCATCTTAGCAGTTCTTTCTTTGCACTCATCAATGGAAATTCTCATGGTTTTGAGAGACTCCTTGATATCATGCTTAGGTGGAATAGATCTAAGTTTCAAAGAGTCAACATCAAGAGAAATTCTATCCACGTTCCTACCCAAATCATCAATCTTGAGAAATTTTTCTTCAATCAAAGCATTAAAATTCTTTTGCAAACTCATAAATTCTTTAACACTATTCTTAAAATCAAAGGGCATATTTTTAAAATTTTCATAAGAATTGTTGTAGGAATTACCATAATTATTAGAAGAATTACTAGGAAACGGCCTAGGATTAAAATTGCCTCTATACGTGTTGTTACCAAAATTGTTTCTACCAACAAAATTCACATCCATAGATTCGTTATTATTCTCAATCAAGGTGGACAAGGCATATCATTAGGATCAGAAGAAGCACTCTTATTAGCAAATAATTTCATAAGTTCATCCATCTTTCCACTCAAAACATTAATCTCTTCAATCGCATGGACTTCTTTACTAGTGGATCTTTCGGTGTGCCACTGAGAATAATTAATCATAATATTATCTAGGAGCTTAGTAGCCTCTCCTATTAATTTCCATAAAAGTGCCCCCCACGGCCGAATCTAAAAGATTTTCTAGAAGAAAAATTCAATCTGGCATAAAAAATTGTATAATCATCAAAAAATTCAAACCATGTGTAGGGCAATTTCGTTTCATCAATTTCATCCCAAGATTGTGCAACATGCTCAGGATGAAGTTGCTTAAAATTCATAATATCGTTCCTAAGGGAGATGATCTTAGCGGGAGGAAAATACTTAGAGATGAAAGCATCTTTACACTTATTCCATGAATCAATACTATTTTTAGGTAAAGATGAAAACCAAGTTTTAGCATGATCTGTAAGCGAAAACAGAAATAGATTCAATTTAGCAATATCATTATCCACATCTTTCTTCTTTTGCATATCACACAAATCAACGAAATTGTTTAGATGGGATGCAGCATCTTCACTAGGAAGGCCAGAAAATTGATCTTTCATAACAAGATTCAGCAAAGCGGCATTAATTTCACAAGATTCAGCATTAGTAGTGGGAGCAATCGGAGTGATAATAAAATCATTGTTGTTGGTGTTGGAAAAGTCACACAATTTCTTATTATCTTGAGCCATCATGACAGAGCAAACAATCAAACATACGAGCACACAAGAAGCAAGCGAAGAAGACGAACGGAAGAGGGGCGAAGAAAAGGCAAATCTTTTCAAAAATCATTTTACAGGTGGGGAAGAGGAAAACGAGAGGTGAATGGCAAATAATGTAATGCAAGGGAGAAGAGTTTATGATGGGTACTTGGTATGGCTTGACTTGACGTAGATCTCCCTGGCAATGGCGCCAGATATTAGCAAGTTGACGGGAGACAAATCTTGACTTGACTTGGCATAAATCTCCCCAGCAACAATGCTAGAAATTCTTCCTGGTACTTCTTGAGCCCGCGTTGGTTTTTCCCTTGAATAGGAAAGGGTGATGCAACAAAGTAGAGTAAGTATTTCCCTCAGTTTGAGAACCAAGGTATCAATCCAGTAGGAGACAACGCACAAGTCACCGAATACCTGCACAACCAATCAACAAACTTGCACCCAACGCGATGAAGGGGTTGTCAATCCCTTCACGGTTACTTGCAAAGTGAGATCTGATAGAGATAGATAAACGGTAAAGTAAATATTTTTGGTATTTTTGATTTATAGATCGGAAAGTAAAAGATTGCAAAATAGTAGATCGGAAAATAGTATGATGTAAAATAGAACTTATATGATGGAAAAGGGACCCGGGGGCCATAGGTTTCATTAGTGGCTTCTCTCAAGATAGCAAATATTACGGTGGGTGATCAAATTACTATCGAGCAATTGATAGAAGAGCGCATATTTATGACGATATCTGAGGCAATAATCATAACTATAGGCATCACGTTCGTGTCAAGTAGACTGAAACGATTCTGCATCTACTACTATTACTCCACACATCAACCGCTATCCAGCATGCATCTAGAGTATTAAGTTCATAAAGAATGGAGTAACGCATTAAGTAGAATGACATGATGTAGAGGGATTAACTCAAGCAATATGATGAAAACCCCATCTTTTTATCCTCGATGGCAACAATGCAATATGTGCCTTGCTACCCCTACTGTCACTGGGAAAGGACATCACAAGATTGAACCCAAAGCTAATCACTTCTCCCATTGCAAGAAAAACCAATCTAGGCCAAACTAGACCGATAATTCGAAGATACTTGCAAAGATATCAAATCATGCATATAAGAATTCAGAGAAGACTCAAATAATATTCATAGATAATCTGATCGCAAATCCACAATTCATCGGGTCTCGAAAAACACACCGCAAAAGAATATTACACCGATTAGATCTCCAAGAACGTCGAGGAGAACATGGTATTGAGAATCAAAGAGAGAGAAGAAGCAATCTAGCTACTAGGTATGGACCCGTAGGTCTAAGGTAAACTACTCACGCTTCATCAGAAGGGCAATTGTGTTGATGTAGAAGCCCTCCGTGATCGAATCCCCCTCCGGTAGGACGCTGGAAAAGGCCCCTAGATGGGATCTCGCGGGTACAGAAGGTTGCGGCGGTGGAAAAGTGTTTTTGTGGCTCCCCTGATGTTTTGGGGGTATAAGAGTATATATAGGTGAAGGAACTAGGCCAGGAGATCTCCAAGGGGCCCACGAGGTAGGGGGCGTGCCCTCCACCCTTGTGGCCGCCTCGTTGCGTCTCCGACCTCATCTCCAAGTATCCTGGTTTGCTTTTGGTCCAAGAAAGATCATCGCGGAAGTTTTATTCCGTTTGGAATTCGTTTGGTATTCCTATTCTGCGAAACTCTAAAACAGGCAAAAACAGAAACTGGCACTGGGCTCTTGGTTAATAGGTTAGTCCCAAAACTAATATAAAATAGCATATAAATGCATATTAAACATTCAAAATGGATAATATAATAGCATGGAACAATCAAAAATTATAGATACGTTGGAGACGTATCACGCGCTTCCGCTCTGACTTCATATTTTTCTTCTCTCTTGGAGGGTTTTCTCATATTTGCTCTCTTGCTGAGCAGGATGGCCTGCGTCACCATGCGAGCTCCGTCTGCCTTGCTGATGGACCCAGTAGGCGGCTTCGAGGAGGCTCGGCGCACGGATCCGGCCGCTGCCCTTCGAGAGGCGACGGTGAGGAACGCGCGGGAGGCACGCGAGGAGCGGGGGGCTGCGGATAAGGCGCGGGCCGACGCCCAGGCGGAGGAGGTGGCACAGGCGGATGCCCATGCCGCGACGAGGGCGGTGGCAGAGGCCGCGACCAAGGCGTAGGCGGAGGCCGACGCCAGGGTCTTGGTGGATCTGGCTGGCGGCGGGGTCCCGGAGACCGTCGTCCTCGAGCAGCCGGAGGCGCAGAGGGCGGAGGACCAGAGGCTACCTGGAGCCACCAGGGCCGAGCAGTCGGTGCCGGAGCTGGTGGTCCCCAACACCGCCACCCTGAAAGTGGAGGAGGTCCAGCACGCGCCGGACGCTGGAGGGCGAGGAGGCGATGAACCCGGCCAGCAGGAGGCACCAGCAGCAGGCGTCGGGCAGGCGGCGAGCCGGATCTTGGTGTCGTGCGGTCCCGCGCGCCTGCGTTTGACGCAGGCGACCGCAGAGCCAAGGCCGGTGGAGACCTCGGCCTCAAGCTCGCAGAGGGCCCGCGCCCAGGCCATGAGCGCCGCTCCTTCAGGTTGGGTGGTGGGGGTCGGCCCAGCCGCCTTGAACCTGGTGGTGCGGGACGTGGAGGACAGGTTCCTTGCCCAGAACGCCACTCTCCTGAGGGCGACGAAGGAGCTACTTGCGACGCGGGTGGACGTTCGGGTACGTGCATCTTGTTTTTGCTTTTTTCGTCTTGTAAGCTTCCGTGGGGGTGTGCCAGCGCACCCACTTGGTGTAGCCCCCGAGTTCTGAGCTGGTTGCTGAGCAGGCGGGTTGGAACTCAAAGGTGTTCTTCTTCTTTGCTAAAATGATGTTCCGTTTTAGGACTACCACAACATGCAGGCGGCCGCCTACAATACGCAGAATCGAACGCTCACCACCCGGAAAGCTGAGCTGGCTCAGAGCCGAAGTTGGTAAGTCGGCTTCCAGTGGGGGCGCGCCAGTGCACCCACTGGGTGTAGCCCCCGAGATTCAGGCTGACTGCTGAGCAGTCGAGACGGATCTTCTTCGGTAGCTTGATTTTGTTTTTATTGAAGTAGATGGCGATGCCTCTTGCTTGTTTCCTTTTTGCAGCGGCTGCCGCCCAGCGGAGGGAGCGTGTGACCGAGCTCGAGGGCCATCTCCGGGTTGTGGGGCAGGAGCGCGACCGGCTGGAGAAGGAGCTGGCGGACCAGGCCGAGCGGCACGTGCAGCAGGTCCGGCAGCTGAAGGCGGACGAGGAGCACCTCACGGCCGAGTTCGAGACTCAGCGCTCGAACTGGGCCGATAAGGAGACGATCCTCCAGGACGGCTACACCATGATCGAGGACCTGCTCGACGGTGCGTCCCTTTCTTTTTTGTTGCCGACTGCTAGCCGCCGGCTATTGTTGGAAGCCGTCTTCTAAAACTTTTGTCTTGTTTTGAACAGAGTTCCTCCTGGGCCACTCTGTCGTCGTCTGCATGGCTATCGAGGCCCAGTGCGAGGAGTGCAGGCGCAAGGGCAAGGATATCGCGTAGGACCAACCTTGGACCTTGAGCTAGCAGCTCACGGCCGTCCGGATGCGCCTCAAGCCAACGCGCCGCCTGCTCCACCGGCTTCAGCGCGCCGGGTCGCAGGTCTTGGAGGGCTTGTGGCTGGCTGCTCGGATCCCGCGGAGTCCGAGTCGGATGGCCGACTGGCTGGAGGTGGCGGCCGACCTGGTCGAGGCCTGAAAGAGCTCCACGACGCGGTCCGGGGCTGCGAAAGCGCTGGAGTTCGTCAAGGCCTCGTACCCCGGCATGCGCCTGGCGCAGCTGGCTACCTTCCGCCAGGAGGTGTTGCCGGAGTTGGCGGCGGAACGCGAGAATATCGCCATTCGTGAATCGCCTTTGGCCGATTACGCCGACGTCGGCGTCTTCGTCCCGGAGCAGGGAGATAACGGCGCTGTAGTGCCCCCATCCTGGTTCGGTCTTAACCCGTCGGACGGGAAGGACTCGGCGGAGGAGATTGCCTCCAGTGATGAAAGCTACGAGGACGACGAGAATGAGGACATCAGTTACGTTGCACAAGACGGCGGAGCGACCCGCCGGACTCGGCCCGACCCGGCGCCGACTGGTGATCAGCCAGAGACCACCTCAGCCGCCGCCGATAGCCAGGCCGAGACCCAGCAGCCAGAAGCCCCGCCAGTCGTAGCTACGCCCACCGCCGACCAGTCCAGGCAGACCGAGGAGCCACTCGCCTAGATGGCCTTTATCTTTTTTAAGTTTTTTCTGTCTCGTGCTTGAAACAATGTTAGTTATGCGCAGTTCCACCCACTGGGGGTGTAGTTTTAAACTTGATGAATGCCGGCCTTGGACCGTTTTGAAGTGTATAAAGTTTAGATCCCCACATTCTTGTATGCGTTGCCGAGTTCTAGCTTGAGTTTGCTTTTACTCTCTTTGGCTTTTTCATTTGCCGCCTTCCTTTAGCCGCCTCCCTGCCAGCCGGACAGCCGCGCTACGGTCTATGGCCGGGTTAGGGACCTGGCCGTTTAGAACAGGCAAGTTACTTCAGCAACCTAGAGCGTAGCTAGGTGAGCGAGAAGCCGGCCTGCCGGCTGCTGAGCAGCCGTACAAGGAAGGCGAAGGGCCCACTTGGCTAGAGTCAACTTTTTTCCTTAGTCGTTTTTCGTGTGGACAACATTTCCAGCCTTTAGCTCTTGCCAGCCGGACAGTCGTGTTGTGAGCTGTGGCCGGGTCAAGAGAGGGCTTTGGCGTCGGTACCCTACTAGTCGGCTACGGGTAGTGCTAACTTAAGACAAGGCGGCGAGCCCCGGGCCGGCTGGGTGGACCCGGACAGGGCAAGAATATAAAAAACTCAAATCATGGCATTAAGCTTATCTCATAGATAAAAAGGTAGCCCCCGAGTGCATCTCAGGGTACCTGAAGTCTTTACTTAATACAAAAGGCAGTGTGGTAAATACGTTTGCTTCAACTGTAAAACGGACGAAGCAGGTTCGCGTTCCATGGCCGCTCCGTCTCTTCGTCAGCTGTGCTTCGCTTGCGTGCCCTGGGCTTTTGTGCGTCGATGAGGTAGTACTAGTCGTTTCCCACGGCCATGCTGATGATGAAGGGGCCTTCCCAAGGAGCTGTGAGCTTGTGCTAGCCGGCTAGTCGCTAGATCAGGCGGAGCACAAGGTCGCCTTCGCGAAATGCACGCGGCTTGACCTTCTTGTTTTGGTAGCGACCCAAGCTTTGTTGGTAGATGGCGGACCGGTTGAGTGCTAGCAGTCGGGCCTCCTCCAGCAGGTGGACGCCGTCTTCTCGCGCCTCCTTTGCTTCCGCCTCCGTGTACATGGTGACCCAAGGCGAGTCAAACTTGATATCTATTGGGATGATAGCCTCGGCCCCGTACACGAGGAAGAAAGGCGTGAAGCCGGTTGATCGGTTGGGCATGGTCTGGAGGCTCCAAAGGGCGGCTGGCAGCTCCTCGATCCAGCAGCTGGCCAAGCGCTCCAGCGGCTCGATCAGTCGGGGCTTGATGCCGGACAAGATGAGGCCGTTTTCTTGCTCCACCTGGCCGATTGACTGCGGGTGGGCAACGGACACTAGGTCCAGTCGGATGCCCTGATTTGCGCAGAAACGGGCCAAGGCGCCTTTGGCAAAGTTGGTGCTGCTGTCGGTGATGATTTTGTGCGGGATGCTGTACCGGACGGTGATGTCGGCGTTGAACGTGACAGCTGTCGGATGTTTAGCTTCTTGATTGTCGTGGCTTCAATCCACTTGGTAAACTTGTCCACGGACCAGATGGTGGGTCATGCCGCCGCGTGCTGTCTTGAACGGCCCCACCATGTCCAAACCCCATACGGCAAACGGCCAAGTGATGGGGATGGTCTTGAGGGCGGAGGCCGGCTGGTGCTGCTTGGTGCTGAACTTCTGGAAGCCTTTGCACTTCTGGACCAACTCTCTGGCATCGTCCAAAGCAGTCGGCCAGAACAAACCATGGCGGAAGGCCTTGGCCACAAGAGCCCTGGAGGCGGAATGGTGGCCACATTCGCCTTGATGTCTCTGAGAATCTCCATACCCTTCTCCGGCTCCACGCAACGCTGGAAGACGCCAGTCACGCTGCGCCTAGCGAGCTCGCCATTGACGATGGTGTAGGCTCCTACCCGGCGCTAGATCTGCCGGGCCAACACTTCATTGGTTGGTAGCACGCGGCTCACCAGAAAGTCGCGAATAGGCTGCGCCCGAGACAACGCTTCCACCACTTTGAAGACAGCAACTGGTACTAGGGTGGCCGGGCTGGGAGTACTAGGGTGGTCGGGCTGGAAGGTTGCGGGCTGGTACTAGGGTGGCCGGGCTGGGAGGCGGCGGGCTGGAGCCGGCCGCTCCTGATGGTGTCGATGAAGTCCATGGGCCGACTGCAGCAGCCCCCGGGCCGCTTGCTGGAATCTCTGGGCCGAGTGCGGGTGCTGCAGCCCCCGGGCTGACTGCTGAAGTCCCTGAGTCAGATCTGACTGCTGTGGGGTCAGTCGGCATGAAGATGGACTCGAATTTTGGCGAGGGCTTGATAGATGGCCTGCGCAGACGCTCGAGGGAGAAGCCGGGTAGAGCCAATGCGAGCAAGGGCGTCTGTTGCGTCATTGTCAGCTCGTGGCACGTGGAGGAACTCGCACCCGTCGAAGTGCCCGCTCATCTGCTGGACGAGGAATATCGCCGGACGACTGCTGGACCACCAAATCTGAATCACCTTACCATAGGATGCGGCGGATGCCGATCTCCTTAGCTAGCCGGAGCCCAAAGATGAGCGCCTCGTACTCGGCTACGTTGTCGGAGGTCGCGAAATGGATCTGCAGCGTGTACTTCAACTTGTCGCCTTTGGGAGAGGTGAGGACGATGCCGGCTCCTAAGCCGGTGCGCATCTTTGAGCCATCGAAGTGCATCCGCCAATGCATGGAATCCGGCGCTGGCGGCAGGTACTGGGACTCGGCCCAGTTGACGAGGAAGTCAGCCAACGCTTGGGACTTGATGGCGGTGCGGGGCTGGTAGAGGATGGTGTAGGGAGCCAGATCGATGGCCCACTTCGCCACCCAGCCTAATGCATCTCTGTTGCCCATGATCTCAGCCAGGGGAGTGGTGCAGACGACCGTGATGGAGTGCTCTTGGAAGTTCTGTTCAGCTTCTTGGCGGCAAAGTACACGCCGTAGTACATCTTCTGGTAGTGGGGGTAGTTCTGCTTGGAGGCGGACAAGACCTCGCTCAGGTAGTACACCGGCCTCTAGACCGGCTGCACCTTGTCGGCTTCTACGCGCTCAACGATGATCACTATACTGATGACTCGGTTGGTGGCAGCGATGTAGAGGAGCATAGGCTCCTTAGCAGCCGGAGCAGCCAGGATAGGCGGTGTTGACATCATGCCCTGACCTGGAGGAAGGCTTCGTCCGCCTGGTCGGTCCACTCAAAGCACGTAGTTTTCTTCATGAGCTGGTATAGGGGGAGCGCCTTCTCGCCCAGCCGGCTGATGAAGTGGTTGAGGGATGCCAGGCACCCGGTGAACTTTTGGACGTCACACAGCTTGGTGCGTCTCTCCATCCGCTCAATGGCCTTGATCTTCACGGGGTTGCACTCGATCCCGCGCTCAGAGACAAGGAAGCCTAGGAGCTGGCCGGCTGGTACCCCGAAGACACACTACTCCGAGTTGAGCTTGATTTCAACATGGCGCAAATTATCGAAGGTGTAACGCCCCGGATTCAATGCGCCAGGTGTCTTCCAGTTATTCGTCGTCGTTGCCATGTGATTTGCTTGCATGTTGCAGCCATGTCATCATCTACATTTCATCTGCATGCTTTTCAAAACTTTCATCCGTTCGGGTTCCGCCGGTTCTCTCTGTTGTTCGTTCCGAGCCCTTTCCAAACTCGCACGCGCCCGTCGCCCCTCTCAGACCTTGTTTCGTGAGCGGGAGAAAAGCATTCTCGGAATGGGTTGAGATTTGCAGAGTGGCCTTGGTATAGCACCGGTAGACCGCCCGTCAACTTTTGTTCCATTTGGAGGTCGTTTGATGCCCCAACGGTTAACCGGGTAACCGCAAAGCCCCTTTTGTCTTGCAGCCCAACACCTCTTCCCACAGCCCACCTAGCCCATTCAAACCCCCTCCATGCTCTCGGTCGTTCGATCATGATCGTGTGGGCGAAAACCGCACCCGATTTGGACTCTCCTAGCTCCCTCTACATATAAATCAGTCCCCTCCCCCGAATTTTCGGGCAAACCCTAGATCAAACCTCCCTCTCGCCCGCCGGACATGTCCGCCCGCCGCCAGCCACCTCACCCCGACGAATCAGGGCGCGCCACGTCAGCCTCGCCGCTGCCTGGATCCACTCCGCCGCCATGTGGGCGCCCGCCGCCCATGAGCCAGGGCAGGCCCGCCCGGGCCAGCAGCGCCGCCCGCGCCTCGCCCGTGCCCGCCGCCTCCGCTTCTTGGCAACCCCGCCGCCGGCGCCGCCGCTGACGCCGCCGCCGCTCGTCCCGACTCCGGCGCCAAGGCCATCATCCTCCGCCGTCCGCCCTTGCCCGCCAGATCTCGCCTACGCCTCCATGGTCGCGGAGCGAGCTCCTCCCATGGCGCCACCCTCGCGCCCGGCTCGGCCCCTCTCCGGCGAGCCGCTCCTCGGCGCCAACTCCGACCAGATCCAGGCCGGCGCCGCCCGGATCCGGCGGCCCCGCCCACGCTGACCGCCATCTCCCTCCTCTCCGGCCACATCTCCGGCGAACTCCGGCCCTACATCGTTTTCCGTGCGAACCCGAGGTTGACCCCGTTTTTCTTCTAAGTCCCCGTAATTTTGCATTCTGGTGCCATGTTCATCTTGCCATAACTTCATGTGTGCTGCTCCGTTTCATGCATATAATATATCAAAATGCTCTTCATTTTGTTCCATTGTTCCATGCTTGTTTGAGTCCATCTTGATGCCCTTATCATCGTTGCAAGAGTGCTATATGATGTTAACCTGCTGAAACTGTTAGAACTTGGTGATTTGTCTTTTTTGTTGCATTTTGTGTGTGCATCCTATGAGCATGAGCTCTACATGTGTTTTGAACTACATCATGCCATCTTTACAAAGGTGTTTGTCTTGTATTTTGTTGATCTATGTGGTGACTAGCACAAGCATGCAAAGTAGCCTCCATGATGTTGCTGATTTCTTTGACTTGGTCATTTCTGCTGAGTCTGAGTCGTTTATATTTTGTTGCTATGTTTCCATGCTGCTACCATGAGTTCTATGCATAATCTGGAGATCTTCACTAAGGATGTTTTGTTATACATCTTATGCTCTATCCATCCATGCCCTTTGTTGCATTTATGGCCTGTTGTAGCTTGTTGGTATGATGCTCCAAAGTTGCTAAATAATGTTTCTGTCAGACTGTTAACATGAAGTTCAATATTGGCATGTGTTTTGCTAGTGATCCATGCACCCTATGACTATGCTATTGCCATTCTTAGCTTCATATGTATTTCATCTTACTGTTGGTTACTTTTTCATGCCATGTATTGCTCTGTGGTGTGTGGTTCAAGCTCACTAACATGCCTACTTATTGTTGTTTCTGCCATGCACTGTTAATTTCACGAAGTCTTACCTTTTCATGCCGTGTATTGCTCTGTGGTGTGTGGTTCAAGCTCACCAACATGCCTACTTATTGTTGTTTCTGCCATGCACTGTTAATTTCACGAAGTCTGATTCTGTCATATCTTTTGCCATGTTTGCATGGATGCTACCATGTTTTCTGTTGATCTTTGGAACTAGATCAGTAAGGGAGGTTTGTTCTTTACCTTTAGTACTAGCATGTCATGCCTTTGTTTGCCATGTTAAGTTCCTGTAGCATGTTGTTTGCTAGCTCTAAACATTGCAACCTGATGTTATTTCTACCATGTCGAGTGATTTTCTGCTAATTCTGTGAAGCTGTTATTATTTGCAACCTTGCCATGTCCTTTTGAGCATGTTCTATTGGTTTCTGGAGATGGCTCAGTGTTCATGTTTTGTAATGCTTCACCTGTACATCATGTCCATGAATTTTTCTCTCATGTTAGGGTGATGTAGCATGTTGTTTTGATGCTTTCTATATGCATAGTTGCTGTTTTGGGACAGATTGTTGTTATATCTTGTTTGGAGTGTATGTCTTGCACCGTTACTTCGTTTTGAGCATTCTCTATATGAAACTTGCTTAGATTTGCATGTAGTTTCATATTATCATGTTGCATACTTGATTTGAGGTTTTTGCTTGATGTTTTAATGCATTTTGTATCAATGCCATGTTTAACTTGTTTTGCTCATATCTTCTAGGCCGTAGCTCCGAATCTAATGAACTTTATATGTAACTTGACAAGAATTTTGTGTAGATCATCTTGGTGCATCGTAACTTGCTATTTAACAACTTGAATATAAGGTTTTCTCAGTTCTGGACCAATTTCGAAATTTGCATATGGGGTCTTTCCAGAATTGCTATATGTTGTTTCCGGCCTCATTTAAACTTGCTTTGATGTGTTGTTCTTGTATGCATCATCTCTTGTCATGAGTAGCCTCATATAGCCTTGTCATGCATCATGTTTGGTTGTGCATCATGTCATGTTTATGTGTTGTGTGTTTACCTTGTTGTTTGCTTCTTTCCGGTTGTGCTTCTTCTCGATAGTTCTCGTTTCGTCGCGTTCGTGAGGATCCGTTCGTCTACGCTTGGTTCGACTTCGTGGCTTCATCTTCTTCATGGACTCGTTCTTCTTCCAAGCGGGATTTCAGGCAAGATGACCGTCACCTTGGATCTCATTACTATCATTGCTATGCTAGTTGCTTCGTTCTATCGCTATGCTGCGCTACCTAACACTTGCTCTTCAAGCCTCCCAAATTGCCATGTCAGCCTCTAACCTTTTTCACCCTTCCTAGCAAACCGTTGTTTGGCTATGTTACCGCTTTTGCTCGGCCCCTCTTACAGCGTTGCTAGTTGCAGGTGAAGTTGAAGATTGCTCCATGTTGGATTCTGTTTATGTTGGGATATCACAATATCTCTTATTTAATTAATGCATCTATATACTTGGTGAGGGAGTCCTGGATTAGGGGGTGTCCGGATAGCCGAACTATCACCATTGGTCAGACTCCTGGACTATGAAGATACAAGATTGAAGACTTCGTCCCGTGTCCGGATGGGACTTTCCTTGGCGTGGAAGGCAAGCTTGGCGATACGGATATGTAGATCTCCTACCATTGTAACCGACTCTGTGTAACCCTAACCCTATCCGGTGTCTATATAAACCGGAGGGTTTTAGTCCGTAGGACGAACAACAATCATACCATAGGCTAGCTTCTAGGGTTTAGCCTCTCCGATCTCGTGGTAGATCCACTCTTGTACTACCCATATCATCAATGTTAATCAAGCAGGAGTAGGGTTTTACCTCCATCGAGAGGGCCCGAACCTGGGTAAAAACATCGTGTCCCTTGTCTCCTATTACCATCCGCCTAGATGCACAGTTCAGGACCCCCTACCCGAGATCCGCCGGTTTGACACCGACATTGGTGCTTTCATTGAGAGTTCCTCTGTGCCGTCGCTGTCAGGAAGGATGCCTCATCCCATCTTTAAAGACGGGACCGTTGCTAAAGGAGCTTTGGCCACCGGCCAAACTCTCCGGCTAGGCGGTTTTCTTATGACCGCCTGTTCGGCTGCCATGCCGACGATGACTTCTCAGGTCATCGAAAGCAATCTTCACGTTAACTCGGAACTCGCTGAGCAGTTAGATCCGATGGAGCTCTCCTCCTTAAACAAGCTCTTGGATCGCATCGCCGCCCTGGGAGTCGCTACAGACTATGATCAGATTGGGCCTAAAACCGATCTGAGAGAGATCAACTCTCCCCAGGCTACCCACCACGTTGCTGTGGTAGAGGAACAATACGGCGACTCTTCTCCTACCTTAAGGACTAGCTATGTCCGGATTCCTGACCCCTCCATGCCGGATTCCTGCGGAGGGGAGGACACCACTCAAGCCCTGAACTTAAAGTCAGGCAGCGAGCTAGATTCATTGGACAACCTCCAAGAACCCAAGCTTCCAAGTTCGGAAACTTATTGGCCCCTAAATCTTAGATCGGACGGGGTTCGGAATTTAATTCCACCCGCCCACCCAAACATAAGCGATCTATCCCAAACCCGGCAAGAGCCCGGTGAAACAATACATCATTACTGGGCCAGATTCCTCCTGGTTGTGGACAGGATAAAGGATTGCCGCGAGGAGGACGCAATCTCATTCTTCTGCAATAATTGCACGGACAAGGGAATCCTAAGCGCCATAAGTCGTCGTGAAATTACACGCCGCTGACTTGGCGTCCATAGTACAAAATATCGCGTGACGGAGAGCGCCTGAAAACCGAAATCAAATTTTGGGATAATCCGCCCCGAATCGACCCTAGTCCGAAATAAAAGGGTGCATCATCACCAGGCACCTGGGTTACATACCAAAAAGAAAAATCCCCCCAAAGGGCATGGAACCGTACTGGAGGGATGGCTCAATGGACCCTGCAAAATTCATAGCACAAAGGGCGCCACTCCAACTCATAGCCTTAGATCATGTTGGATACTACGGCAGGTGGCCAAAAGTGGCGAAGAGCTTTTAGCTCCAGAGCACCATCCCAGCAATACCAGTACGGTATTAACAGTCTTTGAGACTTTCACATCAAATAATATGCGGAAACGAACACTCCGCAGCCTTGCCGAAGTCTACCAGATAGCAAGAATAAATCCATGGAGTGAGACGGCTATTACCTTTAACGCCAAGGATTTAACCTAAAATCCAAACAGCCCGAGCACCGGCCGCATTGGTCATCAGTCCAATAGTGGATTTGCTTCGCCTTACCAAGGTACTCATGGACGGCGCAGCGATTAAACCTCATCTCGAGGAAACCCTTGAAAAAATGGAAATAGATTGGAGCCGCATTGAACAAAGCAGCACAACCTTTAGAGGAATAATCCCGATCGGGAAGCATCTTTGTCTGGGAAAGATCTGCTGGATTTGGTGTTACGCACGCGGACATTTATAGGTCGAGGAGGTCACATTCCAAGTGGCCCGTTCAGCAGCGGATACCACGCTCTATTAGGGCGAGAGGCATTCACAATTTTTCAAGCTATACCCCATTACGGGTACATGAAGCTCAAAATGCCGGACCAGCGGAATTATCACTCTCGCTAGTGACCCGGACATAGCGCTCCACGCCGAAAATAAAACAGCCGCACTTGCCCTTGAGGCACTATCCGAAGCCCTAGCGGCAGAGGAACTCAC
This sequence comes from Aegilops longissima, assembly GCA_021605205.1. NCBI lineage: Eukaryota > Viridiplantae > Streptophyta > Magnoliopsida > Poales > Poaceae > Aegilops > Aegilops longissima. The sequence continues at coordinate 644,375,204 of CM038680.1, forward strand.
TGCGCTGCGCTCCACGGTGAACAGGGACGATGTGATACTCGATAAGAGATCCAAGTCCACCTATTTTAAACCGGCAGACGAAAGAGTCAAATTCCAAGTCCATCCAACGAACCGTACAAAAACGGCCTCCATCGGGGCACAATTAAACCCTGATGTGGGCGCCGACCACGAGAATTCCTCATAAAAATTGGGACATTTTGCTGGCACCTTCGGACATGCCAGAATCCACGCCGGCTGGCCGAGCACAGCCTAAATATCCTAAAAGGATTCAAGCCAGTCAAACAAGCTCTTCGGCATTTCTCCGAACCCAAGAGACAGGCCATGGGAAGGAGCTAGCCAAACTATTGGAGGCCGGATTCATTAGAGACATTAAACATCCGGACTGGCTAGCAAACCTGGTAATGGTACCTGTAAGTGCATCTAGTGCCACCCCTAGTTGGTTTTGGTGTATTGACGACAAATGTGGTTGAGGGACTAATGCGTTTGTGAGAATTGCAGGATAACGCAGGTAGTGTCCCTCATTGATTCGGTTTACCTACCGGAGATGACCTCTAAAAATGTATGAAGACATTGACGACAGTGGTGGTATGTGAAGACATTCACATTGAAGACTATGACATGAGAAGACGTTGAGTGAAGAATATGGAGCGCGAAGACTGTGTCGTTTCGTTGTTTCCTCTTCTTCTTTGTTGAGTCATAGGAACCACCGTCTTCGTTAAGTGGGGTCCAAGTGATCATAGTCGTAATGGTCAAGTGATGCTCAACCCAAATCCTATGTCTTGAGCGAAGACAATGAGAGCAAAATTTATCAGAGCTGGATGAGTCAGCTTTGCTTGTAGCCCAAGTAAAGTTGCCGTGTGTGTTTGAAATCTGACCGTTGGAACACGTGTCAGTTCCTTAGTGACCCAGGGTCATTTCGGACATATCAGGTCGGGTTGCCTAGTGGCTATAAATAGCCCATCCCCTACACCATAAATTGGTGGCTGCTCAGAGTTAGTGCACGGCTTTTGTCGTTTGAGAGCAACCCACCTCGAAGCCTTTGAGAGAGAGAAATCCTTGCGAGGACAAAGCCCAAACACCCAGAGCCAAAGAGTGTTAGGCATCACTGAAGTCTTTACATGCATGTGACCTAAAGACTTATTACACTTGAGGACTGTGAATCCTCCGGCCGGTTAGGCGTCGCGTTCGAGCATCCAAGAGTCATTGTGGATTGCCGGTGAGCATGATCTGTGAAGGTTGAAGTCTACCTTGAAGACTTACCAGAATGATTGGGCGAGGACTGTGTGTCTTTAGCTCAAGGGGAATAAGGTGAAGACGCGGTCTTCTGAGTTGAATCTCAGCCTCCCTAACCAGATGTACAGTTGTCACAGCAACTGGAACTGGTCCAACAAATCCTGTGTCTATCTCCTCCCTCACCTTACTTAGAGTTTGTCTTCATGAAGTCATTGCCTATTTGTCATACCTGTTTGACTTCATTGCTTGACTACTTTTGTTGATTAGCTTCTCACTATCTTCCATCCTGATCCTTACTACCAAGCTGCTATTAGTCTTGTACTTTCACGTTATTGCATACTTGACTATGGTTTTCTTGGTGTAGTTTATCTTCCGCTGCATATCAATTAGGTCATTTCTATTGTTTGTCTTCGAAACATCCGTATTTTGAAGACTTTCCTAAAAATCGCCTATTCACCCCCCCTCTAGTCGATAACTAGCACTTTCAATTGGTATCAGAGCAAGGTACTCCCTTGTTCTGTGTGATTCGGTTTAACCACCTGGAGTTTTAGCTATGTCGACTGCAGGGATAATCAAAGTCTCCGCTGCTTTCCCGTGTTCGATGGGCCGACTATCCCTCTTGGAAGAATAAGATGCGCATGCATCTTGAAGCCATGATGTCGACCTACGGTATGTCGTCAAGAACGGCGTTCCCAAATCTGGTGAAGGTGTCACCCCTACTGATGTCAAGAAGTTCATTAAACTGGACTCAACTGCAAAGAACATCATCTGTGGTCATCTGACCAAAGGACAGTATGGCCGTGTGAGTGCTCTGGAAACGCCGAAGCTAGTCTGGGACTGGCTATCCAAGGTCAACGAAGGCGTCTCAACCCAGAGAGATCAAAGAATCAGTGTTCTTCGCAACCTCTTCAACCGCTTCAAGAGAAACGACAATGAAAATGTCCAGCTCACGTTTGATCGCCTCACTGACATCACAAATGAGCTTCATGCTCTCGGCGCCACTGAGATCACCAAGCATGAAATCGTCAAGACACTACTGAGATCACTTGACAGCTCTTTTGACACCATTGCCCTCATGATATAAGAACGTCCGACTTCAAGACACTCGATCCGTCGATATACTTGAGAGGCTCAACACATGAGTTCCACTTTACGAGAAAAGAGATATCTATGGTCCCAACTATGGCCGAACTCGCGCTTTGAAGGCAAAAGTTGTTTCCTCATCTGAAGAAGAATCTGACTGCGGTTCTGATGATCCTGAAGGCATTGGAAAGGAACTTGCTATGCTTGTGAAGAAGTTCCAGAAGTTCACTAGGAAGAAAGGCTTCAGAAAGTCTTCACGGTCCAGCTCAAGAAATGATGAAGCTTCCACTCATGACTACAAGAAGAGAACCTGTCACAAGTGCAAGAAAACCAGACACTATATCTCTGAGTGTCCACAGTGGGACAGTGAGAAAAAGAAGAAGAAGAGCAAGGAATATGATTCTGATGACAAGAAGAAGAAGAAATCTTCAAAGTCTTCTTCCAAGTCCTCATCAAAGTCTTCATCTCATAAGAAGAGCTCATCCGCAAGGCTCGTGCTTTTGTTGGCAAGGAAATGGATTCGTGAGGAGGAGTCTGCTTCGAGGAGGTGGAGGTGGAGTCGAAGAGGAGTCCGACCACTGGCGTTGCAAGTCCGGCTTTAGCCACGACCTATGTTGCCAAGTCCATCTTCAACACTAAAGACAATGACTTCTACACCGTGCTGATGTTGATGACAAGGACGACCCTGCTCCCACCCATTGCTTCATGGCATGCGGTGCCAAGGTAAAATCACGTGATGCTTACTTTCAAACATCAAATGAAGATGACTCTGATTGTGAATCCAAACCCAGCTACAAAACACTTGCTAAAATTGCAACCGAACAACAAAGAGCTATGGAACATACTCAAAAACTGTTAGACAAAAGCAATGACCTGTTGGACGCGGAAATGACACGTTCACGGTCCTTAGTTGAAGACATTAAAAATCTTCATGCTAAGTACCAAGAACTTGAAAGTCGTCATGAAACGCTCTCAACTACTCATGAAAAGCTCTCCTATGATTATCTTCAAAGGAAGCAAGAGCTTGAGAAATTGAGAGCGGCTCATGAAGATCTTCAAAAAGAGAATGAGTCACTTCGCGCTCAACAGATCAGTTCCGCTCAGGATGGATTTGAACCACCATGTCTAAAATGCCTTGAGCGTGATATAGCTACCTGTGTTGCTGAATGTTCAACTGCTACTACTGTTGCATTGTCTTCAACTACTAATGTGGTAACTAACCCCTCTGCGGAGGATACCACTGCTATTGCTGATGAAAATGCTAGGTTGAAGACATTGTTTGAAACAGGATGTATAAAAGTCTGAAAGGGCATCGAGACACTGCGATGTCCTCAAAAGCAGATTCTGAACGAAACCCTAGGAAAGAGGGTGTTGGGTTGAAGGAAAATGAATGTTGATGGTTCCTCTTTGGAAGCTTTGAGCAAGATCCCAAAACCACATGGGTTGCTGCAAAGGACCTTCATGGATCCATTGAAAGTGCGTTATATCGACTAGAGGGGGGTGAATAGGCGATTTTATGAATTTACAAATTCTTCATCGAGGAATTTGCGGTGAGGAAATTCCTTAGCGAAGAAATACATGCAGCGGAATAAGTACTCAGAGATAAACATAGCAGATTATAAGCATAGTCATCATGATGAAATGAAGACAATCACAGAGTCTGTAAAGCGTGATCACAGGATAACACAAGATGAAGACAAACAGATCAAGAAATTGAACTGAGGAAATTGAGAAAGTCTTCACCAAAGTCTTCAAACACAGATATGACAAACACTCAACACAAGAATGAGGAAATGAAAGGGTTGAGGAAATAGAACCAGATTAGGTTGGTGAAGACAATGATTTGGTAGACCAGTTCCAACTGCTGTCTCGGTTATGCGTCTGGTTGGAGCGGCTGAGTATTTAAACTCGAGGACACGCGAGTCCCGGACACCCGATCCTTGAGCACGCAGCTCAGACACCAAGTCCTCACCGTATTCTCCTTGAACTAAGGCCACGCAGACCTCGCCCAATCACTCGTGGTAAGTCTTCAGCGACTTCCAAACCTTCACATACTTGGTCACTCGGCGATCCACAATTCCTCTTGGATGCTCTAGACCGTGACGCCTAACCGTCTGGAAGAAGCACAGTCTTCAATGGTAAAAGCGTCGGATCCACGCGGGATCAATTTCTTGATGATGCTCAATCACTTTGGGTTTGTTGGGGTTTGGTTTTGGGTTTTTCCTCACTTTGGGTTTTCCTCACTTGATGATTTTCGCTCAAAGTCCTCGGAGGATGGGTTGCTCTCAAATGACAAGTGTCAAGTTCTCTCGAGCAGCCAACCAACTAGTGGTTGTAGGGGCGGCTATTTATAGCCTCGGGAGCAGCCCGACATGATAAGACATAAATGCCCTTAAATGATATGACCGTTAGGTGGAGATATTTTGGGACAGGTGGCAAGAAGAGAAAGAACGGTCGGAAATTGGAACATCAAATTCCTCGGGGCTATCATGTTCCTCATGTGTAGGCAATTCAGACTGGCGAATTCCTAACTCCTCGATCAGACAAATTCCTCGGTGACGGAAGAACTTCGTCTCTCACATCAAGAAATTGATTGAATCTGTATGAGATTTCCAAAGGCTTCACTCAAGGGATTGGTAGGTGTGGATTTTGAGTTGAGCATCAAATGGAAATTTTTCCTTAGTATTTCCTCGACCCCTTTAACGAAGACGGTGTTTCCTATGACTCAAGAAAGAGAAAATGAAACTACGAAAACAAAAGTCTTCACGCTTCATATTCCTCAGCGAATACCAAGTCTTCAGAATCACACCAATTTCTTCACTTTCAAAGTCTTCAGAAAGTCTTCGAATATCAAATTCTTCATTGAAGAAATTCATTTTAGGGTCGACTTTCACTATAAATATCAAACTCCTCATAGACTTATAAACTGTGTACACTCACAAGCGCATTAGTTACTTAACCTATAAGTCTTCAATACACCAAAATCACTAAGGGGCACTAGATGCACTTACAATCTCCCCCTTTTTGGTGATTGATGACAATACATGTTAAGTTTTCAACGGGGATAAATATATGAAGTGTAAATACTGATAATGAGGATTTTGATTGCAAGATATAGAAGAACTCCCCCTGAAGATGTGCATAGTGAGGAATTTGCTTTTGAGGCAATGCACATTTGAGGAAATGAATCATGGAGATCTCCCCCTATATCTTGTAATTCATACACGCATTTAACATATAGTATGAAGAATTTGAAATGCATGATGAAATATGGTGCTTGATGTTATGCAATGTAACACACAAAGAGTATCAGAGCCCAAAGGCCAAATTGGATCAGAGCATAACAAGTATCAAAACTACTTCTAATCAGAGCATAGAGCAAAAGCATAATGCATCAGAAGTATCAAAGCACCATCGGGTTTAAGATTACAACTCAATCCAATAAAAGGTTTCAGAAGAACGAGAGTTGTAACTTAATAAAATACTGTATATAGACAAAAACGAGACCCGCTTGAAGACTAACTCAGATTTCTCCCCCTTTGTCATCGAATGACCAAAAGGATCGAAACTGAGGACTAACGCTCTTGAGGAAATTCAAGTTGAAGACGGAGCGCCAGCATTGTCGGGGTTGTTCGTTGAGGTAGGACCAGCAGCAGTGTCTTCCAAATCTTCATTTTCATCAGTGTCGCGAGATGAAGAATAGGAGCTGGCCACCAAGGAAGGAACTTTGACCTTCTTGAATTTCTTCGGAGGAGGTGCAGACCAGTCAAATTCTTCCTTGAGTCCCATTGATTTCAGTTCTTCTTCACTGTAGACATGTGAAAGAACAGCCCAGGTGCGCTTGAAGGTTTCATGAAGATAGTAGTGGTTTTTCTTCACAGCATTGTGAGTTGAGGTCATGTTGTAAAGAAGAGTGCCAAATTGACGTTTGACCCACTTGTGATTGCGATCAACCTTCTGATGAAGACTGAGGAGTAACTCACGATCAGTCATCACCCTGGGTGCAGTAGCTTGAGGACTTTGCTTGGCGAGGTATTTGTCTTTGAGTCATGTGTGGCAGAGTCATCATTGGTGGAGTAAGATGCTGCTTTGCGAAACTGTCCATCCAATGGACGAATGCCTTCATCTATCACAGCAGCAGCCTTTCCCTTTTCATCACCGAGGCAATTGGCCGCTTGAGGACTTCAATCGAGGCAGGTAGCTGCAGTGGTTCAAAGTGTCGACCTTGTAATTGGTGAAGATCTTGACTGATGAATCTCATAATCCAAGGCGCATAAGGCTTCAGCTCAAAAGGTGACATGGCAATGTTGGCCAGAGTCCTCATGAAGAAATCATGGAAATTGACAGGAACGCCATGGATGATGTTGAAAAGCATATTCTTCATGATGCCAACGACTTCTTCATCATTCGAGTCGTGGCCCTTGATAGGACTCATAGTCTTCGACAAAATTCGATAGACTGTTCGAGGCACATATAACAATTCCTTGACGAGGAATTTTGTTCTTGGAGCTTGCCTTGGTTTCAAAGGCTTCATCAACACTTGCATATAGTGATTTGAAAGTTCTTTTCTTCATAGATGCGACGTGCACCGCCAATCGGAGGATCGAGTGGAAGAGCTCAAGCAATTCACTTGCCGGAGCCTTGTAGTGAGTGTTTTCGGTCATCCAATCCAAGACCCATGAAGTTACATCTTCAGCATCTCCGGTGATGTGTAGGGTTGCATAGAACTGAAGAATTAGCTCTTCATTCCAATCACATATATCAGTGCAAAAGTTGAGAAGACCTGCATCGTGAAGAACACTTAGAACGGGCTCAAAGCCAGGCAGCGACTCCATATCCACATGAGGAATATGAGCATGATCAAGATTTTGTCCTTGTTGAAAAGCACCGAGGAATAGAAGTTGGCTTGGTGGCAGTCCGTAAGCGCCTCTTCCTAATCCGAGCAGAGTCATAAGGATTATATTCAGTGAAGAACACATGCTCAGCAAAGAAATCCTTAGCCTTGAATTTTTGCTTGGTTGAGAATGGATTCTTCTGTTTTGGCAGAGGGGTGTCAGTTAGTTGCATCACCACCTCCGAACTGTAAGTTCAGTGTTCTTCTTGAGGAATTTCTTGATCCTCAACTTGTGCGATCGAGGATTTTCAGCAGCAGCAGCAGTTTCATCAGCAGCAGTTTCATCAAGATCGTGGGCGGAATTTCTTCATGCACAGGACTCGTGGGTTGATTTTCTTGAGTCGATCTGGACGATGCAGGGAGTGAGGAACTTGTTGAAGCGGGGTGAAGAGTGGAGTATTGGGATGTTGATCTTCCCAAAAGTCATCATTGATTACCGGAGTGGTGCATCCAATATCCACATCTTCATTTTCAATTTCCTCAAGATCATCTTGAGGAATTTCATGGTCCGATGAGGGAATGACTGGGGTTGAAGGGACAGCTTCCACTTCAATTTCCTCATCGATCTTCTCGCATGAAGCAGGAGATTGATGTTCTTCATCGATCCGTTGGCACTTCATATTCTTCTCCAAAAGGAACCACTTCCTTTGAAGGTATGGAGGAAATTGGAATAGCATCAATCGGGTTTTCAATCGAGCTGGTCATTTGCTTCAATTTCTTCGCAGTCAAGAATCGACGCAGCTGATGCTTTTCTCTTCTTCACAGCAGCTCGTTCTGCAGCCTTTGTTTTCTTCACATCCGAAGCTGATGGAAGAATAGGAGTTGGAGTTGGCGCAGGAGGAGCTGAGGAATTTGGTGCAGTATCTTCAGGAGCAACTGATGCAGTTCCCCTGTCTTGAGCAATTTCTTCAGGCGCACCACTAGTGGGTGCCCTGGCAGTTTCTTTAGCGGCTGGAATTTCTTCATCAGCCCTGGAATCAGCATGTTCTTCAGCAGGCTGAGCTTCAGCGGTGCTGGCATTTTTTTCACTAGGCTGAGCAGATGCTTCACTCGAGGATTTCATGTTGCAGGTGCAGCAACATTTGTGAGATTCTTCGTCGATTGAGCGAATCTGGTCTTGACAACTTGCCAATCAGCATAGTACGTGTCGAAGTTCTTGCTGAGGTTCTGAATTTCAGTTTGGGCTTGAAGAAGTTCCTCAGGTGTCATCTTGACAACATTTTTCTTCAGAAACCTCTCCTTCTTGTATTGAGCCTTTTTGATTTCCTTCGCCTTTTCGAACTTCCATTTTTCTTCAGCAATGAAGTGAGTCAACATATGACTTTGACCTGGTGTCAAAGGAAGATCAGGCAGGGGGGTGTTTGGATCGTTGTGCCAGAGGTCGATGAAATCGAGGACTTTCTTCGGGTCCAAAAGCATTGGCACAGCAGTTCCCTTGGCTCTTGCGGCTCTAGCTTGACGGTCTCCGATGATTTCTTCAAGTTCTTCATCAGATGCCTCATCATCAGATGGCACGTGGACGACAAGCTGTTTCTTCTTCGGGCTAGGCCGAGGACCACGTCCAGCTGTTGCTTTTGTCTTCAGCAGCGTCGGGCCTGATGAAGAATTGAAAGCAGCTGAGGAATGTGCAGAGGTGCCTGAGGCAATTGAAAATCCAGCAGTCCTTTGACAAGTCGCTAGATGAACTGGAACTGAAGGTTTGGATGGTGCAGCTGAGGACTTTGATGGAGCAGCAGTGGTGTGAGGAATTTGCTGCTGAGGAATTTGCCTGGTAGGAGCTGCTGAGGAACTTGGCCGTGAGGGCACAGATGAAGAAGCACTTGGCTTATTGGCAGACTTCTTTTGCATCGATTTCCTCGGCTTGGCCGAGACCTCAGTGGCAGCAGCAGCGGCAGAATCCTCATTGAATTTCTTCACCGCTTCCTTTGCTTGCTTAGCCAACTTAGCTTGGCGCTTAGCCCACTCATCGTGAAAGTCCTCACGCGCTTGACGCTAGTGGGATCAGCTATTTGGCCTGGTGCCAAAGGAGCTCTTGGGCATGGAGGATTTAACGCGAATTTCTTCATGTACTTGGGTGTAACATAGCGGTATTCCTTCCATTCCGTGCCCATCTCCGCTCAATTTTCTGAATGCGCACCTTGCGTTGGTTTTGTTTTCCTCATCGGTGTGCAATAGTCAGCATATATTTCCTCGAGGATTTGAATCTGTCATGACCTCGTGTTTCTTTCCTCCTTCTGCGGCTTCTTGCCATCAGCCATTTTCTTGGTGAGGAAATTGAACAATTGAATTCTCTGAAGAAGTGTGCAGTTTTTCTTCGAGGAACGCTGCAAATGAGTTAAGTTGATGAGAACCTAGGGATTCAGCAGCAGACATTTGTACCTGTGAACAGAGTATAGGTGCGAGGAATTTGAAGAGGTCATATGCGTTCTCAGAGGGTTTTTCAAAAAGAACAAGTTTGAGGATTTTGACCAGATGAGTTTTGAAGAATTTCAATAAGCGTTCTTTATCTTAGGTTCCGAGTTGTATAGATCGAAGATCCACACAATTGAGGAATCTTGAAGAAAATCATAGCTTAGTGAAATGAGTCAAGAGATTTGAGGTGTTCATATGTGAAGAATTTGAAATAAACACCTTTGAAGAATTTGAAGAAAATTTTGAGAATCAAAGCGAGTAAATAAAAGTAACTTTTAATTTACCCGAAGTGAAGAACACGACGAACTGAGATGAACAGTTTAGAAGTTCGTCTGTTCAGATCTTCTCCGCCCTAACTTGGCAGAGGAAATCAGCTACGGCGACGGCGGAGTGAAGAAATTCCACGGTCGGCGCGAGTACGTCGGCGAAGAGGTCAAGCGGTGAAGCTTTTCCTCACCGCTGACGATGGAGTAGCGGCGCTTAGGGTTTCGAGGAGCTCGAGCGGGAGAGAGATCGAGCGAGGTAAAAGAGTGAGGAAGGGAGAGAGGGTATTTATAGCCACGGTGAAAAGCGGCTCGTCCAAGAATTAGGACGAACGTGCTCTGACCGCTTCCTTCTCACGACATGTGTCACCCACGCATCTTGTGTAGTGGAGATCGTAAAGCGATCGTGGGTGGATATAATAATGCATCGTGGGATGCGGAACGGTTTGAGCGGAAAAATCGAAGTTTGGATAAGATTTGTTTTAAAAGTTCCGTTCGCAATTTCTTCAGCTGTCAAGGACACAGTGAAGAAATTGAACGAGTTTCAAAGTAGAACGCACATGAAGAATTTGAGAATGGATTGGGTTGAGTATAGCATAGAGGGGGAAGGGTCCGATCACATTCACTTAGCAGAAAAAGCGACTTGAAGAAATAGCCATAAGTGAATGCTGTAGAGGACATAAATCCATATATATATATAGCCAATGAAGAAAGATGACGGAAATAGTGAAGAATTTGCAAAGTTGAAGAATTTGAAAAACTGAAGAATTTGAAAAACTGAAGAATTTGAAAAACTGAGGAATTTCAAAAACTGAAGAATTTCAAAGACTGAGGAAAAACTCAAATTGAAGATTTTCAACTTTGGTGGTGGCGTGACCCATCAGATAAGAATGATGATTTCAGACACAGCGTACAATTGTCGAGGGTTCGAGAATCAAATTCTTCATTAATTTCTTCACATTTAGAGTGTTATTCTTCATTGATTGAAGAAAACGTTTCTTCATGTGTTGCACATCTAAGTCATCAATTTTGCATAAGTGTTAGGATGTGTGTCCTTTTCAAAGAACATTCAAGATTCTAAGATATTTAGCTCACACCGCAACTTGCTAAATCTCTTCTCATCCAAGGGCTTAGTGAAGATATCAGCTAGCTGTTCTTGATCTTCACGTGCTCGATGGAGATGTAGCCCTTCAACACATGATCACGAAGAAAATGATGACGAATTTGAATGTGCTTTGTCTTCGAGTGCTGAACTGGGTTGTGAGCAATCTTGATGGCACTCTCATTGTCACAAGAGAGAGGCACATTCTTCACGTTGATGCCGTAGTCCTTGAGGGTTTGCTTCATCCATAGTAATTGAGCACAACACGAGCCAGCAGCAATGTATTCAGCTTCAGATGGGACGGTGATACAGTTCGCTTTCTTCGAGGACCAACGGACCAAAGATCGTCCGAGGAAATGACAAGTACCAGATGTTGACTTGCGGTCCACACGATCACCAGATAGTCGAGTCGAATATCCAATGAGATCAAAAGTAGAGCCCTTGGGGTACCATAATCCTAGTGTTGGTGTGTGAGCTAGATATCGAAGAATATGCTTCACAGCCTTATGGTGTGATTCCTTCGTGTAGCTTGAAATCGGGCACACATGCAAACACTAAGCATTATATCTGGCCTAGATGCACATAAGTACAATAAAGAACCAATCATGGAGCGGTATACCTTGTGATCAAGTCAATACCATTTTCATCATTGCATAGATGGCCATTTGTGGGCATAGGAATTTTGACGCCTTTGCAATCTTGCATGCCAATTTCTTGAGGACATCTTTGAGGTATTTCTCTGAGATATGAATATGCCATTGTGTTGTTGATTAATTTGAAGACCTAAGAAGAATTTCAACTCTCCCATCATAGACATTTGATATTCTTCACTCATCATATAGGCAAATTCATCACTATAACGTTGGTCAAGACAGCCAAAGATAATATCATCAACATATATTTGGCACACAAACAGTTCACCATCATATGATTTAGTAAAGAGAGTAGGGTCGAGTGAACCGGTGTGAAGCCATTCTTCACGAAGAATTCCTTCAATGTATCATACCACGCCGAGGGGCTTGCTTGAGGCCATAGAGGGCCTTATTTAGTTTGAAGACTTTGTCGATTCTTTGGATCTTCAAAACCTGGGGTTGAGCAACATATACTTCTTCCTCAAGCTTACCATTGAGGAATGCACTTTTCACATCCATTTGATATAAAGTGATATTGTGATGGTTAGCATAGGCGAGTAATATGTGAATAGACTCAAGTCTAGCAACAGTGCAAAAGTTTCATCGAAATCAATTCCTTCAACCTGTGTGTAGCCTTGAGCTACTAGTCGTGCCTTATTCCTCACCACAAGACCATTTTCATCTTGCTTGTTGCGATAGATCCACTTTGTGCCAATGATATTATGCTTACGAGGATCTGGACGTTTGACCAGTTCCCACACGTTGTTGAGCTCGAACTGATGTAATTCTTCTTGCATGGCCTGAATCCACTCCGGCTCCAGAAATGCTTCATCTACCTTAGTGGGCTCTGTGATAGAGACAAAAGCATAGTGCCCACAAAAGTTAGATAAGTGTGAAGCTTTTGAGCGAGTGAGAGGACCTGGCGCTTCAATGTCATCAATGATCTTGTCAACTTGCACTTCTTTTGCAACACGAGGATGAGCTGGTTGTCTTCGAGGAATTTGATCATTTTCCTCAGCACCATTTTCTTGACATTATCTTCAGTGCATCAGCTCGACGTTCTTGGCGACAGGAATGAATTCTTCAGCAGTTTCTTGAGAGGGATGACATCCTCGGTTGCCTTGAATCGATAGAATCCTCGGTGCTGGTTCGTCTAACACAGAAGGTAGGTGCTCTCTTTGCGAGCCATTAGTTTCATCGAACCGCACATCTACTGATGTCAACAATCTTGTGAAGTGCGATGTTGAAGACTCAGAGGTGTGCGAGTCCTTTCCGTAACCAAGCATAAAACCTTCATGTGCTTTGGTGCAAATTTAGAGTGGTGGTGAGGATCTCTAATCCAGCATTTAGCATCAAGACTTTGAAATAACTTACATTGGGTTTCTTGTCGTTGAGGAGTTCATAGGCAGTCTTTTTGAAGAATTTGTGAAGATATACTCTGTTGATGATGTGGCACGCAGTGTCAATTGCTTCAATCCGAAACGACTAGGCGTTTTGTATTCATCAAGCATAGTGCGAGCCATCTCAACAAGAGTTCTGTTCTTGCGCCCACGACGCCATTTCTTTGAGGAGTATATGGAGCAGATAACTCATGAGTAATACCAAGTTCATCAAGATAATCATCAAGACCGGAATTCTTGAACTCAGTTCCATTGTCACTTCTGATGTGCTTGATCTTCACACCAAAGTTGGTTGAAGCCCTCGAGGAAAATCGTTTGAAGATTTCCTGCACTTGATTTTTGAAAGTAACAATGTGTACCCATGTGTAACGAGAGTAATCATCAACAATAACAAAGCCATATAGAGATGCATCATTAGTGACAGCTGAGTAATGATTGGGACCGAAGAGGTCCATGTGAAGCAATTCGAAGGGACGAGTAGTGGTCATGATAGTCTTCGCTGGATGCTTGGCCTTGGTCATTTTCCAGCTTCACAGCTCGCATAAGTGATCCTTGAGGAATTTGACATTCTCAATGCCAATGACATGCTTCTTCTTCGCAAGCGTGTGCAAATTCCTCATGCCTGCGTGACCAAGTCGTCGATGCCATAGCCAGCCCTCTGAAGCTTTTGCAAGTAGACACATGGCTGGTTGTGGTCCTGTGGAAAAATCAACAATATACAAGTCTCCTCTCCTAAAGCCTTCGAAGACTTTGGAATTGTCAGCTTCCATAATCACAACACAATGATACTTGCCAAAGATAACAACCATATCAAGATCACAAAGCATTGAGACTGACATGAGGTTATATCCTAAAGACTCAACAAGCATGACTTTGTCCATGTGCATGTCCTTAGAGATAGCAACCTTACCAAGTCCCAATACCTGACTTTTGCCTTTGTCAGCAAAGATGATATGCTTCAGATGTGACGGTGATAAGGGAGCATCCATCAATAGATTCTTGTCACCAGTCATGTGATTTGTACATCCACTATCGAGAACCCACTCAGTGGCTTTGGGTTGATCATCCTGCAGATGAATTAGTACAACTTACGATCTCATATACTTCATCAGTGAAGAATATGATATCAAGTTCATCAGATGAATTTCATCAGCCAGTATTCAGATAAGCAGTATGAGGCCGTCTGAAATGAAAGTTCATTTCATTCATGATTAGCCTGCATCCTTTCAGGCATTTTGTCGGGCCCCAACAAATTCTTGAGACGTTGAGGCACGCCCGGAGACCTGACCCTGCAGAAGAGATTAGTTCTTTTTCTTCACCACCCACATCTGAAGGGGTGGCAAAGAGTTCATCATTCTGCGAGCACCATATGAGAATGGTGGCATAGAGGCCAAACCATTTCGTTTCACATAAGAGGGGTTAGGGTAAGCATATGAATAAGCAGAGAAATTCTTGAGGACTTATGAACATATTGGTTTGAAGAATAATGCACATATTCATAGCCCTTAGCTCTACTCTGTAAAGCAGAGTTATTAGCACGATGATAATCATATGAGGACTTTGATCCTTTTGAGGAATTTGATCCACGTGAGGAATTTGGTCCGTATGAGGACTTGGATCCATATGAAGAATTTTGTCCATATGAAGAATTTGATCTGGGGTTCCTTTTCTTCACGGTGGTGTCATGAGGACATTCACACGAAGACTTTCAAGACATTTCTTGGGAACCCAGATTTTCTTCATAGGGGACCGTTCTGCGATTAGTGCCAACATATCTAGCAAATACTTCACCATTCTGATTTTTGAACAGTTTATAGTTTGAGTCAAATGACTCATCATCGAATGAGGAAATTCACATGTAAAACCAGATAAGGTAGATGGATCAAGCTGGAGGTCCCTTTGCAGCAACCCATGAGGTTTTGGGATCTTGCTCGGGCTTCGATCGTTCCATCAACATTGAGTTTCCTCTCAAAGGCAATACCCTCTTTCCTAGGGTTTCTGTTGAGGATCTGCTTTTAAGCACATCACAAAGAGTCGATGCCCTTTGAGGCTTTTGTACATGCTGTCATGTACAATTCCTTCAGCCCTGCATCGTCAAGTGATACTAGCAATGTCCTCGGTGAGGAATTAGTGATAGCAGAGGCAGGTGAAGAATTTGTAACAGTTGAAGCATTTGAACATTCGGTGAAGAATTAGCGATTCACGTTCAATGCACTTTAAGCATGGAGGAACAAATTCTTCTTGAGAAGCGCTGATTTGTTGAGCAAGTAATGAATCGCGCTCCTTCTGAAGATCTTCATAACTCGCTCTTAGCTTCTCAAGATCTTGCTTTCTTTGAAGAAATTCATAAGAAAGTTTCTCATGATCAGATAAGAGAGTGTTATGATGACTTTGAAGGCTGTCAAATCTAGACTGAACTCTCTGAAGATTTTCAGTCAGGGCTTGAGTGCGATCCATTTCTTCACCTAACATATCATCACTCTTATCTAGCATGTTTTGAACCTTTTCAAAAGCCCTTTGTTGTTTTATAGCAATCTTAGCAAGTTTAGAGTAGCTGGGCTTGAGATCCTCATCAGATTCATTTTCACTAGATTCAGAGGAGGTGTAATTGAGTACCTTGGCACCTTTTGCCATGAAGCAATAGGTGGGAGCGTAGTCATCATTTTCCTCATCAGGTTTCTTCAGCGTTGAAGATGGACTTGCTAACATAGGTAGTAGCAAGAGCCAGACTAGCCACACCAGATTCGGATTCTTCAGACTCCTCCTCTTCCTCATTTTCCTCAGATTCAGCTTCAGAGTCCATTTCCTTGCCAATGAATGCCCGAGCCTTTTTGGAGCTGCTCTTCTTGTGAGAAGAAGGTTTTGAGGATTTTGATGATGAAGATTTTGATGATTTCTTCTTCTTCTTCACGTCATCAGAACTGTAATCCTTGTGTTTCTTCTTCTTCAATTCCTTTTCCCACTGAGGACAATCTTGGATATAGTGACCAGGTTTCTTGCATTTGTGGCAAAGTCTTCGCTTATAGTCACTAGATGAGGAATCACTGCTTCTTGAGGATTTTCCAAAACGACCACGTCTTGTGAATTTCTGGAATTTCTTCACGAGCAGTGCTAGCTCCTGGCCAAATTCTTCAGGATCTCCAAGGCTACTACCAGATTCTTCACTCTCAGATTCAGATTCAGCCTTGGCCTTCAGGGCACGTGTTCTTCCATAGCCAGAACCATAGAGATCTCTCTTTTCAGCAAGCTGGAACTCGTGAGTATTTAGCCTTTCGAGGATATCAGCAGGATCAAGAGACTTGTAGTCAGCTCGTTCTTGTATCATCAGTGCCAGAGTGTCAAATGAGGAATCAAGCGATCTTAGCAATTTCTTCACCACCTCATGGTCGGTGATGTCAGTGGCACCCAGTGCTTGAAGCTCATTTGAGATGTCAGTGAGGCGATCGAAGGTTTGTTGAACATTTTCGTTGTCGAGTCTTTTGAAGCGGTTGAAGAGATTCCGAAGAACATCAACTCGAGAGTCACGCTGAGTTGAAACACCTTCATTTACTTTGGACAGCCTGTCCCAAATGAGTTTGGCAGATTCCAAAGCACTCACTCTTCCATATTGGCCTTTGCTCAAATGGCCACATATGATATTCTTCGCTTGAGAATCGAGTTGCTTGAATCTCTTCACATCAGCATCATTCGAGAGAGGTGTGGTGAGGAAACACCTTTTGTCACAACATACCGAGATCGTTGTCAATTGCTTCAAGATGCATTCGCATTTTGTTCTTCGAAGAGGGGTAGTCCGTCCCATCGAAGGTAGGACACCTGCTGAGACCTTGATCATACCTGCGGTCGACATAACTAAAACTCCGGTGGTTAAACCAAAATCACACAGAACAAGGAGTACCTTGCTCGATACCAATTGAAAGTCGTTATATCGACTAGAGGGGGTGAATAGGCGATTTTTATGAATTTTACAAATTCTTCACTGAGGAATTTGCCGGTGAGGAAATTCCTTAGCGAAGAAATACATGCAGCGGAATAAGTACTCAGAGATAAACATAGCAGATTATAAGCATAGTCATCATGATGAAATGAAGACAATCACAGAGTCTGTAAAGCGTGATCACAGGATAACACAAGATGAAGACAAACAGATCAAGAAATTGGCGAGGAAATTGAGAAAGTCTTGATCAAAGTCTTCAAACACAGATATGACAAACACTCAACACAAGAATGAGGAAATGAAAGGGTTGAGGAAATAGAACCAGTTAGGTTGGTGAAGACAATGATTTGGTAGACCAGTTCCAACTGCTGTCTCGGTTATACGTCTGGTTGGAGCGGCTGAGTATTTAAACTCGAGGACACGCAGATCCGGACACCGATCCTTGAGCACGCAGCTCGGGACACCAAGTCCTCACCGTATTCTCCTTGAACTAAGGCCACGCAGACCTCGTCCAATCACTCGTGGTAAGTCTTGAGCGACTTCAAACCTTCACATACTTGGTCACTCGGCGATCCACAATTCCTCTTGGATGCTCTAGACCGTGACGCCTAACCGTCTGGAAGAAGCACTGTCTTCAAAGGTAAAAGCGTCGGATCCACGGGATCAATTTCTTGATGATGCTCAATCACTTTGGGTTTGTTGGGGTTTGGTTTTGGGTTTTCCTCACTTTGGGTTTTCCTCACTTGATGATTTTCGCTCAAAGTCCTCGGAGGATGGGTTGCTCTCAAATGACAAGTGTCAAGTTCTCTTGGAGCAGCCAACCAACTAGTGGTTGTAGAGGCGGCTATTTATAGCCTCGGGAGCAGCCCGACATGATAAGACATAAATGCCCTTAAATGATATGACCGTTAGGTGGAGATATTTTGGGACAGGTGGCAAGAAGACAAAGAACGGTCGGAAATTGGAACATCAAATTCCTCGGGGCTATCATGTTCCTCATGTGTAGGCAATTCAGACATGGCGAATTCCTAACTCCTCGATCGAGACAAATTCCTCGGTGACGGAAGAACTTCGTCTCATCCATCAAGAAATTGACTGAACTGTATGAGATTTCCAAAGGCTTCACTCGAAGGGATTGGTAGGTGAGGATTTTGAGTTGAGCATCAAATGGAAATTTTCCTTAGTATTTCCTCGACCCCTTTAACGAAGACGGTGTTTCCTATGACTCAAGAAAGAGAAAATGAAACTACGAAAACAAAAGTCTTCACGCTTCATATTCCTCAAGCGAATACCAAGTCTTCAGAATCACACCAATTTCTTCACTTTCAAAGTCTTCAGAAAGTCTTCAGAATATCAAATTCTTCAGTTGAAGAAATTCATTTTTAGGGGTCGACTTTCACTATAAATATCAAACTCCTCATAGACTTATAAACCTGTGTACACTCACAAACGCATTAGTTACTTAACCTATAAGTCTTCAATACACCAAAATCACTAAGGGGCACTAGATGCACTTACATCCATCCACCTTATCTGGCTTTACCTGTGCTAACCCTATTATCATTGATGAATCCTTTGATGCAAACTATAAGCTGTTCAAGAATCAGAATGGTGAAGTGTTTGCCAGGTATATTGGTACTAACTACGGGAATGGACCGCCTATGAAGAAGATCTGGGTTCCCAAAAGCTGTCTTGAAAATCTTCCAGTGAATGTCATCATGACACCACCTGGGAAGAAGACAAACCCAGCACCTAAGGCATCATATGGTCCAAAGGCTTCATCTGGATCGAGGACTCACTGAGTCACCCTAACGCCAATGCTTTGCAGGGAAACCGTACTCAAATTTATGAATATGAGCGTGTGTCTTCAAACCGCTATGTTCATAGAACTAAGAACTTTTCTACTTATTCATATGAGTATCATTCATCTCCTGCAAGGCTATTTTCTAGGGCTCCAAAGCCGAAGTTCTCAGATGCTGCACTTAGACTCATTGCTTCTAAGCCACCCCTGAAGATGTGGGTGGTTAAGAAGAATTAACTCTCTTTTGCAGGAAAGGGTCTCCAGCCGAAAATCAAAGGCGTCTGATGATATTGCTGGGGACCTAAAACATCTTCTAGGGCACAAGATCAAATGCCCAAATGGTCTCACTATGTATTTTGTTCTTGAATCGTTTGCCATTCATCCTATCAGTCCTAATCTTGATTTAAGCTTCAATAATCCACTTGCCTGTCAAATGTTTATGCTTCACAATGCTCTTGGTGAAGCCTATCCCCTAACTGCATCAGAGGGTATGACACCTCATGCTTCGAATGGATTATGGACAGTGGATGCACTAATCATATGATAGGTGATCGAAGTCTTCTCATGGACTCAACCTTACGTCCATCAGACAAGAGTCACATCACATTTCCTGACACTGGTAAAAGCAAGGTATTGGGTCTAGGTAGAGTTGCAATCTCAAAGGATCAACACATGGATAAAGTGATGCTTGTTGAATCCCTTGGTTTCAACTTGATGTCTGTCTCAATGCTTTGTGACTTGAACATGATTGTGATATTCGGAAAATATCGTTGCCTTGTACTAATGGAATCTGACAAGTCTCTAGTCTTTGAAGGGTATAGGAAAGATGATCTATACATGGTAGATTTCTCGGCAGGTCCACGACTTGCCGTATGTCTTCTTGCAAAAGCTTGAATCTTGGCTCTCGCATCGGAGGTGGGGCATCTTGGCATGAGGAACTTACACACACTCGCCAAGAAGAAGCATGTCATAGGAATCGAAGGTGTCAAGTTCAAGAAGGATCATTTGTGTGGTGCCTGCGAAGCTGGAAAGATGACTAGGGCAAAGCACCCCTCGAAGACAATCATGACCACATCTCAACCCTTCGAGCTGTTACACATGGATTTGTTTGGCCCTACTCATTACTCTACCCTCACAACAACTGCTTGTCTCTATGGCTTCGTCATTGTTGATGACTACTCAAGATACACATGGGTGCACATAATTCTCTACAAGACTGAAGTGCAAGATGTCTTGACGCAACGCCAATCGAGCAATGAACAATTATGGCGTCAAGATCAAGCATATCAGAAGTGATAACAGCACTGAATTCAAGAACACCGGACTTGATCTTTATCTGGATACTATGGGAATCACTCATGGGTTCTCTGCTCCATACACACCTCAGCAAAATGGCATCGTGGAGCGCAAGAACAGAACCCTCATTGAGATGGCTCAAACGATGCTCGACGAGTACAAGACACCAAGAAAGTTCTGGCCTGAAGCCATTGATACAGCTTGTCACGTCATCAATCGTGTTTATATCCATAAGCTTCTGAACAAAACTTCCTATGAGCTCCTTACTGGCAAGAAGCCAAATGTCAGCTACTTCAGAGTATTTGGGGCTAAGTGCTGGATCAAGGATCCCCATCACAAGTCAAAATTTGAACCCAAAGCTCACGAAGGCTTCATGCTCGGTTACGGAAAGGACTCACACTCTTACAGAGTCTTCAATCTCTATCTCTACAAAATCGTCGAAACTGTAGATGTGCGATTTGATGAAACCAATGGTTCACAAAGAGAGTTCCTGCCAAGTACACTAGACGAAGCTCCGCCCAGCGAATCTATCAAGCTGATGGGAACTGGTGAAATCATGCCAAATGAAGCACAACCTGAAGAGGAACTTATCATTTCTGCACCTAACCAACCTGAAGACAATGCTCAGCCTGAAGACAATCCTCCCAATGATGACAATGATCAGCATGAGCAAAGTCTTCGTCCAGTTCATCCTCGAGTTGCAAATGAAGTACAGATTGAGAAGATAATCGATAGCATCAATGCACCTGGTCCGCTTACTCGCTCAAGAGCAACACAGCTAGCAAATTTCTGTGGGCACTTTTCATTTGTGTCAATATCAGAACCCAAGAAAGTTGCTGAAGCTTTTATGGAACCAGAATGGATTCAAGCTATGCAAGAAGAACTTCAACAGTTCAAGCTGAATAATGTTTGGGAACTTGTCAAGCGCCCTGACCCTCGCAAGCATAACATTATTGGCACCAAATGGATATATCGAAACAAGCAAGATGAGCATGGTCAAGTCGTCAGAAACAAAGCACGGCTTGTGGCTCAAGGATATACTCAAGTTGAAGGAATTGACTTCGATGAAACATTTGCTCCTGTAGCTAGGCTTGAAGCCATTCGCATACTACTAGCCTATGCTAACCACCACAACATCTTGCTCTATCAAATGGATGTGAAGAGTGCATTTCTCAACGGCAAGATTGAAGAAGAAGTATATGTCGCTCAACCACCTGGCTTTGAAGATCCAAAACATCCTGATATGGTGTACAAGCTAAATAAAGCACTGTATGGCCTCAAACAAGCTCCCCGCGGCTGGTATGATACGATCAAAGACTTCCTGAAGAGCAAAGGCTTCAAACCAGGATCCCTTCATCCCACACTCTTCACAAAGACATATGATGGTGAACTGTTTGTATGCCAAATATATGTGGATGACATTATCTTGGCTGCACCAACCGAAGTATAGTGATGAATTTGGATACATGATGCAAGAACAATATCGATGTCCATGATGGGAGAGCTCAAGTTCTTCCTTGGTCTTCAAATTAAATCAAGAAAGAAATGGCATCTTTATATCTCAAGAAAAATACCTCCAAGATTGTCTCAAGAAGTTTGGAATGCAAGAGTGCAAAGGATACACGACGCCAATGCCGACCAAACACCACTTGGGTCCCACGACAATGGTAAAGAGTTCGATCAAAAGGTATACCGCTCCATGATTGGTTCCTTACTTTACCTATGTGCATCTAGGCAGATATTATGCTTAGTGTTTGCATGTGTGCTCGATTCCAAGCGGCACCAAAGGAATCGCATCACTTAGCTGTGAAGCGAATTCTTCGATATTTGGCTCACACCCCAACACTCGGATTATGGTATCCAAAGGGCTCAAAATTTGATTTGGTTGGATTTTCGGATGCTGACTATGTTGGTGACAAGGTGGATCGCAAGTCTACATCAGGCACATGTCACTTTCTGGGACGATCACTCGTCTGTTGGTCTTCAAAGAAGCAGAACTGTGTAGCACTCTCAACTGCTGAATCTGAATACATTGCTGCTGGATCCTGCTGTGCTCAGCTTCTATGGATGAAGCAAACTCTCAAGGACTATGGCATCAATCTGAAACAAGTACCTCTCTTCTGCGACAACGAAAGCGCCATCAAGATTGCCAACAATCCAGTCCAGCAATCGAAGACAAAGCACATTGAAATTCGTCATCATTTTCTCAGGGATCATGTCATGAAGAAAGATATTGACATCATTCATGTCAACACTGAAGAGCAACTGGCAGATATCTTCACAAAGCCCTTGGATGAGAAAAGGTTTTGCAAGTTACGGTGTGAGCTAAATATCTTGGAATCCTCAAATGTCCTGTGATCAAGCACACATCCTAACACTTATGCATGTTGATGACTTAGATGTGCAACACACGAAGTAACGTATATCTTCAATCAATGAAGACTTACATTCTGTGTGTGAATACATTAACGTGGAATTTGACTTTCGTGTCTGGGTCTAATACTTCCTATACGGTGGGTAATGCCACCACCAAATTTCTTTGTTTGAAGTGTTTCACACGTGGCGTTATTTCTGCAATATCTTCGCATTTGATTTGTCTTCAACTTCAACCTATCTTCATGATTTTCTTCACTATGTTGATTTGGTTGCTTTCTATATATATATATATATATATATATATATATATATATATATATATATATATATATATATATATATATATATATATATATATATATATATATATGTTCAGTCCTCTACAGATTCACTTATAGCTATGTCTTCTAGTTGAATATTTTGAACTAAGTGAATGTGATCGGACCCTAATCTCTCTATGCTTTCTATCTCAAACTCTATCTGTCCAAATCATATGCATTCTATTGAAACTGCCGAATGTCTTCTCTGCGTCCTTGTCAGCAGAAGACACATAGACAAACTTTAAGTCTGTTTTAAATGATTCATCCTTCCTGTTGAATTCCAGAGAAGCCGGAACGACCATCCGACAAACCTGACGAACGTGGGAACGTGGGACATCTCAGAGTATGTTGCATGCTCGCCACGTGCCCCTCAGATGTGAACCGCCAGGGGCACCTGCATAATTGCGTTGTGCCGCACACCTCGTTATAAATACATGTCCCCTGCGGTCAAGAAAATCTTCTTCCACCTCTCCACCCCGTCAAAACCCTAGCGCCACCGCTGGCTCTCGACGACGCCGACGACGAAGCGCTTAGCTGCCGCGACCTCTCCGACGCCGTCCTCACGCCGGCCGCGAACATCGTCATCTCCGCCGCCGCCGTAGGTGTCCTCCGTCGCCAAGTTAGGGCATGGTGGATTGAACTGCTCGGCTTCCTCTTCTTCCCGTCTAGCAGTTCTTCGAGTGGTAAATATAACTCTATTTTTACCATCTGTTTGATCTTCAAGATTCATCCTACTTACCAAAATTAGTTTCTGCCCATACTATGTTAGATCTATTCTGTCTACATCTCGTACTGCCTAGTATATTCACTTAAGCTTCACAACTAGTTAGATTCCTCACTTGTACTTATTCACGGATTCGTACAAATCTGGAACCAACTCTCAGCATATAAGTGAATGTCTTCGCATCATGAGGTCAATGTCTTCAAACCGATTTATCTTCAAAATCTTATGAAAATGCATATGTCATGTTCCCCTTCCCTCGCATCTCTAATGCTGTCACAGGTACATGTCCGTGGGAGAATCCCTTGGTTCTCATAGTCTGCATTCGTTTGCAGAACTCTTACAGCATCATATTAACTCTTCCGAAGCCAGTTCCTGTTTGTCCAGCAAACGCAAGCCCTTGAAGCCTTTGAACGTATTGAAGCCATTCAGTTTGAAGTTCATGGCTGCAGATAAATCAGTCAGAAGGGCGGCGGACAGCGTCGTGAGGAACCTCAAAAGATCTGCTCGATGACCTCGTGAGAGCTGTACAAGACAGATCCGAAGAGAACTACAATCGGCATGAAGACGCGAATCCAATGGATTAAATCGATATTGGGCTAAACAGTGGTTCAAGTACAATTTCGTCACACAGGAATATGCCGAGAAGAATGCTATCAGAAGCCCTTTGGGTGATATTCTCTTTCGAGGCCTTCCTCCCAAGAACATGGCTGAAGCTATTGCACAAGGTTTCTATCCTTGCATGGTCCGTGGACCTCAGCCTGAGAATGCCGACCCAACGTCTTTGCTCTGGTGTCGTGATGATAATCTCTTCAAGCGCAACTTCCAGCACGCAAAGGCTTCTGCAAAGGAAAACAAGAAGTCATTGGGATTAGACTTCAACCCTGGTCCCTCTGCTCCCCGTGCTGAAGGCTCACGTGAAGCTGAACCCAATGTCATCGTTCCCTTTTCAAATCTTGATGGCCTCATCACCTACATCCTGGTCCAAGGTGCCAAAGTGGATCACTCTGATGACAATGCTGACTCTGATGAAGCCCCAACTCCTGCTCCTGCTCCAAAGCCGCAGAAGCAAAAGAAAGTCAAGGCTTCAAAGTCATCTGCTCCTCCAAAAGCTTCACGTGTGAAGCCGCTGGCTATTGCACCTCCTGAAGCCAGTGTGCAGTCTGAAGAACAATCCCGTATATCCAAGAAGACGGAGAAGAGAAATAAAATTGTCAAGAATACTGAACTGGCACTGACTCCAGCTGCCATTCTGCGTGAAGAGCACATTGATCTGTCCAGTGATGAAGATCTTGCAAATGATGCCCTTGAGCAACTTATCAAGAGCAAAGAAGAAGCAGAAATCTTCAACAATTTGCCTCTCTTTGATGTGGCAATCATCCATCACTTCATTGATGAGTGGTTTGACACCCCAAACATCAGCTTTGAAGATCTGCAACTTCCTATTGGCCTCAGCGTCGCCTTCAATGGCGCCATTGCTTCTGAGCTAGCTCTTGCTCAGCGCATTGTTGAACTGAAGAACAAAATCGACTATGAAAAAGCTCAGTTCAAGAAGCATATGGCTGCACTCAGCGTGCAAGACGTCAAAAACTTCAAGGTCATGTTGCACGACCTTAAGGAAGCCTTTGTCAAGAAGCGTGAAGAAGCCAGAGGCTCTCGTGAGTGCATGAAGAGCTTGGCTGACAAGTGTGTGCTTGCCTACAATGAGGATGAGAAGCGCAAGACTCTTGGCCGTCCTGGCATTGACCCCAGAATGGCTGCAAAGAGAAAGAAGTCTCCAACTGACCAAGCTGCACCTTCAAGGCAGGAAGAACCCCACATAGTCTTCCCAAGCAGCATGACTGGCTCGAAGCCAAAGGTCCGGTCAACCGCTTCTGAACAGAAGAAGACGAGGGCTGCCGAGGCTGAAGCCAGAAAAAGGAAAAATTCTGACGCCTCTGATGCTGCTCCCTCCAAGAAGAAGCTTAAGACCAAGAAGAATCGGGCTGCTCCCACAGAGCCCTTGGTTGTTGAACCCATTTCAATGGTTCGTCCCGCGTCTGCAACCCAAGAACTTCGCATGACTGTTCATGAGCCTGCTTCCACAGTGGCTCCTGACGCTGAAGAGATTCCAGCAGCTGATCCCATCACTGCTGAAGACATTGGTCACCATGACAATGTTGAAGATGATGAAGTTCTTCCTCAAATCGAGTACAATGTGGTATCATCGCCTGTTCGTACGAATAGCGAACTCATCAGCATTGGTCGTCCTCTGACGCCAATTGCTCAGGATGCTTCATGGGCTGATCGCCCGCAACAACAAGACTCCCCTAGTACTCCCCAATAACAAGTCACTCCCCAACAACAAGTCACTCCCCAACAACAACAGCAAGAAGAAGAGGAAGACTTTGAGGCCCAGGCAACCCCATCTCCAAAGGCGTCGCTAGCATTTCGCAGGCTTCGCAAAGGTCAAAGGCCTCAAGTACCTCTCTTGAGCGTTCCAGAAGGAGAAGTGCACCACCAACCTGTTGCACGTCAAGTGTTCTCAGAAGCCACTCCAACTGTGAATGTCTCTAAGTCTGAAGCTAAAGCTGCTAAAGACAATCCGGCTACATCAGCCGCAGACACCCAAGTAGAAGAAGAACGTGTCCCTACACCCCCTGTAACTGAAGAAGTTATACCTGATATCAACGTGCCAGTGCCCGACCCTCCAGCTCCTCAAGTGGAGGTTGAAAACATTGAGGCTGCCACCTCCAACACCAATGAAGCCAATGACGTGGTCATGGCTGAAGCCAATGTGGAGCCTGTACCAACTGCTCCTGAAGCCACTGAAGGAAATGTGCCTGAAGCCAATGAGGCAACTGCTCCCGAAGCATCTGCTGAGCAGCCTGAAGCCTCAGTTGCTGCCACTGCTCCAGTTCCGCCACCAAGGCCCTACACAATCGAGCAAGCATACAACTATGGCGAGCTAGTCATAGTAAGATGGCCCGTTCTGGTCCCTCCGCCTCATGCCTCTGGTCCTCAGTTCGACTATCATATTGAGCATAGGCCTCAGGTCCAGAAGCCGAAGCCAAGACTGCCAATGTTTTCAGGCACTGCCACCTCTACAGGTTCTTTCAATGCAAATGGCTTCAAAGCCCACAACACTTTCTTTGACAGTGCAAAGAACCCCTACACAAGGCCAAGGATCTCATCTGACCATTTCTGGAGCTATCAGCAAAGAAGCTATTACTCATGCGTTCTGTATGATCAAGGGCGCATTTTCCCTCATATGCGCCTCGACACTGAAGCCATTGCCGGACTGCCGTGCTTAGAAGAAGCACTTGATTTCTTTCATGATGCAGGTCTGCTTGGTTTCGTTACAGACAAAGAACACTAGAATGAAGAACTTGTGCTTCAATTCTATGCTACCCTTCACATCCGCGGCTACAACAGAGATACGAAGACATGGGTTCTCGAGTGGATGACAGGAAATGTTCATCATGAAGCCAAAGCTCTTGACATCATTGAGCTCACAGGCCTACCCACTCCCGGAGAGCTGTTTGAACCTGGATGTCAACTCCACCGCAATGCACTGGAGAGCATATTTCATAAGCCAAAACCCGACATGAGTCAGATGCTGAGCATGATGAAGCCACTGCCACATGACGCTGAATACCCTCAGCACTTTTTTGTTGATGACCTTGAGTATCTGCCTCGCACAATATATCACATCATCAGGAGAACTCTATGGCCTATCAAAGGGCATCCATCGTCCGCAAAGCTTGAAGGAGCAATGAAGACATTGGTCTTCTACATGCTCAATGGCATCAGCTTCAACACACAAGAATTCTTAATTCGACAACTGGCTGCGTCTGGATCTGATCTGTTTGGTCTGAAGTTCTATGCTCCATGGGTCATGCGCGTCATCAAGATGCACTCTGCTATCAACTATCAACCCTCTGCTGCAATCATCGATCTTTCTACGAGAGGTTGATATATCATTGAAGCCATATACCACGAGCCTGCCAAAGCGCCACTAAGTCTTCGAATGCAGATCACCATAGCTTCTCTCAACCCATGGAAGGCGACCAAGCGGTATCTCGTGTCTATCCCGGCTGGGAACACACGTCGCCTCATCGTCGCGCGATTGGAAGCCCGAGAGCACAATTGGCCAAAGGCCTCGGAGCGCCTCGAGTCCTCAATGATCGAGAACTTCTTGTCGCGCTGCATCTAAAACAAGATAAGCATCATTCCTGGGTCAAGTGGCAAATGCAAAGCCTCTTGGTGGACGTCAATCGCATTCGAAACCTTGCCACCAAGAATGCTTTTGTCACTCACGAGACCTATCGGCGATCATGGAAGAGTTTGACCTGCTCGGTCTTTGAAGCAGATCTTCAAGGCGATGGCTTCACTTTGAGCGCTTCAAGTTTGACTCCACTCCTCCACGGAATGCAGTCCTCGACGAACTCCATCACTTGAAGACTCGACTATTCTTTCCTCTGGCAGCTGTCAATGCAGAGTGATCGATGATGAAGCCGATGCTACTTCACGCCCCTACTTCGCACAAATTGACCTGCGCCAAGCTAAATGCTGCACCGCCAACCAACAACGACAACCCTTCGCATCATCTTCTTAAGAAGAGGACGAGTAGCTGCTCTATGTCTTCAAACCTTTTTGGTCCTTACTGACAAAAGGGGGAGAAGCATATGAGTTTGATAGTCTTCAAGCGGGTTCATAAGGGCGGTTGCACTATATTTTGCCTAGTGTTTACAACTCTTTCTTTGAGTTGTAACACTTAAACTCGATGGTCGTCTGCTACTTATTTGCTTTACTCTGGTGCGACGATAAATTCCGCATGTGCGATGATAACTTCTGCACTTAGATCATTCTGCAGACGTCCATTTTTCATTATGCATGTCATTCTCTTAGCTATATCATTTCATGCATGATGAATTATCTTCATAAGTTGAAGAGGATCTCCACAAGTACAACCTGCCATGTGCATTTGCATTCCAAAAGCAAACTACTTATATGCACATCTTGAGGGGAGCCTTTGCCACTTATGAAGACAATTCCTATCCTTTACAATTTCACATATTTTATCCCGTTGAAAACTTCAACCAGTTTGTCATCAATCACCAAAAGGGGAGATTGTAAGTGCATCTAGTGCCACCCCTAGTTGGTTTTGGTGTATTGACGACAAATGTGGTTGAGGACTAATCGTTTGTGAGAATTGCAGGATAACACAGGTAGTGTCCCTCATTGATTCGGTTTACCTACGGAGATGACCCCTAAAATGTATGAAGACATTGGCGACAATGGTGGTATGTGAAGACATTCACATTGAAGACTATGACATGAGAAGACATTGAGTGAAGACTATGGAGCGTGAAGACTGTGTCGTTTCGTTGTTTCCTCTTCTTCTTTGTTGAGTCATAGGAACCACCGTACTATTAAGTGGGGTCCAAGTGATCATAGTCAGAATGACTGAAGTGATGCTCAACCCAAATCCTATGTCTTGAGCGAAGACAATGAGAGCAAAATTTATCCAGAGCTGGATGAGTCACTTTGCTTGTAGCCCAAGTAAAGTTGCCGTGTGTGTTTGAAATCGACCGTTGGAACACGTGTCGGTTCCTTAGTGACCGAGGTCATTTCGAACATATCAGGTCGGGTTGCCTAGTGGCTATAAATAGCCCACCCCCTACACCATAAATTGGTGGCTGCTCAGAGTTAGTGCACGGCTTTTGTCGTTTGAGAGCAACCCACCTCGAAGCCTTTGAGAGAGAGAAATCCTTGCGAGGACAAAGCCCAAACACCCGAGCCAAAGAGTGTTAGGCATCACGAAGTCTTTACATGCATGTGACCTGAAGACTTATTACACTTGAGGACTGTGAATCCTCCAGCCGGTTAGGCGTCGCGTTCGAGCATCCAAGAGTCATTGTGGATTGCGGTGAACGCTTGATCTGTGAAGGTTCGGAAGTCTACCTTGAAGACTTACCAAAGTGATTGGGCGAGGACTGTGTGTCTTTAGCTCAAGGGAATAAGGTGAAGACGCGGTCTTGAGTTGAATCTCAGCCTCCCTAACCAGATGTACAGTTGTCACGAGAATGGAACTGGTCCAACAAATCTGTGTCTTCAACAAGTGGTGGTTCTATCTCCTCCCTCACCTTACTTAGAGTTTGTCTTCGTGAAGTCATTGCCTATTTGTCATACCTGTTTGACTTCATTGCTTGACTACTTTTGTTGATTGGCTTCTCACTATCTTCCATCTTGATCCTTACTACCAAGCTGCTATTAGTCTTGTACTTTCACGTTATTGCATACTTGACTATGGTTTGCTTGGTGTAGTTTATCTTCCACTGCATATCAATTAGGTCATTTCTATTGTTTGTCTTTGAAACATCCGTGTTTTGAAGACTTTCCTAAAAATCGCCTATTCACCCCCCTCTAGTCGATAACTAGCACTTTCAATTGGTATCGAGCAAGGTACTCCTTGTTACGTGTGATTGATTTAACCACGGAGTTTTAGCTATGTCGATTGCAGGATAATCAAAGTCTCCGCTGCTTGCCCGTGTTCAATGGAACCGACTATCCCTACTAGAAGAATAAGATGTGCATGCATCTTGAAGCCATTGATGTCGACCTACGGTATGTCGTCAAGAACGGCGTTCCCAAATCTGGTGAAGGTGTCACCCTGCTGATGTCAAGAAGTTCATTCAAGCTGGACTCAAGCGCAAAGAACATCATCTCGTGGTCATCGACCAAAGGACGAGTATGGCCGTGTGAGTGCTCTCGAAGCGTCGAAGCTAGTCTGGGACTGGCTATTCAAGGTCAACGAAGGCGTCTCAACCCAGAGAGATCAAATAATCAGTGTTCTTCGCAACCTCTTCAACCGCTTCAAGAGAAAGCGACAATGAAAATGTCCAGCTCACGTTTGATCGCCTCCGACATCACAAATGAGCTTCATGCTCTCGGCGCCACCGAGATCACCAAGCATGAAATCGTCAAGACACTCTGAGATCACTTGACAGCTCTTTTGACACCCTTGCCCTCATGATACAAGAACGTCCCGACTTCAAGACACTCGATCCGTCGATATACTTGAGAGGCTCAACACACATGAGTTCCGACTTTACGAGAAAAGAGATATCTATGGTCCCAACTATGGCGAACTTCGCTTTGAAGGCAAAACTTGTTTCCTCATCTGAAGAAGAATCTGACTGCGGTTCTGATGATCCTGAAGACATTGGAAAGGAACTTGCTATGCTTGTGAAGAAGTTCCAGAAGTTCACTAGGAAGAAAGGCTTCAGAAAGTCTTCACGGTCCAGCTCAAGAAATGATGAAGCTTCCACTCATTACTACAAGAAGAGAACCTGTCACAAGTGCAAGAAAACTGGACACTATATCTCTGAGTGTCCAGAGTGGGACAATGAGAAGAAGAAGAAGAAGAGCAAGGAATATGATTCTGATGACAAGAAGAAGAAGAAATCTTCAAAGTCTTCTTCCAAGTCCTCATCAAAGTCTTTATCTCATAAGAAGAGCTCATCTGGCAAGGCTCGTGCTTTTGTTGGCAAGGAAATGGATTCAGAGGAGGAGTCTGCTTCTGAGGAGGTGGAGGTGGAGCCTGAAGAGGAGTCCGACCCTGGCATTGCAAGTCTGGCTTTAGCCACAGCCTATGTTGCCAAGTCCATCTTCAACACTGAAGACAATGACTTCTACACCAGCGCTGATGCTTATGACATTAACGACCCTGCTCCCACCTACTGCTTCATGGCACGCGGTGCCAAGGTAAAATCACGTGATGCTTACTTTCAAACATCAAGCGAAGATGACTCTGATTGTGAATCCAAACCCAGCTACAAAACACTTGCTAAAATTGCAACCGAACAACAAAGAGCTATGGAACATACTCAAAAACTGTTAGACAAAAGCAATGACCTGTTGGACGCGGAAATGACACGTTCACAGTCCTTAGTTGAAGACATTAAAAATCTTCATGCTAAGTACCAAGAACTTGAAAGTCGTCATGAAACGCTCTCAACTACTCATGAAAAGCTCTCCTATGATTATCTTCAAAGGAAGCAAGAGCTTGAGAAATTGAGAGCGGCTCATGAAGATCTTCAAAAAGAGAATGAGTCACTTCGCGCTCAACAGATCAGTTCCGCTCAGGATGGATTTGAACCACCATGTCTAAAATGCCTTGAGCGTGATATAGCTACCTCTGTTGCTGAATGTTCAGCTGCTACTACTGTTGCATTGTCTTCAACTACTAATGTGGTAACTAATCCCTCTGCGGAGGATACCACTGCTATTGCTGATGAAAATGCTAGGTTGAAGACATTGCTTGAAACAGGGATGTATAAAAGTCTGAAAGGGCATCAGACACTTTGCGATGTCCTCAAAAACGCAGATGGGAATTTCAAGGATGGGAATTTGTTTTACCATTGTCGAATTTGTTGATGTGAATCTGTTTTAGGGATGTATAAAAGCCTGAAATGCCTTGAGCCGTGCCCGCGGTTATGTGGCAGATGGGAATTTGTTAATGTCCGGTTGTAGAGAACTTGACACTTGACTTAATTAAAAACGCATCAACCGCGTGTGTAGCCGTGATGGTCTCTTTTCGGCGGAGTCTGGGAAGTTAACACGGTTTCTTGGTTATGTTTGACGTAAGTAGGAGTTCAGGATCACTTCTTGATCATTACTAGTTAACGACCGTTCTGTTGCTTCTCTTCTCGCTCTTATTTGCGTATGTTAGCCACCATACATGCTTAGCCGCTGCTGCAACCTCACCACTTATCCTTTCCATACCCATTAAGCTTTGCTAGTCTTGATACCCATGGTAATGGGATTGCTGAGTCCTCGTGGCTCACAGATTACTACAACAACAGTTGCAGGTACAGGTTTTGCGACGATCATGACGAGAGAGCGATGCTACTTGTTTTGGAGTTCTTCTTCTACTTCTTCTTCGATCAGGGGATAGGTTCCAGGTCAGCAGCCTGGGCTAGCAGGGTGGATGTCGTTTGAGCTTCTGTTTGTGTTTCATCCGTAGTCAGATGTTGATCTTATGTATGATGTATTGTTGTATTCATGTGGCATTGTATGCCTCTTGTATGTATCCCCATCTATTATGTAATGTTGATGTAATGATATCCACCTTGCAAAAGCGTTTCAATATGCGGGTGTATCCTTGGTGGGACCTTCGAGTTCCTCTTGGATAGGGTCGCATATTGGGCATCACAGAAGGTCTCCTTGAGATCCTCCATGAGGATGCCGCGCTTCTCCGTCTTCACCACAATGTCATCCACATAGACGTGCGCATTGTGGCCAAGTTGCTTCAGGAGGCACTTCTATATGCAGCGCTGGAAGGTGGCACCGGCATTCCTCAAGCCGAACGTCATGGTGATATAGCAGAAGACGCCGAATGGTGTGATGAAGGCGGTCTTCAAGAGGTCGGTCAGATCCAGCTTGATCTGGTGGTAGCCGGAGTAGGCGTCCAAGAAGGACAGTAGCTCGCAGTCGGCTGTGGAGTCTATCATTTGGTCGATCCGTGGCAGAGCAAAAGGATCCTTGGGGCAGGCTTTGTTGAGGCTCGTGTAGTCGATACACATGCGCCACTTGTTATTCTTCTTCAAGTCAAGGACTGGGTTGGCAAGCCAGTCCGGGTAGAACACTTCCATGATGAAGCCGGCTGCCAGAAGCCGAGCAATTTCTTCACCAACGATCCTTCTCTTCTCTTCTGATAGGTGGTGGAGGGGTTGCTTGACCGGTTTAGCATCTGGCGTTACATGAAGGTTGTGCTCGGCGAAATCCTTCAGAACACTCGGCATGTCTTTGGGAGACCATGCGAAGATGTCCCGATTCTCATGGAGGAAATCGACGAGATGGCCTTCCTATTTCCTGCCAAGGTTTGACCCTACGATAGTGAACTTCTCCGGGTGTGCCGGATCCAGGATGATCCGCTTGGTCTCTTTGGCCGGCTGGAAGGAATCCCCGGGTTCCATCTCCTTGGGATCAGTCGGCACAGCCGGCTGCTCGCCGACCATGGCTACTATACGATCAAGGAGATGCTTCTCTTGAGCAATGACGAGGGACTCGGCGAGCCGGCTGCTGGCGGCGGCGCACTCTAGCGACTTCTTGTAGTCGCCGGCAACGGTGATGATGCCCTTGGGACCCGACATCTTGGCCTTCAGGTACGCGTAATGCGGGACCATCTCGAACTAGATTGGCTCGCGGCGGAAGTGGGTCTTGTCGCCGAACAGGACATCAATCTTTATCTTGCCGATTGGAGAGCAGGAAAGGACGGGAACGATGCCGTCGAAGACGGCCTGGCTGGGCTGCAGCTACTTCACCTTGATGCCCAACCGCTCCATGGTTTGATGGTAGAGGATGTTGATGCTGCTGCTGCCATCTATCAGGACTCGAGTGAAGCGGCAGGTCCGCCTCTCTGTGGAGAAGGTGGACTCCAGCACCAGGGCATACACACCCGGTGATGGCATCACGGCCGGGTGGTCTTCACGGATCCAGGTGATGGCCCTCTCGGACCAGTGCATGAACTGTGGGACCTCTGAGGCGACAACATTCAGCTCACGGTGCTACTGCCGTCTGTTGTGCTTGTCGTCGGCTTCACTGGTGAAGACGACGTAGGTGGCGTTCTCGTTGGGGAACTCGTCTTGAAGCATGCCGGCAGCTCGGGCCGGTTGCTAAACAGTCGGAGCCGCTTGGCCGGCTGGTGGAGGAGGCGGCAGGGCCTCACCCTTGGCGATCCGGGCAAGCCAGTTGCACTTCCGGGTGGTGTGGTTGGATAGCTTCGCACCGCTGTGGAACTTGCACGGGGCCTCGAGGGCTTGCTCGAAGGAGAAGGCAGGCTGCCAGGCACCCTTGCCGCCCGTTGACGCTTGGGGCCGGGCTGTCCGTCCGGCTGCTAATCCTCGACAACTGCCACTTGTCGGCTGTTGGAAGCCGGATGCTGGGCCTTGCGCTTGTTGTCGCTTGGCTGGTGCCGGTTGGTGTCACGAGCCGACGTTTGGGAGCCCAGCTGGATCACCTTGCCGGACGTGTCAACCCGGATCTCTGACTTCATGGAGGAGTCGGCCGTGGCATACTTGTCGGCCACGACCAGAAGCTCGTCCAAGGTAGTCGGCTCGTCGCACAGAAGCTTGTGCATGAGCAGGGTGCCCTCTCTACACCCGGCGATGAAGTACTCGATGGCCTGCACCTCATGGACCCCCTTGCAGGAGTTGCGCAACTCGGCCCAGCGCGTGAGGTAGTCGCGCGTGGACTCGATTGCCCTTGGACGCACATGGAGAGTTAGCGAGGCTTGGGGGGGCACTTGTACGTGTTGGTGAACTTGCGGACGAAGGCGTCGCTGAAATCCAACCAGCTGTTGATGTTGTTGGGCTTGAGGTTGTTTAGCCATGTCCGGGCGGTGCCCTGGAGCATGAGCGGAACGTACTTCATGGCAACGCGCTTGTTGTCGTTGGCGATGCTGACGGCTGTGGTGTAGTCGATCATCCAATCTTCCGGCTTCACGGAGCCGGTGTACTTGGGAGTGTCTCGAGGGAGCGTGAACCCTTTGGGTAAGGGCTCATCGCGGATGCGGGGGCCAAAGCAGGCCAGCCTGATCGTGTCCTCCTCCTCTACTGCGTGGGACCGAGCCGAATTTTTGTTCAAAAGGACCACCTGCCGAGTTGAATTGCCAAAAAAGACTACCTCTAAAACGAATTGACAGAAAGGACCAGCTGCATCGTGGCGGCAGGTGCGCCAGCCGACACGTGGCACCTGTCGTCACGGGTGGAGGCGGCAGCTGTCGGTGTCAAAACCGGCGGATCTCGGGTAGGGGGTCCCGATCTGTGCGTCTTAGGCTAATGGTAACAGGAGGCAAGGGACACAATGTTTACCCAGGTTCGGGCCCTCTCGATGGAGGTAAAACCCTACTTCCTGCTTGATTGATATTGATGATACGAGTAGTACAAGAGTTGATCTACCACGAGATCGTAGAGGCTAAACCCTGGAAGCTAGCCTATGATGATTATGATTGTGATCGTCCCTCTAAGGACCAACCTCTCCGGTTTATATAGACACCGGAGAGGGCTAGGGTTTACATGGAGTCGGTTACAAGGAAGGAAATATAATATCCGGATCGCCAAGCTTGTCTTCCACGCAAAGGAGAGTCCCCTCCGGACACGGGACGGAGTCTTGAGTCTTGAATCTTCATGCTCCATCAGTCCGGACAAAGTATATAGTCCGGCTGTCCGGATACCCCCTAATCCAGGACTCCCTCAGTAGCCCCTGAACCAGGCTTCAATGACGATGAGTCCGGCGCGCAGTCTTGTTTTCGGCATTGCAAGGCGGGTTCCATCTCCGAATACTCCAAAGTACCTGTTACGACGAATAATGTCCGGCTTCCCATCAATGTTGTACTCCTCGGCTTCTGTGCCTCAATAATGACCATCTCCACGTGTCGAGCGAATACAGGGAGCCGAGGCATATTTGCATTTGCCACCCTCGGTCCGGTAGGCTAACCGTCTATTTAAGGAGACGGGGATTCTCAGATCCAAACCTCACCCTCTTCCCTCGAGCAATCATCTAACAGAGTGCTCCAGAAAAAGCCATTCCAACATGGCCGGTCGCCACAGCTCTTCTTCTCGCTCCCCTCGCTCCAGGCCGGGTGACTGGGAGGAGTGTTAAGTTCCTCACAGCCGTTTAATAGAGTTACAGACCCAAGGGTTTCTCCCACCGGCGTTCATGGTCCCCGTCCGAGCCGGATTAGCCACCTATAATGGCGGGGAGCAAGCGGAGGGATCTCCTAATCCATCTCCAGAGGAGCGAATATGCCTCATCCCGCATCTGCTAAGGGGCGTTGGGTTTCCTATCCACCCATTTCTTCGCGGGCTTTCTGCACAACTTGACCCCTACCTCTGTGCTGCATATAGCAGGATATGTTGCCCTTTGTAAGCAATTTCTAGGCTGCAAGGCTCAATTTGGGTTATGGAAGAAGTTGTTCTGCCTTGTCCCTCACAACCAGGGTGAATCCCTATGCCAAGTGGGCGGAGCCGAAGTATGGCGCATCACCGAGACCGGATACCTATCCAGCACTCCCAAGAAGGCACCGGAGAATTGGCCTTCGGAGTGGTTTTATGTCGAGGACGTTCCCCTTCCAGATCCAGTCCGGACAGGTCTCCCTGGGTTCAGTAACGCTCCGCCGAAGGCACGTTGAAGCTGGCGCCCTCGGGGCCCCCAAGAGGAGGACACCAAAGAAATACACTTCCTGATGAGCAGGATAAAGTTACTGGCTAAATCCGGGCTGACGATAGTCGAGGTTATGGCAATATGCATAATGCGGGGAGTGCAACCGCTTCAATATCGGGGGAAGCCCATGTGGCACTACAATGGGGAAGATGATGCTACCCGCTGTGGTCGTAAAGGTCCGGACTCCGCCACTGCTCTGGCGAGGATATTATCCGATCTGTATAAAGGAGAGGAAGGAGAATTCCTTCACATTAAACCACGGGATGGGTTTTCCATGTACAACCCTCCATGTTGGTTAAGTCGTCACCCCTTTCCCCTGCTTCATTCATTCTGGCGTCTTTCGACAAGATTATTTATCTCAGCATTTCCGAGCAGGAACTGAGGAGGGCCGTAGAAGGGTTCAACAGCCCCTCGCCGTAGCCAGAGGACCCCGGCAGGGTCTTCGATGCCGGACTTGAAGAAGATCCGGACATCACTGTGGAGCTTGTCGATGGGACATTTTATCAGGCCAGCTGTGATGGTGCCTCAGTGGCTATTGTTGCTGACTATCCCGGACTACTGCCTTTATCGCGTGTAAGCAAGGCCAAATCCCTTATCCTTCGAAGAGGACTCTTTCCTGATGCCATGCCTTACACCTGAAGTGTCGTATTTTTGTAGAGATGGCGGTCAGAGCGCGGCGCCGAGCCCCTGGGGACCCGTCGGCAAAGGGCGCCCGGATCGGGCAGGCTTAAGAGGAAGTTGGTTAGGGCCGAAACGCCACTACAGAGGTACGGTAAAAACCTGGTTTGTGATCACTGTGTTTGAAATGTAACAACGTCCTTCGTGTCCTAGCAGAAAGAGGAGTAGCTGGACTATATTCGGAGATCCTGCCAATCACGCCTCCACTAGCCGGATTCCAGAACCGGCTTCGAGAGAGGAGGCCGACGCAGGGCCGATGTCGCATTGTTCTCCGACAGAGGATGCGGATATGCTCTCTGTCACGAATTCTGAAGTAGAGAGCGCCATGAACCACCGGCGCCGATGGGCCGTACTTCGCAACATCTTTTCCGAAGAGGAATTTGATGCTTTCAATTCGGGAGACGCATACATCCGAGCTGCTCAAGGCGGGCTTGCCCGAGCAACGGACCAGTACGCCAAAGATATACGGGTAATAAAATTTGGTAAGCATGTATAGCAGTAGCCCCTGAGACTTGAAACGGTTGGAACAACTGTTTTAAGGATTAATTTATGCACAGGTCCTTGTAGATAAGAATGAGCAATTGTCTCGAGAGCTGGAGGAGTGCAAGACCCAGCTCAGGGCCGCGGTTGCCAAGTTAGAGGAATCCCAGAAGGCCTCATCTGGTAACATTGTCTTGACTATACGGAAATGTACCAGTTAGTAAGTGGCTTGTATGATAAGTCTAACAGAAATTTCTGCAAACAATCCCGGGGAAAATCCAGGGATCGCTAAAGATAGCGAGTTGCATCTCCAAAGACAGCTGAAAGCTGGTGTCGGGGATATACCCCGCGGTATGACCCGGCCGGACTTGGCGGCTCACCAGAGACCTGACAGACATTTGACGACTCATTGAAGGCCCGCCCGATCCTCCGCGACCTATTAGTGACCCGGCGGGCGGGTCAGACGATCGACAAGACTCAAGCCCAGAAGGCCGGCTCATGCTATTGTGGGCCGGCTTAAGAGAAAACGCATAAGGAATATTCTCCTACAAAGGAAGCAAGACTAGGACTCCACTTGTAATAAACTAGTCCTAATCCTAATAGGACTCCACATGTAACCCGCTCCTTCAACTTATATAAGGAGGGGCAGGGCTCCCCAAAGAGGGAGAAGAAGAAACAAACAATCTCTAGGGCTAGACACAAAGAGCTGGCTTACCGGCGACTCATCATATCATAATGAGACCTAGCCACAAACAGCATGTAGGGTTATTACTGGATGATGTTTCCCGGGACCCGAAGTTGTCTAAACCCTTGTCTTGTGTTGCGTCTCTCGATTCCGCTCAACCCCTCTCAAGCTACTACATAGATGCGTTGGCCTCATGACTAAGTCCTTACACTAGGACATCTGCCGTCACAAATCCATGAAAGTTGGCGTCCACCGCCACTACAGTTTGGTTAATTTCAAGCAGCCAGTTGGAAGGAACCATTGGCCGAGTTGCTGACACGGCTCATACGGGGTCATTTATAACCCGCCGCAGTCACCTCAACCTTCTGTGGATTCACATCGCGCTATCAACATGTAGCGACCCGACCCAAAAATCGGTCAAGTCTCTTTGTAGCTGTACCATCCCAAGATCATGCTGGCACACACAGTACATTGATGAAATAATCAAAGTTCAATCACACCTGAATTTATTACACGATTCTCATATCGAGTCTTTATTACAATAGAATAAATTCGGCCGAAGGCCAACTCATGGGAAATAAACTAAATAAGCTGCGGAAGCGTAGACGAAATAGCAAGTCCATCCGACTCCATAGGGCAATCGCCAAGCGCGAATCGTAGCCTCACTCCTGATCGGAATACTCCTCTGCAACCTAAGACGTTGCAGCCGTGTAGGTCAGCATTTTGAATATGCCGGCAAGTCATGAAGAGAGAATAACAATGAAAATTACTAACACTATATGCAATTTGGTTGTGGGGCTCTAAGTTTCATTGTTTTGCGAAAAAACCAGTTTTTCCCTACAACAATGGACTTGTTTGCAAATACTACAAAATTGTTGGTAGTTATTGAGATGGTTCCACCAACCAATGTCTCATTTCCCAATTATTAAATAATCCCCTCAATTAATTTATTAAGTTCGGTGTTGAGATATCCGAAATACTCCAAGTTCCAGAGGCTCAAATTGTCCGTAACCGGGGACACGGCTAACCGATTAGATCTTCACTCTGCAGAGGTTTATGACTTTACCCGCAAGATTCGTTCCTCCTTTAAGTCTTCGCACTTCATGGTGTTTGAAGGCGGGATGAGCGTAAACAGGGTCTTCAGAAGAGTTCCTCCGCCACTACGGTACCCATCAATCCTACCGTTCTTCTACATCTCGTAGTACCGTCCGGCCGAGTCACACCTAGGGTTGACCAAGCGAGCCCATAATGGCTTGCGGCTGCAGAGTAAGCTTCCGGTCAATGGGGTATACATCCATCTCTTCGTGGCTGGGTGAAGCTTTCCGCAAGATGTCATGGCGCTTCTCCATGCATCCCGCCAACCGCTGGTTTTCTCAGGTGCCCGTTAACCGTCCTCCACCCAGTAGTGAATTTTGAAGTCCATCTTGAGCTTGAAGTCATGGGGTTGTCATCATCTTGACTCTCACATCTCCTTATGAATCACTCAACCAACCCGTCTCTGAGCATAGCAAAATAAACTACTTCGTCCCGGCAATGGTAACAAGGGAATTTGGTTCATCCTACCTCATGATACTACTCAAGAACATAACTTCAAATTCTCCTACTGCATGCATGGTGGGGAGGTATAATTCTAATGCAATAAAATCATAGGTATACTAAAAAGAAATATGATCAATGACTTGCCTTGCTGACGATCTTCGAAAGCTAGGGACTCGTGGTAGCAAGCTTCGCACTCCGGAAATTCTACCGAGGCAAACAACAATCATATAAGCATACAAACATATGGTCACTTAACATAATAGCATGCTAACATAACACACAAAACAATTGAACCAAAACCCAAAGAAAGTTCGAAGAAATCCAAATCAATGTTTTCACCACATCAAACAACAACCATGAAGTAGTTTTACTCAACCAAATTTTTCTTAACAGAACCTAAGCATGGGTTTTTGCTAACTAACAGAAAAGAAAACATCATGCAACTAGGAGCAAAAGGAATCACATCAAAAGCTATTATAGAACTCCTATTATGCCTATAACAAGCCTAGCAAGGAAAAATAAAATAAAAATTTTATTTATTGTAAATAAAAGCTCATGTTCTAAAGTTACAGAAACTAACCTAGCATAAACTATCACATAGGAAAAATAAAATTATTTGCTAAATAAAACAATAGGAAAAGAGTAGCTAGTTAAATAAATAGGAACAACATGATTCTGATTAAAACTATTTTTTTATTAAATCTAAAATGCCCAAATAAATTCCTACGGTTAGGCAAGGTCAAAATAAAGTAGTGACAAAAAGAATCACTAAAATAAAATAATTCTAACTCACTTTATAGCAGAATTACTAATCTGTCTAAATCTAATATAAAACAATTTATAATAATTTTAACATGATTAAACATATTTTCTACAGAAACTACAACAAATTTGCAAACCAACGAAAAAAGAATCACTTAAAATATTAAGTAGATTAAGAGATATGGATTTTACAAAACTGAAACTATTCTGTTAAAAACAGAAACGAAAAAAAATTAACTAAAAGGAAATCTGGCGCTTAATGGGCCTATCTAACGCATCGGCGTAATATAACTAAAATACGCCGGAGGAAATAAATCGCTTCGGGCCGGTCTAAACTAAACCTAACTAAACCGGAATAAACCGGAACTAAAACCGGGTCTATTAAAAAAAACATACCCCTTCGCTATTCTAATCTACACCCTAGGATTTAGATCGAACGGCGGCGGGGGTCTCCGGTGGCTTAATGTGGTGGCGGCGCGGCGATGATGGTCGGCAATGGCTCGGCGACGACGGTGCGAGGGCTCGGTGGTCGGGGACGACGAGGAGGCCTCCCGGGTGCGACGGAGCGAGGGAAGTCGGCGGTGGAGTCGGGAAGCTCGAGGGGGTTAGGCGGCCGGGTGGTAACAATGGCGGGCGCGGTGCGGTGCTCCGTGAGCGATTCTGGCGAGAGAGAGGGTCGGGCGAGGAAGTGGGGATACGGGCGAGGGGGTATTTATAGGGGGACCGGCTTGGGCGAGGGGCGGATCGGGAAGCGATCCGGGATCCTCGGGATTCAGTGGCGGCGGTGGTGTGTCTTGCGGGAGGAGGAAGAAGGGGGTGGGGTCGGGGTGTCGGTGAGAGAGGGAGGCGGTGTTTGGGTCGGGCGACCGAGGGGGAGGGAGTTCGGCGCGGTGCTGAGTCGGGCGTGGGCCTGCTCGGGCGCTGGGCTGCGCCTGGCCCGTGGGTGGGCCGCCTAGGTGCTGGCTGGGCCGGTTGGCCTGGCTGGCGCCTGGGGTCCTTTTTTTTTTGAATTTGAGAGAGAGAGAAAATATATTAGATATATATATATATATATATTATATAGGACATATATATATCAAAATGATCAGGG
This sequence comes from Aegilops longissima, assembly GCA_021605205.1. NCBI lineage: Eukaryota > Viridiplantae > Streptophyta > Magnoliopsida > Poales > Poaceae > Aegilops > Aegilops longissima. The sequence continues at coordinate 644,417,114 of CM038680.1, forward strand.
AATATTCCCTATAATTTGAACATTTTTCCAGGGGCAAAACTCAAACTTAAAAAAAACATTTTCTAAAATCCCAAATAAAAATCAAATTTGCATTCAAATTTTTTTTGGCAAAGTTTTCTTCTGACATATTTGGAGTGTCATGTTACTCCTCTCATACTTTTTTTTCAAGTATTTGTCAGGCATAGTTTTGAAATAACTTTCAACTGCCAATTTGAATTCAAATTCCAACAACTCAAAAACTTCTGAAACTTCAAATGCCACTCAATTTCAAACAATATGCATAGATACTTAGCTATGATTGTAAAACATTCCAAATGGGAAATTTGGGATGTTACAAACCTACCCACCTTAAGATGAATCTCGCCCTCGGGATTCGGGTTGGCTAGCAAATAGGTGCGGGTGGTCTCGGCGGAGGTCTTCTTCTCGCTCCCGGTGGCTTCCTCCTCGGAGTGATGACTCCACAACACCTTGCAAAACTTGATGATCTTGCTGCGGGTGACTCTGTTGCAGTCTCGAGAATTCGGACGGGTTTCTCCTCATAAGTCAGATCACCGTCGAGCTGTATGGCCTCTAGGGCACCTTTGTGTCTCTCAATGGAATATCGGCCATGTCGGCATGGCATTTCTTCAGCTGAGAAACATGGAAGACATCATGAACTCCGGACAATCCTTCCAGCAATTCCAACTTGTAAGCCACTTCTCCACGACGTTCGAGCATTTTGTAGGGGCCAATGAACCGGGGTGCTAACTTTCCTTTAACACCGAACCTCTTGATTCCACGAAGTGGGGACACACGAAGATATGCCCGGTCTCCCGCTTCGTAAGTTACTTCTTGCGTTCTTGTCGGCATAACTCTTACGCCTCGATCGAGCTACCTTGAGTCTATCTCGAATCAGCTTGACTTTCTCTTGAATCTCGATAAGATCGGGACCGAAAATTTTTCGATCTCAACACCATCCCACAGCAATGGTGTTCGCACCTCCTTCCGTATAGAGCTTGAAGGGGCCATCTTGATTGGTGCGATAACTGTTATTGTACGAGAATTCGCGTATGGCAAATTATCATCCCAGCTAGACCCATAGTCTAGCGCACAAGCTCTCAACATGTCCTCCGGGATCTGGTTGACTCTCTCGGTCTGTCCATCATGCTGCGGATGAAAAGCTGTCTTGAACTCCAGCCTCGTACCCAAAGTTTCATGCAACTGATTCCAAAACTTTGAGGTAAATTGTGTTCCTCTATCGACATGATACTCCTCGGAACTCCATGCGGACATACGATCCTGGTCATGTATATCTTGGCTAACTTAGCACTGGTATAGGTAGTCTTCACGGGAATGAAATGAGCTACCTTGGTCAATCGATCAACCACTACCAGATGGAATCATAACCTGAGCAGGTCTGGGTAATCCTGTGATAAAATCCATTCCAAGTTTTCCCATTTCCACTCGGGAATCGGCAAAGGTTGAAGTAACCTGCTGGCTTCGATGTTCTGCCTTTACTCGTTGACAAACATCCATACTGCTACGTACTCGGCAATATCCTTCTTCATACCTATCCACCAGAAACTTTCCTTCAAATCCAGATACATCTTGGTGTTGCTGGGGTGAATCGAGTACGGTGAATCATGAGCCTCCTGAAGAATTAGCTTCCTGAGTTCGGGATCATTGGTTACATAAATACGATCCTCGAACCATATAGCTTCGTGTTCATCCTTACGAAACCCTTTAGCTTTTCCTTCATTCATCCTTTTCTTTATCTCCTCAATTTCCTTGTCCGACTTCTGGGCTTCACGAATTCTTTCGGCCAAAGTGGACTGAACTTCCAGTTGCAACATATCCTCTCGGAACTATCTCCAGTCGAAGATCTCTGAGGTCATTGACTAACTCCTGGGGTAATCCTCCCGCTATAAGAGTATTCACATAACTCTTACGGCTCAAAGCATCTGCTACAACATTAGCCTTTCCTGGGTGATAATGCAATTTCATGTCGTAGTCCTTGATTAACTCTAGCCATCTCCTCTGCCTGAGGTTCAACTCTTTCTGCGTGAAAGTATACTTCAAGCTCTTATGATCTGTGTAAACATCACAACGGTTTCCGATATGGAAATGTCTCCAGGTCTTGAGTGCATGCACTACTGCTGCTAACTCCAAATCATGTGTGGCATAATTCATCTCGTGAGGTCGTAGCTGTCTGGAGGTATAAGCTACAACTTTTCCTTCCTGCATGAGTACTCCTCCGAGTCCACGACGAGAAGCGTCACAATATACTGGTAATCCTTGTGTATGTCCGCAAAATCATTCTTGGGGCTGTAACCAAGCGTTTCTTCAATTCACGAAGCGGCTTCACAATCCTCGGTCCAAATGTACTTGGCGTCCTTCTTCAACAGCTCAGTCATGGGCTTGGCAATCTTCGAGAAATTCTCAATAAACCTCCGATAATATCCTGCGAGTCCGAAAAACTACGGATCTCCTTGGTGAGGTGGGCGACGCCAATCGGTGGTGATACAACCTTGGCGGGGTCAAGCTGCTATTCCTTCTCCTGAAATAACATGTCAGGAATCCGACTTCCTTCAGCCAAAATTCACATTTGCTGAACTTGGCATACAAGTGATGTTCTCGGAGTTTCTCGAACTAGGCATAAATGTTCCTTATGCTCTTCCTCGCTCTTGGAGAAAATCAGTATATCATCGATGAACACCACGACAAACTTGTCCAGATATTCCATAAATACCTTGTTCATCAAATTCATGAAGTATGCAGGGCATTAGTCAATCCGAATGACATGACGGTATACTCATATAATCCATACCTGGTGGTAAATGTTGTTTTGGGTATATCCTTTTCACGGATCTTCAACTGATGATACCCTGATCGAAGATCGATCTTGGAGAATACCTTGGCTCCAACTAGCTGATCAAATAGGTCATTAATCATCGGCAGAGAGGTACTTGTTCTTGATGGTCACGTCGTTCAACGAACGATAATCCACAACCATTCTCAGGGTTCCATCCTTCTTCTCTACCAAAAGAACTGGGGCTCCCCAAGGTGACGAGCTTGGCCGAATATATCCCTTCTCCAATAGCTCATTAATTTGATTCTTGATCTCTTTCAAATCGTTCGGGGGCATCCGATAGGGTCTCTTGGATATTGGGGCTGTGCCGGGCAATAACTCAATCAGAAATTCAATGTCTCTGTCCGGTGGCATTCCTGGTAATTCCTCCGGAAATACATCGGGAAAATCTTGCACTACTGGCACTTCCTCCTGAACAACTCCCGTGAGGGAATTCACCTGATTCTTCATCGGGATACGTCTGGATACATACTTGATCCTCTTCTGCTCCGGGGTGGTGAGCAGAATCGACTTCTTGAGCACAGTCTATGTTTCCTTCAAACTTTGTCAACCAATCCATGCCTAGGATTACATCCAAGGTCTGGGTTTCCAATACTATGAGGTCTGCGGGAAATTTATGGTTTCCGATGTTGAGGGTTGCATGACAGCCTAAGCCTGCCATCATTTGTCCTCTGCTGGGCCCGACATGAAGAGGGCTTCTAAGGGTTCTAGTGGGAAACCCGTACTTTTCCACAACTACCCTTGATATGAATGAATCGTTGCACGAGAATCAAAGAGTACCAATCTTGGATGTGAATTTAATAAAACTTACCAACCACGATTGTCCGGCTGATCATAGGCGTCCTCCACGTCAATGTGGTTCACTGAGCACGAGCAAAAGGGTTGGGCTTCTTTGCTGAGCTTCCATTGCCGTTTCCATTCCTCTGCTTGGCCTCCGGGCAGTCGGTGGCATAGTGCCCTGTTTTCTGGCACTTGAAATAGGTGATGTGACTCAGATCCTTCGAACCGGGCGGGGCGATGCTGGTTGCCATTGCCGTTTCCATTGCTCGACTTGTTGTCGGGGTTGCGGTTGTTCCCATTTCCTCCATGTTTATGTCCTCCATGATTATGTCCTCCATGGGTGTGATGGGTATGCCCTCCAGTATGGGGCATAACGGGCTTCGCTGAGCTCGAGTTGTACTTCCCTGGCCATACTTCCGCTTATGCTATCAATCTACTGCTGCTTGCCTTCAAGTATGGTGGCCTTGTCTACCAGCTCACGGTAGTTGTTGAAGGTAGCCACCATAAGCTGCATTCACAGCTCGTCATTGAGTCCTCGAGAAACTTTTCCTGCTGCGGCATCTGTGGCCACATCATCCGGGGCATAGCGAGCTAACTTGCTGAACTCATCCACGTCTTGCCCCACGATGCGGTTCCCCTAGCGTAAGTTGCGGAACTCACGCTTCTTGAGACTCATGGCTCCGGTGATACATGGCGGTGCGGAAAGCTTCTTGGAACTGATCCCACGTGATGGTGGCGATGGGATAAGTGGCGGTGTAGTTCTCCCACCAAGAGGCTGCAGGTCCATCAAGTTGATGTGCGGCAAAGCGCACCTTCTCTCGCATCTGTGCATCCAGCGGTGGCTAACTCCTTCCGACCTTGCGGAGCCAATCGCCGGCCACAATCGGCTCGGTCTGCTAGAGAACACCGCGGATTCAGCCTTAGGAAGCGGGTCAAGTTGTCAGCAGGGGTGGTGGCGGTGGATTGTTGTTGTTGTTGTTCGGTTCGGATGAGCATCGCATGAGGGCATTCTGCTGCTGGATCAGTGGGTGAGCTCCGCGGAAAGTTGAGACCGGGTCACGTCTCGGAGGCATCTGGTGTTTTGGAGTGGATGAGAAAATTAGAATAGAACAAGGGTCTATTGAGAAAATATCACTACCCATATGAATGCACAATCATAATCACACCAATCATTTATTCAATCAACTCAAACATGGTTCAATCTCGGATTACAAATTTCACGACTAATCGAAAATAACGGCCTAAGCGATTGTGAGAAAAAAATAAAATAACATGGCGGTCGACTAAATGTCTTCATCAATTATCCTTGCGTCCTCAGTGCGGCGTCCTCGGTGTGGCGTCCTCGATCTGGCGCCTCCTCTTGCGGCTTTCTTCGGTGGAGCTCTCTTCATAATCCTGATCATTGCTCACGAGAGGTCCGTCATCTCCACTCGGAAAAAGGTCTTCTCCCAAGTCCATCTTTTCCTCTAATGCGGCAACATCCATCTTCAGCTTGTCGACTCTCTCCATGAAATCCTTGATTTCTTCTTCATGGTCAAGGAAGTCTGCGTGTGCTTTCTCCTCCAGTTCCATTTCACGGAACAACAGCCTCCTGTGTACCTTGAGTTCTGGCGAGTGCGGATCTCCCGTTTCCGAGGAGACACTCCAAGTCTTGGACATATGAGAGAATGGAGTCGTCCTCTGATGCGGATGATATCTCCATTCCTAACTCTGCAAGAAATCATGGCGAGGTCTGATGGGTCGAGCTCGGCCCTGTACTCTTCTCGGAGATGTCCAAGTGCACGATAAATCGCCATGTCTCTTCCGAGGATCCAATTGAAATCGGTAAACTCAAAGTCAATGGGCTCTGAATGTCCTCCGAAGGTCCTCCCTGGAATGTGCACCTCAATCCTGTAGCGGGTATCCGTCGGAAGTGCATTGGTAGGCTTCTCGGTGATTGAGGGCAGAGCAATCTTCAGCTTCTTCACGATCTGGACCAGCTTCTTGCCGAGAGGCATCGTCTCATCTGGCTGGCAAAACTCCGGTAGCAAAACTGGGGTGAACTCGGCGGCCATCTAGAATGTTGAAAATCGGAGAGAAGTCAGAAATGAACAGGGGAGAATTACGGAATGATAAGGACATAAAATAAATAGTCTCTTCCTATGGCTTTCCGATCCTAGGGGTTACGTCCTACGGTCAGCGTGAGCTCTGATACCATCTCTGTAGCGACCCAACCCAAAAATCAGTCAAGTCTCTGTGTAGCTGTACCATCCCAAGATCATGCTGGCACACACAGTACATTGATGAAATAATCAAAGTTCAATCACACCTGAATTTGTTACACGATTCTCATATCGAGTCTTTATTACAATAGAATAAATTCGGCCGAAGGCCAACTCATGAGAAATAAACTAAATAAGCTGCGGAAGCATAGACGAAATAACGAGTCCATCCGACTCCATAGGGCAATCGCCAAGCGCGGATCGTAGCCTCACTCCTGATCGGAATACTCCTCTGCAACATAAGACGTTGCAGCTGTGTAGGTCAGCATTTTGAATATGCCGGCAAGTCATGAAGAGAGAATAACAATAAAAATTAGTAACACTATATGCAATTTGGCTGTGGGGCTCTAAGTTTCATTGTTTTGCGAAAAAGCCAGTTTTTCCCTACAACAATGGACTTGTTTGCAAATACTACAAAATTGTTGGTAGTTATTGAGATGGTTCCACCAACCAATGTCTCATTTCCCAATTATTAAATAATCCCCTCAATTAATTTATTAAGTTCGGTGTTGAGATATCCGAAATACTCCAAGTTCCAGAGGCTCAAATTGTCCGTAACCGGGGACACGGCTAACCGATTAGATCTTCACTCTGCAGAGGTTTGCGCACTTTACCCGCAAGATTCGTTCCCTCCTTTAAGTCTTCGCACTTCAGGGTGTTTGAAGGCGGATGAGCAAACAGGGTCTTCAGAAGAGTTCCTCCGCCTTTGCCGGTACCCATCCAATCCTACCGTTCTTCTACATCTCGTAGTACCGTCCGGCCAGAGTCACACCTAGGGTTGACCAAGCCAGAGCCCATAATGGCTTGCGGCTGCACAGGTAAGCTTCCGGTCAATGGGGTATACATCCGTCTCTTCGTGGCTGGGTGAAGCTTTCCGCAAGATGTCATGGCGCTTCTCCATGCATCCCGGCCAACCGCTGGTTTTCTCCAGGGTGCCCGTCAACCGTCCTCCACCCAGTAGTGAATTTTGAAGTCCATCTTGAGCTTGAAGTCGTGGGGTTGTCATCATCTTGACTCTCACATTTCCCTTATGAATCACTCAACCAACCCCGTCTACGAGCATAGCAAAATAAACTACTTCGTCTCGGGCAATGGTAACAAGGGGAATTTGGTTCATCCTACCTCATGATACTACTCAAGAACATAACTTCAAATTATCCTACTGCATGCATGGTGGGGAGGTATAATTCTAATGCAATAAAATCATAGGTATACTAAAAAGAAATATGATCAATGACTTGCCTTGCTGACGATCTTCGAAAGCTAGGGACTCGTGGTAGCAAGCTTCGCACTCCGGAAATTCTACCGAGGCAAACAACAATCATATAAGCATACAAACATATGGTCACTTAACATAATAGCATGCTAACATAACACACAAAACAATTGAACCAAAACCCAAAGAAAGTTCGAAGAAATCCAAATCAATGTTTTCACCACATCAAACAACAACCATGAAGTAGTTTTACTCAACCAAATTTTTCTTAACAGAACCTAAGCATGGGTTTTTGCTAACTAACAGAAAAGAAAACATCATGCAACTAGGAGCAAAAGGAATCACATCAAAAGCTATTATAGAACTCCTATTATGCCTATAACAAGCCTAGCAAGGAAAAATAAAATAAAAATTTTATTTATTGTAAATAAAAGCTCATGTTCTAAAGTTACAGAAACTAACCTAGCATAAACTATCACATAGGAAAAATAAAATTATTTGCTAAATAAAACAATAGGAAAAGAGTAGCTAGTTAAATAAATAGGAACAACATGATTCTGATTAAAACTATTTTTTATTAAATCTAAAATGCCCAAATAAATTCCTACGGTTAGGCAAGGTCAAAATAAAGTAGTGACAAAAGAATCACTAAAATAAAATAATTCTAACTCACTTTATAGCAGAATTACTAATCTGTCTAAATCTAATATAAAACAATTTATAATAATTTTAACATGATTAAACATATTTTCTACAGAAACTACAACAAATTTGCAAACCAACTAAAAAGAATCACTTAAAATATTAAGTAGATTAAGAGATATGGATTTTACAAAGCTGAAACTATTCATTAACAATGAAACGAAAAAAAATTAACTAAAAGGAAATCAAAGCTTAATGGGCCTATCTAACGATCGGCGTAATATAACTAAAATACCGGAGGAAATAAATCGCTTCGGGCGGTCTAAACTAAACCTAACTAAACCGAATAAACCGAACTAAAACCGGTCTATTAAAAAAACATACCCTTCGCTATTCTAATCTACACCCTAGGATTTAGATCGAACGCGGGCGGGGTCTCCGTGGCTTACCGTGGTGGCGACGCCGGCGATGGTCGGCGGCTCGGGCGGACGACGTGCGAGGGCTCGGTGGTCGGGACGACAGCGGAGGCCTCCCGTGAGGTGCGACGGAGCGAGGGGAAGTCGACGGTGGAGTCGGGGAAGCTCGAGGGGGTTCGGGGCGGCCGGGGTGGTAACAATGGCGCGGTGGCGGTGCGGTGCTCCGGCGAGCGATTGCAGAGAGAGAGAGAGGGGTCGGGCAAGGGGGAAGTGGGGGATACGGGGCGAGGGGGGGTATTTATAGGGGGGGGGGACCGGCTTGGGCGAGGGGGCGGATCGGGGAAGCGATCCCGGGATCCTCGGGATTCCGGCGGCGGCGGCGGTGGCGTGTCTTTCGGGAGGAGGAAGAAGGGGGTGGGGTCGGGGTGTCGGTGAGAGAGGGAGGCGGCGTTTGGGTCGGGCGACCGAGGGGGAGAGAGTTCGGCGCGGCGTTGAGTCGGGCGTGGGCAGGCTCGGGCTGGGCTGGCTCGGGCGGCAATGGCTGCTTTGGCCCGTGGGTGGGCCGCCTAGGTCTGGCTGGGCGGTTAGCTGGTGGCGCTGGGGTCCTTTTTTTAATTTGAGAGAGAGAAAATATATTAGATATATATATTTTTTATATAGGACATATATATATCAAAATGATCAGGGAATATTCCCTATAATTTGAACATTTTTTCAGGGGCAAAACTCAAACTTAAAAAAAAACATTTTCTAAAATCCCAAATAAAAATCAAATTTGAATTCAAATTTTTTTGGCAAAGTTTTCTTCTGACATATTTGGAGTGTCATGTTACTCCTCTCATACTTTTTTTTCAAGTATTTGTCAGGCATAGTTTTGAAATAACTTTCAACTGCCAATTTGAATTCAAATTCCAACAACTCAAAAACTTCTGAAACTTCAAATGCCACTCAATTTCAAACAATATGCATAGATGCTTAGCTATGATTGTAAAACATTCCAAATGGGAAATTTGGGATGTTACACAACACCAATGATATACACCTTCTGCTATAGTCAAATATGGAGAATCTCAAGCCAACTCCTCGAGTCGTCTTGAGACTCGGGGGCTACAGTGGTATGACTCGGCAGAATTGGCCGGTCTCAATGCATTCAAGAACTCCGGGTCATTGGAGGGAAAAGTGACCTGGCCCCGGAGATTACTGCTTTATCGATGAAATTTAAAAGGCCGTCAGAAAAATTCCGGCTCACAATAATGCCTCCGGTTTACAATACGGTTCAAGGGAAATCCCGTCTCCCACACAGCGCTGAAGCTCTCAATATCCGGTTCGAAATCCGGTTTAAGAGGAAACTGTCTCCCACAAAGCTCTGAAGCTCTCGAATACGGTTTAAAATTTTGGTTCAAGAAAAATTATCTCTTGCAAAGTCGAGTTCTCGGGAAAAATTAAAGGTTGCCAAAGAGAGCTTGTTGCCACGATGCGCGGTTCAAACATAGGTACCACACTTTCAATGGTCACTTGGGGGCTTCCTGCTCATCAAGCATAGCTGTCGGTACCCTCTTGATCGGCGCAATGCCAAAACTTATGATCACTAGGGGGCTTCCTGTTCAAACATAGGTCGTATTCGAACCAAAGAGAACATAGCTGTCGGTACCCTTTTGATCGGCACACTGCCAAACTCTCTAGGGGGCTTCTTGATCGTATTCGAATCATAGCTCAACCCCTTTGGGTCCGACGTTGATCGTACTCGAATCAGGGTCATTAAAAAACTCTCAAGGTCATTAGGGGGCTTCCTGTTCAAACATAGGTCGTATTCAAACCAAAGAGAACATAGTTGTCGGTACCCTCTTGATCGGCGCAACGCCAAAGCCACTGGGGGCTACATGATCGTATTCGAATCCTAGCTTAACCCCTTTGGAACGGTTTACTGATCGTATTCGAATCAGAAGCCTTGATTTTCTTCTTGTTTGGCTTAAGTTTTTTGAACACAATCCTTGATTTTGTCTTGAGACTTTTTTGGTTCAGATCTAAGCATAAGTATGGTTTAAATTTAACCCGGCTTGGCTTTGACGACAAGTCGCTAGCATATGACAATCATCAAACATTTGGAGTTCTTGGCTTCTAAAGATTGGGTTATCACCCTTACTGCACAGATATCATAAACCGGTAGTACAATTTCAATATCACAGGTATGATATTGTTTATACATGATTATGTTTAAGCCGACCCTGGCTTTTGATGTTAAGTCGCCAGGGCATATGTTGTTTAAACTCTGTGCAGAATTTGCAGAACTATGACTTATATAAATGCTTAAGTCCAAGCTCATCATTAAAATTGGTGCTTCAAAATGATTATCCATTCTGGATTTTCTCAAAGGCTATAGCGTTGGGTTATAAAAATTCCGGCTTACAGTGGAGGCGTATTAAATCACCATCGGCTAAGAGCCGCCGGGTATTTAAACTCCGGATTTACTTGTCAACAGATAAGGTATTCAAAGTCGCTTTGGCGTAATGGCTATTATTTTATCAATGGATATGATTTATTGTACAATGGAAGGAATAGTCCCGAGTCGCTGCAGGCTTACGACCCGGCACTTGGGGGCTACATTATTCAGATTGAGATTATATCAAAATATGCAAGTCCCATGTCACTGCCAGCATGCACCATGGCACTTGGGGGCTAATGTAAAATCATTTTTTGCTTAATTTATTGAAGACCCGACTCATCACATTGTAATGAGCCGACCCTTGGGGGCTACCAGTTGCTCCTGTCAAAAATTCAAGGTACACAAGCATTAATCCATTATATTGAATGGTCCACTACTCAGTTGGTAGAGTACAAAGCTCTTAACCTTGTGGACGTGGGCTCAAGCCCCATGGTGGAGATTATATTATATGATGTTATTATCAATAAATTATATACAAAGTCCCAGCTCAGTATTATCTTACTGAGCCGGCCCTTAGGGGCTACACGTTGATGTTCAAGTTTACATGGTTATATCTACAAAGTCTCGGCTCATTATTGCATAATGACCCGGCCCTTGGGGGCTACACTAGTTGAAGTTTTCATGAGCATAAGGCAATTACAAGTCCCAGGTTGCTGCAAGCATGACAACTCGACACTTGGGGGCTACAGGTGATATGCATATAAGGGAAAAAATCTTCAAATTCTCAGTTTGGAACAGACCAGATTAACCCGGTGTATGCAACAATCATGACCCGGTATCATTTATTTATAACCCGACAATTTTGGCAATCATAAATCGGCAAGATCTACATCTTTTAGCCGGCTGAATATCAGTTGAATATTTCAAGACCAATATTTTTGTCAAGTCAGAGCATTGAAGGCCAACTCAAATGGATTACTTCTTATAATAGTTCTCTACAAGAGCCAATGTCAGTAAATTGGTTATGAAGCTGGCCTATTGACCCGGATTTTTTAGAAGAAGTGCCTAGATTTTTTGCATTGGCAAGGTTTGGACATATCTGTTAAAGGAGATTTTCTATAAGATCTTGAGTACATCCAGGAGGAAATGACAAGGACTTAAAGATGATCAAGTGCCGGTTCAGGAAAATATTTAACCCGGAGCATAACCTATCAAGTTTTTTCTTGTGTTTATTTTAAAGGATCAGTTTAACATGGATAAATCCAAATTAAACTGGGGGCTAATATCGGGGATATACCCCGCGGTATGACCCGGCCGGACTTGGCGGCTCACCAGAGACCCGACAGACATTTCACGACTCACTGAAGGCCCGCCCGATCCTCGGCGACCTATTAGTGACCCGGCGGGCGGGTCAGACGATCGACAAGACTCAAGCCCAGAAGGCCGGCTCATGCTATGGTGGGCCGGCTTAAGATAAAAGGCATAAGGAATATTCTCCTACAAAGGAAGCAAGACTAGGACTCCACTTGTAATGGACTAGTCCGAATCCTAATAGGACTCCACATGTAACCCGACCCTTCAACTTACATAAGGAGGGGCAGGGCTCCCCAAAGAGGGAGAAGAAGCAAGAAAAAATCTCTAGGGCTAGACACAAAGAGCCGGCTTACCGGCGACTCATCATATCATAATGAGACCTAGCCACAAACAGCATGTAGGGTTATTACCGGATGATGCTTCCCGGGGCCCGAAGCTGTCTAAACCCTTTTCTTGTGTTGCGTCTCTCGATTCCGCTCAACCCCTCTCAAGCTACTACATAGATGCGTTGGCCTCACGACTAAGTCCTTAAACTAGGACATCTGCCGTGAAAAAATCCACGACAGCTGGTGTCGGGGATATACCCCGCGGTATGACCCGGCTGGAGCGTGGCGACTCACTGGTGGCCCGCCTGGAGCTTGGCGATTCACAGATAACCCGCACGATCTTGGCGACTCATTAGTAACCCGGCGGGCGGGTCAGATGGACAACAAGGCCCAAAGCTCAGAAGGCCGGCTCGCGTTATCATGGGCCGGCTTAAGAGGAAAGGGCTGACGAATATTTCCTTTACGAGGAAGCAAGACCCAGACTTGTATTCAACTTGTAATAGAAGATAGATTAGTTCTAGTCCTACTAGGACTCCACATGTAACCCGCCCCTCTAACTTATATAAGGAGGGGCAGGGCACCCCAAGAGGGGACAAGCAAGAAGAAACAATCGCTATGGCTAGACACGAAGAGACGTCTTACCGGCGACTCTCTCATGATCATAATGAGACCTAGCCACAAACAGCATGTAGGGTTATTACCGGATGATGTTTCCCGGGGCCTGAAGCTTTCTAAATCCTCGTCTTGTGTGTTGCGTCTCTCGTCCCGATCAACCCCTCTCAAGCTACTGCATAGATGTGTTGGCCTCGCGACTAAGTCCTGACACGAAGGACATCTGCCGTGACAATTCCACGACAGTTGGCGCCCGTCGTGGGGCTCGCGCACGGTTGTGTTGAGTTCTTGAAGGGATCTCTCACAGGGATCGAGAAGTTCGTGATTGATCAGATGAAGAAAAGATTGTTTATGGTCAGAATCATGATTAACTTTGGAGTTTACAACACAAAGTTTAAGATCAAAAGGTTAGGGTTCCTTCATCTACGCCACCAGACGTGACAAGGTGATCCGTTGAAACCGCTTCTACGCCAAATCCGAGGTCGACAAAGAGTTGATATACTGCATGTATGTCACAAATTCCAAAGGTACGGCCGGATCCGCCGAGTTCCATGAAATAGCTCCTGCTGGGTTACAGGCAAAAATCCCATGGAAATCAACTACCAAGTGCGACTAGTACTTTGCAAAACCAATCACTAAGCAGTACGAGCTGGATCGGAGAAAATACTCAAAGAAAGGAAAGTCCTGGTCGAACGGTTGGTCCATAAAAAAATCAAAACAACCACGACCCGGATTGGATGGGGACGAGGGCTTGGACTCGTTCCACCGGCCACCGTTGAGCTCCCGCTGGTGAGCCGCCTCGGCCCTGAGTTGTCTTCTCCCTGCAGTCTGTCCGCCTCTGCACGCCGCCGAGCGCCGCGACCGCCCGACGTCTCCACAAGCTGTCAACGGCCGTCTTCGAGCGTGCCTACGAGTTACTGTTCGCACATGAGCCGCCCGTTGGCCTCTCGAGCCGCGGCGTCGCCGCCACCGCAGACCCGTGAAGTTGCCTGTTTCCAAGGCATCGTCGTGGCGTCGTTCCACCGTAAGCCGCCGGCCATTGGCTTTGCCTGCGTGCCGCCGGCTGTCGTCGCTGCCTGTGAGCCGCTGGATTCCTCCAAATCGCTGGTCACGACCCAACCGCGCCGAGCCGCACTACTTCTTCGCGGTTCTGAGCCGTCCTCACCGGCGGTTCTAAGCCACAGCAGCGGCCCGTTTCAGCCTCATGGCTCTTGTGTTGTGGCTGCACCAAGCTGCCCAGGATGAGCGGCCTCACCTTTGCTTGACCGAGCCGCCCTTGCACCTTGCTACTTCATCGCCGCCCGAGGCCGCTGCTCGTTTCGAAGCCGGCCCCATCTCCGCCTGCGAACCTTGTCCGACCCAGAAGATGCGGGGATGGATTCGCCTCGCCTCCTCGATCACGGCCCGGAAACAGGACCGGCCACGACCCGGATTCCTCCATGATCCGCGCTCGCGAACTTGCCTTGAGGCGCCCGATGAATTTTCAGATGCCTGTGACTGCAGTTCTGGCATATTGATGGCAACAGTATACATGGCACCTACGTCAATGCTTCATAAATGATCAAATCATGGTTCAAGAAGGAAGACTGCTAGTACTATTGCTATTCGTACAATTCTCAAGAAATATGACAAAGTGGATGGTTCTGTTAGCGCAACGCCAGGTCCATTGACTGCTACTCTGCTACTGAGCCATTGCCGTCGCCTTGAGCCGCCGGCCGTTTCTGCCGTTTCCGCTCCGAGTCACTCCGGCCCCAGTGTCACCTGGCCGAGCCGGGTCTTTCCTGTGCTACTGCAGAAGTAGGAACATGCACGTTCCAAGTTTCATGGGCAAGTGGTACCGCTGAAGATGATATAGCAATTGTACGCAGTATCCTAAAAAAAGTGAGAAGGAGCTGCGGCAAATTCTGAAAAGGCCCTCGAGGGGGTTAAATGCAAAAATCCTTTGGATGTACATAAGGATCAAACGGAATTCTGTAAACAGCGCTGAAAGGTTACCTACGGGCGCTACATATGGATCATCAGTCGGCCGAGCAAAATCAGGTGATATCCATCCAAATTTTTTTTATTAGCACATGTTGTTTTTGTCAAAGCACAAGTCTATCTTTGCCTTGGTTTGCAATATTGTTTATGCAGATCAATTATTTATGACAAAAATTGATATTATACCACGGACATGGCGGCACGCCAACATTTTTTGGCACAGGTGGTCGTCGTTACTTAACGGGCTCCCGCACCCGCTTACAATGCCGTGGCCGTCTCTCGTGACCGCACCAGCTTACTACGCCGTGGCCGTCTCTCGCGACGACGCCGGCGTACAACAAGGAGGACAACTTGCCCGTCCGCACTGGCTTACAACGCCGCGGCCGGTTCATCTGTCTGTGCCGCCTCAGATGTTGCGGTCGTCTTTATCGTCCGTCTCTCACGGCCTGGTCTACATCAACACATCGGGTCGCACCGGTCTGCATGAACTGTTTATTGAGTATGAGCAAGTCACTTCTTGGGAAGCCCGGTTTTCTTCCAAAATATTGGAGGCAAATTATCATGTATTATCAGCCGTCATCTGCATTGGAAAGCTCGATGGGCAGGCGCACAAGTCGCCGTCACTATAGTTTGGTTAAACTTCAAACAGCCATTTGGAAGGAACCATTGGCCGAGTTGCTGACACGGCTCATACGGGATCATTTATAACCCGCCGGAGTCACCTCAACCTTCTGTGGATAATCACTAGCCTAACATATCAGATGAAATCCATCCAATATATTTCATATTACATATTATTTTCTTCAAAAGAGCAATTACTTTGGTTTGCAAGTTGTCCCATGCAGGATTCAAACCAGTCTATATCACGGTTAATTATGGATAATCTCAAGCCAACTCCTCAAGTCGTCTTGAGACTCAGGGGCTACAATGGTATGACTCGGCAAAATTAGCCGGTTTCAATAAATTCAAGATCATTGAAGGGAAAAATAACCCGGCCCCGGAGATTACTGCTAGATCGATGAAAATTTAAAAGCCGTCAGAAGATTTCCGGCTCAAAATAAGGACTCTGGTTTAAAATCCGGCTCAAGAGACATCTTTCTCCCACAAAGCACTGAAGCTCTTAAATCCGGTTCAAAATCCGGCTCAAGGTAAATTTGTCCCTCACAAATTTTTGAAGCTCTCAAATCCGGTTCAAAATCCGGCTCAAGGTAAATTTGTCCCTCACAAATTTTTGAAGCTTTCAAATCTGGTTTAAAGTTCCGGTTCAAAAAGAATTAATCTCTTGCAAGTTCAAGTTCTCAGACAAAGTAAAGGTTGCCAAAAAGAACTTGCTGCCATGATGCGCGGTTCAAACATGGGTATCTTACCTTACGGCTTATCTTATTATGGTCACTTGGGGGCTTCCTGTTCATCTAGCATAGCTGTCGGTACCCTCTTGATCGGTGTGACGCCAAATTTATGGTCTCTTGGGGGCTTCCTGTTCAAACATAGGTCGTATTCGAACCAAAGAGAACATAGCTGTCGATACCCTTTTGATTAGCAAACTGCTGAACCTACTTGGGGGCTTCTTGATCGTATCCGAATCATAGCTCAACCCCTTTGGGAATTGACGTGGATCGTATTCGAATCAGCGTCGCTAAACAACTCTTAAGGTCATTTGGGGCTTCTGTTCAAACATAGGTCGATATTGAACCAAAGAGAACATAGTTGTCGATACCCACTTTGATCGGCAACGCCAACGCCACTGGGGCTATATGATCGTATTCGAATCTTAGCTTAACCCCTTTGGAACGGTTTACTGATCGTATACGAATCAGAAGCCTCAAAAAAATTTATCTATTTTTATACAATCACAAGTGTTTGAGTTGTCACAAATATCATATGTGCCGGCTTTTACAGGGTTGAGTTATCAACTTCACCCTCTGGGTCACGTAAACCGGTGGTATCATCCAAAGGATCATAAGTATAATAACATCAATTGTGTCTTAACATCATGATTGATAACCGGCTTATCTATTTATGATTCTTTTCGTGTTTTTTATATGACCCGCCCTGCGGCAAACCGCCAAGGGTTCTTGTGATCTACTTGTGTGCAGGGTAAGACTACATTTGGGTGGTTACCATACGGCTCTTACGTTAAGTCGCCAGGCATATGTTGTTTAAACTCGTGCAGGATTTGCGAACTATGACTTATATAAATGCTTGGTCCAAGCTCATCACTGAAATTGGTGTCTCAAAAGGGTTATCAATTATTGATTTTCTCAAGGGCTATAGGCCGCCGGGTTAAAAAAAATCCGGCTTACAATGACGGCGCATTAAGTCATCAACGGCCAAGAGCCGCCAGGTATTTAAACTCCGGATTTACTTGTCAACCGATGAGGTATTCAAATCTTTAATATCCAAAACTGGCCGGATTTTCATGATGATATTGAATGATTGAGGTTTTCATACCGGATTATATTATTCAAATCTTGAATAGCCAACATGGCTGGATTTATATTGTGATTATCAATAACCAGTGTTATGATTGAGGTTTTCAAAGTTGCTTTAGCGCAACGGCTATTATTTTTGTCAATGGGCATGATTTATTTTACAATGGAGGAAATAGTCCCGAGTTGCTGCAGGCTTACGACCCGGCACTTGGGGGCTGCATTGTTCAAATCGAGATTACATCGAATATACAAGTCCCATGTCACTGCCAGCATGCACCATGGCACTTGGGGGCTAATGCAAAGTCATTTTTATTGGCCCTATTGAAGACCCGACTCATCCCATTGTAATGAGCCGGGCCTTGGGGGCTACCAATTGCTCCTATTAAAATTCAAGGTACACAAGCCGTATTCCATTATATTGAAGGATCCACTGCTCAGTTGGTAAAGCACAAAGCTCTTAACCTTGTGGACGTGGGTTCAAGCCCCAGGATGGGGGTTACATCATATGATATTATTTTCAATGAAAAGTCCCAGCTCAGTATTATCTTACTAAGCCGGCCCTTGGGGGCTACATGTTACTACTCAAATTTACATCATCATATTTACAAGGTCCCAGCTCATCATTACATAATGAGCCGACACTTGGGCACTAATGTATATTGTTCTCTGCTGAAGACAATTTTACGATGACCCGGCTACACTACTATGACTATAGCCGACTCATGTGGGCTACACAACTGGATTTTATTTAAAGCCATGGTGATAAGTTCCGGCTTATTCATGCTGAGTAAACCAGCCCTTGGGGGCTACAGGTAATATGGATATAAGGGAGAAATATCTTCAAATTCTCAGTTTGAGTAAATCAGATTGACCCGGTGTCTGCAAAAATCATAAACCGGCGTCGGCGACAATTATGACTCGGCATCATCTATTTACAACCCGGCAATTTTGGTAAATCATAAACTGGCAAGTTTTATATCTTCAAGCCGGCTGAATATAAGTTGAATATTTGAAGACCAATATTTTTGTCAAGTGAGAGCATTGAAAGCCGACTCAAGTGGATTATCTGTTACAATATTTCTCAACAAGAGACCAATGTCAGCAAATTGACTCTGAAGCTGGCCTGTTGACCCGGATTTTTCAAAGGAAGTATATGGATTTTTTGCATTGGCAAAATTTGAACATATCTGTTAAAAGAGATTTGCTATAAGATCTTGAGTATGCATCCAGGAGGAAATGACAAGGACTTAAAGATGATCAGGTGCCGTTTCAGGAAAATATTTAACCCGGAGCACAACCTATCAAAGTTTGTTCTTGTGTTTGTTTTACAGGATCTGTTTAACATGGATAAATCCAAATTAAACCGGGGGCTAATGTCGGGGATATACCCCGCGGTATGTCCCGGCCGGAGGTATGACCCGGCTGGAGCGTGGCGACTCACTGGTGACCCGCCTGGAGCTTGGCAATTCACGGATAACCCGCACGATCTTGGCGACTCATTAGTAACCCGGCGGGCGGGTTAGATGGACAACAAGGCCCAAAGCTCAGAAGGTCGGCTCGCGTTATGATGGGCCGGCTTAATAGGAAAGGGCTGACGAATATTTCCTTTACGAGGAAGCAAGACCCGGACTTGTATTCAACTTGTAATAGAAGATAGATTAGTTCTAGTCCTACTAGGACTCCACATGTAACCCGCCCCTCTAACATATATAAGGAGGGGCAGGGCACCCCAAGAGGGGACAAGCAAGAAGAAACAATCTCTAGGGCTAGACACGAAGAGCCGGCTTACCGGCGAATCTCTCATGATCTTAATGAGACCTAGCCACAAACAGCTTGTAGGGTTATTACCGGATGATGTTTCCCGGGGCCTGAAGCTGTCTAAATCCTCGTCTTGTGTTTTGAGTCTCTCGTCCCGATCAACCCCTCTCAAGCTACTGCATAGATGTGTTGGCCTCGCGACGAAGTCCTGACACGAAGGACTTCTGCCATGACAATTCCACGACAGCTGGCGAGTGTGTTCTTAAGCAAGTGAGGCAGGAGAAGAAACAATCTTCAAGATGCCAATGTACGGCTGGACGTCGAATTAAAAGATGTTCATGCTCATCTGGCAGATTCCGTAAAGGAGAACAGAAGGCTTCATCGCGGCATTTATGGTGAGTGCCTAGTCGAACTTTAGTACAGCTCGGCGAGGAAGCATATTAAAAGATTTTATATCTGTAGGTATGTTGACAGGCTGTCCTGAAGAGGAGATGCCCACGTCCGCAGGGGATTTACTGCAGGACCTCTCACAGATGCACGAGTGAGCCCGGCAGGTGATGCACGGTATTGCCCAGACCTTGTGGCCATCCACTTCCCTGCCAAAAGGCATGGGGGAGCTTGTGGATATGCTCCAAGGAGCACGGTGGCGCTTCCGTCTATGGAAGATGTCAGCCTGCCGACAAGGTGCGAGGGAAGCCTGGGCCATGGTGAAGACGCGCTACACCAAGCTTGACCCGAACCATATGGCCGAAGTCGGACCGGCGGGGTCAGATGGGCAAGAAATTCCCGTGAGTCTGGTGTATGACCAGGTAGCATTAGCCGCAAAGTATTCCCAATAGGATTGCAAGCTAGATAGCCTGTTGGACGGTATAGAGGAAGAATATAGTCAGTCCAAGTGACTATGTAATTTAATGGACATATGTAGTCCCTAGCCGGATTAAAAATTATTTGTCATGGCGGACCATTTTGCTTCAGCCCCCGGATCCGACACTCCGGGGTGTATCCAAATACCCGCTCAGTTATGCAGAACCTGGGTATCCGTGGAAACCAGGCGCCGGGGTCATAAGTGCTTGAACAGACAAGTACCCAACTAGTTATGTTATATTACATGGGTAGTAAGAAACATCTTCCAGGGAGAATAGTTCCGTTAGGGGTTCCTTTCCCTGGGTATGCATGCATCGATGTACATGTCCGGATTGCGAACAAAAATGCAAAATACAAAACTTCTGGGGGATCATGTTTGTAATAAACAAAAGAAACGTCTTTTGTTCACCGACCGAATATTCCCTTAAGAACGCTAGCTTTCGGCTTCACCCAGTCTGAGGTACACATCCGGCTGAACCGGCAGTAACAATCGCAGAGGTGCTCCCCTTATGCCCTAGCCGAATTAACGGGAACGTAGGGCATGAACACAAGAGCCAGGTAACCCAGCATGGCCACATCTTAAGTCATATCGATGCATATAATGGTGAAGAAAAGGCACATATGGATAAAGGACGCATATGTGATGGGCAAAAAGCCAGTAAAGTAATTATATTTAGCTTCCGTATAGGAAGCCCCCAGGTATGGCTTACACACATAATGCGGCCGGAGTGATCCGAGCATCCGTACTGTATTGAGTACTTTGTGTGAAGAAAAAAGGTCGAGAAAGGAGAAAGGAGGGAACATAATTAAAAAGGAGGGGGTAAGGAGACGAACACTGAGTTCGGTGCTAGCCGTAGAATCTCCGGAGTCTGGCCGCGTTCCATGGGTTCGGCTCGAGTCTGTTATCGGATGCATTACGTAAACGGTACGCTCCTCCGGTGAGAACTTTGTCAATGATGAAGGGACCCTCCCATTTTGGTTTGAGCTTGTCCTTCTTCTTCTCCGGTAGGCGTAGAACGAGTTCCCCAATATTATATGTTTTGGCCCGCACTTCTCTGCTTTGGTACCGTCGAGCCTGCTGCTGATAGAATGCGGAACGGGCTTTTGCGACGTCGCGCTCCTCCTCCAGGGCGTCTAAGTTATCCTGCCAATCTAATTTTATGTAGTGCTTTGTGTTGTGACTCAAGGACCAAACCCATACACAACAAATTCCAGAAGACCCTTCTTGGAAATTGATGTCAAAGGGGGAGAGAGAGATCACATCAAAGCTTATCACTTAGAGAGATCACATCAGAGAGAGTATTAAGAGGGAGAAAGAGATCTCCAGGGGGAGAGAACACTCAAGTAGAAAGTACTTTCTCAAGGATCCCAGATGCTTGGTATTCAAGAGGAGAGATGACACATGTCTTTTTGGGGGAAATACATGTTCTTGTGTGCTTATTTGAATTAAGCTCTGTTCATTTATATATTTTTTCAGCTCTGAGTTTCTGTTCCCTATCTTCTCCCAGTATCCCATGCTAGATTCAAGGGGATCAAGACATCTGAGGGAAAGGAATCAATCAAATTCATTGCATATCTTTACTCTTGGGGACATGTCTAATCCAATGTGGTACTCAGTACTCACTCTCTACATGTCATCCCAGTCTTGGTATTCTTGTGGTTTCTTTTGTTTGCTCTGGCTAGTAGATGTACCTGTGTTATCTAACCTTGTTTGTGCAGGTTCATTTCACCCTAAGCCAACTCAAGACTACAAGGTAAGTATATGCATCACGCTCATGTGTATGAGGAATCCTTGCTGATGTACATACTGTTTGCAAGAAGGACTCATGAGCATGAAGGTACTTTCTTTAATATTCTTTGATCTGATGCATATGGCCAAGATACATGTAACACATTACCTACTCTATCATGGTTATGCTCTCACATGATTGCATACATATAGGGGGAGCCTATGCTTGTTACATGTCTTTCCGAAGCTTTACTTGCTATTCTTTATATCCTTACCTAAAGCTTTGATGTATGTTGCCATCAATTACCAAAAAGGGGGAGATTGAAAGCACAAGTGCTCCCTAGGTGGTTTTGGTAATTAATGTCAACATATCTCTTGTTGGACTAACACCTTTATCTAGTATGTTTCAGATAAGTTCAACAATGGAGTGGCATGGACTAAAGGAACTCCTTCAAGATGCTAAGGAGAAAGGATTGGCTCAAGCTTCAAGCTCAAGACTCTTCATTTTAAATTTTAGTGATCCAAGATCACATTCAGTCTATAGGAAAAGCCAATACTATCGAGGAGGGATGAGGTGTTGCTTAATGATCCTTTTGCTTCATGTGCTTAGTGATATGCTCCAAAACCCTCCACTACTTTCCCACTTCCACACATATGACCTAAACCTAAAGTCAAACTCGGCCCTACCGATTCTTTCTATCCGGCGCCACCGAGTTCAAATGTCATAGCCACTGCCACAAACCCTAGGCAAATCGATTTCACCGATAGGGATCTCGGTCTCACCGAGATGGGATTGTAATCTCTCTGTTTATGTCCATCACCAGATTCGGCCTCACCGAATTTGTGTAATCGGTACTACCGAGATTACAATGCAAACTTTCTGGTTAGCTAATTACCAAATTCTGTCTCACCGAGTTTGAGTAATCGGTCTCACCGAGTTTGCCTGACCAACTCTCTGGTTAGCTAATTACCAAAATCGGTCTCACCGAGTTTGTGTAATCGGTCTCACCGAGATTACGTTATGCCCTAACCCTAACCATATCGGTCCTACCGAGATGCATGTCAGTCTCACCGAAAACCCTAACGGTCACTAGGTTTACTAAATCGGTCCGACCAAGTTTGATGATTCGGTCCCACCGAGTTTGGTAAATTGTGTGTAACGGTTAGATTTTGTGTGGAGGCTATATATACCCCTCCACCTCCTCTTCATTAGTAGAGAGAGCCATCAGAACAAGCCTACACTTCCAGCATCCTATTTCTGAGAGAGAACTACCTACTCATGTGTTGAGGCCAAGATATTCCATTCCAACCACATGAATCTTACTATCTAGCCTTCCCCAAGTTGCTTTCCACTCAAATCTTCTTTCCACCAGATCCAAATCCTATGAGAGAGAGTTGAGTGTTGGGGAGACTATCATTTGAAGCACAAGAGCAAGGAGTTCATCATCAACACACCATTTGTTACTTCTTGGAGAGTGGTGTCTCCTAGATTGGCTACGTGTCACTTGGGAGCCTCTGACAAGATTGTGGAGTTGAACCAAGGAGTTTGTAAGGGCAAGGAGATCGCCTACATCGTGAAGATCTACCGCTAGTGAGGCAAGTCTTTCGTGGGCAACGGCCATGGTGGGATTGACAAGGTTGCTTCTTCGTGGACCCTTCATGGGTGGAGCCCTCCGTGGACTCGCGCAACCGTTACCCTACGTGGGTGGAAGTCTCCATCAATGTGGATGTACGATAGCACCACCTATCGGAACCACGACAAAAACATCCGTGTCTCCAATTGTGTTTGATTTCTCCAAACCCTTCCCTTTACATTCTTGCAAGTTGCATGCTTTATTTTCCGCTGCCTACATACTCTTTGCATGCTTGCTTGTTATGGATTGAGAATGTTAAACTTGTGCCTAAACTCCACTTAAACCTAAAAGAAGTTAAAAACTACAACTTTGGTACTTAGTGTCTAATCACCCCCCCCCCTCTAGACACCTCTTCTCAAGATCCTACAAGTGGTATCAGAGCATTGGTCTCCATTGCCTTGGTTTAATAACCATTGGAGGAAGATGGATGAGTCTACTTTGGGGAGTCTTAGACATAGAGTGCCTATTCTTGATGGAGAGTATTTTCATGAGTGGAAAAATGAGATGCTTGTAATTTTCAATCAATATCATTTGAACAAGTACATTGCTAGACCTTGTGCACCTCATGTTGATCCTATGCATCCTACCCTTGATGAATCTATTGACATGACTAGAAATCTTAGAACTGTTAATCTTATCACTAGAGACTTGCCTAGAAACTTGATTAGAATCTTGCCTACTTTTGAGTGTGCCTACTATATGGACATTTCTTGAGGAACGCTTTCCAAATTATTCCTTGAAAAATCTAGATGAGATTCTCTATAACTCTATTGCCTTGAGTAAGATGAATACTAGTGATCCTATGTTTGGTAATCGTCTATTTGAACTGATCGACCTTATGCGTGCCAAAGGAGATGTTGGAATTATTGGCGATATTATATCCGAAGCTATAAGAATTCATAAGCAAGATCTTTGTCAAACTCACTCTAACAAATTACCCTCTCTAGGACTTGATCCACCACATGACGATGTTGAACATGGATACTATGATGAGGATGATGATAGTTACTTCGATCTTGATGATGCAATGAGACATTTTGGTCTTATGGCAAATCTTCGGGGATATGTGTCAGGAGGAAAGGAATGGGTTCTTGACAGTGGATGTACCGATCACATGACCAGAGATAAAGACATGTTTCGTGAGCTTGCTGAAAATGATAGTCCTCGAAAGAATGTCACTTTCGGTGACAACTCAAAGGGTCAGGTGGTTGGCCTCGGTAAGGTGGCCATCTCACATGATAGCTCCATTCAAAATGTCATGCTCGTTGAGTCTCTTGGCTACAACTTACTTTCAGTATCTAGACTTGCTGATTTTGGTTTAAATGTCCTATTTACTGAAGTAGATTGTCAAGTGTTTCATCGAGAGAATCATAAAATGGTCTTTACCGATATACGTAGAGGTGATCTTTACATTGTTGATTTCTCTAAAAAGGCACAACCTAAAACTTGCTTCATTGCTAAATCCTCGAAAGGTTGGTTATGGCATAGACGACTAGGTCACGTTGGCATGAGAAACCTTGACAAGCTTATTAAAGGAAATCATATCCTTGGAGTTAACGATGTCATATTTGATAAGGATAGACTATGCAGTGCTTGTCAAGCAGGTAAACAGGTCGGAAGAAGGCATCCCGTGAAGAACATCATGACCACAAGGAGGCCACTCAAGCTACTTCATATGGATCTCTTTGGTCCCAACGCTTACAAAAGTCTCGGTGGAAATTCTTTTGGTCTAGTTATAGTTGATGATTTTTCAAAATTTACGTGGGTGTTCTTTCTCGATGATAAATCGCAGGTCCAAAAGATCTTCAAAAACTTCGCTAGGAAGGCCCAAAACCAATTTGAAGTGAAGATCAAGAAGGTTCGCAGCGACAACGGAACGGAGTTCAAGAACGCAAATGTGGACACCTTTCTTGACGAAGAAGGGATTTCACACGAGTTCTCGGCTACGTACATACCTCAACAAAATGGAGTTGTTGAGAGGAAGAACCGGACGCTCATCGAAATGGCGAGAACGATGCTTGATGAGTACAAGACACAGAAGCACTTTTGGGAAGAAGCGGTTGAGACAGCTTGTCATGCAACAAATCGCTTGTATCTTCACAAGCTACTCGGCAAGGCGGCATACGAGCTCCTCACCGGTAACAAACCCCAAGTTGGATACTTTCGAGTATTCTGCTCAAAGTGCTACATTCTTGATAAGCATCGTCGTTCAAAATTTTCTCCTAAGTCTCATGAAGGTTTCCTTCTAGGTTATGGCTCAAACTCTCACACTTACCGTGTCTACAACAATTTCACCCGAAAGGTTGAAGAGACGGTAGATGTGAAGTTTGATGAATCTAACGGCTCGCAAGTAGAGCAATTGCCAATTGATGTAGGAGACAAAGACCCTTCAGAAGCAATCCAAGACTTGTCTATTGGCAAGGTCCGTCCAACGGAGGTGAAGGAGAGTACCTCGTCCGTCCAAGTGGAAGCTTCTACTTCACGACAAGGTGAACCGAGAGTTGATACGGAAGCATCCACAAGTGGAACACACCAAGATGAAGAAAACAAGGAAGAACATCACGAACGTCAACAACCTCCTTCTCCACCTTGACAAGAAAACGACAACGCCAACAATGAAGAAGATCAAGAAGAAGAAGAAGAATAAGATGAAGAAGATGTTCAACCGAGACCCAAGCAAAAGCTTTCACGAGTTCGAGCAAGAATTGCTAAAGACCATCCCGTCGAGCAAATCTACAATGATATTCAAACCGGGAGAATCACTCGCTCTAAAACTCGTTTAGCCAACTTTTGTGAAAACTATTATTTCATCTCTAGCATTGAACCTATGAAGGTCGAAGAAGCATTGGAAGATCCGGATTGGATAAATGTTATGCATGAAGAGCTACACAACTTTCAGAGAAACCAAATTTGGACACTGGTTGAGAAGCCCGACAACAACCACAACATCATTGGTACCAAATGGGTGTTTCGCAACAAGCAAGATGAAGATGGACAAGTAGTTCGCAACAAAGCACGTCTCGTCGCCCAAGGCTACACACAAGTCGAAGGTATGGACTATGGTGAGACTTATGCTCCCGTTGCTAGACTTGAGTCCATTCGAATCTTACTTGCCTATGCTAATCACCATAAGATCACCTTGTACCAAATGGACATTAAAAGTGCTTTTCTAATTGGTGAAATAGAGGAGGAAGTTTATGTTAAGCAACCTCCCGGCTTTGTCAATCCTAAGAAACCAAATCATGTTTACAAACTTCACAAAGCTCTTTATGGTCTTAAACAAGCTCCTAGGGCTTGGTATAAATACTTGACCAAGTTCCTTACTGAAAAAGGCTTTGAAATTGGGAAGATTGATTCCACACTTTTTACTAAAAGGGTTAATGGAGAATTATTTGTATGCCAAATTTATGTTGATGATATCATATTTGGATCAACTAACCCTCATTTTAGTGAAAAGTTTGGAAAGCTAATGTCGGAGAAGTTTGAGATGTCAATGATGAGTGAACTCAAATTCTTTCTTGGATTGCAAATCAAGCAAACTAAGGAAGGTACTCTTGTGTCTCAAACGAAGTACACTAAGGACTTGTTCAAGAAGTTCAATATGCAAGAATGCAAAGGTATGTCTACACCCATGCCTACTAGTGGACATCTTGATTTGACCAAAGATGGTAAACCCGTTGACCAAAAGGTTTATCGCTCTATGATTGGATCATTGTTATACCTATGTGCTTCACGTCCCGATATTATGCTAAGTGTGTGCATGTGTGCAAGATATCAAGCTGCTCCTAAAGAATGTCATCTTAAGGCCGTAAAAAGGATAGTGAGATACTTAATTCATACACCAAATTTTGGCATTTGGTATCCTAAGAGGGCCTCTTTCGATCTTGTTGGCTATTCCGATTCGGACTATGCCAGAGACAAGGTTGATAGAAAGTCCACTTCGGGTACTTGTCAATTTCTTGGTAGATCTCTTGTGTCTTGGTCCTCCAAGAAACAAAACTCGGTATCCTTATCTACCGCCGAAGCGGAGTACATTACCGCGGGTTCATGTTGTGCTCAATTACTTTGGATGACCCAAACTCTTAAAGATTATGGGATATATGTGAAACATGTTCCAATGCTTTGTGACAATGAAAGTGCTATCAAAATTGGTCATAATCCCGTACAACATTCTCGAACTAAGCATATTGAAGTTCGTCATCATTTCATTCAAGATCATGTTGCTAAGGGTGACATTAATCTTAAGCATGTTCGCACCAAAAAGCAATTAGCGGATATATTTAGTAAACCCCTTGATGAGAAAGTGTTTTGCAGGTTGAGAGGAGAATTGAACATCATTGATGCTTCAAACTTGGAGTAGAAACTCCATTGGATACATGCAAGACATGAGCTTATGACTAATCCATGATATCTCTCTTATGATGAATATATTATATCTTGGATATATTTGCTTCTTGCATGTCATCTAACCCATGTAGGTACTTGGTTGAATCAAATTCCATGAGATTGTAATCTACTCACATCTTGAGCAATCTCTACATCACCAAATCTCTACACTATGGTGGCTGAATACAAGGAAGCACGGAATCATTCTAAAATATCCTTTTGACAAACTCTATGATTGAGCTTCATGATTGTCATTTTGGATACACAAGTGCTCCTCCTTGCAAGAACTAACCCATGTAGGTAGATGGACTCAAACTCCAAGTGGTGCTCCCAACTCTTGATGAGCTACATCAACCTTGAGCAACCCACACAATTTCAACTACATGGACAACACCACCAACCAAGGTATGTTATTCCATCTTAGATAAGCTTTACTCCAAGTCATGAGCTAAAGCAACTCGACAAGATGTGAATACATCAAGATGCTTAAACGAAAAATGGTAACCCCATTTTGAGCTTAAACGATGAGTATGACCCATGATCAAGTGATCTCACTTGACTCCTAAGTCAATATACTCTAACATAGGTGACTTTGTCACCGACCATCTCTAGATGAAGTTCTCTCGTGTTCTTATTTGTGTTTTTGCATTTGTCTCATGCATATTTGTTTCCCCTTTCAAAAAAAAACTTCATCTAGATATCTTTCTTCTCTTTTCAGTTGTTCTGCATATCCTGCATCCAATTCATTGCAAATCATTCAGTTAATTCCTTGCAAATCTTTGTGAGACCTTTCTAGTCTAGTGAGCTAAGGTGACAAATGTTTTCTCTGCGATGAACTCGGTTTCACCAATTTGTTGTTTTCGGTCCAACCGAATCTTTTCGGTACAACCGAAGCATACCACTCGGTGCCACCGATTTCCCAACAGGAAAAACAGTTTTCCACTTATTCTGTGTTTCTTTTAAATCCCGCTCCACTCAATGAATCTTGTCCTCTACAAGCATCACAATTTTATGCAGTGCTTTGTGTTGTGACTCAAGGACCAAACCCATACACAACAAATTCCAGAAGACCCTTCTTGGAAATTGATGTCAAAGGGGGAGAGAGAGATCACATCAAAGCTTATCACTTACAGAGATCACATCAGAGAGAGTATTAAGAGGGAGAAAGAGATCTCCAGGGGGAGAGAACACTCAAGTAGAAAGTACTTTCTCAAGGATCCCAGATGCTTGGTATTCAAGAGGAGAGATGACACATGTCTTTTTGGGGGAAAGACATGTTCTTGTGTGCTTATTTGAATTAAGCTCTGTTCATTTATATATTTTTTCAGCTCTGAGTTTCTGTTCCCTATCTTCTCCCAGTATCCCATGCTAGATTCAGGGGGAGCAAGACATCTGAGGGAAAGGAATCAATCAAATTCATTGCATATCTTTACTCTTGGGGACATGTCTAATCCAATGTGGTACTCAGTACTCACTCTCTACATGTCATCCCAGTCTTGGTATTCTTGTGGTTTCTTTTGTTTGCTCTGGCTAGTAGATGTACCTGTGTTATATAACCTTGTTT
The DNA here is from genome assembly GCA_021605205.1 of Aegilops longissima. Lineage (NCBI taxonomy): Eukaryota > Viridiplantae > Streptophyta > Magnoliopsida > Poales > Poaceae > Aegilops > Aegilops longissima. Next base: position 644,446,259 of record CM038680.1, read on the forward strand.
GTGTAGGTTCATTTCACCCTAAGCCAACTCAAGACTACAAGGTAAGTATATGCATCATGCTCATGTGTATGAGGAATCCTTGCTGATGTACATACTGTTTGCAAGAAGGACTCATGAGCATGAAGGTACTTTCTTTAATATTCTTTGCTCTGATGCATATGGCCAAGATACATGTAACACATTACCTACTCTATCATGGTTATGCTCTCACATGCCTCTCTATTCCATACTCACATGATTGCATACATATAGGGGGAGCCTATGCTTGTTACATGTCTTTCTGAAGCTTTACTTGCTATTCTTTATATCCTTACCTAAAGCTTTTATGTATGTTGCCATCAATTATCAAAAAGGGGGAGATTGAAAGCACAAGTGCTCCCTAGGTGGTTTTGGTAATTAATGTCAACATATCTCTTGTTGGACTAACACCTTTATCTAGTATGTTTGAGATAAGTTCAACAATGGAGTGGCATGGACTAAAGGATGTGGGAACTCCTTCAAGATGCTAAGGACAAAGGATTGGCTCAAGCTTCAAGCTCAAGACTCTTTATTTTACATTTTAGTGATCCAAGATCACATTGAGTCTATAGGAAAAGCCAATACTATCAAGGAGGGATGAGGTGTTGCTTAATGATCCGTTTGCTTCATGTGCTTAGTGATATGCTCCAAAACCCTCCACTACTTTCCCACTTCCACACATATGACCTAAACCTAAAGTCAAACTCGGCCCTACCGATTCTTTCTATCCGGCGCCACCGAGTTCAAATGTCATAGCCACTGCCACAAACCCTAGGCAAATCGATTTCACCGATAGGGATCTCGGTCTCACCGAGATGGGATTGTAATCTCTCTGTGTATGTCCATCACCAGATTCGGCATCACCGAATTTGTGTAATCGGTACTACCGAGATTACAATGCAAACTTTCTGGTTAGCTAATTACCAAATTCTGTCTCACCGAGTTTGAGTAATCGGTCTCACCGACTTTGCCTGACCAACTCTCTGGTAAGCTAATTACCAAAATCAGTCTCACCGAGTTTGTGTAATCGGTCTCACCGAGATTACGTATGCCCTAACCCTAACCATATCGGTCCTACCGAGATGCATGTCAGTCCCACCGAAAACCCTAACGGTCACTAGGTTTACTAAATCGGTTCGACCGAGTTTGATGATTCGGTCCCACCGAGTTTGGTAAATTGTGTGTAACGTTAGATTTTGTGTGGAGGCTATATATACCCCTCCACATTCTCTTCATTAGTGGAGAGAGTCATCAGAACAAGCCTACGCTTCTAGCATCCTATTTCTGAGAGAGAACTACCTACTCATGTGTTGAGGCCAAGATATTCCATTCCAACCACATGAATCTTGATCTCTAGGCTTCCCCAAGTTGTTTTCCACTCAAATCTTCTTTCTACCGGATCCAAATCCTATGAGAGAGAGTTGAGTGTTGGGGAGACTATCATTTGAAGCACAAGAGCAAGGAGTTCGTCATCAACACACCATTTGTTACTTCTTGAAGAGTGGTGTCTCCTAGATTGGCTAGGTGTCACTTGGGAGCCTCCGACAAGATTGTGGAGTTGAACCAATGAGTTTGTAAGGGCAAGGAGATCGCCTACTTCGTGAAGATCTACCGCTTGTGAGGCAAGTCTTCGTGGGCGACGGCCATGGTGGGATAGACAAGGTTGCTTCTTCATGGACCCTTCGTGGGTGGAGCCCTCCGTGGACTCGCGCAACCGTTACCCTACATGGGTTGAAGTCTCCATCAACGTGGATGTACGATAGCACCACCTATCGGAACCACGACAAAAACATCCGTGTCTCCAATTGTGTTTGATTTCTCCAAACCCTTCCCTTTACATTCTTGCAAGTTGCATGCTTTTTTTTTCCGCTGCCTACATACTCTTTGCATGCTTGCTTGTTATGGATTGATAATGTTAAACTTGTGCCTAAACTCCACATAAACCTAAAAGAAGTTAAAAACTGCAACTTTGGTACTTAGTGTCTAATCACCCTCCCTCTAGACACCTCTTCTCAAGATCCTACAAGTGGTATCAGAGCATTGGTCTCCATTGCCTTGGTTTAATCACCATTGGAGGAAGATGGATGAGTCTACTTTGGGGAGTCTTAGACATAGAGTGCCTATTCTTGATGGAGAGTATTTTCATGAGTGGAAAAATGAGATGCTTGTAATTTTCAATCAATATCATTTGAACAAGTACATTGCTAGCCCTTGTGCACCTCATGTTGATCCTATGCATCCTACCCTTGATGAATCTATTGACATGACTAGAAATCTTAGAACTGTTAATCTTGTCACTAGAGCCTTGCCTAGGAACTTGATTAGAATCTTGCCTACTTTTGAGTGTGCCTACACTATATGGAAATTTCTTGGGGAACGCTTTCCAAATTATTCCTTGAAAAATCTAGATGAGATTCTCTATAAGTCTATTGCCTTGAGTAAGATGAATACTAGTGATCCTATGTTTGTTGATCGTCTATTTGAACTCACCGACCTTATGCGTGCCAAAGGAGATGTCGGAATTATTGGCGATATTATTTCTAAAGCTATAAGACACTACTAGGGAAAACCCTAGCAGCAGCGCGGGTTTTGAGTGTACCAGCAGCGCGGGTGGCCGCGCTACTAAGAAGGCGCTACAGCTAACTTGTAGTAGTAGCGCGGTCTGCACCCGCGCTACTACTAATGACGATATCAGCAGCGCCTTTTTCCCAACGCGCTACTATTAGTTAGCTGTAGCGATTTCATGATCCTCGCCACTGCTGTATCTTTCATCATTTTCCTTTCGGTTTCCTTTCGGACACTAGATACTAGGTACTGCTACTAGATATCAAATTCATAAACCATTATTGGGCAGTACTCCCTTCGTTCCAAATTACTCGTCGTGGTTTTAGTTAAAACCACGATGAGTAATTTGGAACGAAGGGAGTACTAGATAACAATTTCATGCATAGTCAATATGCATCCTCAAGCAGTACAAGGTCATATCAACGACGATCATCATATGTAGTTCTAGATGATATAGCCACACACACACATATGTAGTTCTAGATGATATAGCCACACACACATATGTAGTTCTAGATGATATAGCCACACACACATATTTAGTTCTAGATGATATCGAAGACAATCATCATCCTCAAGCCTAGGCGGTTGGTGTTCCTGATAGTAATTAGGATGGCCTGTCCAACACTAAGATTCTTGCCATCGAGGAATTTCTTCCACCCAACCGAGTTTAAGTGTGTGCGACCGTCCGTGTCCACGCGGTAAGTACAGGTTGTGATGGAGCCCCTTGCAGTAAGGCGTAGTCCAGCTAAGCCTTCTTCATCAGGCTCGATACCATAACTCACAGATATGCTCTTTGCCAATTTCTGAATAAGAAAAACATATCAATTAATAAATAGCCTCGCAAATAAGTACATATGGATTATCTACACTATTAATAGTTTCCTTAGATTCTACACTAATAAGCATGTGATCGAACTCTACACTAAAACATATCATCGACTAGATTCCACACAACATACCATATCATTGGATTGTACACTAAGTATTTCATCGGATAATTTGCATTTGTAAGTATAACATACCATATCATGTCGATCAACCATGGTATTTGTCAGGCGGGTCACGAATGGCACCCCGACAAAGTCAGCACGTGGCGGAATTATGTCCCACAGGTTGGACACCTCCTCCTCGCTCAGCCTAGTTCTTTGAGCTACGATGGCTTCATGAAGTGGGTCTTCATCATCTTCATCGAGTGGGTCCTCATTATCTTCATCATCTTCGTCATCTTCATCATCTTCCACCAGGTTGAGATAAATGACAGCCAGCTTGGGTCTTTCTTCTCTGAAGGAGAAGCTGATCAACTCACCACCAGTAAGATGCATGTGAGCGACGAAACGGGCCCATCCATCTCCTCCAATCTGCGACATATTGCGTCCTTTCTCGACCTCCATAGTGTACGGCCCCCCAGGAGCCTCAAATGTCACAGTGTCTCCTGTCAGCTTGTTGAATTTCAACCTCACATTGCATGGGTCGATATGTGTAAAATAAGCAAAATGACACAATGCAGTAATGCCATCACTAAAAATACAATAGTTATTACATTTCATCTAATTTCTTACCGCATGACTGGCTTCGGCCGAAGTAGATGCCGAACAGCTTGCCGGTTGCAAGGTCTTTGGCGCACCTTGACTTGCATAGTCGACATAGTGGTGGCGGTGGTGGCGCCATTTTTCCTAAAGCAATATGAGCAAAGGATTAACGATCCACTTCACAGGAAAGAAAAACAGTAGCATGTGATATTTTTGGTTCTTCCGCGAGAAGCAATTTGATGGACAATTATAATCCTAAGATCTACGTATTAGCATGTGATATTTTTGGTTCTTCCACAAGTAACATATTAGATGACAAGGTACCACCTACATTTTGCCAAGAAGTAACTTATAAAAAAAAGCAACTATGTACCTATCCATGTATAGAAAAAAATAACAATAAAATGGTGCATGCTAAATCAACTAAATGAACTAGTCTACTAAATCAACTAAATCAAAATGTTCTAAATCAACTAGCCTACTAAATCAACTAAATCATATTAACTAAATCAAAATGTTCTAAATCAACTAAATCAACTAGCCTACTAAATCAAGGAGGGAGAAGAGAGTATACGGAGGAGGAAGGCGGAGCGAGGAGGGGCCGACCGGAGGCCAGTGGAGGGAGGACGGAGGAGGAAGGCGGAGCGAGGAGGGGCTGGCCGGCGGACAGTGGAGGGAGGACGGAGGAGGAAGGCGGAGCGAGGAGGGGCCGGCTAGCGGCGAGTGGAAGGAGGACGGAGGAGGAGGCGGCACCGAGTCCAACAAGGAGGAGGAGGTGGCGGCGCAGAGGCGGAGGGGCGATGGGGAGGACCCGGCTGGGATTCAGAGGGGATCCGATCGGTGTGTGTTGTGAGTGGATCGGATTTTGTAGTAAACTTAGCAGTAGCGCTTATTGGAGAGATGCACTGCTACTACGCACCGTAGCAGTAGCGCTCGTCGTTATAACGCGTTGCTGCTATAACTAGCCTCGCGGCGGCCTCACGGCGGCCTCGTGGGAATTATAGCAGTAGCGCTTCTTTGGGCGGGCGCACTACTGCTATATTTATTTCAGCAGCGTGTTAAGCTTGACCTCGCTACTGCTAATTAGCAGCAACGCCTTATTTTAAAGCGCGCTGCTACTAAGATTCTTTGTATAGGCTTTTCCCTAGTAGTGAGAATTCATAAGCAAGATCTTTGTCAAACTCACTCTAACAAATTACCCTCTCTAGGACTTGATCCACCACATGACGATGTTGAACATGGATACTATGATGAGGATGATGATAGTGACTTCGATCTTTATGAAGCAATGAGACATTTTGGTCTTATGGCAAATCTTCGGGGATATGTGTCAGGAGGAAAGGAATGGGTTCTTGACAGTGGATGTACCGATCACATGACCAGAGATAAAGACATGTTTCGTGAGCTTGCTGAAAATGATAGTCCTCGAAAGTATGTCACTTTTGGTGACAACTCAAAGGGTAAGGTGGTTGGCCTCGGTAAGGTGGCCATCTCACATGATAGCTCCATTCAAAATGTCATGCTCGTTGAGTCTCTTGGCTACAACTTACTTTCAGTATCTAGACTTGCTGATTTTGGTTTAAATGTCCTATTTACTGAAGTAGATTGTCAAGTGTTTCGTCGAGACAATCATAAAATGGTCTTTACCGGTATACATAGAGGTGATCTCTACATTGTTGATTTCTCTAAAAAGGCACAACCTAAAACTTGCTTCATTGCTAAATCCTCAAAAGGTTGGTTATGGCATAGACGACTAGGTCACGTTGGCATGAGAAACCTTGACAAGCTTATTAAAGGAAATCATATCCTTGGAGTTAACGATGTCATATTTGATAATGATAGACTGTGCAGTGCTTGTCAAGTAGGTAAACAGGTCAGAGGAAGGCATCCCGTGAAGAACATCATGACCACAAGGAGGCCACTCGAGCTACTTCATATGGATCTCTTTGGTCCCAGCGCTTACAAAAGTCTCGGTGGAAATTCTTTTGGTCTAGTTATAGTTGATGATTTTTCAAGATTTACGTGGGTGTTCTTTCTCGATGATAAATCGCAGGTCCAAAAGATCTTCAAAAACTTCGCTAGGAAGGCCCAAAACCAATTTGAAGTGAAGATCAAGAAGGTTCGCAGCGACAATGGAACGGAGTTCAAGAACGCAAACGTGGACACCTTTCTTGACGAAGAAGGGATTTCAGACGAGTTCTCGGCTACGTACACACCTCAACAAAATGGAGTTGTTGAGAGGAAGAACCGGACGGTCATCGAAATGGCGAGAACGATGCTTGATGAGTACAAGACGCCGAAGCACTTTTGGGCAGAAGCGGTTGAGATAGCTTGTCATGCAACAAATCGCTTGTATCTTCACAAGCTACTCGGCAAGACGGCATACGAGCTTCTCACCGGTAACAAACCCCAAGTTGGATACTTTCGAGTATTCGGCTCAAAGTGCTACATTCTTGATAAGCATCGTTGTTGGTGTCAAAACCGGCGGATCTCGGGTAGGGGGTCCCGAACTGTGCGTCTAGGCGGATGGTAACAGGAGACAAGGGACACGATGTTTACCCAGGTTTGGGCCCTCTTGATGGAGGTAAAACCCTACGTCCTGCTTGATTGATATTGATATTGTGGATGTTTACAAGAGTGGATCTACCACGAGATCAAGGAGGCTAAACCCTAGAAGCTAGCCTATGGTATGATTGTAAGGGTTGTTGTGATTGTAGTCCTATGGACTAAAGCCATCCGGTTTATATAGACACCGGAGAGGGCTAGGGTTACATAGAGTCGGTTACAATGGTAGGAGATCTACATATCCGTATCGCCAAGCTCGCCTTCCACGCCAAGGAAAGTCCCATCGAGACTCGGGGTGAAGTCTTCAATCTTGTATCTTCATAGTCTTGGAGTCCGGTTGATGATGATAGTCCGGCCGATGATAGTCCGGCCGATGATGGTAGTCCGGCAATCCGGACACCCCCTAATCCGGACTCCTCAAGAGCCCCTGAACCAGGCTTCAATGACGATAAGTCCGGCGTGTATATTGCTTGACATTGCAAGGCAGGTTCCTCCTCCAAATGATAGAAGATTGTGAACACCAGGATAGTGTCCGCTCGCAAAATAAATTCCACATTCCACCGTAGAGAGAATAATAATATATACAGTTCAATCTGCGACGTTTTCCGTGGCGGGACGTCACACCACTACCAAGCCATTACTCGAATTGTTTTTACTTTACCACCTCGGCGCATTGAAGCGAAGCGGTTTCTTGGCACGCCTTGTTGAAGCGAGATCGTGTTTCCCCATAATCCGGGATTCTCATCAATACGGGCGTGGGTAACCCAACCGCGTATTTGATGGTGACGCTTGGGAGATAAGCGAGTTTTACCAGGCTGGTGGGGGATGCGTAAGACCTTGCCCACCCATATAAGGGATAAGGATTCACCTTCTCACCTACGCCTTCTTCCTCCTTTGCTTATCCATCTCCGCGCACTCGAGCTCCAGCGCCCAAGTTCGCAAGATCTCGTCTCAACCTTCTCCGACCATGTCCGGAGCGGAGGTAAATGGTTGGCCTCCACCGTTAAGGAGGAGCAAATCGCTAAACTGCTTGGGCGCGGATACCTTTCGGCGACATCGCAGACCGGCTGCCGAAAAGGGCAGCTCATCCCACCCCAGGCCCCATGAGAGGGTCGTCTTTCTTCCCCACTTCCTCCGCTGGACTGGGCTTTCCATTACATCCCTTTGTCCGGGGCTCATGTTCTACTACGGCCTGGATTTCCATGATCCGCGCCAACTTCATCCTCAACATCTCGGCGTTTATCGTCGTGTGCGAGGCCTTCCTCGCATCCAGCCCCACTTGACTTGTGGCTCAAGACCTTCAATGTCAAGCGAAGGTAGTGAAGGGCACTCAAGCGGAGTGTGGAGGCGCCATGTTGGGTAAGATGCCCAACGTCCTTTGGTTGAAGGGGCCTTCGTGGAATCCGTCAAGGGTGGCAATCGGGTGGTTCTATATCACCGAGCAGCGTGACCCTAAATGGGCGGCGGCCCCGAGTTTAGATCTGGTATCCCCACGCAGCTCACCTCCGGAAAGAGAAGGGCTTGCTTTGTGGGGTAGTTCAAGGAGCCGACGGACTCAAGCTGTATCAAGAAGCTGGTGAAGAAGCTCGGGCTGGTTAACGTGGTCAGAGTCATGCTCGTCCGCGGATTCTCCCATGCCCAGAGCGGGCATTCAATCTATGGGAGTTCGATCCGAACAGCACCAGCGCTGAACAAGCTCTTCAAACAACGTCTGAAGGTGCACGGAAGGTGTTGTTCAAGGCGCGAAGCCCCGCATCCGCGATCGAGGATCGCGGATTTCGCCAGCGCTTGGTGACGAGGTAAGCGATTCTACCCTTTACGGGACACTCGTTTTCCATAGTTTGACTCTATGCTGGTTTTAATTTCCCTTTTCCTTTGACAGACTGAATGAAGAAGGCGAGCAGATTACCTGTCCGGCTCCTATGCCGAAAATCCAGAGACGCTCGTCTAGCGAGGCTGCTGGTTCCGCACCGCACGTGGTGCGGAGAAGAAGGCCAAGAAGGAGGCCACGGGTGCTCGAAAGAGTGCCTGTTTTCAGGTGTCCGACGACTCGGGGCTGACTCCTCCCGAAAATGAGGAGGAGGAAGAGGACTCTCCCGGAGGAGGAGAGAGGAAGAGGAAGGCTTCCCCAACCTGGGAGGCCGGAGGGTCCAAGAGGGAAGGACTATTCCCGGACAGCTCTGCCAACATCAACGTTGGCGAGGAAGAATGGCCTTCAAGGGCCAGCCTCGGCGAGATCATAAGTATCCGGATTCCTGAATGATTTATAATTTCTTTTTCTGCGTCACATAGTGTCATTCTAATGCCGCATGCTGCCTGTAGTCCGGCCAGTGATGATCTCCCCGCTTCATCGAGCGGGTTGTTGGCTTCGTCGGATGTAGACTCCATCCCGACCGCCTCCACCCCTCGCGACGCCGAGGACACCGAGGTGGGATCCCCAGAAGGGACGCATCAGGGGGAGGCTCCGGAGGCGCCACAAGGCGTCCTCCCGGACTTTGCACCGGACTCCTCAACAGAACCCGCAGTGGTTCCGGAGTCCGGCCGGCGGCCCCTTCGAACGAAGGGCAAGACCGGACGCCGGGCGGCTTCCGCCCAACCGAGGCGCGGGTAATTTGTTGAGGCGCTGCAGAGCGCTTCCATCGAGGAAGAACACCGCACTATTATGAGTGCGGTGATCCGTAAAGTGCAGCTCGCCAAAGGTGGGCTGACGAAGCTCGCAATAGCCTTCTATCAGGCTTTGAGGTAAGAAGTTAAAATATGCAATGTAATACCGCATAGACAGTAGCCCTCGATGCTCGCTTCGGTGTTCGGAAAGAAAAGCGGATGAGGATCTGAAACAAGATATACGCAGGGTTGCTAAAAATTATGTCAATATGGGTTGCAGGCTGCGCTGCTGACCTCTGCCGACCGATTGACTGCGGAGGTCGGTGCGTTGAAGCGGAGCTCGAGCGGTCGGGCAAGAGCTCGGCCACGCTGAAGCAGCTCCAAGACAAAGAAGGTGAGTAACACCACTTTGAATTTGTTCCTTCTGTAAAAGGATTTAGGTTGCGACAAAAATAACAAGGATAACATGGGTACTGCAGGGCCACGAACGAGGTGGCGGCCTGAAGGAGGCCGTGTCATGACGAACATAATGCGCCACGGAACGGGGAGCGAGAAAAGCAGGAGGCGCGGGTGGCGGTGGTTCAGCAAGAGCTCCGTGCTCTCATGGAAAAGCATGAGAGTTTGGGCGTGACTCAAAGACTCGAGAGTCCGAGCTTGCCTCGGCTCTCGAAAGTGCCAAAACCGCCAAGGCCGAGGCCCATAAGTCCCTTCGGGAGGTTGAATTGATGAAGAAGATAGCGGCGGGTAAGGCATTTTTCATGCAAAGCAAGCATGTAAATGTAAATTACGTGTTACTTACCCGGATTCGGAGCTCTCTAGGGGCGTTTGCAGATCTGCCTCGCAGCGTGTCTGATGCCGCCGCATTCTACTGAGCCGAGGAGGGAGCTCAACGGAGAAGGTCTTCGGTCTCGGTAGATTTGAGGCCGCCATCCGGTGCCCCTAGCGACCAGTGAAGCAGCTGGTCGAACTTCACAAGGTGGCCGAGCAGGCCATGAAGGGCCTCATAGTCCGGTGTGGCTGGAGAGGCCATGCACAGGAGCTACTTCGGCCTCGTGCGACGGCTGGTGGATGCGTGCCCATGGGTGGAGGTTATCAAGCGCTCCGCCTGTATTGAAGGTGCTCGTCGGGCCCTTGCCCGCGCAAAGGTGCATTGGGGCAAGCTGGATGCAGAGAAGCTAATCACTGACGCGCCACCAGCGGGCAAGGAGCATCGTACGCCCAAGATTTACTATATGGCTGTCCTGAAGGGTGCCCGCAAGATTGCGGATGAGTGCCCCAGGGATGTAATTTTTTAGTGAATTCGCAATGTGTTATCCTGTGCGCTGAAAACTTTGTTCATATGCGCTAAGCAACGCTTGTTTAATTTAAAATATTACCTTCATGCGGCCGTTTATTAAATCGAGAGATGGCAAGTCGTCGGCTTCGCCCCCATGCCACAGTGCTGGGGTGTTGGGATAAACTTGAGCACTCTTGTTCCCATTTTGGGTCCATCTAGGAGGCGCTCAACACAACGAACAAGGCAACCGGACTTATAGTGCTTGAACACTCTCACTTAGCCATAGAATTCTATAATTTTAAATTTGGTGAAGCCCCTAGTATTCGAAGACCGAATTGGGGCGCTATCCACGCCTTCATCGGAAATAATCCGAACTTCGCTCAAGCGGCGAGGTCTTTAAGGACCCGAAGGACCTCTCGAACAGCGACCAGTCTCACGCCTTATCATGCTGGTCAGTTTTAGCTTTCCATCGAGGCGTTAACCCGGCTCAACCGGGGCGCAATCGCAGTGGTTCTCCCGATGCTACCTTAGCCGATAGAACGGAACGTAAGGTGCCAAACATGGGAGCCGGGCAAACCCAACTATTGACCCAAGACATGATTCGGAGCTGATTCATATAATGCTATAAGTTCGAGGTGCCGACTTGTGAAAGTGTCGGACTTTATCACACCATAAAACGGAGGACATAAGCCCTCGTGTATTTGGCGTACCAAGATGCACAGGTGCAACATGTTGTAAATGAACATATATATATATATATATATATATATATATATATATATATATATATATATATATATATATATATATATATATATATATATATAAAGTGATGCAATTATAGGCAAAAGTGCTGCATTTTATTCGAGAAGATATGCTATCGGTATGAATGATACAAATAGTGCGGAAAGCAGGGATTGGGCGAATTAAAGGCGTCTCCCTCGTGGGTAGGCAGCGGAATGTTGTATTTAACAAATTTAATGCTCGTGATGGGGACCACCTGAGTGTTAAATCATGCCTTTGTCCTTCCCTGGTTGTTGCATCATGAGTTCGGCAGGTTCACCTCCGGACTGAGTTCTGTATAAAAAAAGAGAAAAATAAAAGAAAAAAGAGCGACACACTTGGGAGCCCCTGGTGTGGTCGAACCGCACTCTGGGTCTGCTGTGGTTGTGCCCTTCCCCCTATGCCCATGGTATCTCCAGGGCGTAATTATGTACGCGGAGAGTTTCTCTTACAATTTTGCAAGGGCTGGGGTTGGGGCCGCATTGCTACGTGTGCACGGAACGTGCCAGGTGGTCTTGGTTGATTTTTCTCCGGGCGCGTTTGGTCGTGTCCGGTTGTTTAACGGCCGGACTCGATAATTGCCTTAAAAGGCTGCTCTGTACTTCTGCCGCGAGAGCCGCTGTATGTTCCTCCGTTCGGAGGGAGCGTTCCGTGTTGCCATTGACCGTGATGACTCCACAAGGGCCTGGCATGTTGAGCTTAAGGTATGCATAATGCGGCACCGCGTTGAATTTTGCAAACGCGGTTCGTCCGGCAGAGCGTGATAGCCATCGCGAACGGGACTATGTCGAAGATTAATTCCTCGCTCGAAATTATCCGGGATCCAAGACCACTTCGATGTAATCGAGCCTGCACAATTGGCCTCGACACCTGGTATGACGCCTTTGAAGGTCGTGCGTTGTAGGTTTAATCCTTGAAGGGTCTATGCCCATCTTGCGCACTATATCCCGATAAAGCAGGTTCAGCTCGCCGCCGTCCATCAGGACTCTCGTGAGGTGAAATCCATCAATGATTGGGTCTAAAACCAATGCGCGCGAATCCGCCATGGCGGATACTGGTCGGATGGTCTCTTCGATCGAAAGTGATCGGGCAAGAGGACCATGGGTTGAATTTTGGGGCGACTGGCTCCATCGCGCATACGTCCCTTAGTTCACGCTTCCGCTCCCTCTTGGGAATATGCGTTGCGTATATCATGTTTACCGTCCGAACTTGAGGGGGGAATCCCTATTGTCCTCTGTTGTTCGGCGGCCGGGTCTCTTCCTCGTCATCGCTGTGTATCCCCTTGTCACTGTTTTCGACGATTAATTTACCTACCTGCTTGAATACCCAACAATCTCTGTTGGTATGGTTAGCTGGCTTTTCGGGGGTTCCATGTATTTGACAAGAGCGTTCGAGTATTCGGTCCAAATTGGACGGGCCCGGAGTGGTTCTTTTGAATGAATTCTTCCGTTGACCGGGTTTGGAGCCTCGGAATCCGGTGTTGACTGACGTGTCCTCATTGATGTCGCCGTTAATGCGGCGTTTGTTTTTGTTTCGACGCAACCTGCCATTGCGGTCCTTGGTATCTGGACTGCCAGCGTTTTCTTTGAGGTTGTTCCGCGAGCGAGCCAGCTATCCTCTCCCGCATGAAGCGGGTCATGAGGGATGTGAGGGCTGCCATGGATTTCGGCTTCTCCTGTCCTAGGTGCCGGGCCAGCCACTCGTTGCGGATGTTATATTTGAAGGCAGCGAGTGCCTCTGCATCCGGGCAGTCGACGATTTGATTTTTCTTTGTTAAGAACCATGTCCGAATTGCTGGCCGATTCGTCTGGCTGCTGGATTATGTGGCTTAGGTCATCTGCGTCCGGTGGTCGCACATACGAGCCCTGGAAGTTGTCGAGGAATGCGGCTTCCAGGTCTTCCCAGCATCCAATTGACTCTGCGGGCAGGCTGTTAAGCCAATGCCGAGCTGGTCCTTTAAGCTTGAGCGGGAGATATTTGATGGCGTGAAGATTGTCACCACGGGCCATGTGTATATGGAGGAGATAATCCTCAATCCAGACCATGGGTCTGTTGTGCCATCGTAGGATTCGATATTAACGGGTTTGAACCCTTGAGGATTTGATGATCCATTACTTTGTCGATTGAAGCATAGTGGGTGTGCGGCGCCTCAGATTGAGCAATATCGCGACGTAGCTCGAGAGAGCGTTGTCTGCTGTGTTCGCCCGGCCGAGAAGTTGTATCCGGTGCGACGGTATTCGTCGTGGGTCGTGGGGCGTCCACGTGATCCATAGGTAGATCTGGATTGTCTTGCCTTGTCCTCCAATATATCTCGCAAGTCCGGCGCGTTCCCCCGTGGCTTCCTGCTTTTAGAGCGATGCCGGGGTACGGTTTTGGTGGAGGGCTTGCATGCCTCTCTATCGCGGCCACGAGGTGGTCGGTCTGCCGCATTGTGCGCTGGTGATGCTGCCTCCTCTAATCGGGGGAGCAACTTGCGTTTTGGGTAACTTTTGAGGGGCTTCGAGTTCATACTCTCGCCGCGAGGACCTCGGTCCATCTGCCGCCAAGAGGTCTTGATCAGCTTGAAGCTGTTGTTGCTTTTCTTTAGGCTGTTTGTCGTGGCCATTAGCCTGCGTCTCAAACGCTCTTGTTCGACGGGATCCTCGTGCACGACGAATTATTGCTGTCGCCGAGGCTTGCCTCGTCTCCGGAGGGAGGTAAGTAATTGTCATCCTCGACCTCTTAAATCGCCGCCCTCTCCCGAGGGCTTGCTTCGCCCTCCTGCGTTGGATCGTCTTTGGAGGGAGTTGTCTTCGCACTTTCGGGGTGTTATTATCTCTGTGCCGGAATCTCCATTCTTGCCGTGGCGGGATTTAGAGCGGCGCGGCACGACGCCGGCGCTTGGGCTGTTTCTTTAAGGAATCGGCCTCCGCTACTTCTTCGCCGTCCCCATCTTTTGGGGTGTCCACCATGTATATGTCATATGACGAGGTGGTCTTCCAAAGGTCTGTAGGCACTGGTTCTCAGTAGTCTCCGCATCGTCGTCCATACCGACGATGTCTTGGAGTCGTAGTCGAGCACGCCGGTTAAATCGCCGACGGTGGCTACGAAGTGGGTGGTGGGTGGGGTCTGAATTTCTTCGTCGTCGCGTCCCACCCATCCCGGCCGTAGTTCGCCAGGCTCTCCGGATAGCGAGAGATGCTTCATGAATTTATGATATCGCCAAGGGCGAAGTCTGAAAGATGTCCGCAGCGGTGAATTCCATGATCGGCGCCCAATCGGATTCGACCGCGGGGCGCTGGAGGTTCGGAGTCCGCAGGAGTCCGCACCTCGAGTCATGGGCTTTATGTGGGACAAGGTAAGTGTTCGCTCCATCGCCAGAGAAATTGCGGCTCCCGAGGCGGTGTCCAGCCATCCGTCCTCGATTCGAGCGATCGGCTCCGGACTATGAGTCGGAGCGGATCCGGGTGCGGCCTCCAAGGTGTTGTCCGGCGGCAGAGTTAGGTCATGCCCATCGTGACAGCGCGGCACGCTCGGTTGTGGCTCAGATCCATCGAGGATCAAGTCCCCGTGGATATCGGCCGTGAAGTTTAAGCTTCCAAACCTGACACGACGGCCGGGGCGTAGCTTCGATCTGCTCAGATGGCTGCGAGTTGGCCCATGATGCGAAACCGCCGAATCTGAAGATCTGTCCGGGAGAAAGGTCTCACCCTAGGACAGCGTCGTTGTTGATTGAAGAGGCCATCAAGCCTATCGGTGGACGCGGAGGAACTCTCAATGAAAGCACCAATGTCGGTGTCAAAACCGGCGGATCTCGGTAGGGGTCCCGAACTATGCGTCTAGGCGGATGGTAACAGGAGACAAGGGACACGATGTTTACCTGTGTTTGGGCCCTCTTGATGGAGGTAAAACCGTACGTCCTGCTTGATTGATATTGATATTGTGGATGTTTACAAGAGTGGATCTACCACGAGATCAAGGAGGCTAAACCCTAGAAGCTAGCCTATGGTATGATTGTAAGGGTTGTTGTGATTGTGGTCCTATGGACTAAAGCCATCTGGTTTATATAGACACCGGAGAGGGCTAGGGTTACATAGAGTCGGTTACAATGGTAGGAGATCTACATATCCGTATCTCCAAGCTTGCCTTCCACGCCAAGGAAAGTCCCATCCGGACACGGGGTGAAGTCTTCAATCTTGTATCTTCATAGTCTTGGAGTCCGGTTGATGATGATAGTCCAGCCGATGATAGTCCGGCCGATGATGGTAGTCCGGCAATCCGGACACCCCCTAATCCGGGACTCCCTCAATCGTCGTTCAAAATTTGCTCCTAAGTCTCATGAAGGTTTCCTACTAGGTTATGGCTCAAACTCTCACACTTACCGTGTCTACAACAATTTCACCCGAAAGGTTGAAGAGACGGTAGATGTGAATTTTGATGAATCCAACGGCTCGCAAGTAGAGCAATTGCCAATTGATGTAGGAGACAAAGACCCTTCGGAAGCAATCCAAGACTTGTCTATTGGCAAGGTCCGTCCAACGGAGGTGAAGGAGAGTACCTCGTCCGTCCAAGTGGAAGCTTCTACTTCACGACAAGGTGAACCGAGAGTTGATACAGAAGCATCCACAAGTGGAACACACCAAGATGAAGAAAACGAGGAAGAACATCACGAACGTCAACAACCTCCTTCTCCACCTCGACAAGAAAACGACAACGCCAACAATGAAGAAGATCAAGAAGAAGAAGAAGAACAAGATGAAGAAGATGTTCAACCAAGACCCAAGCAAAAGCTTTCACGAGTTCGAGCAAGAATTGCTAAAGACCATCCCGTCGAGCAAATCTACAATGATATTCAAATCGGGAGAATCACTCGCTCTAAAACTCGTTTAGCCAACTTTTGTGAAAACTATTCTTTCATCTCTAGCATTGAACCTATGAAGGTCGAAGAAGCATTGGAAGATCCTGATTGGATAAATGCTATGCATGAAGAGCTACACAATTTTGAGAGAAACCAAGTTTGGACATTGGTTGAGAAGCCCAACAACAACCACAACATCATTGGTACCAAATGGGTGTTTCGCAACAAGCAAGATGAATATGGACAAGTAGTTCGCAACAAAGCATGTCTCGTCGCCCAAGGCTACACACAAGTCGAAGGTATGGACTATGGTGAGACTTATGCTCCCGTTGCTAGACTTGAGTCCATTCAAATCTTACTTGCCTATGCTAATCACCATAATATCACCTTGTACCAAATGGACATTAAAAGTGCTTTTCTAAATGGTGAAATAGAGGAGGAAGTTTATGTTTAGCAACCTCCCGGCTTTGTCAATCCTAAGAAACCAAATCATGTTTACAAACTTCACAAAGCTCTTTATGGTCTTAAACAAGCTCCTAGGGCTTGGTATAAATGCTTGACCAAGTTCCTTATTGAAAAAGGCTTTGAAATTGGGAAGATTGATTCCACACTTTTTACTAAAAGGGTTAATGGAGAATTATTTGTATGCCAAATTTATGTTGATGATATCATATTTGGATCAACTAACCCTCATTTTAGTGAAAAGTTTGGAAAGCTAATGTCGGAGAAGTTTGAGATGTCAATGATGAGTGAACTCAAATTCTTTCTTGGGTTGCAAATCAAGACAACTAAGGAAGGTACTCTTGTGTCTCAAACAAAGTACACTAAGGACTTGTTCAAGAAGTTCAATATGCAAGAATGCAAAGGTATGTCTACACCCATGCCTACTAGTGGACATCTTTATTTGACCAAAGATGGTAAACCCGTTGACCAAAAGGTTTATCGCTCTATGATTGGATCATTGTTATACCTATGTGCTTCACGTCCCGATATTATGCTAAGTGTGTGCATGTGTGCAAGATATCAAGTTGCTCCTAAAGAATGTCATCTTAAGGCCGTAAAAAGGATAGTGAGATACTTAATTCATACACCAAATTTTGGCATTTGGTATCCTAAGAGGGCCTCTTTCGATCTTGTTGGCTATTCCGACTCGGACTATGTCGGAGACAAGGTTGATAGAAAGTCCACTTCGGGTACTTGTCAATTTCTTGGTAGATCTCTTGTGTCTTGGTCCTCCAAGAAACAAAACTCGGTATCCTTATCTACCACCGAAGCGGAATACATTGCCGCTGGTTCATGTTGTGCTCAATTACTTTGGATGACCCAAACTCTTAAAGATTATGGGATATATGTGAAACATGTTCCATTGCTTTGTGACAATGAAAGTGCTATCAAAATTGGTCATAATCCCGTACAACTTTCTCGAACTAAGCATATTGAAGTTCGTCATCATTTCATTCAAGATCATGTTGCTAAGGGTGACATTAATCTTAAGCATGTTCGCACCGAAAAGCAATTAGCGGATATATTTACTAAACCCCTTGATGAGAAAGTGTTTTGCAGGTTGAGAGGAGAATTGAACATCATTGATGCTTCAAACTTGGAGTAGAAACTCCATTGGATACATGCAAGACATGAGCTTATGACTAATCCATGATATCTCCCTTATGATGAATATATTATATCTTGGATAAATTTGCTTCTTGCATGTCATCTAACCCATGTAGGTACTTGGTTGAATCAAATTCCATGAGATTGTAATCTACTCACATCTTGAGCAATCTCTACATCACCAAATCTCTACACTATGGTGGATGAATACAAGGAAGCACGGAATCATTCTAACATATCCTTTTGACAAACTCTATGATTGAGCTTAATGATTGTCATTTTGGATACACAAGTGCTCTTCCTTGCAAGAACTAACCCATGTAGGTAGATGGACTCAAACTCCAAGTGGTGCTCCCAACTCTTGATGAGCTACATCAACCTTGAGCAACCCACACAATTTCAACTACATGGACAACACCACCAACCAAGGTATGTTATTCCATCTTAGAGAAGCTTTACTCCAAGTCATGAGCTAAAGCAACTCGACAAGATGTGAATACATCAAGATGCTTAAACGAAAAATGGTAACCCCATTTTGAGCTTAAACGATGAGTATGACCCATGATCAAGTGATCTCACTTGACTCCTAAGTCAATATACTCTAACATAGGTGACTTTGCCACCGACCATCTCTAGATGAAGTTCTCTCGTGTTCTTATTTGTCTTTTTGCATTTGTCTCATGCATATTGGTTTCCCCTTTCAAAAAAAAACTTCATCTAGATATCTTTCTTCTCTTTTCAGTTGTTCTGCATATCCTGCATCCAATTCATTGCAAATCATTCAGTTAATTCCTTGCAAATCTTTGTGAGACCTTTCTAGTCTAGTGAGCTGAGGTCACAAATGTTTTCTCTGCGATGAACTCGGTTTCACCAATTTGTTGTTTTCGGTCCAACCAAATCTTTTCGGTACAACCGAAGCATACCACTCGGTGCCACCGATTTCCCAACAGGAAAAACAGTTTGCCACTTATTATGTGTTTCTTTTAAATCCAGCTCCACTCAATGAATCTTGTCCTCTACAAGCATCACAATTTTATGCAGTGCTTTGTGTTGTGACTCAAGGACCAAACCCATACACAACAAATTCTAGAAGACCCTTCTTGGAAATTGATATCAAAGGGGGAGAGAGAGATCACATCAAAGCTTATCACTTAGAGAGATCACATTAGAGAGAGTATTAAGAGGGAGAAAGAGATCTCCCAGGGAGAGAATACTCAAGTAGAAAGTACTTTATCAAGGATCCCAGATGCTTGGTATTCAAGAGGAGAGATGCCACATGTCTTTTTGGGGGAAAGACATGTTCTTGTGTGCTTATTTGAATTAAGCTCTGTTCATTTATATATATTTTTCAGCTCTGAGTTTCTGTTCCCTATCTTCTCCCAGTATCCCATGCTAGATTCAGGGGGAGCAAGACATCTAAGGGAAAGGAATCAATCAAATTCATTGCATATCTTTACTCTTGGGGACATGTCTAATCCAATGTGGTACTCAGTACTCACTCTCTACATGTCATCCCAGTCTTGGTATTCTTGTGGTTTCTTTTGTTTGCTCTGGCTAGTAGATGTACCTGTGTTATCTAACCTTGTTTGTGCAGGTTCATTTCACCCTAAGCCAACTCAAGACTACAAGGTAAGTATATGCATCACGCACATGTGTATGAGGAATCCTTGCTGATGTACATATTGTTTGCAAGAAGGACTCATGAGCATGAAGGTACTTTCTTTAATATTCTTTGCTATGATGCATATGGCCAAGATACATGTAACACATTACCTACTCTATCATGGTTATGCTCTCACATGCTTCTCTATTCCATACTCACATGATTGCATACATATAGGGGGAGCCTATGCTTGTTACATGTCTTTCCGAAGCTTTACTTGCTATTCTTTATATCCTTACCTAAAGCTTTTATGTATGTTGCCATCAATTACCAAAAAGGGGGAGATTGAAAGCACAAGTGCTCCCTAGGTGGTTTTGGTAATTAATGTCAACATATCTCTTGTTGGACTAACACCTTTATCTAGTATGTTTCAGATAAGTTTAACAATGGAGTGGCATGGACTAAAGGATGTGGTAACTCCTTCAAGATGCTAAGGAGAAAGGATTGGCTCAAGATTCAAGCTCAAGACTCTTCATTTTACATTTTAGTGATCCAAGATCACATTGAGTCTATAGGAAAAGCCAATACTATCAAGGAGGGATGAGGTGTTGCTTAATGATCCTTTTGCTTCATGTGCTTAGTGATATGCTCCAAAACCCTCCACTACTTTCCCACTTCCACACGTATGACCTAAACCTAAAGTCAAACTCGGCCCTACCGATTCTTTCTATCCGGCGCCACCGAGTTCAAATGTCATAGCCACTGCCACAAACCCTAGGCAAATCGGTTTCACCGATAGGGATCACGGTCTCACCGAGATGGGATTGTAATCTCTCTGTGTATGTCCATCACCAGATTCGACCTCACCGAATTTGTGTAATCGGTACTACCGAGATTACAATGCAAACTTTCTGGTTAGCTAATTACCAAATTCGATCTCACCGAGTTTGAGTAATCGGTCTCACCGAGTTTGCCTGACCAACTCTCTGGTTAGCTAATTACCAAAATCGCTTCTCACCGAGTTTGTGTAATCGGTCTCACCGAGATTACGTTATGCCCTAACCCTAACCATATCGGTCCTACCGAGTTGCATGTCAGTCCTACCGAAAACCCTAACGGTCACTAGGTTTACTAAATCGGTCCGACCGAATTTGATGATTCGTTCCCACCGAGTTTGGTAAATTGTGTGTAACGGTTAGATTTTGTGTGGAGGCTATATATACCCCTCCACCTCCTCTTCATTCGTGGAGAGAGCCATCAGAACAAGCCTACACTTCCAGCATCCTATTTCTGAGAGAGAACTACCTACTCGTGTGTTGAGGCCAAGATATTCCATTCCAACCACATGAATTTTGATCTCTAGCCTTCCCCAAGTTGCTTTCCACTCAAATCTTCTTTCCACCAGATCCAAATCCTATGAGAGAGAGTTGAGTGTTGGGGAGACTATCATTTGAAGCACAAGAGAAAGGAGTTCATCATCAACACATCATTTGTTACTTCTTGGAGAGTGGTGTCTCCTAGATTGGCTAGGTGTCACTTGGGAGCCTCCGACAAGATTGTGGAGTTGAACCAATGAGTTTGTAAGGGCAAGGAGATCGCCTACTTCGTGAAGATCTACCGCTAGTGAGGCAAGTCCTTCGTGGGCGACGGCCATGGTGGGATAGACAAGGTTGCTTCTTCGTGTACCCTTCGTAGTGGAGCCCTTCGTGGACTCGCGCAACCGTTACCCTACATGTGTTGAAGTCTCCATCAACGTGGATGTACGATAGCACCACCTATCGGAACCACGACAAAAACATCCGTGTCTCCAATTGCATTTGATTTCTCCAAACCCTTCCCTTTACATTCTTGCAAGTTGCATGCTTTATTTTCCGCTGCCTACATACTCTTTGCATGCTTGCTTGTTATGGATTGAGAATGTTAAACTTGTGCCTAAACTCCACTTAAACCTAAAAGAAGTTAAAAACTGCAACTTTGGTACTTAGTGTCTAATCACCCCCCTCTAGACACCTCTTCTCAAGATCCTACACAGGGTAGTACTGCTTCCGCGCCGTACACCATAAAAAATGGTGTATATCCGGTGGTACGATTCGGCATGGTCCGCAGCCCCTAGAATACGGAGTCAAGCTCCTCGACCCAGTGCATGTCTGATTCTGTCAAGGACCGCACTAGTCTGGGTTTGATGCCGCTCATAATGAGACCATTTGCACGTTCGACCTAACCGTTTGTTTGGGGATGGTAGACGGAGGCGTAATCGAGCTTAATGCCCATGTTGCCGCACCAGGTTTTCACTTCATCGGCTGTGAAGTTTGAGCCATATCAGTGATGATGCTGTGGGGGGCGCCGTATCGGTGTACAACCCAGGATGTGAAGTCTATCACTGGTCCGGATTCGGCCATTTTGACTGGTTTAGCTTCTATCCATTTGGTGAACTTGTCCACCATGACCAATAAGTATTTTTTTTCTTATGGCTTCCCCCTTTAAGGAGTCCGACCATATCCAGCCCCCATACCGCGAAGGGCCAAGTAATGGGGATTGTTTGGAGAGCGGTAGGGGGCATATGACTCTGATTGGCAAAGAGCTGGCAACCAACGCAGTGTTGGACAAGGTCCTGTGCGTCCGCTCAGGCTGTAGGCCAATAAAAGCCTGTGCGGAAGGCCTTGCTGACAAGTGCCCGAGCCACGGCGTGGTGCCCGCCCAGTCCGGCATGGATTTCAGCCAAGAGCTGCCGCCCTTCCTCTTCGGAGATGCTCCTTTGGAGCACTCCGGTCGCACTTTTCTTGTAGAGTTCCCCTTCGTGGACTTTGTAGGCTTTAGAACGCCGCACAATGCAACGTGCTTCATTTTGGTCCTCTGGGAGCTCCTGCCTATTTAGGTAGGCCAAGAAAGGCTCAGTCCACGAGGCGATTACAGCCATGATTTCGTGGGCCGAAGGTGTTATTTCGGTGGCGGAGCCTCCGATTATGTCTGATGGTTCGGAGTCTGGGGGTGTATTCGGATCCGTGCTAGTGCTGCCGGATTCCCCTTCCCATACCACAGATGGCTTGAACAGCCTTTCTAGGAATATGTTAGGTGGGACAGGGTCGCGTTTAGCACCGATGCGGGCGAGGATATCCGCCGCTTGATTGTTTTCTCGAGCCACATGGTGGAATTCGAGCCCCTCGAACCGAGCTGACATTTTGAGGACGGCATTACGGTAGGCCGCCATTTTCGGATCCTTGGCATCAAAGTCTCCGTTTATTTGTGATATTGCGAGGTTTGAATCCCCGCGTACCTCCAGGCGTTGAATGCCCATAGAAACTGCCATTGGAAGACCGTGAACAGAGCCTCGTATTCGGCTGCATTGTTGGAGTCTGTGTATAATATTTGGAGTGCGTACTGGACCGTGTCTCCGGTGGGAGACGTCAGGACTACACCTGCTCCTAATCCGGCCAGCATTTTAGAGTCGTCAAAGTGCATGATCCAGTTAGAGTACGCGCCATACTCTTTAGGGAGTTCGGCTTCTGTCCATTCGGCGACAAAGTCAGCCAATACATGCGACTTGATGGCCCGCCGTGGCTTGTATGTTATGTCGAACGGAAGGAGCTCGATGGCCCATTTAGCAATCCGGCCCGTAGCATCGCGGTTATTTATTATGTTGTTGAGTGGTACTTCGGAGGCCACCGTAATCGAACACTCTTGAAAGTAGTGTCGTAGCTTCCGAGATGCCATGAAGACCGCGTATGCTATTTTTTGATAGTGTGGGTATCGAGATTTGCATGGGTTGAGGACTGTGGACACGTAAAAAACCGGCTTTTGGAGCGGGAATTTGTATCCGTCGACCTCTCGTTCGACGACGAGCACTGCGCTTACAACTTGATGTGTTATAGCTATGTACAGTAGCATAGGTTCGCCAATATTTGGCGCTGTTAGGACTGGATTACTGGCCAATAAGGTCTTTATTTCGTCCAGTCCGGCCGCGGCCGCATCCGTCCATACGAAGTGTTCGGTGCACCGAAGAAGGCGGTAGAGAGGTAATGCCTTTTCTCCTAACCTGGAGATAAAGAGGCTTAAGGCAGCCACGCATCCAGCTAGTTTCTGGATGTGCTTGAGATCTGTTGGTATAGCCAATTGCGACAGAGCTCGAATTTTTGCCGGATTCGCTTCAATTCCTCTATTGGAAACAATGAAGCCGAGCAGTTTCCCAGAGGGAACGCGGAAAACATATTTTTCCGAGTTCATCTTGATGTCATGTTCGGAGGTTATCGAACGTAAGCCTCAAGTCATTGATTAGGGTTTCGACGTGTCTTGTTTTTATGACAACGTCGTCCACGTATGCCTCCACTGTTTTGCCGATTTGCTTTTCCAGGCATGTTTGAACCATGCGTTGATAGGTTGCGCCGGCGTTTTTAAGCCCGAAAGGCATTATGTTGAAGCAGAAAGGACCATATGGTGTTATGAAAGCTGTTGCGGCTTGGTCGGATTCTACCGTCTTTATTTGATGGTATCCGGAGTATGCATCGAGAAAACACAGTGAGTCGTGTCCTGTTATGGCGTCGATGATTTGGTCGATGCGAGGAAGGGGAAGGGATCCTTGGAGCAGGCCTTATTGAGGTCTTTGAAGTCGACGCATAGGCACCAGGATTTTTCCTTCTTTGGTACCATTACCAGATTTGCCAGCCATTCTGGATGCTTGATATCTCTGATGAATCCGGCCTCGAGTAGCTTGGCTAGCTCTTCCCCCATGCCTTGCTGTTTGGGCTCTGAAAACTGCCTTAGAGTCTGTTTGACAGGCTTGTATCCTTTCAGTATATTGAGGTTGTGTTCGGCCAGTCTGCGTGGGATGCCTGGCATGTCCGAAGGTTGCCAGGCGAAGATGTCCCAATTCTCGCGTAGGAATTCTCGTAGTGTGGCGTCCATTGTGGGGCTCAACTGTGTCCCGATGGAGGCTGTCTTCGTGGGGTCCGTTGGGTGGACCTGGAATTTGACTATCTCGTATGCGGGTTTGAATAAGGTGGACTTGGGTCGCTTGTCGAGTATCACATCGTCCCTGTCCAGGGTGGCACGCAGCGTCGTTAGTTCTTCAGCTGCTAGGGCTTCGGATAATGCCTCCAGGTCTAGTTCTGCGGTTTTGTTTTCGGTGCGAAGTGCGACGTCCGGATCACTGACTAGAGTGATGATTCCATTGGGTCCGGGCATTTTAAGCTTCATGTACCCGTAATGGGGTATAGCTTGAAAGCTTTTAAACGCATCCCGCCCTAAAAGGGTGTGGTATCCGCTGCTGAAAGGAGCCACTTGGAATGTGATTTCTTCGGGCCTGTAATTCTCCGGCGTGCCGAATACCACATCGAGTGTGATTTTTCCCGCACACCGTGCTTCCCGACTAGGGATGATTCCCCAGAAGGTTGTGCCGCTTTGCTCAATGCGGCTTTTATCAATTTCCATCTTGCTAAGTGTTTCTTCGTAGATTAAGTTTAATCGACTTCCGCCGTCCATGAGTACTTTGGTGATCCGGAAGCCGTCCATGATTGGGCTAAGGACCAAAGCGGCTGGTGCCCAGGCTGTCTGGAATTGAGGTTCGTCACTGGCGCTGAAAGTTATAGCAGTGTCGTTCCACGGATTTATTTTTGCCACGTGGCAGATTTCAGCGGAGCTTCGATGAGCTCGCTTGCGCCAATTATTTGAGGCGAAAGTCTCGAAGACTGTTAGTACCGCATTGTTTTCTTTGGCGGGACTTTGTTCTGCTTTATGGCTTACAAGAAGATCCTCGCCACTTTTTGCTACCTGCCGGAGTATCCAACATGCTCTAAGGCTATGTGTTGGTGTAGTGTCCGGCGTGCTGTGGAGTTTACATGGCCCATTGAGCCACTCTTCCAATACGGTTCCACGCCCTGGGGTGGGCTTTGGTTTTTTGTTGATTGGATCGGTTGACTTACGAGAGTTCGCCCTTTTAGCTCGGACAGAGGTTTTAGTGACAGCCGGATTGTCCCAAAATTCTATTTGGGTTTTCCAGGTGCTTTCCATCGCACAGTACTTCTGTACTATGGTTGCCAAGTCAGCAAAGTGTGCTATGTCACGACGACTTATGGCATTAAGGATTCCTTTGTTCGTGCAGTTTTTGCAGAAAAGTGAGACTGCGTCCTCCTCAGGACAGTCCTTGATCTTGTTTAGCACAAGGAGGAATTTGGCCCTGTAACGATGTACTGTCTCTTCGGGCTCTTGTCTGATGTGGGAGAGAGGGTTTAAGTACGGGTGGGTGGGGGTAGCTGAATCTGGATTTTGATTCGATCTAACGCCCTGCGGCAGGGAAGCTTCCGGTCTTGACAGCTCGGGATCCGGGGTGCTGCCCAATTTCTTCGGCCCAATATCCAATTCTAAGCCCGGGGTATGGGTCATGTCTTCCCTTGAGCGGGTGTCCGGCTCAGGGAGCTCGGTGATCCGGACATAACTCGTCCTCAAGATAGAGGGGTAATCCGTATGTGGCTCCTCCACTACCGCTATCTCGTGGGTGGCCGGCGGGGATTTAATGTCCCTTTGGTCGGGTTTAAGCCCAATCCGGTCATAGTCTGTGGTGACTCCCAGAGTGGCGATGCGATCCAAGAGCTCATTAAGGGAGGAGAGCTCCATCGGATTCATCTGCTCGGTAAGTTCTGAGTCGACGTTGAGGTTATGCGTGATGACCCGAGAGGTCATCATTGGCGCGACAGCCGACGGGGCAGTCATGATGAAGCCGCCTAGTAGGAGAGTTTGGCCTACAGCCAGTGCTCCCCCGGAGGTGATGTTTTCCTTGACAACGAGATGGGCCATCGAGCCTTGCGGTGACGACACAGAGGAACTCTCAATGAAAGCACCAATGCCGGTGTCAAAACCGGCAGATCTCGGGTAGGGGGTTCCGATCTGTGCGTCTTAGGCTAATGGTAACAGGAGGCAAGGGACACAATGTTTACCCAGGTTCGGGCCCTCTCTATGGAGGTAAAACCCTACTTCCTGCTTGACTGATATTGATGATACGAGTAGTACAAGAGTTGATCTACCACGAGATCGTAGAGGCTAAACCCTAGAAGCTAGCCTATGATGATTATGATTGTGATCGTCCCTCTAAGGACCAACCTCTCCGGTTTATATAGACACCAGAGAGGGCTAGGGTTTACATGGAGTCAGTTACAAGGAAGGAAATATAATATCCGGATCACCAAGCTTGTCTTCCACGCAAAGGAGAGTCCCCTCCGGACACGGGACAGAGTCTTGAATCTTGTATCTTCACGCTCCATCAATCCGGACAAAGTATATAGTCTGGCTGTCCGGATACCCCCTAATCCAGGACTCCCTCAGCAGCCCAAGCTTAACATGTTATTTTGTCCGTGTGCAAGATGCAATGGAACGTGCCGGAGTGGTGTGCCCAGCTGCCATGCAGCGAGGCGGAAGCTTCTGCTGTTGCACATGTTGCGACAGGCCAGGTGGGCCCTGCTGCCACGGCCCAAGGCGGCAGCCGCTGCGTATGGCCACACGGCAGCTCGAACCCTTTCAAATGCATATCAATTTGGAAGAAACTTGCTAGTAATAGTACTTGGGTTAATGGATCAACTGATTTCTATGCTAATCACGAGTTTGTTTCTCCGAAACGGCCAAAAAATCGGTCAGACTCGTCAGCTCACCGTACACTAAACAATACCCCGGCCAAAGCAGCATGGCCTCCGCGTACAGGGCGCCGCAGCGGCTGCCGCCTCGGACCGTGGCGGCAGGGCCCAACCCGGCATGCGCACACGAGTTGGTGTCGTCTAGCTGCGTGGCGGCAGGGTCCGCCACTCGAGTCCGTTTCGTTGCAGCTGCTTCGCGAATGAATAAACCGGTTAAGCCAGAGCTGCCGCCTGCTCCCGAGGCGGCAGGGGCTTCAGGCAGCGCCTGTGGCGGCTGGCGCACCTGCCGCCATGGTGCATCTGGTCTTTTTTGTCAATTTGTCTTGAAGGGGGTCTTTTCTAGCAATTCGATTCAGCAGATGATCTTTTTGGACAAAAAATCGATCCGGCGACGGGCTTCATTTTTGCCGATTGCTTCGCGGGGGCCTAGCCGGCCACTGAGCGTTGGGTGATCAGGCGGCGGCGGTGGAGTGGGCTCCCTC
Organism: Aegilops longissima; assembly: GCA_021605205.1. Classification (NCBI taxonomy): domain Eukaryota; kingdom Viridiplantae; phylum Streptophyta; class Magnoliopsida; order Poales; family Poaceae; genus Aegilops; species Aegilops longissima. The sequence continues at coordinate 644,473,751 of CM038680.1, forward strand.
TCCCTCGGAGGAGGCGGGCGCTCCTCCGGCCGGCGCCGAGCCTCTGGGTTCTGGAGTACTTGCTGGTTTTCTGCCATCATGCGGCGCGAGCGTCGACTGTTGCTGTCAGCCGGCTTCGGGTCCCGCTGATCGCGGCTGCCGCCGCTAGGGGACCGAGAGGTCACTCCATTCTCGCGATGGGGCAGGTGGGTGTCGGTCTGTCGGCCGGCTCCCACAATGCGGTTGCCCGGGTCTTGCTGCGCGTTCACAGCGTTGGTGAGCTCCTCGAGGCGCTCCATCTGGATGTGCAGGTCCTCGCCCTCTAGGTGCTTGAGCTCGTCTGCGTTCGCCTGGGCGGCACACATGTTTTGCGCCGAGATTTCATAGACGGGGCATCCGATTCCCAGCATGCTGGCGATCGCAGCGCCGCGTTGTCGGATGGCACCTGCCCGGCTAGGCTCAGCCGCAGCCGGCGTCTCTCCGACCACGCTGTCAATCTCGCACTGAGTGGCTTCAGCGCCGCCATCTTGGTGGCGTTGTCGAAGAGCTTGGCTAGGAACTCCTCCAGCTCCTCCTGGGTGGCATCAGCACGAGCAGGAGTCGCTAAGGCGTCTATGGCCGCCTCCAGCGGTTCCTGGTTGGATCCACCAGCGTCTTGGCTATCGCCAATGACCATCACCTCCACAATGGTGCCGGCGTTGGGCGCGGTGATGTCTGCTAGAACTACGTCGGTATTCCCCAAAGAGGAAGGGATGATGAAGTATAGCGACGTAGGTATTTCCCTCAGTGGTGAGACCAAGGTTATCGAACTAGTAGGAGAACCTCCTAGCACCACGTAAACAGCCCCTGCACACAAATAACAAATACTCGCAACCCAACGTGTTAAAGGGGTTATCAATCCCTTTCGGTTACGGCGCCTCAAGATAGGTAAATAACATGAGATAAAAGTGGTAGATAGGATAAATAGATCGCGGAACAAATAAATTGCAACAAGGTATTTTGGTATTTTTGGTTTAATAGATCTGAAAATAAAAGCAAAGGAAAATAGATCGCAAAGGCAAATATGATGAAAAGAGACCCGCGGGCCGTAGGTTTCACTAGTGGCTTCTCTCGAGAAAAATAGCAAACGGCGGGAAAACAATTACTATTGGGCAATTGATAGAACTTCAAATAATCATACGATACCCAGGCAATGATCATTATATAGGCATCCCGTCCAAGATTAGTAGACCGACTCCTGCCTGCATCTACTACTATTACTCCACACATCGACCGCTATCCAGTATGCATCTAGTGTATTAAGTTCACGAAAAACCGGAGTAATGCAATAAGAATGATGACATGATGTAGACAAGATCTATTTATGTAGAAATAGACCCCATCTTATTATCCTTAATAGCAACGATACATACGTGTCGTTTCCCTTTCTGTCACTAGGATCAAGCACCGTAAGATCGAACCCATCACAACGCACCTCTACCCATTGCAAGATAAAGAGATCAAGTTGGCCAAACAAAACCCAAGTATCGGAGAAAAAATACAAGGCTATAATCAATCATGCATATAAGAGATCAAAGAAGAGTCAAATATCTTTCACGGATAAAAACATAGATCTGATCATAATCTCAAAGTTCATCGGATCCCAATAAACACACCGCAAAAAGACTTACATCATATGGATCTCCAAGAGACCATTGTATTGATAATCAAGAGAGACAGAGAGGAAGCCATCTAGCTACTAACTACAGACCCGTAGGTCTACAAAGAACTACTCACGCATCATTGGAGGGGCGCCAATGGACATGATGAACCCCTCTGAGATGGTGTCTAGATTGGATCTGGTGTTTCTGGACTCCGCGGCAGTTGGAATTGATTTCCGTCGACTCCCCTAGGGTTTCTGGAATATTGGGGTATTTATAGAGCAAAGAGGCGGTGCGGGAGGCCAACAAGGAGGGCACAACCAACTGGGGCACGCCTGGGCCCCCAGGCGCGCCCTAGTGGGTTGTGCTCCCCTGAGCTCCCTCAAAAGCGTTCTCGCCCACCGGATGTCTTTCGCCCAAAAATTCCACAAAAAGTTTCGCTGCGTTTGGACTCTGTTTGGTATTGATTTCCTGCGATGTAAAAAACATGCAGAAAACGGCAACTGGTACTAGGCATGTGATGCCCCCGATTCAATCGTACAATAATCATACACGCAAACGTGTATGATCAAGATCAGGGACTCACGGGAAGATATCACAACACAACTCTAAAACATAAAATATGTCATACAAGCATCATAATACAAGCCAGGGGCCTCGAGGGCTCGAATACAAGTGCTCGATCATAGAAGCGTCAGCGGAAGCAACAATATCTGAGTACAAACATAAGTTAAACAAATTTGCCTTAAGAAGGCTAGCACAAACGGGGATATAGATCGAAAGAGGCGCAGGCCTCCTGCCTGGGATCCTCCTAAACTACTCCTGGTCGCCGCCGGGCTGCACGTAGTAGTAGGCACCTCCCAGTAGTAGGAGTGGTCGCCGACGGTGGCGCCGGCCCTGGTTCAATTCTGGTTGCGGCAACCAGGTAGAAGGGAAAGGGGGAAAAGAGGGAGAAAAGCAACCGTGAGTACTCATCCAAAGTACTCGCAAGCAAGGAGCTACACTACATATGCATGGATATATGTGTAAAGGGCCATGTCAGTGGACTGAACTGCAGAATGCTAGAATAAGTGGGGGATAGCTAAATCCCATCGAAGACTACGCTTCTGGCAGCCTCCGTCTTGCAGCATGTAGAAGAGAGTAGATCAAGTCCTCCAAGTAGCATCGCATAGCATAATCCTACCCGCGATCCCTCCTCATCGCCCTATTAGAGAGCGATCACCGGTTATATCCGCACTTGGAAGGGTGTGTTTTATTAAGTATCCAGTTCTAGTTGTCATAAGGTCAAGGTACAACTCCAAGTCGCCTTGTTACCAAGATCATGGCTATTCAATAGATTAACTTCCTGCAGGGTGCACCACATAACCCAACACGCCGATCCCATTTGGCCGGACACACTTTTTCGGGTCATGCCCACCGCTGAAGATCAACACGCCGCAGCCCCACCTAGGCACAACAGAGAGGTCAGCATGCCGGTCTAAACCTAAGTGCACAGGGTCCGGGCCCATCGCCTTAGCACACCAAGACGCTGCGTCTGACGCTGCCGGAAGCGTAACTAGCCCCTTAATACAAGAGCAGGCTTACGTTCCAATCCCGCGCAAGGCCCGGCGGCCGACGTCACGAAGGCTTCGGCTAATACCACAATGCCGAGTGCCCATAACTGTTCCCGCGTAGTTGGTTAGTGCGTATAGACCAAATGGCCAGACTCAGATCAAATACCAAGATCTCGTTAAGCGTGTTAAGTATCCGCGAACGCCGACCAGGGCCAGCCCACCTCTCTCCTAGGTGGTCTCAACCTGCCCTGTCGCTCCGCCACAAAGTAACAGTCGGGGGCCGTCGGGAACCCAGGCCCACCACTACCTGGGTGGAACCACCTGCCCCTTCAGCCCCCATCTCCGAACAGTATCACAGGTAATGTAACAGTGTAAAGTATATAGTATATGCCCGTGATCACCTCCCGAAGTGATCACAGCCCAGTAGTATAGCATGGCAGACGGACAAGAGTGTAGGGCCACTGATGGAACACTAGCATCCTATACTAAGCAGTAGGATAGCAGGTAAAGGTAACAACAAGAGTAGCAAGGACAAAGCTATGCAGCAAGATAGGATTAGCGAAAACAAGAATATGCTACACTACTCTAATGCAAGCAAGATAGAGAAGAATAGGCGATATCCGTGATCAAGGGGGGGCTTGCTCGAAGCTCAGCCGAGAAGGAGGGTCGTCGGGGACGAGTCCACCACAGGACATCAAGATCGCTGTGGGGTCTACCAAGAGAAGAGGGGGAGAAACAGTAAATACATAGCAAGCAAGTGCATAACAGACAACATGCGAGCTAGACGGTTCTAACGCAGATGAGGTGATATCGGTGAAGGGGGGAAACATCCGGGAAAATATCCCCGGTGTTTCGCGTTTTCAGACAGGTGAATCGGAGGAGAAAAGTTGCGTGTTCGCTATGCAAGGGATGCGTGGCGGACGAACGGGCTGCGTATACGGATTCGTCTCGTCGTTCTGAGCAACTTTCATGTAGAAAACATTTTTATCTGAGCTACGGTTTATTTTATATGATTTTCTAATGTTTTAATCATTTCCTGATTTTAATTATTTATTTAAATCCAACATTATCCAGAACAGTGCATGCTGACGTCAGCATGACGTCAGCAGAGGTGATGACTAGGTCGCTGACGTGTGGGACCCACCTGTCATAGGCTGTTCACTAATTATCAGCTAACATTTTAATTAGCAGGTTAATTAGATTTAATTAGTTAACTAAACGGAGTTAATTAATTATCCTAATTAATTAATTGTTACTATTTTTTATTATCATTTTTTTAAAACGTTTCAGAGGGGGCTGCCCCACATGTCATTGCCCCTAGGGGCCATAGCGGGTCGGGCGTCACGCACACCCAAATGCGCTACTGCCCGCCGGGTTCACTGACCTGGCGCCGCGGCGTCTGGTGGGAGTTAGCGGCCAAGGCCGCCAGAGAGCTCCGGTGAGCTGTAGCCGGGTGGAGCTGGGGGGGCAGAGGCAGGGAGGCGTTGGCCGGCCAAGGGCGCAGTCGGAGGCGGGGACCGGACCGGGCGATGGTGACGGTGATGAGCAGGCTAGTGTGGGGCATGGTCGATGGCGTTGGCCGGCGAGCAGCTGCAGCGGGGCAGAACGGAACCAGCAGTGCAGCAAGCAGCAGAGGCCCGGGTGCGGCGCGGGACGCACGGGAGCGCTGGGTGCGCTCCGGGGGCGATTAGGGGCAAACGGGACGCGCGCGCATCGCGCGGGCGGGCGCGGGTGGTCGGTGCGGTGAGCAGGGGAGCGAAGGGAGGCGTGGCATCACCAACGTTGCCGAAAAGAGAGGGCAGTGAGGCTCGTTGGAGACCGGTGAGGAGGATGGGGACGAGCGACGGCTGGGTGGCGATCCGACGAGGAAGAGGAAGCAGGCCGGCAGGGAGGTGCTCCGGCGATGGCGTCCAACGGCGACGGCAACAGGGCGGTCGTCGAGCTCGAGCGGCGAGCGGCGGCCTTCGGGGATGCGAGGCATCGGCGGAAGGGAGAAGAGGCCGGGTCAGCACGGCAACAAAAGAAGCGGGAGCCGTGGCGGCGTGCGGGCGGTGTCGAGGCGGCGGTGTCGATCCGTGCAAGCCCCGATCCGATCTGGATCGTGGGGAGGGGAACGGCGTGGGGGGGAGGAATGGGAGTGAGTGGGTGAGGTGGGTTAGGGTTTCAGGGGTTAATGGGGGAGTGGGGCGGATGGGCCAGGGGTAAGGAGCTGGGACGGCCTGGTTTGCCTGGTGGCCATCTGGGCCACGGCCTAGCAGGGGGCCTTTTTAGTCTTTATTTATTTTCTCTTTTGTTTTGTTTTTCTTTATAGTTTTGTAGTCTTGCTGATCTAATTAGTTAAATGTGCCACTTGGCACATAAATACTAGGCAAGGTTTTTAAAGCAGCACACAAAGTTCCAAAATATTTTGAATAGTTTTAACTATTTGTTTAAGTTGAAATGGTTCAAATAATTACTGGTGATTTAGTTTTAAATAGGTTAGGGCCACTTTTAAATATTCAAAAGAGGTTTGATCCTACATGACAAACAATTAGGGAATATTTTCAACCCACCGAACATTTTAGTTTTAATATTTGAAAACTTTTATTGTTTGCTTGATTTTGAATTTGAATTCGAACCGGTTTTGAACTAATGTGAGATTATCAACACTAACCGAGGTGATGTGGCATCATTTCCAGAGGGTTACTGTAGCTTAATTATCCGGGCGTCACAATTCTCCTCCACTACAAGAAATCTCGTCCCGAGATTTAAGAGGTGGCGTAAGGGGGAAATTTGTGGTTGTGAAATTCTAGCGGATCTTCCTGGTCTTGGTTGGTCTTCTCGAAGAGGTCGATCCCTTACATGGACGTCTTTATTTCTCTGCTTCAGGTCGTCATGATGAAGTCATCATCCTTTCTTCGGACATTTCATCGTACTTACGAAAGAATGAGGGAGTATACCGGAAGTATGGAACTCTGCACGGTTACTTATTCGGTAGATAACCATTAGGGAAGGTGGCGAAAAGTAACTCTCGAATTGAAACTTAAGAAATTATCGAGAGCAAAGTAAGAAGGTGCAAAAGTAGAAGTTCCAAGCGCATAGGCAATCGTTCATTGCCTGATACGAAATGTGAAAGGGGTTCAGAGCAATGGGAATAAGCATTGCGTCCGATACCAGAATAGATCATTAGGCAGGTGGCCCGTGAACTACATACGAAATCAAGCTCTAGGAATTACTTTGGCAACAGGGTGTACAAGAGAGTCAGGTTTCGATCCTGTGGAACAATGGGTTATGGGCCCACCAGGTGCTTTAAAGTAGAAAGGGGGGGCAGACATCTTGCACGGTCACGATAGCAAGGCATGTCAAAGGCTAGCCTGTCAGTTATGTCGGCAACAACATCGATACCAAGGGCGAGGGACGAAGAGAACCATTTTCCTGCTCGTTGAACGAGGCGGACCAATAGGCAAAGTTCTCGTCCATCGGTGGTTACTAGAATGTCATCAACAATTGTAACAGGGTCTTGCTGACAGAATTGTACAATGAGGTGTTTACATAAGCAGGAGAATATTACTGCTTAGATCATATAGATCACAAGAAAGGTTAAACCAAACAGTGGAAAGGAAAATATGATTATCAGATTAAACAGAACAATGGAAAGGAAAATGTGTTAAAACACATATTTCAGGGGTATTTCCTTCCCAAGGACAAACAGAGCATGATAACCATGACATGATATTAAGTAGAAAAGCCTCTAGGTGAGGGGAGAGAAATTTTCATGACATTATCCATACAACGGTGTTTGGATATTTGATAAAGAAAATCTAGCATTGTGCTTCAAATGTTTTTATTAAAGATCGGAGTATCACAGACATGCTTCAAGATAGCATTGACATGGTCATCAAGTAAGGTTTAGAATTTGGATGCACGAAGGATCCATCATGAACAACTTGTAGAATAAGTTTTACAATTTCCTCGTGGAAGAATGGATAACCTTGCTAAAAGGAAGAACTATAACAATAGGCCCTCCAGCCAGGTGTGCTAGGCATGACATCACCTTACCGGGTCATATAAAGACCAATGTTATAACTCTTGGAAAATGAGTCCCAACCATCCTATCTGATTGGGATTCATATCTGATTGGTGTTAGGATATCTCAGACTCAGGATGCCTGAGAAGAAGAGGTGCAACACAATTGACGAGATGACATTATATGATTCTCGAGAAATGAACTATGGAAGCGAGTTCCGAACAAGGGTTCATCATTAAGCCAAGGAGAGGATGAGGAGGTTGCTGATGGACTCAGCGACCATTTATTGAGATTTCCAAAAAGATGGATTGCCACAATTATGAGAACAAGGACATAACATTTGTCAGATCAAGTGATATAATGAGGTATGCTCGAGGAAAACATACACAATTAAATATTGGTTGAAAGGTGCACCCGCAATATGGGCTTAGGTAGCATGGTCAATGTTAGAATGGTGATTCGATAACCAATGGTCTAAGAATGAAATATCGACCAATAACTTCAAAGCAATAGGGTTGCTAGAAGTTTTGAATTCGCACATCATAGTTCAAATGTCGGTTTTCCGGTTAGAAACAACACGGGGGCCAAGAGATGAATGTAGATGGCGAGAAGTATCACTATACCAAGAATTCTTAAGAGGTGGAGCAATCCTCACAACATTCTTGATACAGAAGACAATAATACTACAAGGTAGAACAAAACCTAAGCCAGATAGCAAGGAAATCAAGGTACAGCACAAGACATGAACAAGTTTGTGTTGGGGGAAGGCAAAAAATGTTGTCGATGATAACACAAATCATCGAGGGGAAAGGATGGTATTTCTCATCACGGGTTCGATTGATATCCTATAAGAACTCGGAATGTTGATGATGATCACGACACAATTGTCGAGAGATTTCATGAAGATGTAATCGATCGGCGATGACATCAAGTCAAAGGAATGATGACGCGAAGGGTTATTGGAACCACGAGTACGACGCAACTCAAAATCAAGCTTGTTGTTCAAGGTGAAATGATATGATGAGCAAAGTCGACGTAAGCTTAGCTCATCGTCGAAAACTTTGCTCCGGGAAGAAGGACAGGTAGTACAGTTAAAAAGTTGCACGATAATGATATGGCCGATCAGGCTAGGAATGGCGTGATCGGGTACAAACTCGTACTTAAAGAATATTATCAAGAGTTGTTGAACTGTAGTGCAGACTCGGTTCAGTTATCGGTGTCTTTGAGTGTTTAATAACTCAGAGCCCATGAAAAACTGTAATCAGTGAGAATGTAGTACTTGATGAAGAACTCATAAGAATTTATGCAGTTCCAAGATAATCTCGAGATACCAGGGGGGTAATACTCGAAGATGGATCAAAGTAGAGGTTGGACTGGGGTATTGATCTGCAGAAGACAAATGTTTAAACTTGCCCGAGAAATGGGAACAAAGAATAACAATATGGTCGAAACCATAACTACAAGGGGTCCAATTTAATGACACCAAAAGAATTACTCAAATGAGTAAATATTTGGCTAGAAGCTTCCATGATAAGTTCCACATCGGGTCCATGGGCATGAACACAGAGTTCAAGGTCGACTCCCACTTCTCCAATGCATACCCTTTCATTCACTTCTCGCTTTCGATGAAGTTGTAGTGTTGAAATATTATCTAGGAAAACACCAGAAGAGTATGACTCGTGAAAACTCTCGGGTGCATACGGTTAGGGAAGGCATAGGTTCAACCCATAGGGGCATCTTAGGAACATATACCACAAACTTCAGGAGTAATTATCACCAGCTCGAAAGTAGAGCATGGTTGACAAAGCAGATGATACAATTTACCAAAGGCATTATATACCCGTGGAAAGGCTCACAAGGTTATTGAATATGAAGGACGATGTCGGATGAAATCCAACAATGGATCGGGCGATCCACAACAGAGCTGATGTGAGTATCGGTACTCCATCAGAGGAAGAAAGAATGCACGGGCATCATATTATAGAACATCAGAATAATTCGATGCTTAGATAACAAAGGAATTATTATTTCCAAAACAAAGGATCAGAAGCAGACGCTCTGATCAAGGATGGATAAGTTGGATAGACCAGAGGCACAATTGACGACAAATAGTTTGGTCGAGAACCAGCTCATGTTCAAAATGACGTCTGAGCCGGAAAGATAATTTAGAAGGGTTGATAGATGATTGTGTGCATCCGCACACATGTTGAATCAATAGGATCAAAATGACGGTGTCAAAAGATACTAGTGAATATTGCTAGTGATATGGGAGCATCCATAATGTAAGCATACAAGTATTTGCAGAGCAATAGTTTGAAGAGGATGCTCAGAAGGTTGGATAGTATTTCAGAGTATCTTATGAAGCATACGAACAATTGGGGATGAACAGATACTCAATAAGTGCGAGGAATTTTCAATAGGGATATTCATGTGGTAAAGAACTGCAAGCAGTAAGCTTAAAGGATTTTCAGAACAACGAAGAGCAATTTAGGGCATCTTGTAATAACAAGAGCAACTGAGGATGAAGGTATGAACGACAATTGTAGGTAGTTATCCATAAGGGTATATCGCTGGTAGGGGATTGTAAAGTCGGTGGGCACAAGGGTCTCGGGAAAACCTCGAAGAGTATCTTCTGAATCTTCTGGTGCAGCAAGCGATCATCTGGAGCGAGGGGCTCTCCGGGAGAAAGTATTTCGAGAACCTAAAGTTAGTCTATTTAGCAAAATCATTTAACCCGAATAGGGGAGAGATTAGAGTCCCAGAGTAAAGATCGAGGAGTAAAAGATCCTTGTACCACCCAATGGCGATGTGGACCAGTAAGGCACACAGCCATGTTAATAAAAGTTTTGTAATGTCTAGACTCGACTTCGGCCAAGGAGTGTGGAAGGGGGATTCCTATAGGCAGTCGGCTCTGATACCAACTTGTGACGCCCCTGATTCAATCATACACTAATCATACACGCAAACGTGTACGATCAAGATCAGGGACTCATGGGAAGATATCACAACACAACTCTAAAACATAAAATATGTCATACAAGCATCATAATACAAGCCAGGGGCCTCGAGGGCTCGAATACAAGTGCTCGATCATAGACGCGTCGTGAAGCAACAATATCTGAGTACGAGACATAAGTTAAACAAATTTTCCTTAAGAAGGCTAGCACAAACGGGATATAGATCGAAGAGGCGCAGCCTCCCGCCTCAGGATCCTCCTAAACTACTCCCGGTCGTCGCCGCCGGGCTGCACGTAGTAGTAGGCACCTCCTCCAGTAGTAGGAGTCGCCGCCGACGGTGGCGCCTGCCCTGGTCCGACATCTGGTTGAGGCAACCAGGTAGAAGGGAAAGGGGGAAAAGCAACCATGAGTACTCATCCAAAGTACTCTCAAGCAAGGAGCTACACTACATATGCATGGATATATGTGTAAAGGGCCATATCAGTGGACTGAACTGCAGAATGCCAGAATAAGAGGGGGATAGCTAAATCCTATCGAAGACTACGCTTCTGGCAGCCTCCGTCTTGCAGCATGTAGAAGAGAGTAGACTGAAGTCCTCCAAGTAGCATCGCATAGCATAATCCTACCCGGCGATCCCCTCCTCATTGCCCTGTTAGAGAGCGATCACCGGGTTATATTTGGCACTTGGAAGGGTGTGTTTTAGTAAGTATCCAGTTCTAGTTGTCATAAAGTCAAGGTACAACTCTAAGTCGTCCTGTTACCGAAGATCACGGCTATTCGAATAGATTAACTTCCCTGCAGGGGTGCACCACATAACCCAACACGCTCGATCCCATTTGGCCGGACACACTTTTCTGGGTCATGCCCGGCCGCGGAAGATCAACACGTTGCAACCCCACCTAGGCACAACAGAGAGGTCAAGACGCCGGTCTAAACCTAAGCGCACAGGGTCCGGGCCCATCGCCTTATCACACTCGCACGCTATGTGACGCGCCGGAAGCGTAACTAGCCCCTTAATACAAGAGCAAGCTTACGTTCCAATCCGCGCGCCGCTTCGATGTCTCGACGTCACGAAGGCTTGCCGATACCACGACGCCGAGTGCCCATAACTGTTCAGCAGAGTTGGTTAGTGCGATAGACCAAATGGCCGACTCGGATCAAATACCAAGATCTCGTTAAGCGCAGTTAAGTATCCGCGAACGCCGACAAGGGCCGACCCACCTCTCCTAGGTGGTCTCAACCTGCCTGTCGCCCGCCACAAAGTAACAATCGGGGCCGTCGGAACCTGTGCCCACCACTACTGGTGGAACCACCGCCTTTCAGCCCCATCTCCGAACAAGATCACTGTAATGTAATAGTGTAAAGTATATAGTATATGCCCGTGATCACCTCCCAAGTGATCACAACCCAAAGAGTATAGCATGGCGAGACGGACAAGAGTGTAGGGCCACCGATGGAACACTAGCATCCTATACTAAGCAAGAGGATAGCGGTAAAGGTAACAACAAGAGTAGCAAGGACATGCTATGCAGAAGATAGGATTAATCAAAGCAAGAATATGCTGCACTACTCTAACGCAAGCAAGATAGAGAAGAATAGGCGATATCCGGTGATCAAGGGAGGGCTTGCACGGAAGCTCAGCCGAGAAGGAGGGGTCGTCGGGGACGAGTCGACCATGTGGACATCAAGATCGCCACGGGTCACCAAGAGAAGAGGGGGGAGAAACAGTAAATACATAGCAAGCAAGTGCATAACAGGACAACAGGCAGAGCTAGACGTGTTCTAACGCGGTATGAGGTGATACAAGAGTATAGGGCCACTGATGGAACACTAGCATCCTATACTAAGCGAAGAGGATAGCGGTAAAGTTAACAAAAAGAGTAGCAAGGACAAAGCTATGCAGAAAGATAGGATTAACGAAGAAGCAACATGCTACACTACTCTAATGCAAGCAGTATAGAGAAGAATAGGCGATATTTGGTGATCAAGGGGGGGGGGCTTGCCTGGAAGCTCAGCCAAGAAGGAGGGGTCGTCGGGGACGTAGTCGACCACTGGGACATCAACATCGTCATGGGGTCTACCAAAGAGAAGAGGGGGGAGAAACAGTAAATACATAGCAAGCAAGTGCATAACAGGACAACAGGCAGAGCTAGACGTGTTGTAACGCGGTATGAGGTGATACCGGTGAAGGGGGGAAACATTCGGGAAAATATCCCTAGTGTTTCGCGTTTTTGGACAGGTGAATCGGAGGGGAAAAGTTGTATGTTCGCTATGCTAGGGATGCGTGACGGACGAACGGGCTGCGTATACGGGTTCGTCTCGTCGTTCTGAGCAACTTTCATGTAGAAAACATTTTCATCAGAGCTACGGTTTATTTTATATGATTTTCTAAAGTTTTAATCATTTCCTGATTTTAATTATTTATTTAAATCCAACATTATCCAGAACAGTGCATGCTGACGTCAGCATGACGTCAGCAGAGGTGTTGACTAGGTCGTTGACGTGTGGGACCCACCTGTCATAGGATGTTCGCTAAATATCAGCTAACATTTTAATTAGCAGGTTAATTAGATTTAATTAGTTAACTAAACAGAGTTAATTAATTATCCTAATTGATTAATTAATTAATGTTATTATTTTTTATTGTCATTTTTTAAACGTTTCAGAGGGGGCTGCCCCACATGTCATTGGCCCTAGGGGCCATAGCGGGTCGGGCGTCACGCACACCCAAATGGGCGCTGGCCCGCCGGGGTTCACCCGACCTGGGCGCTGCGTGCGTCTGGTGGGAGTTGGCGCCGACGCGCCAGAGAGCTCCCGGCAGTGAGCCGGGTGGAGCTGGGGCGAGGCAGGAGGCGTTGGCGGCTAAGGGCGCAGCCGAGGCGGGACCGGACCGGCGATGGTGACGGTGATGAGCGAGCTAGTGTGGGCGTGGTCGACGGCGTTGGCGGCGAAAGCAGCTGCAGCTGGGCGTAACAGAACCAGCAAGCAGCAAAGAAGCAGCAGAGGCCCGGTCCGACGCTGGACGACGGGAGCGCGTGGGTGCGCCCGGGGCAATAGGGCAACGGGCGCGCGCACATCGCGCGGGCGGGCGCGGGTTGTCGGCGCGGTGAGCAGGGGAACGAAGGGAGGCGGGGCCTCACCAACGTTGCCGAGAAGAGAGGGCGGTGAGGCTCGTTGGAGACCGGTAAGGAGGAGGATGGGGACGAGCGACGGCGGGGTGGCGATCCGACGAGGAAGAGGAAGCAGGCCGGCAGGGAGGTGCTCCGGCGACGGCGTCCAACGGCAACGTCAACGGGGCGGTCGTCGAGCTCGAGCGGCGAGCGGCGGCCTTCGGGGAGGCGAGGCATCGGCGGAAGGGAGAAGAGGCCGGGTCAGCACGGCAACAACGAAGCGGGAGCCGTGGCGGCGTGCGGGCGGTGTCGAGGTGGCGGTGTCGATCCGTGCAAGCCCCGATCCGATCTGGATCGGGGGGGAGGGGAACGGCGTGGGGGGAATGGGAGTGAGTGGGTGAGGTGGGTTAGGGTTTCGGGGGTTAATGGGGGAGTGGGGCGGATGGGCCAGGGGTAAGGAGCTGGGCCGGCCTGGTTTGCCTGGTGGCCATCTGGGCCACGGCCTAGCAGGGGGGCCTTTTTAGTCTTTATTTATTTTCTCTTTTGTTTTGTTTTTCTTTATAGTTTTGTATTCTTGTTGATCTAATAACTGAGTATAGTTAAATGTGCCACTTGGCACATAAATACTAGGCAAGGTTTTTAAAGCAGCACACAAAGTTCCAAAATATTTTGAATAGTTTTAACTATTTGTTTAAGTTGAAATTGTTCAAATAATTACTGGTGATTTAGTTTTAAATAGGTTAGGGCCACTTTTAAATATTCAAAAGAGGTTGGATCCTACATGACAAACAATTAGGGAATATTTTCAACCCACCGAACATTTTAGTTTTAATATTTAAAAACTTTTATTGTTTGCTTGATTTTGAATTTGAATTCAAACCGGTTTTGAACTAATGTGAGATTATCAACATTAACCGAGGTGATGTGGCATCATTTCCAGAGGGTTACTGTAGCTTAATTATCCGGGCGTCACAAGGCACTATGTCAATAGGTTAGTACCAAAAAATGATATAAAATGACTATAAAATGATTGTAAAACATCCAAAAATGATAATATAACAGCATGGAACAATCAAAAATTATAGATACGTTAGAGACGTATCACACGCCGACAGGAGCGTCGCAGGCGTCAGGAGGGAGCGGATCATCGACGACCTCCACGTTGCTGAGGAAGTCATCGGTGGTGGCCGCATCAACGAGGGCGAGCTTGCCGAAGAGGTCGTCGAGGCCGCTCGCAGGGGAGGCGGCCTCCTCAGCAAACGATGCGCTGAGGCTAGCGCAGGCGGGCTCATCGGGCTCGCTGCTTGCACCAGCCGTGACATGCTCGCCGGAGAGGAACAAGGTTTTGTCCAGAACGTGTCTCCGACCGACGTCACGGATGGCCCCACGGTGGCGCCAAATGTCCTGGTAATCTCACGTCAGATGCCAGGGGGTGCCTTATCATGGATGGGGCCAGAAGTACGTCATCGGGTTCTGGAAGCGGGAGTGAGCACAAGCTCGGATGGGCACGAGATGTACCCAGGTTCAGGGCTCTTCGGAGAGATGAAACCCCTACTCCTGCTCTGCGGGGTCTCTGCATGATCACTATATCACAAAGAGTACAATGGTGCTCCTAGAGCTGTTTGGCTAGAGGAGGAAGAAGGGCAAGGCTAGCTCTCTTCTCTCCCTAGCTGTGGTGTGTGTGGAATGAGGTTGGAACCCTTTGCATGGGTGAGGCCTGGGGGTTTTATAGGCCAACCCCCCAGGGGTATAATGGTAATGTGGCCGGATGGTAGGTCCTGGTTGTCAGTCTCTATGGCGGTCGGGTTCTCCGCCGGTGCTGGGGCCCGCCTCTGGTGGGCCCTGCCGGCTGCCGAGGAACCGGCCGACTGGTGGGGCCCGCCGCCTACGGGCCCTATCGACGGCTACGGCTCTTCACTGTAGCACCGCCCGTGCTGACGGAGGCCATGTCGGGCGCGCCATGGCTACAGTGCCACGCCGGGTGGGTCGGCGGCCGCCTGGCGGCGCGTACTATAGCCACGCATGCCGGGATTTGGGGGAGGCATGGCGCACTGTTGCCATGCCCTAGCTTGTCGCTTGGTCGGGCTCAGACTCCGAGGGAGGAGGTGAGCCGCCTGCTAGAGGCCGGCCCGTACCCACGCCGCCTTCTGGGAGCATGCCGTCTTTTGGAGGCCGGCTACGTGGCACCAGCCGGCTTCGGGAGCCGGCCGTGAGAGGTGGGACCTGTCGGCCTGAGGGGCTTGGCTTGCCCCGATATCTTGAAATGTTGTTTAGAGTGGATGAAGCTACCCGGGGTTTATCCCCCCGACAATGTTGCCATGTTATTTTGGTAACATGGCAATTTAAGTTCTAGGACGGTATGGCAAATGAAGTTCACGGATCATGGAAATTTCTTTTGTTCGCAACATGGCCAAAAATCACTTTTGTTTGGACCACAGCATTTTTGTGATCATGGAAAATGTACTTTATGGAACATGATAATTGTATTACATGGACCATGGCCAACACTGCACCTCAGTGAGCCACACTTCATTATCTCCTTTGATCCCCTTCACTTCATATCAGGGAATACTGATTTTTCATGGGCACCAATCCCATGGGCCATGGTTAGATGTTGGACTTTATGCCGACGACATTCTAATTTTCTAAATTGTCATTGGTGTACATTACACTTATTTGTCTGATTTTCCATCAATGAATCATAACATTTTGGCATGTCTCCAATTTTTGCATGGCAAATTTTAGCTTTTCTTTAAATATGATGTCAAAATTCACATTCCATGGCAAACTTGTGTAATGGAGGCCGTCCTTTTCTTTTGCGCATTTTGGCTACCGGAGGCTGTGATTTTGTGCTATTGGATTGGACTTAGGTTTAGAGGCAATGTTGTCATGGGTACACATTTAGTAGAGCATGGCAATTTTGTTGAAAACGTTGGACATGGCTATTTTTTTAAAGTAGAAACATGATGTTGCGTGGAAGATGGAAAATTTTGTTGGAAATGTTGGACATGGCTATTTGAGTGGAACATGGCAACTTTTCCATGGTTACAATGGTGCAATTGGGTTTCGCCCCATGGAAAATTTGCCATGCTTACAATGGTGCAACTGGGTTTCACTCCATGGCAAATTTGCCATGTTTTTACTTAGATTTTCTATATAGGTCCATGGTTAATGCCATTTTTATGTGCATGTTTCATAACATGGCAAACTATTATCTTTGCATATGGCGAATTCTTATATTCGCACATGCCAACTCACAGCACTTTGCTTTCAATCATCCATGGAAAATTGTATAAATGTTTTAACACGTAAACTATTTTAGAGGTGGCTACACAAATTTAGCACTATGGCAAGTTTTCAAACATGGCAAAATAATTTAATTATACCATGGCAAAATGCATGGGGAATGTTCACGCGACAATATTTAAAACTTGTCGAATGACAGTTTTAAATTTCTTTCTTGTATTGTTCACATTCCAAGTTTTTTTCTACCCATGGCAAACTTAGAAATATTTTTCTAAATTCACATGGTAAATTCACAACATTTTTGGTATTCTAAACATGGCAAATTTAGGTATTTTTGCAACACTCCCATGGAATCTTTATGTTTTTTTTCTTACTTAACCATGGCAAATTTAGTTCATTGATCATGGCAAATTTAGTTTACATGAATTTCGCTGTGGCAAGTTTTGATATGAATTTTCCATGGCAATTTTCTTGTTCATACTTGATTTTCAACATTTCGTGTTTTTCTCACACACGGCAAATTCCTCATACAAAACACGGCAATTCTTGATGTGAATCTGCCATGGCAATTTTTATATGAATATGCCATGGCAATTTTCTTGTTTTCATACTTGATTTTCAACTTTTTGTGTTTGTTCTCACACACGACAAATTCCTCATTCAAAACACAACAATTTTAATTAACTTCCATGGCAAGTTACTTTTTATTGTCATGGCAAATTTTTCTTAACATAGATGGGCAAATATAGTCCGTGTAATTTTCATTTTTATTCATTATGTTTCTTTTGCCACGACATTTTCTGAACATAATATTGTTTCCATGGCAATTCCAGAAAAGTTTGCAACAACACAACATCAACTGATGATTTTTTGCCATGCAAATTTGTGACCCACTTTAGTTTTTTTTTTCTCCCATGGCATTGTTGCCATGATTTGGATAGGTTTTGTGCTAACTTGATCAGCCTTTTTTGTTTGTGCAACTTTGATGGACACACACGCATGGTGTTTCTGAAGTTCGCCATGGCAAAACTGATGCTGGACACACATGGATTGTGTTTTTCAAAAATTCCTTGGCAATTTTTGGTGTTGGACACAAATGGAAAATCGCCATGTCATTTTCCAAACATATTTTTAGCCATGGCAATTTTGATTTTTTTTTTGTCATGGCAGACTGTCCATGCTTTCACTAGGGAATCAAAAATGTTTTTTATAAACCTTGCCATTGTAAAAAAAATATCATGGAAAATTATAAATAGATTGGTCAGACTCAAATGGCAATTTTTTGGAATTTCCATTTTTCTGCTATTAAAGTTGATGGCATTTTTTCGTAGCTGAGCAAAATCTGGGCTTTTATTTGTCACAAAAAACCAAAATCTGGGCTTTTCATTTAATTCATTACTAGCGAGCTTTTTATTCCTTTTTTGATTTTTACTTGGAAAAGACCTGGTGTCGGGGAAAAGACCCTGCCGAACGAATACGTTCGAAGGATCAATCCCATCGTACCGAACAATCGTTAAGTCTGGGAGGTGCCCAGGCCGAACATGTGGTGCTGATAGTTAAGTCTGGGAGGTGCCCAGGCCGAACATGGGGTGCTGATAGTTCAGTCTGGGAGGTGCCCAGGCCGAACATGTGGTACTTACTAGCGCCCAATAATAAAGGCAGCAAGTTTGCCCAAGAAAAACAAGACTCCATGGGTCATGGCTGTCGCAGCAAAGATCGCCATCGGATCTAGGGGCCATTAACCAGCCAAAAGGAAAGCCCAAAGCTGCCCTCAAACACAGCTATGTGTATAGATGGAAGAAACTATTCTCATTTGGCACCTCCAAACTTTCATAATTTGCCTGTTGCCCAGTGTTATGTCAGTGAAGCTCCGCCACTGCGTCGGACCAATACTAATCAGTTGGCCTGGATGTCTTCTCCAACCTTGACGGAGCTCCGGCGGGCCGTCAGCTCGTCCATCAGCCGGCCAACGTCATCGTACGAGGATCCTCCTTTCTCCACCGCGCTCCTTGCCTTCAGAGCGAGGTCCTTGGCCTTCTTATGGATGGCGTCGCTCTGCATCAACCTCTGAATGGACTCGGCGATCACCTCGCCCGCGATAACCTCGTGGGCCTCGACGACCGACGCGTAGTCCTTGGCGCCGATGCTGACGCCCACCTTGAGCAGCTCCACCACGAGCTTCTCGTTGTTGAACTGGTCCGCGTACCGGGGCCACGTCACCATCGGCACGCCGGCGCTCATGGCCTCCAGCACAGAGTTCCAGCCGCAGTGCGTCACGAACCCGCCGAGGGCGGCGTGGCTCAGGATCAGCATCTGCGGCGCCCAGCCTCGGACCATAAAGCCGCGGTCGCCGCGCGCTATGAGCTCGGCGAAGCCTTCAGGCATCCATTCAGCAGAGTCTTGGCCTGTGGCGGCGCCGATCACCCACACGAAGTTCACGCCTGAGAGGTCGAGGGCGTGGGCGAGCTGGTGCAGCTCCGCCGGTGCGAACTTGGTTAGTGTGCCGAAGGAGACGTACACCACCGAGCCGGCTGGCTTCGCGTCCAGCCACCGGATGCAGCTGTCCGCGTCCGGCGAGGGCGCGTCGGTGCCTCTCACAGCCATGTCCTTGCTAGCGAGCGCCACCGGCCCGACGAGCCACACGCGCCGGGCGAGCGTCTTGTGGAAGTGCTCGACGTAATCCGGCTCAAGCTCGTGGAAGCTGTTGAACACCTCGCCGAAGCTCCTCTGGTCGGCGGCGTTCACGCTCTTGGAGAACTCCCAGTGCCACGGCTTCTTTGCCGGGTCCATCATCTGGCTTCGCCTCAGCTCGACGCGGTGCGGCAGCCCCGGCAGCAAAACGAGGGCGTCGGGGTCGTCGGGGGCGTTCTCCAGCGGGTTGTGCCGCAGCATGCTGTCGCTGCAGGAGCGCGCGAACATGCTGCTGCCGAGGAAGGCGATGCGCGGGACTCCGTGCTCCGCGGCGGCGTCGACGGACCAGTGGAAGAAGCTGTCGGACACGACGGCGTCGGTGCGGTGGTTGGCCAGGAACCGGTCGAAGGGCTCCCGGAGAAGCCTGACCGCGTGGTAGAACTTGTCGCGGTCGTCCTGGGACGTGAGGGCCGTGCCGTTCTCGACGCCCGGCGGGAGCCCGACGTCGGGGAAAGGCACGACGACGATGTCGATGGCCTGGGAGCCGGTGCCGGCGAAGGCGTCGTTGGCCCGGTCGACGGCAGAGCGGATGATAGCGGCGTTGACGGGCGTGGTGAGGATGGTGCACCTGACGCCGCGGCCGGCGAAGAGCGCAGCCATGTCGGCGACCGGGATGAGGTGGCCGGAGGCCAGGAACGGGAAGAAGAGGATGTGCAGCGGCTCGTCGTGGACAGCCATGGCTGGCGAGCTACCGCGTCCCGTGACCGACGGAGTGTACTACGGCCGGCGTGGAGGAGGAGATCGATCGAGTACAAATGCAGATCAGACGCAAGACTCGGTGCGATTAAGACGAGAGCCGTGTAAAGGACTATTTATATAAAGTCATACGTAAAAGTTTGGGCTCTCGTTGTCTGATGGAGAAGTGGCTTCCGACTTGGAGAGTGGATTTTCTACCATGTGCATGCATCCACTGCTTTTTTTTTTGTGTGTGTGGGACCACATACATACATCTACATGGTATTCTCCACTCACTAAGTTACATTCAGATAAATTGTTCTAATGTATATAATGAAATAAAAGTTTGATTTACATTCTGTTTGCACAATTGTGCTTTTACTACCGAGATCTTTAAAACAAGACTAATATTGAATATATTTTTGGACAATTAAATCACCATGCGTCAAACTTGTTTCATACAAATTTATTAATTCCATGCGAAATATTCAATAATGTTTATTCTATTTTGCAAAAATACTTTATTGTTTTATTATGGCTCATTGTGTTCCGCTGGAATCACAATTTTAAAACTTATTGAAATACATTCAAAAGTGGTCTCGTTTTGAAGTTCTCATCATCATAAACACAAAAATGCAAACAGGTCATAAGTTATATTTTTGGTTTAAAAATGAAATAGATTTAACCTCGAAAATAAAATGAAAAAGAATGGGACGGTGGAATATAGCTGGTACAATGTGCTTCCATGCGGTCAGAAAAATATCTAGGAAAGTACAAGCTCAATCAATGCGTCTGGCATCTAATCTCTAAGCAAAATCAAGGGCTCTCTCATGAACGGGACCTCCCGTGCATGGGAGAATTTCTTTTCTCTTCCGACTTGGTGATCTCCATCTTCCAGAACAGAAGCTTGTGGACTGGCGTTGAAGATTTGGTACCTTGGCATGCAAGGGTTTGAACAGAGGTTTGCATCACCTGCTCCATGGATCTTGCTAGAATATACTACTACAACGTTGACAGAAGATAAATCCACTCAATCTGAATGGTTCGATGTATCATAATAATAATTATTATTATTACAAATCAATTAGTCACTGTCTGTTTGACTCAACGACAGAAAAATCTACTCTCTGTCGTGGCAATGTTCCCCAAGCAAACATAACTGATGTGAAAAAACATTCATCGCGATAATTCAGTTTTAGACCGCAAAGTATATGCAGCAATGTTCACTGTTGTTGTGGCTTAAAAAGTGTGACCGCCATTTTCTTCGGAGATCGTCATCGAATGGAATTGTCATTAATTATATGGATCATTCAGTGAGCTTGGACAATACATGTAGACAATATCTACAAACGTAAACACCTGTTTTCGTGGAGAGTGGCGATATGGTGGACGAGCTCGCCTACTCCTGCTTTGTGGACCAATGGGACACCACGATGCTTGAGATGGCATTTACTGCTCGCAGAGACAGGTGAGTTTGCACAGCAGAAAACGCATGCATACGGGTGTGGGGCCGTACGTGGAAACGACGGCATAGGCAGGCGCCGTAACGGAGAGCTGACGAAGACGTCAGTGAACATCTCGGTAAGCTGTTCGTGAGTAGTATGTTTCTTTTCGTGAGTAAAACAAAGGCTAGCAACCCACCTCCTCTAATCTAGAGTAGAAAAAGCTAGCAACGCACTAAAATCTTGTGGAGAAAACGCTCTATTATTATTTTTATATCAGGTCATATTTACATTTTATTTTCAGTTTGTCTATTCTTTTGGCTAAAATACATGTGCTAAAATATATAAATGTTTACGTACATCAAGGAAATGTTTGTGGATGTAAAAAAGGTTTATGTGTACTCAATAAATATCTCTACATGTCTGTTCAAAAATGTTCTTCGTGCTCAAAAAAATCATTGTATATTTAGTACTACCTCCGCCCTGGTTTTTTGGTCCTTTGCCCTTCCTCAGTGTCGGTGGCTGCCACGTATGATGTAATATATAAATTTTCCATGGTATCCAAAAAGAACTTGACCGTGCTATGTTAAATAAAATATTCATGGTATACACAATGAAATTGCCATAGTCCAAATACCAAAAATTGCATACGCTAAAAAAAATGGCATCATCGTCGCATGGAATGTTTAGGAAAAAAATTGTACTGTTCACATGGCAAAATCAAAAAACAAAAATTATGTTTTACGAAATGAAGTAACCGACAAAAAATGCCATAGTTCACCACAGAAAACGGAAAATGTGTATGCGA
Source organism: Aegilops longissima (assembly GCA_021605205.1). Taxonomy (NCBI): domain Eukaryota; kingdom Viridiplantae; phylum Streptophyta; class Magnoliopsida; order Poales; family Poaceae; genus Aegilops; species Aegilops longissima. The sequence continues at coordinate 644,495,858 of CM038680.1, forward strand.
CAAACTGACATAGTAACTAAAAGAAGAAGAACGCTCTACATGAATTTGACATGGCCCAGAACAGAATAAAAATACGTATATGGCAAATATTGCATAGTAATCTAAAATAAAACTACAGGAAATTGCCATGGCCCAGTACAAGGCAATGTATTTTAACTTGACATGGCCGTGTAATTTAAGTTCCATGGCAATATAAATCAAGTTGTCATGTCACCGAAGTTTTAAGTTGCCGCTAAAAAACATGCAAAACTAAAAAATGTTTGTCATGATCTAAACAATAAAATTGCCATGCCATAAAATAAAAATTGTTACTATGCTCCAAAAGATAAAAAATGCCATGCTCTAAAATATTAACTAGCATGTGATTTAAGTTTCCATGGCAATATATTTTTAAGTTACCACGGTACAATGCCAAAAAAACACATGCATTATACAGAAATTGGCATGGTCGGATGGCAAATTTAAGAAAAGAAATGTTTTCTTGATAATGGCACGTTTATAAAATTTTGTAGTGCGCAAATGGAAAATTTAGAAAAATATTTGCTTCCTGGCAGTCTTGGGGAAAGAAATCTGGGATTGCAAACTCGCCTATTTTTTTTTCTGTTCTGCTATCTGTCAGCAGCACGTTAATTTTCTTCCAATTGTGGGACTGGTTTTCACAAAAATCGTCCATGGATCCATGGTTGATGGTTGTTTGATTTTTCGAACCTCATTGGGAGGAAAAGGCGGCAGACTGATGGACTGATGTGTTGTTTCATGCATACAAGAGCTACCATCACCCCCACAAAAATAAAATAAAAATAAGAGCTACCATCATGACGGGAATAGACGACCAGCGAGCAATGGCCCCTCCAAGCCCCAGCTCCAGCTCGTTCATTCATAACTTTTTTTTTGAGACAACCTTGCGAAACTCTTTATTAACCCGTCACCACGTTTTCAGGGACGAAAGAGAGGTTTCCGGGATGCCCTAACCAAACATGGCGGCCATCACCGAGAGTAAGAGCATGTTTCGCTAAGTTGTGAGCTTCATAGTTCGAGCTCCTAAACTCACGACTAAATTTACAGAAATCAAAAGACAGAGAGTGGTCTACTATTTCTTGAATAATTGCTCCATAATTTGCTGCATTTTCCTTCCGTACTTCCTCGACCACCCCCTTGCAGTCCGATGTGACATGGATCCTCCGAAGATAAAGGTCGTCCGAGAGAGCTAAAGCTCATAACTAATGGATGGCGCATGACCAGATCCTTCCCCTGGGTTGGAACTGGGCCGTGGGTACAAGACGGAGCTGGCCGTCAGGTCCAATGCCACAGCGACAAAGTTATTGCATCATCTGGGCCAACTTGGTGCAACATTAAATCGAGCTCTGCCCCACAAACGTACAATGTGTCTGATCCAGATGACAAAGGAACGGTAGAGGATACCGTGACCAGGCGAGGAGGAGCGCTCCTTTGCATTTCCGTGTTTTCGTGGGGCTAGAAAGCGACACATGTTAGGGAGATTATGAAATACTCCCTTTGTCTCAAAATAAGTGTGTTAATCTTAGTACAACTTTGTACTAAAGTTACTATAAAGTTGAGACACTTATTTTGGGATGGAGGGAGTACTTGCTCATAGAAAACACTGCAGTTTGTACATTTTGGGCGTTTCCGCATTTTTGGCACACTTGGAACGATAAACAAAATAACTTTTTGTAACGCAAATGTGTACAAAATTAGTCTTAACTTTCTTTTGCGGGCACAAAATTAGTCTTAACTTTCTTTTGCGGGCACAAAATTAGTCTTAACTGTCTTGGTTTCCATCGATCCGTTCAGAATTCCATCGAAAACAAAATCCTATATGCAGGCTTCACATGCCCCACATACTACAATTATTTTTAGGGTCACATACTACAAAGTTATCTATGCCAAGACCATAGATGTTGCATTCACCTATGCAAATCTTTATTTTAGTTCCTCCCCCTTGGTTCGAATCGAGAACACGTGGGTGATATACAAAAAGTTTGACTTGTCTGCCGGCTTATGTCACTAATGACTTCATCATACTGATTATAGTGACATTCTCATACATATTCCAACCACCTGAACGGTATTTAAAGAATCCAATCCTCATAAGGCAACTTGAAAAGAAAATAGAAATTACAATTGGGTCCTTAGAGAAGCCAACGACATCTTTCTCCTTACACATCGACGACGCGCCATGAACCATGCTCGGTGTCATGACCGGAACTCTGCATCACCGAAGCCAGCACTTTGAATCTGAAGCCGAGAAGTCGTCGAACTATGCCAAAAGACGCACTACTAGAAAACTGCTTATAGATGGAGGCACATCAATGGCAAACATGCACAATCGAAATCTGGTCGGATACCAATGGTGGATGACTCGGCCTACTCGCCACTGTTATGACTGGTCTCAGCTTACCTGTGGGCCAAACTTACCGGTAGCGGGCGGATGTGTGTGAGACGAGGCCTGCTAATTATACACCACATACTAGGGACGGTATACTTGTTGGGGATCGTAGCAGAAATTTAAAATTTTCTACACATCACCAAGATCAATCTATGGAGTAATCTAGCAACGAGGGGAAGGAGAGTGCATCTACATACCCTTATAGATCGCTAAGCGGAAGCGTTGCAAGAACGCAGATAAAGGAGCCGTACTCGTAGCGATTCAGATCGCGGTTGATTCCGATCTAAGCGCCGAACCACGGTGCCTCCGCGTTCAACACACGTGCAGCCCGGTGACGTCTCCCACGCCTTGATCCAGCAAGGGAGAAGGAGAGGTTGGGAAGACTCGTCCAGCAGCAAAGACGACGGCGTGGTGGTGAAGGAGGGCGTGGCAATCTGCAGGCTTCGCCAAGCACCGCGGAGAGGAGGAGGACTTGGGAGGGGAGGGCTGCGCGAGAACTTGGTGCGGCTGCCCACCCAACCCCCATATATATAGGGGCAAGGGAGAGGGGCGGCCCCTCGGATCCAATCGAGGAGGCGGCGGCTGGGTGTTGCCTTGCCCCCAAGGCAGGGCCCCCTTAGGGTTCCCCCCAAACCCTAGGCGCATGGGCCCTAAGGGGGGAGGCGCCCAGCCCACTAAGGGGCTGGTCCCTCTCCACAAACAGCCCATAGGGCCCTCTGGGGTAGGTGGACCCTCCCGGTGGACCCCCGGAACCCCTTCGGTGGTCCCGGTACAATATCGGTAACCCCCCGAATTATTCCGGTGACCGTATGATGACTTCCCATATATATAAATCTTTACCTCCGGACCATTCCGGAACTCCTCGTGACGTCCGGATCTCATCCGGGACTCTGAACAACATTCGGTAACCACGTACATCTATTCCCTATAACCCTAGTGTCATCGAACCTTAAGTGTGTAGACCCTACGGCTTCGGGAGACACGTAGACATGACCGAGACAACTCTCCGGCCAATAACCAACAGCGGGATCTGGATACCCATGTTGGCTCCCACATGTTCCACGATGATCTCATTGGATGAACCACGATGTCAAGGATTCAATCAATCCCGTATTTAATTCCCTTTGTCTACCGGTATAGTACTTGCCCGAGATTCGATCGTCGGTATCTCGATACCTTTGTTCAATCTCGTTACCGGCAAGTCTCTTTACTCGTTCCGTAACACATCATCCCGTGATCAACTCCTTGGTCACATTGCGCATATGATGATGTCCTACCAAGTGGGCCCAGAGATACCTCTCCGTCACACGGAGTGACAAATCCCAGTCTCGATTCGTGCCAACCCAACAGACACTTTCGGAGATACCCGTAGTGTACCTTTATAGCCACCCAGTTACGTTGTGACGTTTGGTACACCTAAAGCATTCCTACGGTATCCGGGAGTTGCACAATCTCATGGTCTAAGGAAATGATATTTGACATTAGAAAAGATTTAGCATACGAACTACACGATCTTTGTGCTAGGCTTAGGATTGGGTCTTGTCCATCACATCATTCTCCTAATGATGTGATCCCGTTATCAACGACATCCAATGTCCATGGTCAGGAAACCGTAACCATCTATTGATCAACGAGCTAGTCAACTAGAGGCTTACTAGGGACATGGTGTTGTCTATGTATCCACACATGTATTTGAGTTTCCTATCAATACAATTATAGCATGGATAATAAACGATTATCATGAACAAGGAAATATAATAATAATAACTAATTTATTATTGCCTCTAGGGCATATTTCCAACAGTCTCCCACTTGCACTAGAGTCAATAATCTAGTTCACATCGCCATGTGATCAACACTCACAGGTCACATCGCCATGTGACCAACATCCAAAGAGTTTACTAGAATCAATAATCTAGTTCACATCACTATGTGATTAACACTCAATGAGTTCTGGGTTTGATCATGTTATGCTTGTGAGAGAGGTTGTAGTCAACGGATCTGCAATATTCAGATCCCTATGTATTTCGCAAAACTTTATGTCATATCATAGATGCTGCTACCACGTTCCACTTGGAGCTATTCCAAATTGTTGCTCCATTATACGTATCGGTATCTCTACTCAGAGCTATCCGGATAGGTGTTAAGCTTGCATCGACGCAACTCTTTACGTCGAACTCTTTATCACCTCCATAACCGAGAAACATATCCTTATTCCTCTAAGGATAATTTTAACCGCTATCTAGTGATCCACTCCTTGATCACCTTTGTACCATCTTGCTAGACATGTGGCAAGGCACACATCAGGTGCGATACTCAGCATGGCATACCGTATAGAACCTATGACAAAAGCATAGGGGACGACCTTCGTCCTTCCTCTTTCTTCTGCCGTGGTCAGGTATTGATTCTTACTCAATACTCACACCTTATAACACAGCCAAGAACTCCTTCTTTGCTGATCTATTTTGAACTCCTTCAAAATCTTGTCACGGTATGTATTCATTTGAAAGTACTATTAAGCGTTTTTGATCTATCCTTATAGATCTTGATGCTCAATGTTCAAGTAGCTTAATCCAGGTTTTCTATTGAAAAACACTTTTCCAATAACCCTATATGCTTTCCAGAAATTCTACATTATTTCGGATCAACAATATGTCATCCACATATACTTACCGGAAATGTTGTAGCGCTCCACTCACTTTCTTGTAAATACAAGTTTATAGCAAACATTGTATAAACCTAAAAGCTTTGATCACTCCATCAAAGCATATATTCCGACTCCGAGATGCTTGCTCTAGTCCATAGAATGATCGCTAGAGCCAACATACCTTTTAGCATCCTTAGGATCGACAAAACATTTTTGATTGTATCACATACAACCTTTCCTTACGAAAACTGGTAAGGAAACTTGTTTTGACATCCATCTGCCAGATTTCGTAAATGCAGCTAATGCTAACATGATTCCGACGAACTTAAGCATCGCTACGGATGAGAAAATCTCATCGTAGTCAACTCCTTGAACTTGTGAAAAACTCTTCGCCACAAGTCGAGCTTCATAGACGGTGACATTACCGTCCACGCCCGTCTTCTTCTCAAAGATCCATTTATCTCAATGGCTTGCCGATCATCGGGCAAGTCCACCAAAGTCCATGCTTTGTTCTGATACATGGATCCTATCTCGGATTTCATGGCTTCTAACCATTTGTCGGAATCCGGGCCCACCATCGCTTCTCCATAGCTTGTAGGTTCATTGTTGTCTAGCAACATGACCTTCAAGACAAGATTACCGCACCACTCTGAAGCAGTACGTGTCCTCGTCGACCTACGAGGTTTGGTAGTGACTTGATCCGAAGTTTCATGATCACTATCATTAGCTTCCACTTTAACTGGTGTAGGCGCCACAAGAACAACTTCTCGTGCCCTGCTACACACTAGTTGAAGTGACAGTTCAATAACCTAATCAAGTCTCCACCATCCTCCCACTCAATTCTTTCGAGAGAAACTTTTCCTCGAGAAAGGACCCGATTTTAGAGACAATCCCTTTTGCTTCCGAATCTGAGACAGGAGGTATATCCAACTATTTTTGGGTGTCCTATGAAGATGCATTTATCCGCTTTGGGTTCGAGCTTATCAACCTGAAACTTTTTCACATAAGCGTCGCAGCCCCAAACTTTATAAGAAATGACGGCTTTAGGTTTCTCTAAACCATAGTTCATACGGTGTCATCTTAATGGAATTGTGTGGTGCCCTATTAAAGTGAATGCGGTTGTATCTAATGCCCAACCCATAAACGATAGTGTTAATTCGATAAGAGACATCATGGTATGCACCATATCCAATAGGGTGCAGATACGATGTTCGGACACACCATCACACTATGGTGTTCCAGGCGGTATTAGTTGTGAAACAATTTCCACAATGTCTTAATTGTGTGCCAAACTCGTAACTCAGATATTTATCTCTATGATCATATCATAGAAATTTTATCCTCTTGTCACGACGATCTTCAACTTCACTCTGAAATTACTTGAACCTTTCAATAATTCAGACTTGTGATTCATCAAGTAAATATACTAATCATCTACTCAAATCATCTGTGAAGTAAGAACACAACGATATCCACTACATGCCTCAACACTCATTGGACTGCACACATCAAGATGTATTACTTCCAACAAGTTGTTTTCTTGTTCCATCTTACTGAAAACGAGGCCATTCAGTCATCTTGACCATGCGGTATGATTTGCATGTCTCAAGTGATTCAAAATCAAGTGAGCCCAAACTATCCATCTGTATGGAGTTTCTTCATGCATATATACCAATAGGCATGGTTCACATGTCTCAAGTGATTCAAAATCAAGTGAGTCCAAAGATCCATCAACATGGAGCTTCTTCATGCGTTTTATACCATTATGACTCAAATTGCAGTGCCACAAGTATGTGGTACTATCATTATTATCTTATATCTTTTGGCATGAACATGTGTATCACTACGATCGGGATTCAATAAACCATTCATTTTAGGTGCAAGACCATTGAAGGTATTATTCAAATAAACAGAGTAACCATTATTCTCCTTAAATGAATAACCGTATTGTGATAAACATAATCCAATCATGTCTATGCTCAACGCAAACACTAAATAACAATTATTTAGGTTTAACACCAATCCCGATGGTAGACGGAGCGTGCGATGTTTGATCACATCAACCTTGGAAACTCTTCCAACACATATCGTCGTCCCACCTTTGGCTAGTCTCCATTTATTCTGTAGCCTTTTATTTCGAGTTACTAACACTTAGCAACCGAACCGGTATCTAATACCCTGCTACTACTAGGAGTACTAGTAAAGTACACATTTAATATAATGTATGTCCAATACATACTTCTGTCAACCTTGCCAGCCTTCTCATCTACCAAGCATTTAGGGTGGTTCTGCTTCAGTGACTGTTCCCCTTATTACAGAAGCACTTAGTCTTGGGCTTGGGTTCAACTTTGGGTTTCTTCACTAGAGCAGCAACTGATTTGTCGTTTCATGAAGTATCCCTTTCTTGCCCTTGCCCTTCTTGAAACTAGTGGTTTTACTAACCATCAACAATTGATGCTCCTATTTGATTTCTACTTTCGCGGTGTTGCGAATAGCTCAAGGATCATATCTATCCTTGATATGTTATAGTTCATCACGAAGCTCTAGTAGCTTGGTGACAGTGACTTTGGAGAACCATCACTATCTCATCTGGAAGATTAACTCCCACTCGATTCAAACGATTGTAGTACTCATACAATCTGAGCACATGCTCAACGATTGAGCTTTTCTCCTTTGTTTGCGGGCTTAGGAAACTTGTCAGAGGTCTCATACCTCTTGACGTAGTCACTAGCCTGAGATCCCAATTTCAGTCCTTGGAACATCTCATATGTTCTGCGATGTTTCAAAAAAAACGTCTTTGGTGACTCAATTCTAAACCATTTGGCATTATGCACTGAACTATCATGTAGTCATCAAAACGTGTATGTCAGATGTTCGCAACATCCGCAACTGACGCTTGAGGTTCAGCTCACTGAGCGGTGCATTAAGGACATAAAACTTCTGCGCAGCAATGAGGACAATCCTCAGTTTACGGATCCAGTCCGCACAATTGCTACTATCAACTTTCAACTAAGTTTTCTCTAGGAACATATCTAAAACAGTAGAACTAAAGCGTAAGCTACGACATAATTTGCAAAGTCCTTTCGACTATGTTCATGATAATTGAGTTCATCTGATTATTTAATGAACTCCCACTCAGATAGACATCCCTCTAGTCATCTAAGTGATACATGATCCGAGTCAACTAGGCTGTGTCCGATCATCACGTGAGACGGACTAGTCATCATCGGTGAACATCTTCATGTTGATCGTATCTACTATACGACTCATGTTCGACCTTTCGGTCTTCCGTGTTCCGAGGCCATGTCTGTACATGCTAGGCTCGTCAAGTCAACCTAAGTGTATTGCGTGTGTAAATCTGGCTTACACCCGTTGTATTGGACGTTAGAATCTATCACACCCGATCATCACGTGGTGCTTGAAACAACGAACCTTCATAGCGGTGCACGATTAGGGGAAAACTTTTCTTGACATTATTGCGAGGGATCATCTTATTTAAGCTACCGTCGTTCTAAGCAAATAAGATGTAAAACATGATAAACATCACATGCAATCAAATAGTAACATGATATGACCAATATCATTTTGCTCCTTTTGATCTCCATCTTCGGGGCGCCATGATCATCATCGTCACCGGCATGACACCATGATCTCCATCAGCGTGTCTTCATGAAGTTGTCTCGTCATCTATTACTTCTACTACTATGGCTAACGGTTTAGCAACAAAGTAAAGTAATTACATGATGTTTATGTTGACACGCAGGTCATAGATAAATTAAGACAACTCCTATGGCTCCTGCCGGTTGTCATACTCATCGACATGCAAGTCGTGATTCCTATTACAAGAACATGATCAATCTCATACATCACATATATCATTCATCACATCCTTTTGGCCATATCACATCACACGGCATATGCTGCAAAAACAAGTTAGACGTCCTCTAATTGTTGTTGCAAATTTTTACGTGGCTGCTATAGGTTTCTTAGCAAGAACGTTTCTTACCTACGCCAAAACCACAACGTGATATGCCAATTTCTATTTACCCTTCATAAGGACCCTTTTCATCGAATCTGATCCGACTAAAGTGGGAGAGACAGACACCCGCTAGCCACCTTATGCAACTAGTGCATGTCAGTCGGTGGAACCTGTCTCACGTAAGAGTACGTGTAAGGTCGGTCCGGGCCGCTTCATCCCACAATGCCGCCGAATCAAGATAAGACTAGTAACGGCAAGTAAATTGACAATATCGATGCCCACAACTGCTTTGTGTTGTACTCGTGCATAGAAACTACGCATAGACCTAGCTCATGATGCCACTGTTGGGGATCGTAGCAGAAATTTAAAATTTTCTACGCATCACCAAGATCAATCTATGGAGTAATCTAGCAACGAGGGGAAGGGGAGTGCATCTACATACCCTTGTAGATCGCTAAGAGGAAGCGTTGCAAGAACGCGGATGAAGGAGTCGTACTCGTAGCGATTCAGATCGCGGTTGATTCCGATCTAAGCGCCGAACCACGGCGCCTCCGCCTTCAACACACGTGCAGCCCGGTGACGTCTCCCACGCCTTGATCCAGCAAGGGGAAAAGGAGAGGTTGGGGAAGACTCCGTCCAGCAGCAGCACGGCGGCGTGGTGGTGAAGGAGGAGCGTGGCAATCCTGCAGGGCTTCGCCAAGCACCGTGGGAGAGGAGGAGGACTTGGGAGAGGGGGAGGGCTGCGACAGAACTTGGGTGCGGCTGCCCTCCCAACCCCACAAATATATAGGGGCAAGGAGAGGGGCGGCCCCTCGGATCAATCGAGGAGGCGGCGGCGGGGGTTGCCTTTCCCCCCAAGGCAAGGCCCCCCCCCTTAGGGTTCCCCCCAAACCCTAGGCGCATGGGCCCTAAGGGGGGAGGCGCCCAGCCCACTAAGGGGCTGGTCCCTCTCCACAAACAACCCATAGGGCCCTCCGAGGCAGGTGGACCCTCCCGGTGGACCCCCGGAACCCCTTCGGTGGTCCCGGTACAATACCGGTAACCCCCCTAATTATTCCGGTGACCGTATGATGACTTCCCATATATAAATATTTACCTCCGGACCATTCCGGAACTCCTCGTGACGTCCGGGATCTCATCCGGGACTTCGAACAACATTCGGTAACCACGTACATCTATTCCCTATAACCCTAGCGTCATCGAACCTTAAGTGTGTAGACCCTACGGGTTCAGGAGACACGTAGACATGACCGAGACAACTCTCCGGCCAATAACCAACTGCGGGATCTGGATACCCATGTTGGCTCCCACATGTTCCACGATGATCTCATCGGATGAACCACAATGTCAAGGTTTCAATCAATCCCGTATTCAATTCCCTTTGTCTACCGGTATAGTACTTGCCCGAGATTCGATCGTCGGTATCTCGATACCTTGTTCAATCTCGTTACCGGCAAGTCTCTTTACTCGTTCCGTAACACATCATCCCGTGATCAACTCCTTGGTCACATTGCACATATGATGATGTCCTACCGAGTGTCCCAGAGATACCTCTCCGTCACACGGAGTGACAAATCCCAGTCTCGATTCGTGCCAACCCAACAGACACTTTCGGAGATACCCGTAGTGTACCTTTATAGCCACCTAGTTACGTTGTGACGTTTGGTACACCCAAAGCATTCCTACGGTATCCGGGAGTTGCACAATCTCATGGTCTAAGGAAATGATATTTGACATTAGAAAAGCTTTAGCATACGAACTACACGATCTTTGTGCTAGGCTTAGGATTGGGTCTTGTCCATCACATCATTCTCCTAATGATGTGATCCCGTTATCAACGACATCCAATGTCCATGGTCAGAAAACCATAACCATCTATTGATCAACGAGCTAGTCAACTAGAGGCTTACTAGGGACATGGTGTTGTCTATGTATCCACACATGTATCTGAGTTTCCTATCAATGCAATTATAGCATGGATAATAAATGATTATCATGAACAAGGAAATATAATAATAATAACTAATTTATTATTGCCTCTAGGGCATATTTCCAACAATATTTATGGCATCCGCCATTGATAATATAGGCCCAAATTTGTTGAGATTAGCCCCCCAAAGGCCGCGATTATCTCGAGAGATTCATCGTCAACGTGTTTTAGATGTTTCATCAATGAAAGTCACACTGCCACTAATGTTTCATCATGTCAACATGTTTTAGCGTGTATTAGATGTTTCATCAATGTAAGTCATATTGCGACTAATTTCTCGCCCAACTTTTTAGAAATAAAGTCAAATTGAATCAATTATTCCCTCCGTTCCATAATATAAGATTGTTTTACAAGCTGTTTTAGCTTGCCAAACGATCTTATATTATGCGATGGAAGGGGGTATGTTCTAATTTTATTATTATTATTGAATAAGAACCATACTAATCAATGACGAACGAGGTATACATCTAAGAAAAATATGGATGCTGCCTTTTCAGGAATCTGAGTTTGCGTTTTGGCTGCGTAACCTCCATATCCATAATTTTTTATACTCCCTCCATTCACTTTTGTAAATCGTTTCAGACAACTCAAAATAAGCTGTTTTGCATATTATCTAAAATGTCTTCAAGATTTTATAAAAATGAATAGAGGGAGTACCATATAGCGACTCTCCTAGGAGTTGCTCTTAGGCATGATGGATAGCACGTAGTACTACCAATCTGACGAGAACCGGAGCACGGCGGTGCTGCCGGTCCAGCTGTTTCCGGCGACGGCTAGACACGTGGTTGGGCTTGCGGGAAAGATGGTGGTGCGGCGTGTCGGATCGTGGTCATAGGGTGGCCTGTTAATTAGCACTAACTAACCTAGTTAGTTGAATGTCAAAAAAAACTAACCTAGTTAGTTAACCCCTAGGTAAACACTAAGGAGGGCCCCACTGCTAATAACCCAAGATTAGATTAATTTTTTGTTACAATTAGTATATACCCGCTGGCTCCACTGGTCAATTTGACTGCTGACATGCATGTTGACTGGCCCCACCAGTCAGACACTGGCTAGCCTCGCTATGAGTAACAAAAAAAGTATTTTCAGGATTTTGTGATGAATAAGAAATGACTTATTTGTTTCAGAAAATATTCTAAAAATTGAAAAATTATGGAAATTAAACCATAACGCACACGAAGAAAAGTTATATCAGAAAAATCCAATGAATCTGTTTATGCCATGTTCATGCATGTTTGAACAAGTTAACCCTATTATTTAGGACAAAACAAGTAAATGACATTTTATCTTTTTTTTTTGGAATGAGGTGATTTCCATATCTAAATCCGATGACACAACGACGTAGATGCAGCTGTTGGGACGCAGACAATCTGAGCTTGGATGAACTGGAAAAATTCACACAAAAAAACACAAAAAGAATCTGAATTAGCAACAAACATTGAGTAATTACGTGTGCAAAATTCCGTGATTTGAATCACATTTATGGAGGGTTTTTTTCCCACACCTCATACATTTGACATGTGTTTGCCCACACCCCCACTAATGTGATTCCATCCAGAAAATTTGACTCATGTGAACTTTTTATGTTTGTTACAAAAATATTTCATAAGTTTCTAGGAAAAATAATTATTTTTTGGATTTTATTGTTCATACCGAGCTCATTTGAGCTCGAGCTTAGAAAGGCACTTCCCCAGCCATTGCTTTTTGTTCAACCACCCTGATATAATTACAGAAATAGGTAGCGTTGGACATTCAAGAAATGACCGTGTTCCATAATCACATCATATTGATCCCACACGGTGAGCCGAAAGCCACCAACACAATAACATCCTTCTTTTCTTTGCGGCGAAAACCAGGCATTGTCTCGGAGATGAGCATCCTACAAGTCCACGTGCACAACCTACGTAACCAGAGCCAAAATGGATGCAACCACAAGCAGCAGAACGGAGGGAGCACGGGCGCCCCTCCACGCGGAGCTGGGCACCACCACCGGCCTCTGCCCCTGCATGACCGGCGGCGATTCCACCGCCGGCGGTGTCGCCGTCTCATCCACCGACGACTCCGGCGGTAACGCTGCTGCAGAATTGCAAAACGTTTGTTCAGACCAACAAATTAATTTGCAACTTCGGTACGGTAGGAGCAGAGGATCGTTGAAGATACTTACGCAGAGGGGGCAGCGCCGGAGCAAATGCAATTGGCCCTGCAAGTTCATGGTTCAGTGTCAGCTTCAGTAATGTACCCTCTGAACTTCGATGGCAATGTCAAGGTGAAGCAAGGAGAATTAAGTTACCTGGAGCTGGGATTTGCGTCGCTGTATCTGCAGATCACAAAAAAAAAATGGAACAGACAAGAACTTGCTTGGTTAATTAGAGGTCAAATTGTGCAGTGAAAAGAAATTGTTCTGTGTAGAGACGGACCTCTGCAGACGAGCGGGACGGAGAGCGACTTGCAGACCCTGGGGAGGGAGATGGCGAGGGTGCGGTTGATGGGGAGGCCGAAGGGCACGTTGCCGGTGAGGATGAGGCAGGCGCAGTCGGCGCCGGTCCGGACCACCCCGGCCACCGCCCTGCAGCACTGCAGCGTCGGCGAGCCCCCGCCGTTGGTGCTCCCCGTCACGAAGTTGAGGCACGGCGTGAACGTGCTGATCAGCGACGCCGTGCACGACGTCGCCACCCCCGCCTGCCCCGACACCGCCGCCGGCAGCACCGCCACGGCCACGGCCAGCGCCAGCACCATCGCCGCCGCCGCGCCCATCGCACCGTCACGTGTCATAGCCTGATCATACAACTGAAATGCACTACAGTTTTTGAATGAGCAAATTAAACTGTGAAGAATCCCGGGCGGTTTCGCTACTTATATATGCAGGTGGGTGATAGCGGCTCTCGTGTCGTGTGTGTACACTAGTGTGGTTAAGAATGTTTCAGGTGGTAGATGAGCGTTTGGCCATGGTGGTTGTGCGAACCGCTTGCGCTGATGCGTTTAGGTGATCAGGACGTGAGGTAGCTGGGACTGTGACCAGATGAATCCGCAAAGTTTGCAGGTGCACTGCTCTCTCTGTCTTGGAGACTCTGACTGACTCGCCATGAAAACGAAGTCCAAAGATTTGGCGAGAAGTTGACCGAACAATGGCGAATGCATATGGAACGCCTGGGCTCACCGGCGCGACCAACCTAACTAACTGCTTCCATGGACCATGGTCTGTCAGTGTCAAGATCGAGAATGGTTCTTGCTACAAAATCAGCGAACTGTCCGTGCCATTGCACGCACAGTTCGCGCATCAAAGGCGAAGAAATTACATCAAGTCCAATGGGAGCGGATCATCACGGCGTCTGGGTACTCGTCCTTGTCCTGGCCGTGGTGGGCCAGCTGCTGGCGTGCCGGTGCGCGGCGCAGGCCCCTGCGCCGGCTCCCTCCGGCGGCGGCGAGGGCTCTGGGTGCATGCCGGAGCTCGTGAGCCTGTCTCCGTGCATGAGCTACATGTCGGGCAACGCGACGGCGCCCGGGGAGCCGTGCTGCGCGGCGGTGTCCGGCGTGCTGCGCTCCAGCCCCCGGTGCCTCTGCGCGGTGCTCGGCGGCACGGCGGCCACGCTCGGCGTCGCCCTGGACGGCGCCCGCGCGCTGCAGATGCCGGCGGCGTGCAGGGTCCAGGCCCCGCCCGCCAGCCAGTGCGACTGTAAGTTCACATTGCGCAAGTACGAACAACAGCACGAGTAGAAAATAACATCGTACCATTCGTGCAGCCATGGGTGTTCCGATGTCTTCTCCGGCGACGCCCTACGATCCCGACGTTACCCCTGCAGGTACGTGCAGCAGAACCTCCTGCAAATGTTTTGTAATAGGCCCGTGGAGCTGGTCGGAGCGCGTGACAGTGAGCTAATCGGAGCGCCATTTTCTGTCTCTGGATCTGACGCAGGGTCTGGATCCAAGGCCACTCCGACGCCACTGTACTCCCACGGGAACGTCAACAGAGCAGGAAGAAGTCTGCCCTTCGTCGCCGCCGTCGTAGCAATAGCTCTGATTCGTGGACCCTGACACCTGCTGAAATGGCCACGGGGCGTGTAAATGTACGATCGGACACAGCAGAGGCCGAGACCCCGTTAAGCTTGAATGAATGTTCTTTTTAGCATGGCTTGAATGAATGATGGGGAACGGGGAGTCTCGTTGGTCATTGCACTGAGGGCAATAAGGGCAAGCCCAACGCGTCGACCCATTTCGTCCGCGCGCGTCCGTTTGGGTTGGCGCGTTCGGTCGGCGCGGATAGAAAAGTGGGTCCAACGCGCCGGTCCAAACGGATGCGCTCCGCTTTTCGTCCGCCTGCCGAACCATTCCCGACCCATTTTTTAGCCGGATTTGCATCGGCGCGGACACGAGACGGACGCGCGCTCGCCCGCCTACTCCTCCCTCTGGTCCGCTCGTCGGTGGCATATTGGCCATCCTCTTCCATTCCAACAGCAAACCCCCGCCCGCCTCCTTCATCGCCGTCACCGCCGCCCATTTTTCCGGTGCCTCTGCCAGCTGCCGGTGTCGCAACATCCCCCCTGCAACACCACCACCTCCCATGTCGCCCGCCACCGTCGTCTTGCCGCCGG